>CM042016.1:72083381-73326714 GCA_023525715.1 Cichorium intybus | reverse complement strand
TGATGTTATTAGGATTTTCAAGTTTTAATATGATGGATTAGGGTTTTCTAGTTTTCATATGTTGGATTAGGGTTTTTGAATGTTGCAAATGTTGTTACTAGGGTTTTCTAGTTTTCATATGATGGATTAGGGTTTTTTTAGTTTTCATATGATGGATTAGGGTTTTTGAATGTTGCAAATGATGTTATTAGGGTTTTCTAGTTTTCATATGATGGATTTGGGTTTTCTAGTTTTCATATGATGGATCAGGGTTTTCTAGTTTTCATATTATGGATTAGGGTTTTTAAATGTTGCAAATGATGTTATTAGGGTTTTCTAGTTTTCATAAGATGGATAGGGTTTTCTAGTTTTCATTTGATGGATTAGGGTATTTGAATGTTGCGAATGATGTTATTAGGATTTTCAAGTTTTAATATGATGGATTAGGGTTTTCTAGTTTTCATATGATGGATTAGGGTTTTTGAATGTTGAAAATGATGTTATTAGGGTTTTCTAGTTTTCATATGATGGATTAGGGTTTTCTAGTTTTCATATGATCTATTAGTTTTTCTAGTTTTCATATGATGGATTAGGGTTTTCTAGTTTTCATATGATGGATTACGGTTTTTGAATGTTGCAAATGATGTTATTAGGGTTTTCTAGTTTTCATATGATGGATTTCGGTTTTCTAGTTTTCATATCATGGATTAGGGTTTTTGAATGTTGCAAATGATGTTATTAGGGTTTTCTAGTTTTCATACGATGGATTAGGGTTTTCTAGTTGTCATATGATGGATTAGGGTTTTTGAATGTTGCAAATGATGTTATTAGGGTTTTGTAGTTTTCATATGATGGATTAGGGTTTTCTAGTTATCATATGATGGATTAGGGTTTTTGAATGTTGCAAATGATGTTATTAGGGTTTTCTAGTTTTCATATGATGGATTAAAGTTTTTGAATGTTGCAAATGATGTTATTAGGGTTTTCTAGTTTTCATATGATGGATTAGGGTTTTCTAGTTTTCATATGATAGATTAGGGTTTTTGAATGTTGCAAATGATGTTATTAGGGTTTTCTAGTTTTCATCTGATGGATAGGGTTTTCTAGTTTTCATATGATGGATTAGGGTTTTTGAATGTTACAAATGTTGTTCTTAGGGTTTTCTAGTTTTCGTATGATGGATTAGGGTTTTCTAGTTTTCATATGATGGATTAGGGTTTTTGAATGTTGCAAGTGATGTTATTAGGGTTTTCTATTTTTCATATGATGGATTAGGTTTTCTAGTTTTCATATGATGGATCAGGGTTTTCTAGTTTCCATATGATGGAGTTGGGTTTTTGAATGTTGCAAATGATGTTATTAGGGTTTTGTAGTTTTCATATGATGGATTAGGGTTTTCTAGTTTTCATATGATGGATTAGGGTTTTTGAATGTTGCAAATGATGTTATTAACATTTTCTAGTTTTAATATGATGGATTAGGGTTTTCTAGTTTTCATATGATGGATTAGAGTTTTTGAATGTTGCAAATGATGTTATTAGGGTTTTCTAGTTTTCATATGATGGATTAGCGTTTTCTAGTTTTCATATGATGGATTAGGGTTTTTGAATGTCGCAAATGATGTTATTAGTGTTTTCTAGATTTCATATGATGGATAGGGTTTTTTAGTTTTCATATGATGGATTAGGGTTTTTAAATGTTGTAAATGTTGTTATTAGGGTTTTCTAGTTTTCATATGATGGATTAGGATTTTTGAATGTTGCAAATGATGTTATTAGGGTTTTCTAGTTATCATATGATGGATTAGGATTTTTTAATGTTGCAAATGACGTTATTAGGATTTTCTAGTTTTAATATGATGGATTAGGGTTTTCTAACTTTTATATGATGGATTAGGGTTTGTGAATGTTGCAAATGATGTTATTAGGGTTTCCTAGTTTTCATATAATGGATTAGGGTTTTTGAGTAGCAAATGATGATGTTATTAGGATTTTCTAGTTTTCATATGATGGATTAGGGTTTTCTAGTTTTAATATGATGGATTAGGGTTTTTGAATCCTGCAAATGATGTTAGGGTTTTCTAGTTTCCATATGATGGATTAGGGTTTTCTAGTTTTCATATGATGGATTAGGGTTTTTGAATGTTGCAAATGATGTTATTAGGGTTTTCTAGTTTTCATATGATGGATTAGGGTTTTTAAATGTTGCAAATGATGTTATTAGGGTTTTCTAGTTTTCATATGATGGATTAGGGTTTCTAGTTTTCATATGATGAATTAGGGTTTTTAAATGTTGCAAATGATGTTATTAGGGTTTTCTAGTTTTCATATGATGGATTAAGGTTTTTGAATGTTGCAAATGATGTTATTAGGTTTTCTAGTTTTCATAAGATGGATTAGGGCTTTTGAGTTGCAAATGATGTTATTAGGGTTTTCTAGTTTTCATATGATGGATTAGGGTTTTCTAGTTGTCATATGATGGATTAGGATTTCTGAATGTTGCAAATGATGTTATTAGGGTTTTCTAGTTTTCATATGATGGATTAGGGTTTTCTAGTTTTCATATGATAGATTAGGGTTTTGAATGTTGCAAATGATGTTATTAGGGTTTTCTAGTTTTCATATGATGGATTAAAGTTTTTGAATGTTGCAAATGATGTTATTAGGGTGTTCTAGTTTTCATATGATGGATTAGGGTTTTCTAGTTTTCATATGATGGATTAGGGTTTTTGAATGTTGCAAATGATGTTATTAGGGTTTTCTAGTTTTCATATGATGGATAGGGTTTTCTAGTTTTCATATGATGGATCAGGGTTTTCTAGTTTTCATATGATGGATTTGGGTTTTTGAATGTTGCAAATGATGTTATTAGGGTTTTCTAGTTTTCATATAATAGATTAGGGTTTTCTAGTTTTCATATGATGGATTAAGGTTTTTGAATGTTGCAAATGATGTTATAAGGTTTTCTAGTTTTCATATGATGGACTATGGTTTTTGAGTTGCAAATTATGTTATTAGGGTTTTCTAGTTTTCATATGATGGTATAGGGTTTTCGAATGTTGCAAATGATGTTATTAGGGTTTTCTAGTTTTCATATTATGGATAGGGTTTTCTAGTTTTCATATGATGGATTAGGGTTTTTGAATGTTGCAAATCTTGTTATTAGGGTTTTCTAGTTTTCATATGATGGATTAGGGTTTTCTAGTTTTCATATGATGGATTAGGGTTTTTGAATGTTGCAAATGATGTTATTAGGGTTGTCTAGTTTTCATATGACGGATTATGGATTTCTAGTTTTCATATGATGGATAGGGTTTTCTAGTTTTCATATAATGGATTAGGGTTTATGAATGTTGAAAATGATGTTATTAGCATTTTCAAGTTTTAACATGATGGATTAGGGTTTTCTAGTTTTCATATGATCGATTAGGGTTTTTGAATGTTGCAAATGATGTTATTAGGGTTTTCTAGTTTTCATATGATGGATTAGGGTTTTCTAGTTTTCATATGATAGATTAGGGTTTTGGAGTTTTCATATGATGGATTAGGTTTTCTAGTTTTCATATGATGGATTAGGGTTTTCTAGTTTTCATATGATGGATTAGGGTTTTCTAGTTTTCATATTATGGATAGGGTTTTCTAGTTTTCATATGATGGATTAGGGTTTTTTGAATGTTGCAAATGATGTTATTAGGGTTTTCTAGTTCTCATATGATGGATTAGGGTTTTCTAGTTTTCATATCATTGATGAAGGTTTTTGAATGTTGCAAATGATGTTATTAGGGTTTTCTAGTTTTCATATGATGGATAGGGTTTTCTAGTTTTCATATGATGGATTAGGGTTTTTGAATGTTGCAAATGTTGTTACTAGGGTTTTCTAGTTTTCATATGATGGATTAGGGTTTTTTAGTTTTCATATGATGGATTAGGGTTTTTGAATGTTGCAAATGATGTTATTAGGGTTTTCTAGTTTTCATATGATGGATTTGGGTTTTCTAGTTTTCATATGATGGATCAGGGTTTTCTAGTTTTCATATTATGGATTAGGATTTTTTAATGTTGCAAATGATGTTATTAGGGTTTTCTAGTTTTCGTAAGATGGATAGGGTTTTCCAGTTTTCATTTGAATGATTAGGGTATTTGAATGTTGCGAATGATGTTATTAGGATTTTCAAGTTTTAATATGATGGATTAGGGTTTTCTAGTTTTCATATGTTGGATTAGGGTTTTTGAATGTTGCAAATGTTGTTACTAGGGTTTTCTAGTTTTCATATGATGGATTAGGGTTTTTTTAGTTTTCATATGATGGATTAGGGTTTTTGAATGTTGCAAATGATGTTATTAGGGTTTTCTAGTTTTCATATGATGGATTTGGGTTTTCTAGTTTTCATATGATGGATCAGGGTTTCTAGTTTTCATATTATGGATTAGGGTTTTTAAATGTTGCAAATGATGTTATTAGGGTTTTCTAGTTTTCATAAGATGGATAGGGTTTTCTAGTTTTCATTTGATGGATTAGGGTATTTGAATGTTGCGAATGATGTTATTAGGATTTTCAAGTTTTAATATGATGGATTAGGGTTTTCTAGTTTTCATATGATGGATTAGGGTTTTTGAATGTTGAAAATGATGTTATTAGGGTTTTCTAGTTTTCATATGATGGATTAGGTTTTCTAGTTTTCATATGATGGATTAGGGTTTTCTAGTTTTCATATGATGGATTACGGTTTTTGAATGTTGCAAATGATGTTATTAGGGTTTTCTAGTTTTCATATGATGGATTTCGGTTTTCTAGTTTTCATATCATGGATTAGGGTTTTTGAATGTTGCAATTGATGTTATTAGGGTTTTCTAGTTTTCATACGATGGACTAGGGTTTTCTAGTTGTCATATGATGGATTAGGGTTTCTGAATGTTGCAAATGATGTTATTAGGGTTTTGTAGTTTTCATATTATGGATTAGGGTTTTCTAGTTATCATATGATGGATTAGGGTTTTTGAATGTTGCAAATGATGTTATTAGGGTTTCTAGTTTTCATATGATGGATTAAAGTTTTTGAATGTTGCAAATGATGTTATTAGGGTTTTCTAGTTTTCATATGATGGATTAGGGTTTTCTAGTTTTCATATGATAGATTAGGGTTTTTGAATGTTGCAAATGATGTTATTAGGGTTTTCTAGTTTTCATCTGATGGATAGGGTTTTCTAGTTTTCATATGATGGATTAGGGTTTTTGAGTGTTACAAATGTTGTTATTAGGGTTTTCTAGTTTTCATATGATGGATTAGGGTTTTCAGTTTTCATATGATGGATTAGGGTTTTTGAATGTTGCAAGTGATGTTATTAGGGTTTTCTATTTTTCATATGATGGATTAGGTTTTCTAGTTTTCATATGATGGATCAGGGTTTTCTAGTTTTCATATGATGGAGTTGGGTTTTTGAATGTTGCAAATGATGTTATTAGGGTTTTGTAGTTTTCATATGATGGATTAGGGGTTTCTAGTTTTCATATGATGGATTAGGGTTTTTGAATGTTGCAAATGATGTTATTAGCATTTTCTAGTTTTAATATGATGGATTAGGGTTTTCTAGTTTTCATATGATGGATTAGAGTTTTTGAATGTTGCAAATGATGTTATTAGGGTTTTCTAGTTTTCATATGATGGATTAGCGTTTTCTAGTTTTCATATGATGGATTAGGGTTTTTGAATGTCGCAAATGATGTTATTAGTGTTTTCTAGATTTCATATGATGGATAGGGTTTTTTAGTTTTCATATGATGGATTTGGGTTTTTAAATGTTGTAAATGTTGTTATTAGGGTTTTCTAGTTTTCATATGATGGATTAGGATTTTTGAATGTTGCAAATGATGTTATTAGGTTTTCTAGTTTTCATAAGATGGATTAGGGCTTTTGAGTTGCAAATGATGTTATTAGGGTTTTCTAGTTTTCATATGATGGATTAGGGTTTTCTAGTTGTCATATGATGGATTAGGATTTCTGAATGTTGCAAATGATGTTATTAGGGTTTTCTAGTTTTCATATGATGGATTAGGGTTTTCTAGTTTTCATATGATAGATTAGGGTTTTGAATGTTGCAAATGATGTTATTAGGGTTTTCTAGTTTTCATATGATGGATTAAAGTTTTTGAATGTTGCAAATGATGTTATTAGGGTGTTCTAGTTTTCATATGATGGATTAGGGTTTTCTAGTTTTCATATGATGGATTAGGGTTTTTGAATGTTGCAAATGATGTTATTAGGGTTTTCTAGTTTTCATATGATGGATAGGGTTTTCTAGTTTTCATATGATGGATCAGGGTTTTCTAGTTTTCATATGATGGATTTGGGTTTTTGAATGTTGCAAATGATGTTATTAGGGTTTTCTAGTTTTCATATAATAGATTAGGGTTTTCTAGTTTTCATATGATGGATTAAGGTTTTTGAATGTTGCAAATGATGTTATAAGGTTTTCTAGTTTTCATATGATGGACTATGGTTTTTGAGTTGCAAATTATGTTATTAGGGTTTTCTAGTTTTCATATGATGGTATAGGGTTTTCGAATGTTGCAAATGATGTTATTAGGGTTTTCTAGTTTTCATATTATGGATAGGGTTTTCTAGTTTTCATATGATGGATTAGGGTTTTTGAATGTTGCAAATCTTGTTATTAGGGTTTTCTAGTTTTCATATGATGGATTAGGGTTTTCTAGTTTTCATATGATGGATTAGGGTTTTTGAATGTTGCAAATGATGTTATTAGGGTTGTCTAGTTTTCATATGACGGATTATGGATTTCTAGTTTTCATATGATGGATAGGGTTTTCTAGTTTTCATATAATGGATTAGGGTTTATGAATGTTGAAAATGATGTTATTAGCATTTTCAAGTTTTAACATGATGGATTAGGGTTTTCTAGTTTTCATATGATCGATTAGGGTTTTTGAATGTTGCAAATGATGTTATTAGGGTTTTCTAGTTTTCATATGATGGATTAGGGTTTTCTAGTTTTCATATGATAGATTAGGGTTTTGGAGTTTTCATATGATGGATTAGGTTTTCTAGTTTTCATATGATGGATTAGGGTTTTCTAGTTTTCATATGATGGATTAGGGTTTTCTAGTTTTCATATTATGGATAGGGTTTTCTAGTTTTCATATGATGGATTAGGGTTTTTTGAATGTTGCAATTGATGTTATTAGGGTTTTCTAGTTCTCATATGATGGATTAGGGTTTTCTAGTTTTCATATCATTGATGAAGGTTTTTGAATGTTGCAAATGATGTTATTAGGGTTTTCTAGTTTTCATATGATGGATAGGGTTTTCTAGTTTTCATATGATGGATTAGGGTTTTTGAATGTTGCAAATGTTGTTACTAGGGTTTTCTAGTTTTCATATGATGGATTAGGGTTTTTTAGTTTTCATATGATGGATTAGGGTTTTTGAATGTTGCAAATGATGTTATTAGGGTTTTCTAGTTTTCATATGATGGATTTGGGTTTTCTAGTTTTCATATGATGGATCAGGGTTTTCTAGTTTTCATATTATGGATTAGGATTTTTTAATGTTGCAAATGATGTTATTAGGGTTTTCTAGTTTTCGTAAGATGGATAGGGTTTTCCAGTTTTCATTTGAATGATTAGGGTATTTGAATGTTGCGAATGATGTTATTAGGATTTTCAAGTTTTAATATGATGGATTAGGGTTTTCTAGTTTTCATATGTTGGATTAGGGTTTTTGAATGTTGCAAATGTTGTTACTAGGGTTTTCTAGTTTTCATATGATGGATTAGGGTTTTTTTAGTTTTCATATGATGGATTAGGGTTTTTGAATGTTGCAAATGATGTTATTAGGGTTTTCTAGTTTTCATATGATGGATTTGGGTTTTCTAGTTTTCATATGATGGATCAGGGTTTCTAGTTTTCATATTATGGATTAGGGTTTTTAAATGTTGCAAATGATGTTATTAGGGTTTTCTAGTTTTCATAAGATGGATAGGGTTTTCTAGTTTTCATTTGATGGATTAGGGTATTTGAATGTTGCGAATGATGTTATTAGGATTTTCAAGTTTTAATATGATGGATTAGGGTTTTCTAGTTTTCATATGATGGATTAGGGTTTTTGAATGTTGAAAATGATGTTATTAGGGTTTTCTAGTTTTCATATGATGGATTAGGTTTTCTAGTTTTCATATGATGGATTAGGGTTTTCTAGTTTTCATATGATGGATTACGGTTTTTGAATGTTGCAAATGATGTTATTAGGGTTTTCTAGTTTTCATATGATGGATTTCGGTTTTCTAGTTTTCATATCATGGATTAGGGTTTTTGAATGTTGCAATTGATGTTATTAGGGTTTTCTAGTTTTCATACGATGGACTAGGGTTTTCTAGTTGTCATATGATGGATTAGGGTTTTTGAATGTTGCAAATGATGTTATTAGGGTTTTGTAGTTTTCATATTATGGATTAGGGTTTTCTAGTTATCATATGATGGATTAGGGTTTTTGAATGTTGCAAATGATGTTATTAGGGTTTCTAGTTTTCATATGATGGATTAAAGTTTTTGAATGTTGCAAATGATGTTATTAGGGTTTTCTAGTTTTCATATGATGGATTAGTTTTTTCTAGTTTTCATATGATAGATTAGGGTTTTTGAATGTTGCAAATGATGTTATTAGGGTTTTCTAGTTTTCATCTGATGGATAGGGTTTTCTAGTTTTCATATGATGGATTAGGGTTTTTGAGTGTTACAAATGTTGTTATTAGGGTTTTCTAGTTTTCATATGATGGATTAGGGTTTTCTAGTTTTCATATGATGGATTAGGGTTTGTGAATGTTGCAAGTGATGTTATTAGGGTTTTCTATTTTTCATATGATGGATTAGGTTTTCTAGTTTTCATATGATGGATCAGGGTTTTCTAGTTTTCATATGATGGAGTTGGGTTTTTGAATGTTGCAAATGATGTTATTAGGGTTTTGTAGTTTTCATATGATGGATTAGGGGTTTCTAGTTTTCATATGATGGATTAGGGTTTTTGAATGTTGCAAATGATGTTATTAGCATTTTCTAGTTTTAATATGATGGATTAGGGTTTTCTAGTTTTCATATGATGGATTAGAGTTTTTGAATGTTGCAAATGATGTTATTAGGGTTTTCTAGTTTTCATATGATGGATTAGCGTTTTCTAGTTTTCATATGATGGATTAGGGTTTTTGAATGTCGCAAATGATGTTATTAGTGTTTTCTAGATTTCATATGATGGATAGGGTTTTTTAGTTTTCATATGATGGATTTGGGTTTTTAAATGTTGTAAATGTTGTTATTAGGGTTTTCTAGTTTTCATATGATGGATTAGGATTTTTGAATGTTGCAAATGATGTTATTAGGGTTTCCTAGTTATCATATGATGGATTAGGATTTTTTAATGTTGCAAATGACGTTATTAGGATTTTCTAGTTTTAATATGATGGATTAGGGTTTTCTAGTTTTCATATGATGGATTAGGGTTTGTGAATGTTGCAAATGATGTTATTAGGGTTTTCTAGTTTTCATATAATGGATTAGGGTTTTTGAGTAGCAAATGATGATGTTATTAGGATTTTCTAGTTTTCATATGATGGATTAGGGTTTTCTAGTTTTAATATGATGGATTAGGGTTTTTGAATGCTGCAAATGATGTTAGGGTTTTCTAGTTTTCATATGATGGATTAGGGTTTTCTAGTTTTCATATGATGGATTAGGGTTTTTGAATGTTGCAAATGATGTTATTAGGGTTTTCTAGTTTTCATATGATGGATTAGGGTTTTTAAATGTTGCAAATGATGTTATTAGGGTTTTCTAGTTTTCATATGATGGATTAGGGTTTCTAGTTTTCATATGATGAATTAGGGTTTTTAAATGTTGCAAATGATGTTATTAGGGTTTTCTAGTTTTCATATGATGGATTAAGGTTTTTGAATGTTGCAAATGATGTTATTAGGTTTTCTAGTTTTCATATGATGGATTAGGGCTTTTGAATTGCAAATGATGTTACTAGGGTTTTCTAGTTTTCATATGATGGATTAGGGTTTTCTAGTTGTCATATGATGGATTAGGATTTCTGAATGTTGCAAATGATGTTATTAGGGTTTTCTAGTTTTCATATGATAGATTAGGGTTTTCTAGTTTTCATATGATAGATTAGGGTTTTGAATGTTGCAAATGATGTTATTAGGGTTTTCTAGTTTTCATATGATGGATTAGGGTTTTCTAGTTTTCATATGATGGATTAGGGTTTTTGAATGTTGCAAGTGATGTTATTAGGGTTTTCTATTTTTCATATGATGGATTAGGTTTTCTAGTTTTCATATGATGGATCAGGGTTTTCTAGTTTTCATATGATGGAGTTGGGTTTTTGAATGTTGCAAATGATGTTATTAGGGTTTTGTATTTTTCATATGATGGATTAGGGGTTTCTAGTTTTCATATGATGGATTAGGGTTTTTGAATGTTGCAAATGATGTTATTAGCATTTTCTAGTTTTAATATGATGGATTAGGGTTTTCTAGTTTTCATATGATGGATTAGAGTTTTTGAATGTTGCAAATGATGTTATTAGGGTTTTCTAGTTTTCATATGATGGATTAGCGTTTTCTAGTTTTCATATGATGGATTAGGGTTTTTGAATGTCGCAAATGATGTTATTAGTGTTTTCTAGATTTCATATGATGGATAGGGTTTTTTAGTTTTCATATGATGGATTTGGGTTTTTAAATGTTGTAAATGTTGTTATTAGGGTTTTCTAGTTTTCATATGATGGATTAGGATTTTTGAATGTTGCAAATGATGTTATTAGGGTTTCCTAGTTATCATATGATGGATTAGGATTTTTTAATGTTGCAAATGACGTTATTAGGATTTTCTAGTTTTAATATGATGGATTAGGGTTTTCTAGTTTTCATATGATGGATTAGGGTTTGTGAATGTTGCAAATGATGTTATTAGGGTTTTCTAGTTTTCATATAATGGATTAGGGTTTTTGAGTAGCAAATGATGATGTTATTAGGATTTTCTAGTTTTCATATGATGGATTAGGGTTTTCTAGTTTTAATATGATGGATTAGGGTTTTTGAATGCTGCAAATGATGTTAGGGTTTTCTAGTTTTCATATGATGGATTAGGGTTTTCTAGTTTTCATATGATGGATTAGGGTTTTTGAATGTTGCAAATGATGTTATTAGGGTTTTCTAGTTTTCATATGATGGATTAGGGTTTTTAAATGTTGCAAATGATGTTATTAGGGTTTTCTAGTTTTCATATGATGGATTAGGGTTTTTAGTTTTCATATGATGAATTAGGGTTTTTAAATGTTGCAAATGATGTTATTAGGGTTTTCTAGTTTTCATATGATGGATTAAGGTTTTTGAATGTTGCAAATGATGTTATTAGGTTTTCTAGTTTTCATATGATGGATTAGGGCTTTTGAATTGCAAATGATGTTATTAGGGTTTTCTAGTTTTCATATGATGGATTAGGGTTTTCTAGTTGTCATATGATGGATTAGGATTTCTGAATGTTGCAAATGATGTTATTAGGGTTTTCTAGTTTTCATATGATAGATTAGGGTTTTCTAGTTTTCATATGATAGATTAGGGTTTTGAATGTTGCAAATGATGTTATTAGGGTTTTCTAGTTTTCATATGATGGATTAGGGTTTTCTAGTTTTCATATGATGGATTAGGGTTTTTGAATGTTGCAAGTGATGTTATTAGGGTTTTCTATTTTTCATATGATGGATTAGGTTTTCTAGTTTTCATATGATGGATCAGGGTTTTCTAGTTTTCATATGATGGAGTTGGGTTTTTGAATGTTGCAAATGATGTTATTAGGGTTTTGTATTTTTCATATGATGGATTAGGGGTTTCTAGTTTTCATATGATGGATTAGGGTTTTTGAATGTTGCAAATGATGTTATTAGCATTTTCTAGTTTTAATATGATGGATTAGGGTTTTCTAGTTTTCATATGATGGATTAGAGTTTTTGAATGTTGCAAATGATGTTATTAGGGTTTTCTAGTTTTCATATGATGGATTAGCGTTTTCTAGTTTTCATATGATGGATTAGGGTTTTTGAATGTCGCAAATGATGTTATTAGTGTTTTCTAGATTTCATATGATGGATAGGGTTTTTTAGTTTTCATATGATGGATTTGGGTTTTTAAATGTTGTAAATGTTGTTATTAGGGTTTTCTAGTTTTCATATGATGGATTAGGATTTTTGAATGTTGCAAATGATGTTATTAGGGTTTCCTAGTTATCATATGATGGATTAGGATTTTTTAATGTTGCAAATGACGTTATTAGGATTTTCTAGTTTTAATATGATGGATTAGGGTTTTCTAGTTTTCATATGATGGATTAGGGTTTGTGAATGTTGCAAATGATGTTATTAGGGTTTTCTAGTTTTCATATAATGGATTAGGGTTTTTGAGTAGCAAATGATGATGTTATTAGGATTTTCTAGTTTTCATATGATGGATTAGGGTTTTCTAGTTTTAATATGATGGATTAGGGTTTTTGAATGCTGCAAATGATGTTAGGGTTTTCTAGTTTTCATATGATGGATTAGGGTTTTCTAGTTTTCATATGATGGATTAGGGTTTTTGAATGTTGCAAATGATGTTATTAGGGTTTTCTAGTTTTCATATGATGGATTAGGGTTTTTAAATGTTGCAAATGATGTTATTAGGGTTTTCTAGTTTTCATATGATGGATTAGGGTTTTTAGTTTTCATATGATGAATTAGGGTTTTTAAATGTTGCAAATGATGTTATTAGGGTTTTCTAGTTTTCATATGATGGATTAAGGTTTTTGAATGTTGCAAATGATGTTATTAGGTTTTCTAGTTTTCATATGATGGATTAGGGCTTTTGAATTGCAAATGATGTTATTAGGGTTTTCTAGTTTTCATATGATGGATTAGGGTTTTCTAGTTGTCATATGATGGATTAGGATTTCTGAATGTTGCAAATGATGTTATTAGGGTTTTCTAGTTTTCATATGATAGATTAGGGTTTTCTAGTTTTCATATGATAGATTAGGGTTTTGAATGTTGCAAATGATGTTATTAGGGTTTTCTAGTTTTCATATGATGGATTAAAGTTTTTGAATGTTGCAAATGATGTTATTAGGGTGTTCTAGTTTTCATATGATGGATTAGGGTTTTCTAGTTTTCATATGATGGATTAGGGTTTTTGAATGTTGCAAATGATGTTATTAGGGTTTTCTAGTTTGCATATGATGGATAGGGTTTTCTAGTTTTCATATGATGGATTAGGGTTTTTGAATGTTGCAAATGATGTTATTAGGGTTTTTTATTTTTCATATGATGGATTAGGGTTTTCTAGTTTTCATATGATGGATCAGGGTTTTCTAGTTTTCATATGATGGATTTGGGTTTTTGAATGTTGCAAATGATGTTATTAGGGTTTTCTAGTTTTCATATGATGGATTAGGGTTTTCTAGTTTTCATATGATGGATTAGGGTTTTTGAATGTTGCAAACGATGTTATTAGGATTTTCTAGTTTTAATGTGATGGATTAGGGTTTTCTAGTTTTCATATGATGGATTAGGGTTTTTCAATGTTGCAAATGATGTTATTAGGGTTTTCTAGTTTTCATATGATGGTTAGGGTTTTTGAATGTTGCAAATGATGTTATTAGGATTTTTTAGTTTTAATATGATGGATTAGGGTTTTCCAGTTTTCATATGATGGATTAGAGTTTTTGAATGTTGCAAATGATGTTCTTAGGGTTTTCTAGTTTTCATATGATGGATTAGGGTTTTCTAGTTTTCATAAGATGGATTAGGGTTTTTGTATGTCGCAAATGATGTTATTAGGGTTTTCTAGATTTCATATGATGGATAGGGTTTTTTAGTTTTCATATGATGGATTAGGGTTTTTAAATGTTGTAAATGTTGTTATTAGGGTTTTCTAGTTTTCATATGATGGATTAGGGTTTTTGAATGTCGCAAATGATGTTATTAGGGTTTTCTAGTTATCATATGATGGATTAGGATTTTTTAGTGTTGCAAATGACGTTATTAGGATTTTCTAGTTTTAATATGATGGATTAGGGTTTTCTAGTTTTCATATGATGGATTAGGGTTTGTGAATGTTGCAGATGATGTTATTAGTGTTTTCTAGTTTTCATATAATGGATTAGGGTTTTTGAGTAGCAAATGATGATGTTATTAGGATTTTCTAGTTTTCATATGATGGATTAGGGTTTTCTAGTTTTCATATGATGGATTAGGGTTTTTGAATGCTGCAAATGATGTTAGGGTTTTCTAGTTTTCATATGATGGATTAAGGTTTTCTAGTTTTCATATGATGGATTAGGGTTTTTGAATGTTGCAAATGATGTTATTAGGGTTTTCTAGTTTTCATATGATGGATTAGGGTTTTTAAATGTTGCAAATGATGTTATTAGGGTTTTCTAGTTTTCATATGATGGATTAGGGTTTCTAGTTTTCATATGATGAATTATGGTTTTTAAATGTTGCAAATGATGTTATTAGGGTTTTCTAGTTTTCATATGATGGATTAAGGTTTTTGAATGTTGCAAATGATGTTATTAGGTTTTCTAGTTTTCATATGATGGATTAGGGCTTTTGAGTTGCAAATGATGTTATTAGGGTTTTCTAGTTTTCATATGATGTATTAGGGTTTTCTAGTTGTCATGTGATGGATTAGGGTTTCTGAATGTTGCAAATGATGTTATTAGGGTTTTCTAGTTTTCATATGATGGATTAGTGTTTTCTAGTTTTCATATGATAGATTAGGGTTTTGAATGTTGCAAATGATGTTATTAGGGTTTTCTAGTTTTCATATGATGGATTAAAGTTTTTGAATGTTGCAAATGATGTTATTAGGGTGTTCTAGTTTTCATATGATGGATTAGGGTTTTCTAGTTTTCATATGATGGATTAGGGTTTTTGAATGTTGCAAATGATGTTATTAGGGTTTTCTAGTTTGCATATGATGGATAGGGTTTTCTAGTTTTCATATGATGGATTAGGGTTTTTGAATGTTGCAAATGATGTTATTAGGGTTTTTTATTTTTCATATGATGGATTAGGGTTTTCTAGTTTTCATATGATGGATCAGGGTTTTCTAGTTTTCATATGATGGATTTGGGTTTTTGAATGTTGCAAATGATGTTATTAGGGTTTTCTAGTTTTCATATGATGGATTAGGGTTTTCTAGTTTTCATATGATGGATTAGGGTTTTTGAATGTTGCAAACGATGTTATTAGGATTTTCTAGTTTTAATGTGATGGATTAGGGTTTTCTAGTTTTCATATGATGGATTAGGGTTTTTCAATGTTGCAAATGATGTTATTAGGGTTTTCTAGTTTTCATATGATGGTTAGGGTTTTTGAATGTTGCAAATGATGTTATTAGGATTTTTTAGTTTTAATATGATGGATTAGGGTTTTCCAGTTTTCATATGATGGATTAGAGTTTTTGAATGTTGCAAATGATGTTCTTAGGGTTTTCTAGTTTTCATATGATGGATTAGGGTTTTCTAGTTTTCATAAGATGGATTAGGGTTTTTGTATGTCGCAAATGATGTTATTAGGGTTTTCTAGATTTCATATGATGGATAGGGTTTTTTAGTTTTCATATGATGGATTAGGGTTTTTAAATGTTGTAAATGTTGTTATTAGGGTTTTCTAGTTTTCATATGATGGATTAAGGTTTTTGAATGTCGCAAATGATGTTATTAGGGTTTTCTAGTTATCATATGATGGATTAGGATTTTTTAGTGTTGCAAATGACGTTATTAGGATTTTCTAGTTTTAATATGATGGATTAGGGTTTTCTAGTTTTCATATGATGGATTAGGCTTTGTGAATGTTGCAGATGATGTTATTAGTGTTTTCTAGTTTTCATATAATGGATTAGGGTTTTTGAGTAGCAAATGATGATGTTATTAGGATTTTCTAGTTTTCATATGATGGATTAGGGTTTTCTAGTTTTCATATGATGGATTAGGGTTTTTGAATGCTGCAAATGATGTTAGGGTTTTCTAGTTTTCATATGATGGATTAGGGTTTTCTAGTTTTCATATGATGGATTAGGGTTTTTGAATGTTGCAAATGATGTTATTAGGGTTTTCTAGTTTTCATATGATGGATTAGGGTTTTTAAATGTTGCAAATGATGTTATTAGGGTTTTCTAGTTTTCATATGATGGATTAGGGTTTCTAGTTTTCATATGATGAATTATGGTTTTTAAATGTTGCAAATGATGTTATTAGGGTTTTCTAGTTTTCATATGATGGATTAAGGTTTTTGAATGTTGCAAATGATGTTATTAGGTTTTCTAGTTTTCATATGATGGATTAGGGCTTTTGAGTTGCAAATGATGTTATTAGGGTTTTCTAGTTTTCATATGATGTATTAGGGTTTTCTAGTTGTCATGTGATGGATTAGGGTTTCTGAATGTTGCAAATGATGTTATTAGGGTTTTCTAGTTTTCATATGATGGATTAGTGTTTTCTAGTTTTCATATGATAGATTAGGGTTTTGAATGTTGCAAATGATGTTATTAGGGTTTTCTAGTTTTCATATGATGGATTAATGTTTTTGAATGTTGCAAATGATGTTATTAGGGTGTTCTAGTTTTTATATGATGGATTAGGGTTTTCTAGTTTTCATATGATGGATTAGGGTTTTTGAATGTTGCAAATGATGTTATTAGGGTTTTCTAGTTTTCATATGATGGATAGGGTTTTCTAGTTTTCATATGATGGATTAGGGTTTTTGAATGTTGTAAATATTGTTATTAGGGTTTTCTAGTTTTCATGTGATGGATTAGGGTTTTCTAGTTTTCATATGATGGATTAGGGTTTTTGAATGTTGCAAATGATGTTGTTAGGGTTTTTTATTTTTCATATGATGGATTAGGGTTTTCTAGTTTTCATATGATGGATCTGGGTTTTCTAGTTTTCATATGATGGATTTGGGTTTTTGAATGTTGCAAATGATGTTATTAGGGTTTTCTAGTTTTCATATGATGGATTAGGGTTTTCTAGTTTTCATATGATGGATTAGGGTTTTTGAATGTTGCAAATGATGTTATTAGGATTTTCTAGTTTTAATATGATGGATTAGGTTTTTCTAGTTTTCATATGATGGATTAGGGTTTTTGAATGTTGCAAATGATGTTATTAGGGTTTTCTAGTTTTCATATGATGGTTAGGGTTTTTGAATGTTGCAAATGATGTTATTAGGATTTTTTAGTTTTAATATGATGGATTAGGGTTTTCTAGTTTTCATATGATGGATTAGGGTTTGTGAATGTTGCAAATGATGTTATTAGGGTTTTCTAGTTTTCATATAATGGATTAGGGTTTTTGAGTTGCCAATGATGATGTTAATAGGGTTTTCTGGTTTTCATAAGATGGATTAGGGTTTTCTAGTTTTCATATTATGGATTAGGGTTTTTGAATGTTGCAAATGATGTTATTAGGGTTTTCTTGTTTTCATATGATGGATTAGGGTTTTCTAGTTTTCATATGATGGATTAGGGTTTTTGAATGTTGCAAATGATGTTAGGGTTTTCTAGTTTTCATATGATGGATTATGGTTTTCTAGTTTTCATATGATGGATTAGGGTTTTTGAATGTTGCAAATGATGTTATTAGGGTTTTCTAGTTTTCATATGATGGATTAGGGTTTTCTAGTTTTGATATGATGGATTAAGGTTTTTGAATGTTGCAAATGATGTTATAAGGTTTTCTAGTTTTCATATGATGGACTAGGGTTTTTGAGTTGCAAATTATGTTATTAGGGTTTTCTAGTTTTCGTATAATGGATTAGGGTTTTGAATGTTGCAAATGATGTTATTAGGGTTTTGTAGTTTTCATATTATGGATATGGTTTTCTAGTTTTTATATGATGGATTAGGGTTTTTGAATGTTACAAATGTTGTTGTTAGGGTTAGTTTTCATATGATTAGTTTTCATATGATGGATTAGGGTTTTTGAATGTTGCAAATGATGTTATTAGGGTTGTCTAGTTTTCATATGATGGATTAGGGTTTTTTAGTTTTCATATGATGGATAGGCTTTTCTAGTTTTCATATGATGGATTAGGGTTTTTAATATTGCAAATGATGTTATTCGCATTTTCAAGTTTTAATATGCTGGATTAGGGTTTTCTAGTTTTCATATGATTGATAGGGTTTTTAAATGATGCAAATGATGTTATTAGGGTTTTCTAGTTTTGATATGATGGATTTGGGTTTTCTAGTTTTCATATGATGGATTAGGGTTTTGTAGTTTTCATATGATGGATTAGGTTTTCTAGTATTCATATGATGGATTAGGGTTTTCTAGTTTTCATATGATGTATTACGGTTTTTGAATGTTGCAAATGATGTTATTAGGGTTTTCTAGTTTTCATATAATGGATTAGGGTTTTCTAGTTTTCATATCATGGATTAGGGTTTTTGAATGTTGCAAATGATGTTATTAGGGTTTTCTAGTTTTCATATGATAGATAGGGTTTTTGTTGTTTTCATATGATGGATTAGGATTTTTGAATGTTGCAAATGCTGTTACTAGGGTTTTCTAGTTTTCATATGATGGATTAGGGTTTTTTAGTTTTCATATGATGGATTAGGGTTTTTAAATGTTGCAAATGATGTTATTAGGGTTTTCTAGTTTTCATATGATGCATTAGGGTTTCTGGTTTTCATATGATGGATTAGGGTTTTCTAGTTTTCATATGATGGATCAGGTTTATCTAGTTTTCATATGATGGATTAGTGTTTTTGAATGATGCAAATGATGTTATTAGGGTTTTCTAGTTTTCATATGATGGATTAGTGTTTTTTAGTTTTCAGATGATGGATAGGGTTTTCTAATTTTCATATGATGGATTAGGGTATTTGAATGTTGCAAATGATGTTATTAGGATTTTCAAGTTTTAATATGATGGATTTGGGTTTTGTAGTTTTCATATGGTGGATTAGGGTTTTTGAATGTTGAAAATGATGTTTTTAGGGTTTTCTAGTTTTCATATGATGGATTAGGGTTTTCTAGTTTTCATATGATGGATTAGGGTTTTCTAGTTTTCATATGATGGATTAGGTTTTCTAGTTTTCATATGATGGATTAGGGTTTTCTAGTTTTCATATGATGGATTACGGTTTTTGAATGTTGCAAATGATGTTATTAGGGTTTTCTAGTTTTCATATAATGGATTAGGGTTTTCTAGTTTTCATATCATGGATTAGGGTTTTTGAATGTTGCAAATGATGTTATTAGGGTTTTCTAGTTTTCATATGATAGATAGGGTTTTTGTTGTTTTCATATGATGGATTAGGATTTTTGAATGTTGCAAATGCTGTTACTAGGGTTTTCTAGTTTTCATATGATGGATTAGGGTTTTTTAGGTTTCATATGATGGATTAGGGTTTTTAAATGTTGCAAATGATGTTATTAGGGTTTTCTAGTTTTCATATGATGCATTAGGGTTTCTGGTTTTCATATGATGGATTAGGGTTTTCTAGTTTTCATATGATGGATCAGGTTTATCTGGTTTTCATATGATGGATTAGTGTTTTTGAATGATGCAAATGATGTTATTAGGGTTTTCTAGTTTTCATATGATGGATTAGTGTTTTTTAGTTTTCAGATGATGGATAGGGTTTTCTAATTTTCATATGATGGATTAGGGTATTTGAATGTTGCAAATGATGTTATTAGGATTTTCAAGTTTTAATATGATGGATTTGGGTTTTGTAGTTTTCATATGGTGGATTAGGGTTTTTGAATGTTGAAAATGATGTTTTTAGGGTTTTCTAGTTTTCATATGATGGATTAGGGTTTTCTAGTTTTCATATGATGGATTAGGGTTTTCTAGTTTTCATATGATGGATTAGGTTTTCTAGTTTTCATATGATGGATTAGGGTTTTCTAGTTTTCATATGATGGATTACGGTTTTTGAATGTTGCAAATGATGTTATTAGGGTTTTCTAGTTTTCATATGATGGAATAGGGTTTTCTAGTTTTGATATGATGGATTAGGGTTTTTGAATGTTGCAAATGATGTTATTAGGGCTTTCTAGTTTTCATATGATGGATAGGGTTTTCTAGTTTTCATATGATGGATTAGGGTTTTTGAATGTTGCAAATGTTGTTATTAGGGGTTTCTAGTTTTCATATGATGCATTAGGGTTTTCTAGTTTTCATATGATGCATTATGGATTTTGAATGTTGCAAATGATGTTATTAGGGTTTTCTATTTTTCATATAATGGATTAGGGTTTTCTAGTTTTCATATGATGGATCAGGGTTTTCTAGTTTTCATATGATAGATTTGGGTTTTTGAATGTTGCAAATGATGTTATTAGGGTTTTCTAGTTTTCATATGATGGATTAGGGTTTTCTAGTGTTCATATGATGGATTAAGGTTTTTGAATGTTGCAAATGATTTGTTAAACTATCAGGCTGAGGAAACTTCCTACTTACCTGAGCACGGATACATATTGATCATTGACCTCCGCCAAGCATTAGGCTAAGATGTTTGAAAGGCTTCAGCTTTTGGATTGGATTGAAACTCATGGAAGTCTTCTTCCGCACGGCGGCGGGAGCGGGAGGAAGAAAGCTAAGAGAAGACGCTCTTCTCTTAGGTCCTTTTTTTGGCTCGCCCCTCTCTCTAAAGGGGCTTACTCACTTCACTCACTCTCGTTCTAGTTTTCATATGATGGAATAGGGTTTTTGAGTTGCAAATTATGTTATTAGGGTTTTCTAGTTTTCCTATGATGGATTAGGGTTTTCGATTGTTGCAAATGATGTTATTAGTGTTTTCTAGTTTTCATATGATGGATTAGGGTTTTCTAGTTTTCATATGATGGATTAGGGTTTTTGAATGTTGCAAATGATGTTATTAGGGTTTTCTAGTTTTCATATGATGGATAGGGTTTTCTACTTTTCATATGATGGATTAGGGTTTTTGAATGTTGCAAATGTTGTTATTCGGGTTTTCTAGTTTTCATATAATGGATTAGGGTTTTCTAGTTTTCATATGATGGATTAGGGTTTTTGAATGTTGCAAATGATGTTATTAGGGTTTTCTATTTTTCATATGATGGATTAGGGTTTTCTAGTTTTCATATGATGGATCAGGGTTTTCTAGTTTTCATATGATGGATTTGGGTTTTTGAATGTTGCAAATGATGTTATTAGGGTTTTCTAGTTTTCATATGATGGATTAGGCTTTTCTTGTTTTCATACGATGGATTAAGGTTTTTGAATGTTGCAAATGATGTTATAAGGTTTTCTAGTTTTCATATGATGGATAGGGTTTTCTAGTTTTCATATGATGGATTAGGGTTTTTGAATGTTGCAAATGTTGTTATTCGGGTTTTCTAGTTTTCAAATGATGGATTAGGGTTTTCAAGTTTTCATATGATGGATTAGGGTTTTTGAATGTTGCAAATGATGTTATTAGGGTTTTCTATTTTTCATATGATGGATTAGGGTTTTCTAGTTTTCATATGATGGATTAGGGTTTTCTAGTTTTCATATGATGGATTACGGTTTTTAAGGTTGCAAATGATGTTATTAGGGTTTCCTAGTTTTCATATGATGGATTAGGGTTTTTGAATATTGCAAATGATGTTATTAGGGTTTTCTAGTTTTCATATGATGGATAGGGTTTTCTAGTTTTCATATGATGGATTAGGGTTTTTGAATGTTGCAAATGTTGTTATTCGGGTTTTCTAGTTTTCATATGATGGATTAGGGTTTTCTAGTTTTCATATGATGGATTAGGGTTTTTGAATGTTGCAGATGATGTTATTAGGGTTTTCTATTTTTCATATGATGGATTAGGGTTTTCTAGTTTTCATATGATGGATCAGGGTTTTCTAGTTTTCCTATGATGGATTTGGGTTTTTGAATGTTGCAAATGATGTTATTAGGGTTTTCTAGTTTTCATATGATGGATTAGGGTTTTCTAGTTTTCATACGATGGATTAAGGTTTTTGAATGTTGCAAATGATGTTATAAGGTTTTCTAGTTTTCATATGATGGATTAGGGTTTTGAATGTTGCAAATGATGTTATTAGGGTTTTGTAGTTTTCATATTATGGATGTGGTTTTCTAGATTTTATATGATTGATTAGGGTTTTTGAATGTTGCAAATGTTGTTGTTAGGGTTTTTTAGTTTTCATATGATTAGTTTCATATAATGGATTAGGGTTTTTGAATGTTGCAAATGATGTTATTAGGGTTGTCTAGTTTTCATATGATGGATTAGGGTTTTTTAGTTTTCATATGATGGATAGGCTTTTCTAGTTTTCATATGATGGATTAGGGGTTTTTAATGTTGCAAATGATGTTATTCGCATTTTCAAGTTTTAATATGCTGGATTGGAGTTTTCTAGTTTTCATATGATGGATTAGGGTTTTTGAATGTTGCAAATGATGTTATTAGGGTTAGTTTTCATATGATGGATTAGGGTTTTCTAGTTTTCATATGATGGATTAGGGTTTTGTAGTTTTCATATGATGGATTAGGTTTTATAGTATTCATATGATGGATTAGGGTTTTCTAGTTTTCATATGATGGATTACGGTTTTCGAATGTTGCAAATGATGTTATTAGGGTTTTCTAGTTTTCATATGATGGATTAGGGTTTTCTAGTTTTCATATCATGGATTAGGGTTTTTGAATGTTTCAAATGATGTTATTAGGGTTTTCTAGTTTTCATATGATGGTTAGGGTTTTTGTTGTTTTCATATGATGGATTAGGATTTTTGAATGTTGCATATGCTGTTACTAGGGTTTTCTAGTTTTCATATGATGGATTAGGGTTTTTTAGTTTTCATATGATGGATTAGGGTTTTTAAATGTTGCAAATGATGTTATTAGGGTTTTCTAGTTTTCATATGATGCATTAAGGTTTTGTGGTTTTCATATGATGGATTAGGGTTTTCTAGTTTTCATAAGATGGATCAGGGTTATCTAGTTTTCATATGATGGATTAGGGTTTTTGAATGATGCGAATGATGTTATTAGGGTTTTCTAGTTTTCATAAGATGGATTAGTGTTTTCTAGTTTTCAGATGATGGATAGGGTTTTCTAATTTTCATATGATGGATTAGGGTATTTGAATGTTGCAAATGATGTTATTAGGATTTTCATGTTTTAATATGATGGATTAGGGTTTTGTAGTTTTCATATGATGGATTAGGGTTTTAGAATGTTGAAAATGATGTTATTAGGGTTTTCTAGTTTTCATATGATGGATTAGGGTTTTCTAGTTTTCATATGATGGATTAGGGTTTTCTAGTTTTCATATGATGGATTAGGTTTTCTAGTTTTCATATGATGGATTAGGGTTTTCTAGTTTTCATATGATGGATTACAGTTTTTGAATGTTGCAAATGATGTTATTAGGGTTTTCTAGTTTTTATATGATGGATTTGGGTTTTCTAGTTTTGATATGATGGATTAGGGTTTTTGAATGTTGGAAATGATGTTATTAGGGCTTTCTAGTTTTCATATGATGGATAGGGTTTTCTAGTTTTCATATGATGGATTAGGGTTTTTGAATGTTGCAAATGTTGTTATTTGGGTTTTTTAGTTTTCATATGATAGATTAGGGATTTTGAATGTTGCAAATGATGTTATTAGGGTTTTCTATTTTTCATATGATGGATTAGGGTTTTCTAGTTTTCATATGATGGATCAGGGTTTTCTAGTTTTCATATGATGGATTTGGGTTTTTGAATGTTGCAAATGATGTTATTAGGGTTTTCTAGTTTTCATATGATGGATTAGGGTTTTCTAGTTTTCATATGATGGATTAAGGTTTTTGAATGTTGCAAATGATGTTATAAGGTTTTCTAGTTTTCATATGATGGATAGGGTTTTCTAGTTTTCATATGATGGATTAGGGTTTTTGAATGTTGCAAATGTTGTTATTCGGGTTTTCTAGTTTTCATATGATGGATTAGGGTTTTCTAGTTTTCATATGATGGATTAGGGTTTTTTAATGTTGCAAATGATGTTATTAGGGTTTTCTATTTTTCATATGATGGATTAGGGTTTTTTAGTTTTCATATGATGGATTAGGGTTTTCTAGTTTTCATATGATGGATTACGGTTTTTAAATGTTGCAAATGATGTTATTAGGGTTTTCTAGTTTTCATATGAAGGATTAGGGTTTTCTAGTTTTCATATGATGGATTAAGGTTTTTGAATATTGCAAATGATGTTATTAGGGTTTTCTAGTTTTCATATGATGGATAGGGTTTTCTAGTTTTCATATGATGGATTAGGGTTTTTGAATGTTGCAAATGTTGTTATTCGGGTTTTCTAGTTTTCATATGATGGATTAGGGTTTTCTAGTTTTCATATGATGGATTAGGGTTTTTGAATGCTGCAAATGATGTTATTAGGGTTTTCTATTTTTCATATGATGGATTAGGGTTTTCTAGTTTTCATATGATGGATCTGGGTTTTCTAGTTTTCCTATGATGGATTTGGGTTTTTGAATGTTGCAAATGATGTTATTAGGGTTTTCTAGTTTTCATATGATGGATTAGGGTTTTCTAGTTTTGATATGATGGATTAAGGTTTTTGAATGTTGCAAATGATGTTATAAGGTTTTCTAGTTTTCATATGATGGACTAGGGTTTTTGAGTTGCAAATTATGTTATTAGGGTTTTCTAGTTTTCATATAATGGATTAGGATTTTGAATGTTGCAAATGATGTTATTAGGGTTTTGTAGTTTTCATATTATGGATATGGTTTTCTAGTTTTTATATGATGGATTAGGGTTTTTGAATGTTACAAATGTTGTTGTTAGGGTTAGTTTTCATATGATGGATTAGGGTTTTTGAATGTTGCAAATGATGTTATTAGGGTTGTCTAGTTTTCATATGATGGATTAGGGTTTTTTAGTTTTCATATGATGGATAGGCTTTTCTAGTTTTCATATGATGGATTAGGGGTTTTTAATATTGCAAATGATGTTATTCGCATTTTCAAGTTTTACTATGTTGGATTAGGGTTTTCTAGTTTTCATATGATTGATTAGGGTTTTTAAATGATGCAAATGATGTTATTATGGTTTTCTAGTTTTGATATGATGGATTAGGGTTTTCTAGTTTTCATATGATGGATAAGGGTTTTGTAGTTTTCATATGATGGATTAGGTTTTCTAGTATTCATATGATGGATTAGGGTTTTCTAGTTTTCATATGATGGATTACGGTTTTTGAATGTTGCAAATGATGTTATTAGGGTTTTCTAGTTTTCATATAATGGATTAGGGTTTTCTAGTTTTCATATCATGGATTAGGGTTTTTGAATGTTGCAAATGATGTTATTAGGGTTTTCTAGTTTTCATATGATAGATAGGGTTTTTGTTGTTTTCATATGATGGATTAGGATTTTTGAATGTTGCAAATGCTGTTACTATGGTTTTCTAGTTTTCATATGATGGATTAGGGTTTTCTAGTTTTCATATGATGGATTACGGTTTTTAAATGTTGCAAATGATGTTATTAGGGTTTTCTAGTTTTCATATGAAGGATTAGGGTTTTCTAGTTTTCATATGATGGATTAAGGTTTTTGAATATTGCAAATGATGTTATTAGGGTTTTCTAGTTTTCATATGATGGATAGGGTTTTCTAGTTTTCATATGATGGATTAGGGTTTTTGAATGTTGCAAATGTTGTTATTCGGGTTTTCTAGTTTTCATATGATGGATTAGGGTTTTCTAGTTTTCATATGATGGATTAGGGTTTTTGAATGCTGGAAATGATGTTATTAGGGTTTTCTATTTTTCATATGATGGATTAGGGTTTTCTAGTTTTCATATGATGGATCTGGGTTTTCTAGTTTTCCTATGATGGATTTGGGTTTTTGAATGTTGCAAATGATGTTATTAGGGTTTTCTAGTTTTCATATGATGGATTAGGGTTTTCTAGTTTTGATATGATGGATTAAGGTTTTTGAATGTTGCAAATGATGTAATAAGGTTTTCTAGTTTTCATATGATGGACTAGGGTTTTTGAGTTGCAAATTATGTTATTAGGGTTTTCTAGTTTTCATATAATGGATTAGGGTTTTGAATGTTGCAAATGATGTTATTAGGGTTTTGTAGTTTTCATATTATGGATATGGTTTTCTAGTTTTTATATGATGGATTAGGGTTTTTGAATGTTACAAATGTTGTTGTTAGGGTTAGTTTTCATATGATGGATTAGGGTTTTTGAATGTTGCAAATAATGTTATTAGGGTTGTCTAGTTTTCATATGATGGATTAGGGTTTTTTAGTTTTCATATGATGGATAGGCTTTTCTAGTTTTCATATGATGGATTAGGGGTTTTTAATATTGCAAATGATGTTATTCGCATTTTCAAGTTTTACTATGCTGGATTAGGGTTTTCTAGTTTTCATATGATTGATTAGGGTTTTTAAATGATGCAAATGATGTTATTATGGTTTTCTAGTTTTGATATGATGGATTAGGGTTTTCTAGTTTTCATATGATGGATAAGGGTTTTGTAGTTTTCATATGATGGATTAGGTTTTCTAGTATTCATATGATGGATTAGGGTTTTCTAGTTTTCATATGATGGATTACGGTTTTTGAATGTTGCAAATGATGTTATTAGGGTTTTCTAGTTTTCATATAATGGATTAGGGTTTTCTAGTTTTCATATCATGGATTAGGGTTTTTGAATGTTGCAAATGATGTTATTAGGGTTTTCTAGTTTTCATATGATAGATAGGGTTTTTGTTGTTTTCATATGATGGATTAGGATTTTTGAATGTTGCAAATGCTGTTACTATGGTTTTCTAGTTTTCATTTGATGGATTAGGGTTTTTTAGTTTTCATATGATGGATTAGGGTTTTTAAATGTTGCAAATGATGTTATTAGGGTTTTCTAGTTTTCATATGATGCATTAGGGTTTTCTGGTTTTCATATGATGGATTAAGGTTTTCTAGTTTTCATATGATGGATCAGGTTTATCTAGTTTTCATATGATGGATTAGTGTTTTTGAATGATGCAAATGATGTTATTAGGGTTTTCTAGTTTTCATATGATGGATTAGTGTTTTTTAGTTTTCAGATGATGGATAGGGTTTTCTAATTTTCATATGATGGATTAGGGTATTTGAATGTTGCAAATGATGTTGTTGAAAATATAAAATATGATCACCACAAATAAAGATTTGCACCGTTTATTGTGTGACAAATATATATATATTAAAGATAAATGCGGAATAAATAATAAGAGTTGCAGAATAAAAATATATAATCTGATCGCCACAAATAAAGGTTTGCACCGTTTACTGTGTGAAAGATATATAAATAATATAAATTGCAGTAATTAAATGACTTAAAGCGATAAATAATATAAATGACTATAATTAAAAGACATAAAACGATAAATAATGTAAATGACTATAATTATATAAATATATATATATATATATATATATATATATATATATATATATATATATATATATATCAAGTAGGTTCGTCAATAGATTGACTGAACTGGTTTATAACAGGACTGTGGAACGACTGGTCTATCAAGTAGGTTCGTCAAATAAATTGACTGAACTGGCTTAGGGTTGGACTGGATTTCTAATAGACTGTGTCTCTATTTGTTCTTGTTTGATGATCTTGATGATCTTGGTTTTCTTGTTTGATGATCTTGGTGTTCTTGGTGTTTTTCTTGGTGTTCTTGGTGTTCTTGGTGTTTTTGGTGTGTGTTCTTGGTGTTTTGGAGAGTGTTTGGAAGTTGGAAATAAGATGGTGGAAGTTGGAGAGGATTTGGTGAATTTTTGGTGGTGAAAATGAAAGAAATGGTGTTGAAATGGTTTATATATGAATTTTAAAGGGTTTTGGGTTGATTTTGAAGGTTTTCACAAGTTCAGGGACCAAAACTGTAATTTCTTGGCTGAAAATCTCGCGGGTCTGTCGGAGGCCGGATCGGGTCGGTGTTCCGGGTTGAGGCGCGGGTTCTGTGTGAGAGGAAATGAATCGGTGGTGGGGCGGGTTCGGTTTGGTTTCGGGTCGCTGTGGTCCGCGAAGCTTTGTGAGGTGACTGGGTCATCAGATGCGGGTGCGGGTTCCGGATATGGATCCCCGTGGTGGATCCGGATGGTGGAGCTTGGGCCGAATGATCGAAGTGGGCTGCGGCTTGGCTTGGGCTGCTGAATAGTTGGCCCAATTTCATTGTTTTTAATTTAAAAATTGATTTAAAATCCGAAATAAATTAAAATAAATTATAAAAAATCATTTTAATTTATAAAATTAATCAAGTCTAATAAAATAAATTATTTAGAAAATATATTTCCAAAAATTCATTTTAAATAGATTTAATTTAATTTTCTTTTATATTTTTCTTTGTTTTTTTTGGTTTTAAAACTCATTTTCAATTAAATTGCATCTTTTATCAAAATCAATTATTTAGAAAATAATTAAAATAACTATTCCTCAATAATCAAGTTTAATAAATGATAAATTTAACTCCAATCTTTTTTTTAAATTATTTTCTTATTTTCTCGTTTAATCGTTCAATCTCGAATCCACGCAACCTGAAATAAACTGATAATATTTGTTAGATAATATAAAAACAGTTCTTCTTATTTCAATGATGGTCACATACAAAAACATTTTTCAACAATTTCCCCCTATGTGATCATTGATGAAATAAGGACAGATATAATCACATTAACAATTTTAACATTGAAGATTTGAGATAAAAGTTTTGTCAATGATAAGATATATATAAAACCATTGTAATCATTTTGAAAGTTTGTGACTTGGTTTTACATATCTTATGTTTTGAAAAAGATTTTGAAGAATGTTTGTTTCCGAATTAAAGTCTCGGGTTCGGTTATCAAAGGGTAGCCATATATGTATCTAAAGAAATTTCTTAAGATTTTATAGCATTATTTATGACGACAAGTGGTCTAACAGGTCGATTCAGATGAACGCTCATAGATATAGCTCACACTTCACTTGGGTGTCTGGTTGTTCTGGCAGCAGAACAAGTTAATGATCACTAAAAATGAGTGATATCTCTCTCTGACGACTCACACTCATATTGGAGGTGTTCATCTATGCTTTTCCTGTAAAGTCACTTAGTCTCATTATTAGATAATCAATCACATAAGACTGGTTTCGGCATTACTCAGTGGGTTTCTTCATTCATGCCATTAACGTTCACTCTCTCTCCGTCGGGAAATACATGTAGAGGGGTTTAACAATTTTCAAAGTGCAGTTTGCAACTAAGAAATCTTCAGTGATGAAGGCTACAGTATCCCGGGAAATCCATTATTGTTGCAGCTTCTTCTTTGATGATATCCTGTTTGTTGATCAATATCGATTTATTGTAAAAAGATATTTTGTTTTAACATTAAGAATTTGCTACAATTGAGAATTTTGTGTTTTTGTTTTTGTAAGAGTATCTGTCTTGAGTGATTGAGATGTTTGATTTTCTGAAAAATGGTTAAAAACAAATTGCGGGATTTGATGATGTTTGTTTTGAAATAACCATTTGGTTGAAAATTTGTTTAACTTGGTATTTCTTCGGTGAGTGTTTTGACTTTCTTGTTGACTCGTCTTTGAGGATTGGATGTTGATAGATCTTTGTTTCTCCTTTGGCTTTCTTGTTGGGTATGTCGTCGTTTGGAGTCTTTTCAATTTTGCGGCTGTCTTCATTTTTGGTTGGCTTTTAACTAGGTAGGGATAGGTGGCATAAAAGACACTTTGTTTAGTATGTAAGAAATGAAAGTATCGTCCCTGGTCATTTTGATATCTAAGCAAAAATGAGACTGTGACAAGGTATAATTGGGTATACCTTAAAAGCAATAGTGACACACCTAAGCTCACAAGAAATGAATTCCACAATGATTTAGATCGACGAGGCACAAATTCTCACGTGGGTTTTTGTTTTCATCTGAACCTCCTAACCTTATGTCCCTTGATTGTTTAAAATCGTCAATAATGAAATAAAATCGAAGGAAATAAAGTTATATACATTATGAAAAGTAGGAGATTTGAACCTTCACTCCAATTGAGAATCAATATGACTTAAAATCTTCATCGAGCATAAGCATCTAAAAAATTAAGTCAAGAGAGGATTAATCACAAGGTTCTATAAAAGCTTATTATGGCAAGTCTTTTATTGTATTTTTGAAAATTTGTTTTTCTGAATGTTTTTGGTAATTTTGGTTATTTGAATGTTTTTGGAAATTTTGGTTTTTAAGGAAAGATATGAAAATTATAAAAATCGAAAATCTTTTTGTCTTTTGATGTTTTGTAATTTTTTTTTGGTTTTTTTAATTGTATGGTGAGAATGATGTAATGAAAGTTCCCCCATAGATGATGCACTGGGATCATTTTGGACAGGTGGATTGGGAGTGTTCAAATAGGGATTTAGTGTTGGTGGTTCCCCCTCGATTTGATCTGCATTTTCTTTATTTGATTGTGAATTTTCTGCATCAGAGGTACCGTGGGTTTGAAGTCTTGTAGAAAGCTCTGGTTTCCTGTCATATGCTTGGAGTAGCCATTATCGATATACCATGTATCATCATAGGGTTCTCCAGCATTAAGTACCTACAATTAGACAGAAAGTTTTGGTACCCAAATCTGAATGGGTCCTGGTTTGTCAGTTGTTGTTATTTTGGGTGCTTTGCTTAATGAATTTCTTGTAGTATTTAAATTCACGTTGCTGTAAGAGTTTGATTTATGAGAACGGAATTGTTGAGGTTTGATTTGATTTATGAAGTTTATCCAAAATGTGATTTGTTGTTGAAAACCTGTGGGTTGATAAGATCTGTGGTTTGGTGAAAGATATCCTAGATGTGAAGATCTGTTTGAAAAGTTTTCTTCATATCTGGTGTATGATGGGCGGTTTTGAAAAGGTTTTTGATGATGATGGTTTGAAACTTCCTGATGTGTTGGTTTTTGAAAGTTTCTTGAGAGATGGAAGTTTATCTCCTGAAAGCGGTTTTGAATCGGTTTTTGAAAAGGTTTTGGTTTTTGTTTGGAAACCTGTTTATGAGGTATGACTTTAGGTTGAAGAGGTTTCTTTTGTTTGTTTTTAAAAACTTTTGGTTTGTTAAGCGGGGTTTTGATTGCTTCATTGGTATTTTTGATTTGTTGATTTGAAGAACTAGCAGAGTTTGATTTGGAAACATTGAAATCAGTATCATCTGGGCTACAGTTGATAACTGTTTCGTCATCTGAATCTTCCTCATTAACAGATGTGAAAAGATCTGGTAGAGTTGATTCAGAGTTTTCACAAATTATCATGTTTTCTTGATTTTCTAGTTCTTTTTCAAAGGTTTCTCTACCAATTCCTGGTCTGTAACTCGTATCAAATTTCCCAGTACCCAAGGTGTTTGCCTTGGTGAATATATCATCACTGAGTTTTCTGGCAATTTTGATAGATTCCACATTCTGTATCAATCTTTTGTTTTCAGATTCAAGAAAAGTGATTTGGTTTAAAGAATCAGTCAGTTTTTCATTTAAGATTTTGTGTTTTTCAGTTGACTCTTGAAAGTTTTGTGTCAACTGAATGATTTCCATTTCTAAAACTTCTTTTGTTTCAGAAAAAATGACTGATTGATTTTTTAATTCCAATTCCTTTTTCTGAATTAGAGATTGATTTAATTGTTCAAAGACATGATTGTAATCTTCTGATTTTCTTTCAATGTCTCTTTCCAATTTGGTCCTTGTTCTGGTTAATTCTGCAAATTTGAGTTGTAGGGTTTGTAACTCACATTTGAAGATTTCAGAATTAACCACTGTGTCATGGTATTTCTTGAGATCAGCTTCTAAACTTTTCTCAATTTTGGATATATGGGACTCAAAAATTGTTTTAGAAAAACCGAGTTCAGAAATCATAGACCATACCTGTTCTATGACATTTGGAGCTCTTAAGTTGTTTGCGGAAGGCATTTTGTTTAATTTTTTAAAGATTTTTAATATTTAAAAAAAAGGATTTTTAACAAGTGATATTAAAATGAAATATTCAAAGAAAAGCTTATGGAAGGTTTATATAAACGCTAACCAAAAGTTTTTTTTGAAAATTTCAAAGTAAATCACACAAGCTCTGATACCAATTGTTGAAAATATAAAATATGATCACCACAAATAAAGATTTGCACCGTTTATTGTGTGACAAATATATATATATTAAAGATAAATGCAGAATAAATAATAAGAGTTGCAGAATAAAAATATATAATCTGATCGCCACAAATAAAGGTTTGCACCGTTTACTGTGTGAAAGATATATAAATAATATAAATTGCAGTAATTAAATGACTTAAAGCGATAAATAATATAAATGACTATAATTAAAAGACATAAAACGATAAATAATGTAAATGACTATAATTATATAAATATATATATATATATATATATATATATATATATATATATATCAAGTAGGTTCGTCAATAGATTGACTGAACTGGTTTATAACAGGACTGTGGAACGACTGGTCTATCAAGTAGGTTCGTCAAATAAATTGACTGAACTGGCTTAGGGTTGGACTGGATTTCTAATAGATTGTGTCTCTATTTGTTCTTGTTTGATGATCTTGATGATCTTGGTTTTCTTGTTTGATGATCTTGGTGTTCTTGGTGTTGATCTTGGTGTTCTTGGTGTTTTTCTTGGTGTTCTTGGTGCTCTTGGTGTTTTTGGTGTGTGTTCTTGGTGTTTTGGAGAGTGTTTGGAAGTTGGAAATAAGATGGTGGAAGTTGGAGAGGATTTGGTGAATTTTTGGTGGTGAAAATGAAAGAAATGGTGTTGAAATGGTTTATATATGAATTTTAAAGGGTTTTGGGTTGATTTTGAAGGTTTTCACAAGTTCAGGGACCAAAACTGTAATTTCTTGGCTGAAAATCTCGCGGGTCTGTCGGAGGCCGGATCGGGTCGGTGTTCCGGGTTGAGGCGCGGGTTCTGTGTGAGAGGAAATGAATCGGTGGTGGGGCGGGTTCGGTTTGGTTTCGGGTCGCTGTGGTCCGCGAAGCTTTGTGAGGTGACTGGGTCATCAGATGCGGGTGCGGGTTCCGGATATGGATCCCCGTGGTGGATCCGGATGGTGGAGCTTGGGCCGAATGATCGAAGTGGGCTGCGGCTTGGCTTGGGCTGCTGAATAGTTGGCCCAATTTCATTGTTTTTAATTTAAAAATTGATTTAAAATCCGAAATAAATTAAAATAAATTATAAAAATTCATTTTAATTTATAAAATTAATCAAGTCTAATAAAATAAATTATTTAGAAAATATATTTCCAAAAATTCATTTTAAATAGATTTAATTTAATTTTCTTTTATATTTTTCTTTGTTTTTTTTGGTTTTAAAACTCATTTTCAATTAAATTGCATCTTTTATCAAAATCAATTATTTAGAAAATAATTAAAATAACTATTCCTCAATAATCAAGTTTAATAAATGATAAATTTAACTCCAATCTTTTTTTTAAATTATTTTCTTATTTTCTCGTTTAATCGTTCAATCTCGAATCCACGCAACCTGAAATAAACTGATAATATTTGTTAGATAATATAAAAACAGTTCTTCTTATTTCAATGATGGTCACATACAAAAACATTTTTCAACAGATGTTATTAGGATTTTCAAGTTTTAATATGATCGATTTGGGTTTTGTAGTTTTCATATGATGGATTAGGGTTTTTGAATGTTGAAAATGATGTTTTTAGGGTTTTCTAGTTTTCATATGATGGATTAGGGTTTTCTAGTTTTCATATGATGGATTAGTGTTTTCTAGTTTTCATATGATGGATTAGGTTTTCTAGTTTTCATATGATGGATTAGGGTTTTCTAGTTTTCATATGATGGATTACGGTTTTTGAATGTTGCAAATGATGTTATTAGGGTTTTCTAGTTTTCATATGATGGATTATGGTTTACTAGTTTTGATATGATGGATTCGGGTTTTTGAATGTTACAAATGATGTTATTAGGGCTTTCTAGTTTTCATATGATGGATAGGGTTTTCTAGTTTTCATATGATGGATTAGGGTTTTTGAATGTTGCAAATGTTGTTATTAGGGTTTTCTAGTTTTCATATGATGCATTAGGGTTTTCTAGTTTTCATATGATGCATTATGGATTTTGAATGTTGCAAATGATGTTATTAGGGTTTTCTATTTTTCATATAATGGATTAGAGTTTTCTAGTTTTCATATGATGGATCAGGGTTTTCTAGTTTTCATATGATAGATTTGGGTTTTTGAATGTTGCAAATGATGTTATTAGGGTTTTCTAGTTTTCATATGATGGATTAGGGTTTTCTAGTGTTCATATGATGGATTAAGGTTTTTGAATGTTGCAAATGATTTGTTAAACTATCAGGCTGAGGAAACTTCCCACTTGCCTGAGCACGGATACATATTGATCATTGACCTCCGCCAAGCATTAGGCTAAGATGTTTGAAAGGCTTCAGCTTTTGGATTGGATTGAAACTCATGGAAGTCTTCTTCCGGACTGAGGCGGGAGCGGGAGGAAGAAAGCTAAGAGAAGACGCTCTTCTCTTAGGTCCTTTTTTGGCTCGCCCCTCTCTCTAAAGGGGCTTACTCACTTCACTCACTCTCGTTCTAGTTTTCATATGATGGACTAGGGTTTTTGAGTTGCAAATTATGTTATTAGGGTTTTCTAGTTTTCCTATGATGGATTAGGGTTTTCGAATGTTGCAAATGATGTTATGAGTGTTTTCTAGTTTTCATATGATGGATTAGGGTTTTCTAGTTTTCATATGATGGATTAGGGTTTTTGAATGTTGCAAATGATGTTATTAGGGTTTTCTAGTTTTCATATGATGGATAGGGTTTTCTACTTTTCATATGATGGATTAGGGTTTTTGAATGTTGCAAATGTTGTTATTCGGGTTTTCTAGTTTTCATATAATGGATTAGGGTTTTCTAGTTTTCATATGATGGATTAGGGTTTTTGAATGTTGCAAATGATGTTATTAGGGTTTTCTATTTTTCATATGATGGATTAGGGTTTTCTAGTTTTCATATGATGGATCAGGGTTTTCTAGTTTTCATATGATGGATTTGGGTTTTTGAATGTTGCAAATGATGTTATTAGGGTTTTCTAGTTTTCATATGATGGATTCGGCTTTTCTAGTTTTCATATGATGGATTAAGGTTTTTGAATGTTGCAAATGATGTTATAAGGTTTTCTAGTTTTCATATGATGGATAGGGTTTTCTAGTTTTCATATGATGGATTAGGGTTTTTGAATGTTGCAAATGTTGTTATTCGGGTTTTCTAGTTTTCATATGATGGATTAGGGTTTTCTAGTTTTCATATGATGGATTAGGGTTTTTGAATGTTGCAAATGATGTTATTAGGGTTTTCTATTTTTCATATGATGGATTAGGGTTTTCTAGTTTTCATATGATGGATTAGGGTTTTCTAGTTTTCATATGATGGATTACGGTTTTTAAATGTTGCAAATGATGTTATTAGGGTTTTCTAGTTTTCATATGATGGATTAGGGTATTTGAATATTGCAAATGATGTTATTAGGGTTTTCTAGTTTTTATATGATGGATAGGGTTTTCTAGTTTTCATATGATGGATTAGGGTTTTTGAATGTTGCAAATGTTGTTATTCGGGTTTTCTAGTTTTCATATGATGGATTAGGGTTTTCTAGTTTTCATATGATGGATTAGGGTTTTTGAATGTTGCAAATGATGTTATTAGGGTTTTCTATTTTCATATGATGGATTAGGGTTTTCTAGTTTTCATATGATGGATCAGGGTTTTCTAGTATTCCTATGATGGATTTGGGTTTTTGAATGTTGCAAATGATGTTATTAGGGTTTTCTAGTTTTCATATGATAGATTAGGGTTTTCTAGTTTTCATACGATGGATTAAGGTTTTTGAATGTTGCAAATGATGTTATAAGGTTTTCTAGTTTTCATATGATGGATTAGGGTTTTGAATGTTGCAAATGATGTTATTAGGGTTTTGTAGTTTTCATATTATGGATGTGGTTTTCTAGATTTTATATGATGGATTAGGGTTTTTGAATGTTGCAAATGTTGTTGTTAGGGTTTTTTAGTTTTCATATGATTAGTTTCATATAATGGATTAGGGTTTTTGAATGTTGCAAATGATGTTATTAGGGTTGTCTAGTTTTCATATGATGGATTAGGGTTTTTTAGTTTTCATATGATGGATAGGCTTTTCTAGTTTTCATATGATGGATTAGGGGTTTTTAATGTTGCAAATGATGTTATTCGCATTTTCAAGTTTTAATATGCTGGATTAGAGTTTTCTAGTTTTCATATGATGGATTAGGGTTTTTGAATGTTGCAAATGATGTTATTAGGGTTAGTTTTCATATGATGGATTAGGGTTTTCTAGTTTTCATATGATGGATTAGGGTTTTGTAGTTTTCATATGATGGATTAGGTTTTATAGTATTCATATGATGGATTAGGGTTTTCTAGTTTTCATATGATGGATTACGGTTTTTGAATGTTGCAAATGATGTTATTCGGGTTTTCTAGTTTTCATATGATGGATTAGGGTTTTCTAGTTTTCATATCATGGATTAGGGTTTTTGAATGTTGCAAATGATGTTATTAGGGTTTTCTAGTTTTCATGTGATGGATAGGGTTTTTGTTGTTTTCATATGATGGATTAGGATTTTTGAATGTTGCATATGCTGTTACTAGGGTTTTCTAGTTTTCATATGATGGATTAGGGTTTTTTAGTTTTCATATGATGGATTAGGGTTTTTAAATGTTGCAAATGATGTTATTAGGGTTTTCTAGTTTTCATATGATGCATTAAGGTTTTCTGGTTTTCATATGATGGATTAGGGTTTTCTAGTTTTCATATGATGGATCAGGGTTATCTAGTTTTCATATGATGGATTAGGGTTTTTGAATGATGCGAATGATGTTATTAAGGTTTTCTAGTTTTCATATGATGGATTAGTGTTTTCTAGTTTTCAGATGATGGATAGGGTTTTCTAATTTTCATATGATGGATTAGGGTATTTGAATGTTGCAAATGATGTTATTAGGATTTTCAAGTTTTAATATGATGGATTAGGGTTTTCGAATGTTGCAAATGATGTTATTAGTGTTTTCTAGTTTTCATATGATGGATTAGAGTTTTCTAGTTTTCATATGATGGATTAGGGTTTTTGAATGTTGCAAATGATGTTATTAGGGTTTTCTAGTTTTCATATGATGGATAGGGTTTTCTACTTTTCATATGATGGATTAGGGTTTTTGAATGTTGCAAATGTTGTTATTCGGGTTTTCTAGTTTTCATATAATGGATTAGGGTTTTCTAGTTTTCATATGATGGATTAGGGTTTTTGAATGTTGCAAATGATGTTATTAGGGTTTTCTAGTTTTCATATGATGGATTTGGGTTTTTGAATGTTGCAAATGATGTTATTAGGGTTTTCTAGTTTTCATATGATGGATTAGGATTTTCTAGTTTTCATATGATGGATTAAGGTTTTTGAATGTTGCAAATGATGTTATAAGGTTTTCTAGTTTTCATATGATGGATAGGGTTTTCTAGTTTTCATATGATGGATTAGGGTTTTTGAATGTTGCAAATGTTGTTATTCGGGTTTTCTAGTTTTCATATGATGGATTAGGGTTTTCTAGTTTTCATATGATGGATTAGGGTTTTTGAATGTTGCAAATGATGTTATTAGGGTTTTCTATTTTTCATATGATGGATTAGGGTTTTCTAGTTTTCATATGATGGATTAGGGTTTTCTAGTTTTCATATGATGGATTACGGTTTTTAAATGTTGCAAATGATGTTATTAGGGTTTTCTAGTTTTCATATGATGGATTAGGGTTTTTGAATATTGCAAATGATGTTATTAGGGTTTTCTAGTTTTCATATGATGGATAGGGTTTTCTAGTTTTCATATGATGGATTAGGGTTTTTGAATGTTGCAAATGTTGTTATTCGGGTTTTCTAGTTTTCATATGATGGATTAGGGTTTTCTAGTTTTCATATGATGGATTAGGGTTTTTGAATGTTGCAAATGATGTTATTAGGGTTTTCTATTTTTCATATGATGGATTAGGGTTTTCTAGTTTTCATATGATGGATCAGGGTTTTCTAGTTTTCCTATGATGGATTTGGGTTTTTGAATGTTGGAAATGATGTTATTAGGGTTTTCTAGTTTTCATATGATAGATTAGGGTTTTCTAGTTTTCATACGATGGATTAAGGTTTTTGAATGTTGCAAATGATGTTATAAGTTTTTCTAGTTTTCATATGATGGATTAGGGTTTTGAATGTTGCAAATGATGTTATTAGGGTTTTGTAGTTTTCATATTATGGATGTGGTTTTCTAGATTTTATATGATGGATTAGGGTTTTTGAATGTTGCAAATGTTGTTGTTAGGGTTTTTTAGTTTTCATATGATTAGTTTCATATAATGGATTAGGGTTTTTGAATGTTGCAAATGATGTTATTAGGGTTGTCTAGTTTTCATATGATGGATTAGGATTTTTTAGTTTTCATATGATGGATAGGCTTTTCTAGTTTTCAAATGATGGATTAGGGGTTTTTAATGTTGCAAATGATGTTATTCGCATTTTCAAGTTTTAATATGCTGGATTAGAGTTTTCGAGTTTTCATATGATGGATTAGGGTTTTTGAATGTTGCAAATGATGTTATTAGGGTTAGTTTTCATTTTATGGATTAGGGTTTTCTAGTTTTCATATGATGGATTAGGGTTTTGTAGTTTTCATATGATGGATTAGGTTTTATAGTATTCATATGATGGATTAGGGTTTTCTAGTTTTCATATGATGGATTACGGTTTTTGAATGTTGCAAATGATGTTATTAGGGTTTTCTAGTTTTCATATGATTGATTAGGGTTTTCTAGTTTTCATATCATGGATTAGGGTTTTTGAATGTTGCAAATGATGTTATTAGGGTTTTCTAGTTTTCATATGATGGATAGGGTTTTTGTTGTTTTCATATGATGGATTAGGATTTTTGAATGTTGCATATGTTGTTACTAGGGTTTTCTAGTTTTCATATGATGGATTAGGGTTTTTTAGTTTTCATATGATGGATTAGGGTTTTTAAATGTTGCAAATGATGTTATTAGGGTTTTCTAGTTTTTATATGATGCATTAAGGTTTTCTGGTTTTCATATGATGGATTAGGGTTTTCTAGTTTTCATATGATGGATCAGGGTTATCTAGTTTTCATATGATGGATTAGGGTTTTTGAATGATGTGAATGATGTTATTAGGGTTTTCTAGTTTTCATATGATGGATTAGTGTTTTCTAGTTTTCAGATGATGGATAGGGTTTTCTAATTTTCATATGATGGATTAGGGTATTTGAATGTTGCAAATGATGTTATTAGGATTTTCAAGTTTTAATATGATGGATTAGGGTTTTGTAGTTTTCATATGATGGATTAGGGTTTTAGAATGTTGAAAATGATGTTATTAGGGTTTTCTAGTTTTCATATGATGGATTAGGGTTTTCTAGTTTTCATATGATGGATTAGGGTTTTCTAGTTTTCATATGATGGATTAGGTTTTCTAGTTTTCATATGATGGATTAGGGTTTTCTAGTTTTCATATGATGGATTACGGTTTTTGAATGTTGCAAATGATGTTATTAGGGTTTTCTAGTTTTTATATGATGGATTTGGGTTTTCTAGTTTTGATATGATGGATTAGGGTTTTTGAATGTTGGAAATGATGTTATTAGGGCTTTCTAGTTTTCATATGATGGATAGGGTTTTCTAGTTTTCATATGATGGATTAGGGTTTTTGAATGTTGCAAATGTTGTTATTAGGGTTTTCTAGTTTTCATATGATGGATTAGGGATTTTGAATGTTGCAAATGATGTTATTAGGGTTTTCTATTTTTCATATGATGGATTAGGGTTTTCTAGTTTTCATATGATGGATCAGGGTTTTCTAGTTTTCATATGATGGACTTGGGTTTTTGAATGTTGCAAATGATGTTATTAGGGTTTTCTAGTTTTCATATGATGGATTAGGGTTTTCTAGTTTTCATATGATGGATTAAGGTTTTTGAATGTTGCAAATGATGTTATAAGGTTTTCTAGTTTTCATATGATGGACTAGGGTTTTTGAGTTGCAAATTATGTTATTAGGGTTTTCTAGTTTTCATATGATGGATTAGGATTTTCGAATGTTGCAAATGATGTTATTAGGGTTTTCTAGTTTTCATATGATGGATTTGGGTTTTCTAGTTTTGATATGATGGATTAGGGTTTTTGAATGTTGGAAATGATGTTATTAGGGCTTTCTAGTTTTCATATGATGGATAGGGTTTTCTAGTTTTCATATGATGGATTAGGGTTTTTGAATGTTGCAAATGTTGTTATTAGGGTTTTCTAGTTTTCATATGATGGATTAGGGATTTTGAATGTTGCAAATGATGTTATTAGGGTTTTCTATTTTTCATATGATGGATTAGGGTTTTCTAGTTTTCATATGATGGATCAGGGTTTTCTAGTTTTCATATGATGGACTTGGGTTTTTGAATGTTGCAAATGATGTTATTAGGGTTTTCTAGTTTTCATATGATGGATTAGGGTTTTCTAGTTTTCATATGATGGATTAAGGTTTTTGAACGTTGCAAATGATGTTATAAGGTTTTCTAGTTTTCATATGATGGACTAGGGTTTTTGAGTTGCAAATTATGTTATTAGGGTTTTCTAGTTTTCATATGATGGATTAGGATTTTCGAATGTTGCAAATGATGTTATTAGGGTTTTCTAGTTTTCATATGATGGATTAGGGTTTTCTAGTTTTCATATGATGGATTAGGGTTTTTGAATGTTGCAAATGATGTTATTAGGGTATTCTAGTTTTCATATGATGGATAGGGTTTTCTACTTTTCATATGATGGATTAGGGTTTTGAATGTTACAAATGATGTTATTAGGGTTTTCTAGTTTTCATATGATGGATAGGGTTTTCTACTTTTCATATGATGGATTAGGGTTTTGAATGTTACAAATGATGTTATTAGGGTTTTCTAGTTTTCATATAATGGATTAGGGTTTCTAGTTTTCATATGATGGATTAGGGTTTTTGAATGTTGCAAATGATGTTATTAGGGTTTTCTATTTTTCATAGGATGGATTAGGGTTTTCTAGTTTTCATATGATGGATCAGGGTTTTCTAGTTTTCATATGATGGATTTGGGTTTTTGAATGTTGCAAATGATGTTATTAGGGTTTTCTAGTTTTCATATGATGGATTAGGGTTTTCTAGTTTTCATATGATGGATTAAGGTTTTTGAATGTTGCAAATGATGTTATAAGGTTTTGTAGTTTTCATATGATGGATAGGGTTTTCTAGTTTTCATATGATGGATTAGGGTTTTTGAATGTTGCAAATGTTGTTATTCGGGTTTTCTAGTTTTCATATGATGGATAGGGTTTTCTACTTTTCATATGATGGATTAGGGTTTTGAATGTTGCAAATGTTGTTATTCGTGTTTTCTAGTTTTCATATAATGGATTAGGTTTTCTAGTTTTCATATGATGGATTAGGGTTTTTGAATGTTGCAAATGATGTTATTAGGGTTTTCTATTTTTCATAGGATGGATTAGGGTTTTCTAGTTTTCATATGATGGATCAGGGTTTTCTAGTTTTCATATGATGGATTTGAGTTTTTGAATGTTGCAAATGATGTTATTAGGGTTTTCTAGTTTTCATATGATGGGTTAGGGTTTTCTAGTTTTCATATGATGGATTAAGGTTTTTGAATGTTGCAAATGATGTTATAAGGTTTTGTAGTTTTCATATGATGGATAGGGTTTTCTAGTTTTCATATGATGGATTAGGGTTTTTGAATGTTGCAAATGTTGTTATTCGGGTTTTCTAGTTTTCATATGATGGATTAGGGTTTTCTAGTTTTCATATGATGGATTAGGGTTTTTGAATGTTGCAAATGATGTTATTAGGGTTTTCTATTTTTCATATGATGGATTAGGGTTTTCTAGTTTTCATATGATGGATTAGGGTTTTCTAGTTTTCATATGATGGATTAGGGTTTTTGAATGTTGCAAATGTTGTTATAAGGGTTTTCTCGTTTTCATATGATGGATTAGGGTTTTCTAGTTTTCATATGATGGATTAGGGATTTTGAATGTTGCAAATGATGTTATTAGGGTTTTCTATTTTTCATATGATGGATTAGGGTTTTCTAGTTTTCATATGATGGATCACGGTTTTCTAGTTTTCGTATGATGGATTTGGGTTTTTGAATGTTGCAAATGATGTTATTAGGGTTTTCTAGTTTTCATATTATGGATTAGGGTTTTCTAGCTTTCATATGATGGATTAAGGTTTTTGAATGTTGCAAATGATGTTATAAGGTTTTCTAGTTTTCATATGATGGACTAGGGTGTTTGAGTTGCAAATTATGTTATTAGGGTTTTCTAGTTTTCATATGATGGATTAGGGTTTTCGAATGTTGCAAATGATGTTATTAGGGTTTTCTAGTTTTCAGATGATGGATTAGGGTTTTCTAGTTTTCATATGATGGATTAGGGTTTTTGAATGTTGCAAATGATGTTATTAGGGTTTTCTAGTTTTCATATGATGGATAGGGTTTTCTACTTTTCATATGATGGATTAGGGTTTTTGAATGTTGCAAATGTTGTTATTCGGGTTTTCTAGTTTTCATATAATGGATTAGGTTTTTCTAGTTTTCATATGATGGATTAGGGTTTTTGAATGTTGCAAATGCTGTTATTAGGGTTTTCTATTTTTCATACGATGGATTAGGGTTCTCTAGTTTTCATATGATGGATCAGGGTTTTCTAGTTTTCATATGACGGATTTGGGTTTTTGAATGTTGCAAATGATGTTATTAGGGTTTTCTAGTTTTCATATGATGGATTAGGGTTTTCTAGTTTTCATATGATGGATTAAGGTTTTTGAATGTTGCAAATGATGTTATAAGGTTTTCTAGTTTTCATATGATGGATAGGGTTTTCAAGTTTTCATATGATGGATTAGGGTTTTTTGAATGTTGCAAATGTTGTTATTCGGCTTTTCTAGTTTTCATATGATGGATTAGGGTTTTCTAGTTTTCATATGATGGATTAGGGTTTTAGAATGTTGAAAATGATGTTATTAGGGTTTTCTAGTTTTCATATGATGGATTAGGGTTTTCTAGTTTTCATATGATGGATTAGGGTTTTCTAGTTTTCATATGATGGATTAGGTTTTCTAGTTTTCATATGATGGATTAGGGTTTTCTAGTTTTCATATGATGGATTACGGTTTTTGAATGTTGCAAATGATGTTATTAGGGTTTTCTAGTTTTTATATGATGGATTTGGGTTTTCTAGTTTTGATATGATGGATTAGGGTTTTTGAATGTTGGAAATGATGTTATTAGGGCTTTCTAGTTTTCATATGATGGATAGGGTTTTCTAGTTTTCATATGATGGATTAGGGTTTTTGAATGTTGCAAATGTTGTTATTAGGGTTTTCTAGTTTTCATATGATGGATTAGCGATTTTGAATGTTGCAAATGATGTTATTAGGGTTTTCTATTTTTCGTATGATGGATTAGGGTTTTCTAGTTTTCATATGATGGATCAGGGTTTTCTAGTTTTCATATGATGGATTTGGGTTTTTGAATGTTGCAAATGATGTTATTAGGGTTTTCTAGTTTTCATATGATGGATTAGGGTTTTCTAGTTTTCATATGATGGATTAAGGTTTTTGAATGTTGCAAAAGATGTTATAAGGTTTTCTAGTTTTCATAAGATGGACTAGGGTTTTTGAGTTGCAAATTATGTTATTAGGGTTTTCTAGTTTTCATATGATGGATTAGAATTTTCGAATGTTGCAAATGATGTTATTAGGGTTTTCTAGTTTTCATATGATGGATTAGGGTTTTCTAGTTTCATATGATGGATTAGGGTTTTTGAATGTTGCAAATGATGTTATTAGGGTTTTCTAGTTTTCATATGATGGATAGGGTTTTCTACTTTTCATATGATGGATTAGGGTTTTTGAATGTTGCAAATGTTGTTATTCGTGTTTTCTAGTTTTTTTTTTTGGGTAAAGAGGGCGGCACCTCTGGCAAATTTATTAATAAAAAGAATAAATACAATATAAGGCTGGGGACTCCCCACCAAAAAACAAAAAATCCATCGGGACAGGCCCCAACGGACAACAAGCTAAACTAGGAACCAAAACAAGATAAGGAACCAGAAGCAAACAAGAACATAAAGGAAAACAACCTGCAAAACCAACAAACCATACAAGCCAAAACAAGCAGAAAAAGAAAGAAAGCACAAAGAAAGGAAATTAAGGGAGTGTCCAAATAGTTTTAGCCAAATCAACATTAGTGCAAGTTTTCATAGATAGACTCAACAGTCTACAGCGGATATCATCCTTAACACTATTCACGACAGCATGATGGGATCTTTTTATGTTTTTAAAAATGCGTAAATTTCTTTCCCGCCATATGTGATATACAGCTCCAGCAAAAACAAGTCTTCTAATGATGGACCAAATGGTCTTGTTCTTATTACTGGGGTTGAGTTGACTAATGATATCAGACCAGCTATCAGGGGAGAAGGAGAGATTCATGACGTGACGGAGGTCATGCCAAACCAAAGAAGTGAAAGGACATTCAAAGAAGAGATGGGAAAGGGAATCCGGACAGTCTCCGCAGAACGCACAAATGAGATTGGAAGTAGTGTCCCAAATTTTGATCTTATCATGAGTCTTAAGGCAATTTTTAAGAGCAACCCAAAGAATGAAAGCATGTCTGGGGATGTTCTGGGAGACCCAAACAAGATGAAACCAAATGACCGGTTGGTGATAGGGGCGAATAGTCTGCCAAACAGAACAAACAGAGAAAGGAGAAAGTTGACCGTCTCTAGATCTCCAAAGGAGATTATTAGGGACGAATGTGGAAAGAGTAGGGGGGTTATGGGAAAGAAGAGCAGGATGGGAATCTCTCCAACAATGAGGCCTAACCCAAGATCCGTTAAGAACCAGGTCAGCAACCTTAGTATCAGTAGTGAAACCCGCATCATGGATGTCACGGGCAGACAAGAATTTAGAAAGAGGGCCCGCGGGGTGCCAGTTATCGAACCAAGCAGAAGTAGAGCATCCATCACCTATCTGGGAAACTATATACTCCCTTATCTTATCCCGCATATCCAGGATGTTACGCCAGGCAAATCCAGAACCGTATTTTTTGGGGGCATCCCAAAAGTTACGGCCACATAAACGGTAAGAGTGGATCCACTTAACCCATAGGGACTCTTTCTTGGAAAGGAGTCTCCAAACATGGGAAGCCATAAGGGCAACATTCCAGATAGCAAGATTACGTATGCCAAGACCACCATGTTCCTTAGGAAGGCATACAGTTTTCCAGGATACTTTAGCTTTACCACGCTTCAACTCACCATGGCACCAGAGGAAACCTCTCATGAGCTTCTCAATATCGTTAGAGATAGATTTAGGAAGAATAAAAACAGAAGCCCAATAGATTTGAGTAGAAGAAAGGACAGAGAGGATGAGCTAGAGACGACCAGCAAATGAAAGAGACTTGTTTTTCCAGTCATTAATCCTGCATTTGACTTTATCAACAAGGCCTTTACAGTCTTTGTGGGCAAGACGCGTGGTGATGAGAGGAACGCCAAGGTATCGGACAGGAAAAGAGCCCTCAGGAAATTTAACAATAAGGTCAATGGCAGCCCTGGTCCTCTCACCAAAATTACAGTAGAAAGCTTCACTCTTCGCAGTATTGGGATGGAGGCCAGAAACCCCAGAGAATTCCTCAAGAGGTATCGGACAGGAAAAGAGCCCTCAGGAAATTTAACAATAAGGTCAATGGCAGCCCTGGTCCTCTCACCAACATTACAGTAGTTTTCATATAATGGCTTAGGGTTTCTAGTTTTCATATGATGGATTAGGGTTTTTGAATTTTGCAAATGATGTTATTAGGGTTTTCTATTTTTCATAGGATGGATTAGGGTTTTCTAGTTTTCCTATGACGGATCAGGGTTTTCTAGTTTTCATATGATGGATTTGGGTTTTTGAATGTTGCAAATGATGTTATTAGGGTTTTCTAGTTTTCATATGATGGATTAGGGTTTTCTAGTTTTCATATGATGGATTAAGGTTTTTGAATGTTGCAAATGATGTTATAAGGTTTTGTAGTTTTCATATGATGGATAGGGTTTTCTAGTTTTCATATGATGGATTAGGGTTTTTGAATGTTGCAAATGTTGTTATTCGGGTTTTCTAGTTTTCATATGTTGGATTAGGGTTTTCTAGTTTTCATATGATGGATTAGGGTTTTTGAATGTTGCAAATGATGTTATTAGGGTTTTCTATTTTTCATATGATGGATTAGGGTTTTCTAGTTTTCATATGATGGATTAGGGTTTTCTAGCTTTCATATGATGGATTAGGGTTTTTGAATGTTGCAAATGTTGTTATAAGGGTTTTCTCGTTTTCATATGATGGATTAGGGTTTTCTAGTTTTCATATGATGGATTAGGGATTTTGAATGTTGCAAATGATGTTATTAGGGTTTTCTATTTTTCATATGATGGATTAGGGTTTTAGAATGTTGAAAATGATGTTATTAGGGTTTTCTAGTTTTCAAATGATGGATTAGGGTTTTCTAGTTTTCATATGATGGATTAGGGTTTTCTAGTTTTCATATGATGGATTAGGTTTTCTAGTTTTCATATGATGGATTAGGGTTTTCTAGTTTTCATATGATGGATTACGGTTTTTGAATGTTGCAAATGATGTTATTAGGGTTTTCTAGTTTTTATATGATGGATTTGGGTTTTCTAGTTTTGATATGATGGATTAGGGTTTTTGAATGTTGGAAATGATGTTATTAGGGCTTTCTAGTTTTCATATGATGGATAGGGTTTTCTAGTTTTCATATGATGGATTAGGGTTTTTGAATGTTGCAAATGTTGTTATTAGGGTTTTCTAGTTTTCATATGATGGATTAGCGATTTTGAATGTTGCAAATGATGTTATTAGGGTTTTCTATTTTTCATATGATGGATTAGGGTTTTCTAGTTTTCATATGATGGATCAGGGTTTTCTAGTTTTCATATGATGGATTTGGGTTTTTGAATGTTGCAAATGATGTTATTAGGGTTTTCTAGTTTTCATATGATGGATTAGGGTTTTCTAGTTTTCATATGATGGATTAAGGTTTTTGAATGTTGCAAAAGATGTTATAAGGTTTTCTAGTTTTCATATGATGGACTAGGGTTTTTGAGTTGCAAATTATGTTATTAGGGTTTTCTAGTTTTCATATGATGGATTAGGATTTTCGAATGTTGCAAATGATGTTATTAGGGTTTTCTAGTTTTCATATGATGGATTAGGGTTTTCTAGTTTTCATATGATGGATTAGGGTTTTTGAATGTTGCAAATGATGTTATTAGGGTTTTCTAGTTTTCATATGATGGATAAGGTTTTCTACTTTTCATATGATGGATTAGGGTTTTTGAATGTTGCAAATGTTGTTATTCGTGTTTTCTAGTTTTCATATAATGGATTAGGGTTTCTAGTTTTCATATGATGGATTAGGGTTTTTGAATTTTGCAAATGATGTTATTAGGGTTTTCTATTTTTCATAGGATGGATTAGGGTTTTCTAGTTTTCCTATGATGGATCAGGGTTTTCTAGTTTTCATATGATGGATTTGGGTTTTTGAATGTTGCAAATGATGTTATTAGGGTTTTCTGTTTTCATATGATGGATTAGCGTTTTCTAGTTTTCATATGATGGATTAAGGTTTTTGAATGTTGCAAATGATGTTATAAGGTTTTGTAGTTTTCATATGATGGATAGGGTTTTCTAGTTTTCATATGATGGATTAGGGTTTTTGAATGTTGCAAATGTTGTTATTCGGGTTTTCTAGTTTTCATATGTTGGATTAGGGTTTTCTAGTTTTCATATGATGGATTAGGGTTTTTGAATGTTGCAAATGATGTTATTAGGGTTTTCTATTTTTCATATGATGGATTAGGGTTTTCTAGTTTTCATATGATGGATTAGGGTTTTCTAGCTTTCATATGATGGATTAGGGTTTTTGAATGTTGCAAATGTTGTTATAAGGGTTTTCTCGTTTTCATATGATGGATTAGGGTTTTCTAGTTTTCATATGATGGATTAGGGATTTTGAATGTTGCAAATGATGTTATTAGGGTTTTCTATTTTTCATATGATGGATTAGGGTTTTAGAATGTTGAAAATGATGTTATTAGGGTTTTCTAGTTTTCATATGATGGATTAGGGTTTTCTAGTTTTCATATGATGGATTAGGGTTTTCTAGTTTTCATATGATGGATTAGGTTTTCTAGTTTTCATATGATGGATTAGGGTTTTCTAGTTTTCATATGATGGATTACGGTTTTTGAATGTTGCAAATGATGTTATTAGGGTTTTCTAGTTTTTATATGATGGATTTGGGTTTTCTAGTTTTGATATGATGGATTAGGGTTTTTGAATGTTGGAAATGATGTTATTAGGGCTTTCTAGTTTTCATATGATGGATAGGGTTTTCTAGTTTTCATATGATGGATTAGGGTTTTTGAATGTTGCAAATGTTGTTATTAGGGTTTTCTAGTTTTCATATGATGGATTAGCGATTTTGAATGTTGCAAATGATGTTATTAGGGTTTTCTATTTTTCATATGATGGATTAGGGTTTTCTAGTTTTCATATGATGGATCAGGGTTTTCTAGTTTTCATATGATGGATTTGGGTTTTTGAATGTTGCAAATGATGTTATTAGGGTTTTCTAGTTTTCATATGATGGATTAGGGTTTTCTAGTTTTCATATGATGGATTAAGGTTTTTGAATGTTGCAAAAGATGTTATAAGGTTTTCTAGTTTTCATATGATGGACTAGGGTTTTTGAGTTGCAAATTATGTTATTAGGGTTTTCTAGTTTTCATATGATGGATTAGGATTTTCGAATGTTGCAAATGATGTTATTAGGGTTTTCTAGTTTTCATATGATGGATTAGGGTTTTCTAGTTTTCATATGATGGATTAGGGTTTTTGAATGTTGCAAATGATGTTATTAGGGTTTTCTAGTTTTCATATGATGGATAGGGTTTTCTACTTTTCATATGATGGATTAGGGTTTTTGAATGTTGCAAATGTTGTTATTTGTGTTTTCTAGTTTTCATATAATGGATTAGGGTTTCTAGTTTTCATATGATGGATTAGGGTTTTTGAATGTTGCAAATGATGTTATTAGGGTTTTCTATTTTTCATACGATGGATTAGGGTTTTCTAGTTTTCAAATGATGGATCAGGGTTTTCTAGTTTTCATATGACGGATTTGGGTTTTTGAATGTTGCAAATGATGTTATTAGGGTTTTCTAGTTTTCATATAATGGATTAGGGTTTTCTAGTTTTCATATGATGGATTAAGGTTTTTGAATGTTGCAAATGATGTTATAAGGTTTTCTAGTTTTCATATGATGGATAGGGTTTTCTAGTTTTCATATGATGGATTAGGGTTTTTGAATGTTGCAAATGTTGTTATTCGGGTTTTCTAGTTTTCATATGATGGATTAGGGTTTTCTAGTTTTCATATGATGGATTAGGGTTTTTGAATGTTGCAAATGATTTTATTAGGGTTTTCTATTTTTCATATGATGGATTAGGGTTTTCTAGTTTTCATATGATGGATTAGGGTTTTCTAGTTTTCATATGATGGATTACGGTTTTTGAATGTTGCAAATGATGTTATTAGGGTTTTCTAGTTTTCATATGATGGATTAGGGTTTTCTAGTTTTCATATGATGGATTAGGGTTTTTTAATGTTGCTAATGATGTTATTAGGGTTTTCTAGTTTTCATAGGATGGATTAGGGTTTTCTAGTTTTCATATGATGGATCAGGGTTTTCTAGTTTTCATATGATGGATTTGGGTTTTTGAATGTTGCAAATGATGTTATTAGGGTTTTCTAGTTTTCATATGATGGATTAGGGTTTTCTAGTTTTCATATGATGGATTAAGGTTTTTGAATGTTGCAAATGATGTTATAAGGTTTTGTAGTTTTCATATGATGGATAGGGTTTTCTAGTTTTCATATGATGGATTAGGGTTTTTGAATGTTGCAAATGTTGTTATTCGGGTTTTCTAGTTTTCATATGATGCATTAGGGTTTTCTAGTTTTCATATGATGGATTAGGGTTTTTGAATGTTGCAAATGATGTTATTAGGGTTTTCTATTTTTCATATGATGGATTAGGGTTTTCTAGTTTTCATATGATGGATTAGGGTTTTCTAGCTTTCATATGATGGATTAGGGTTTTTGAATGTTGCAAATGTTGTTATAAGGGTTTTCTCGTTTTCATATGATGGATTAGGGTTTTCTAGTTTTCATATGATGGATTAGGGATTTTGAATGTTGCAAATGATGTTATTAGGGTTTTCTATTTTTCATATGATGGATTAGGGTTTTCTAGTTTTCATATGATGGATCACGGTTTTCTTGTTTTCATATGATGGATTTGGGTTTTTGAATGTTGCAAATGATGTTATTAGGGTTTTCTAGTTTTCATATGATGGATTAGGGTTTTCTAGTTTTCATATGATGGATTAAGGTTTTTGAATGTTGCAAATGATGTTATAAGGTTTTCTAGTTTTCATATGATGGACTAGGGTGTTTGAGTTGCAAATTATGTTATTAGGGTTTTCTAGTTTTCATATGATGGATTAGGGTTTTCGAATGTTGCAAATGATGTTATTAGGGTTTTCTAGTTTTCATATGATGGATTAGGGTTTTCTAGTTTTCATATGATGGATTAGGGTTTTTGAATGTTGCAAATGATGTTATTAGGGTTTTCTAGTTTTCATATGATGGATAGGGTTTTCTACTTTTCATATGATGGATTAGGGTTTTTGAATGTTGCAAATGTTGTTATTCGGGTTTTCTAGTTTTCATATAATGGATTAGGGTTTTCTAGTTTTCATATGATGGATTAGGGTTTTTGAATGTTGCAAATGATGTTATTAGGGTTTTCTAGTTTTCATATGATGGATTAGGGTTTTCTAGTTTTCATATGATGGATTAAGGTTTTTGAATGTTGCAAATGATGTTATAAGGTTTTCTAGTTTTCATATGATGGATAGGGTTTTCTAGTTTTCATATGATGGATTAGGGTTTTTGAATGTTGCAAATGTTGTTATTCGGGTTTTCTAGTTTTCATATGATGGATTAGGGTTTTCTAGTTTTCATATGATGGATTAGGGTTTTTGAATGTTGCAAATGATTTTATTAGGGTTTTCTATTTTTCATATGATGGATTAGGGTTTTCTAGTTTTCATATGATGGATTAGGGTTTTCTAGTTTTCATATGATGGATTATGGTTTTTGAATGTTGCAAATGATGTTATTAGGGTTTTCTAGTTTTCATATGATGGATTAGGGTTTTCTAGTTTTCATATGATGGATTAGGGTTTTTTAATGTTGCTAATGATGTTATTAGGGTTTTCTAGTTTTCATATGATGGATTAGGGTTTTCTAGTTTTCATATGATGGATTAGGGTTTTTGAATGTTGCAAATGATGTTATTAGGGTTTTCTATTTTTCATATGATGGATTAGGGTTTTCTAGTTTTCATATGATGGATCACGATTTTCTTGTTTTCATATGATGGATTTGGGTTTTTGAATGTTGCAAATGATGTTATTAGGGTTTTCTAGTTTTCATATGATGGATTAGGGTTTTCTAGTTTTCATATGATGGATTAAGGTTTTTGAATGTTGCAAATGATGTTATAAGGTTTTCTAGTTTTCATATGATGGACTAGGGTGTTTGAGTTGCAAATTATGTTATTAGGGTTTTCTAGTTTTCATATGATGGATTAGGGTTTTCGAATGTTGCAAATGATGTTATTAGGGTTTTCTAGTTTTCATATGATGGATTAGGGTTTTCTAGTTTTCATATGATGGATTAGGGTTTTTGAATGTTGCAAATGATGTTATTAGGGTTTTCTAGTTTTCATATGATGGATAGGGTTTTCTACTTTTCATATGATGGATTAGGGTTTTTGAATGTTGCAAATGTTGTTATTCGGGTTTTCTAGTTTTCATATAATGGATTAGGGTTTTCTAGTTTTCATATGATGGATTAGGGTTTTTGAATGTTGCAAATGATGTTATTAGGGTTTTCTAGTTTTCATATGATGGATTAGGGTTTTCTAGTTTTCATATGATGGATTAAGGTTTTTGAATGTTGCAAATGATGTTATAAGGTTTTCTAGTTTTCATATGATGGATAGGGTTTTCTAGTTTTCATATGATGGATTAGGGTTTTTGAATGTTGCAAATGTTGTTATTCGGGTTTTCTAGTTTTCATATGATGGATTAGGGTTTTCTAGTTTTCATATGATGGATTAGGGTTTTTGAATGTTGCAAATGATTTTATTAGGGTTTTCTATTTTTCATATGATGGATTAGGGTTTTCTAGTTTTCATATGATGGATTAGGGTTTTCTATTTTTCATATGATGGATTAGGGTTTTCCTGTTACTAGGGTTTTCTAGTTTTCATATGATGGATTAGGGTTTTTTAGTTTTCATATGATGGATTAGGGTTTTTAAATGTTGCAAATGATGTTATTAGGGCTTTCTAGTTTTCATATGATGCATTAGGGTTTTCTGGTTTTCATATGATGGATTAGGGTTTTCTAGTTTTCATATGATGGATCAGGGTTATCTAGTTATCATATGATGGATTAGGGTTTTTGAATGATGCAAATGATGTTATTAGGGTTTTCTAGTTTTCATATGATGGATTAGTGTTTTCTAGTTTTCAGATGATGGATAGGGTTTTCTAGTTTTCATATGATGGATTAGGGTATTTGAATTTGCAAATGATGTTATTAGAAATTTCAAGTTTTAATATGATGGATTAGGGTTTTCTAGTTTTCATATGATGGATTAGAGTTTTTGAATGTTGAAAATGATGTTATTAGGGTTTTCTAGTTTCCATATGATGAATTAGGGTTTTCTAGTTTTCATATGATGGATTAGGGTTTTCTAGTTTTCATATGATGGATTAGGTTTTCTAGTTTTCATATGATGGATTAGGGTTTTCTAGTTTTCATATGATGGATTAGGGTTTTTGAATGTTGCAAATGATGTTATTAGGGTTTTCTAGTTTTCATATGATAGATAGGGTTTTCTAGTTTTCATATGATGGATTAGGGTTTTTGAATGTTGCAAATGTTGTTATTCGGGTTTTCTAGTTTTCATATGATGGATTAGGGTTTTCTAGTTTTCATATGATGGATTAGGGTTTTTGAATGTTGCAAATGATGTTATTAGGGTTTTCTATTTTTCATATGATGGATTAGGTTTTTCTAGTTTTCATATGATGGATCAGGGTTTTCTAGTTTTCCTATGATGGATTTGGGTTTTTGAATGTTGCAAATGATGTTATTAGGGTTTTCTAGTTTTCATATGATGGATTAGGGTTTTCTAGTTTTCATATGATGGATTAAGGTTTTTGAATGTTGCAAACGACGTTATAAGGTTTTCTAGTTTTCATATGATGGACTAGGGTTTTTGAGTTGCAAATTATGTTATTAGGGTTTTCTAGTTTTCATATGATGGATTAGGGTTTTGAATGTTGCAAATGATGTTATTAGGGTTTGGTTGTTTTCATATTATGGATAGGGTTTTCTAGTTTTTATATGATGGATTAGGGTTTTTGAATGTTGCAAATGTTGTTGTTAGGGTTTTCTAGTTTTCATATGATGGATTAGGGTTTTCTAGTTGTCATATGATGGATTAGGGTTTTTGAATGTTGCAAATGATGTTATTAGGGTTGTCTAGTTTTCATATGATGGATTAGGGTTTTCTAGTTTTCATATGATGGATAGGCTTTTCTAGTTTTCATATGATGGATTAGGGTTTTTAATGTTGCAAATGATGTTATTCGCATTTTCAAGTTTTAATATGCTGGATTAGGGTTTTCTAGTTTTCATATGATGGATTAGGGTTTTTGAATGTTACAAATGATGTTATTAGGGTTTTCTAGTTTTCATATGATAGATTAGGGTTTTCTAGTTTTCATATGATGGATTAGGGTTTTGAAGTTTTCATATGATGGATTAGGTTTTCTAGTATTCATATGATGGATTAGGGTTTTCTAGTTTTCATATGATGGATTACGGTTTTTGAATGTTGCAAATGATGTTATTAGGGTTTTCTAGTTTTCATATGATGGATTAGGGTTTTCTAGTTTTCGTATCATGGATTAGGGTTTTTGAATGACGCAAATGATGTTATTAGGGTTTTCTAGTTTTCATATGATGGATAGGGTTTTTGTAGTTTTCATATGATGGATTATGATTTTTGAATGTTGCAAATGCTGTTACTAGGGTTTTCTAGTTTTCATATGATGGATTAGGGTTTTTTAGATTTCATATGATGGATTAGGGTTTCTAAATGTTGCAAATGATGTTATTAGGGCTTTCTAGTTTTCATATGATGCATTAGGGTTTTCTGGTTTTCATATGATGGTTTAGGGTTTTCTAGTTTTCATATGATGGATCAGGGTTATCTAGTTTTCATATGATGGATTATGGTTTTTGAATGATGCAATTGATGTTATTAAGGTTTTCTTGTTTTCATATGATGGATTAGTGTTTTCTAGTTTTCAGATGTTGGATAGGGTTTTCTAGTTTTCATATGATGGACTAGGGTTTTTGAATGTTGCAAATGATGTTATTAGCATTTTCAAGTTTTAATATGAAGGATTAGGGTTTTCTAGTTTTCATATGATGGATTAGGGTTTTTCAATGTTGCAAATGATGTTATTAGGGTTTTCTAGTTTTCATTTGATGGATTAGGGTTTTCTAGTTTTCATATAATGGATTAGGGTTTTCTAGTTTTCATATGATGGATTAGGTTTTCTAGTTTTCATATGATGGATTAGGGTTTTCTAGTTTTCATATGATGGATTACGGTTTTTGAATGTTGCAAATGATGTTATTAGGGTTTTCTAGTTTTCATATGGTGGATTAGTGTTTTCTAGTTTTGATATGATGGATTAGGGTTTTTGATTGTTGCAAATGATGTTATTAGGGCTTTCTAGGTATCAAATGATGGATAGGGTTTTCTCGTTTTCATATGATGGATTAGGATTTTTGAATGTTGCAAATGTTGTTATTAGGGTTTTCTAGTTTTCATATGATGGATTAGGGTTTTCTAGTTTTCATATGATGGATTAGGGATTTTAAATGTTGCAAATGATGTTATTAGGGTTTTCTATTTTTCATATGATGGATTAAGGTTTTCTAGTTTTCATATGATGGATCAGGGTTTTCTAGGTTTCATATGATGGATTTGGGTTTTTGAATGTTGCAAATGACGTTATTAGGGTTTTCTAGTTTTCATATGATGGATTAGGGTTTTCTAGTTTTCATATGATGGATTAAGGTTTTTGAATGTTGCAAATGATGGTATAAGGTTTTCTAGTTTTCATATGATGGACTAGGGTTTTTGAGTTGCAAATTATGTTATTAGGGTTTTCTAGTTTTCATATGATGGATTAGGGTTTTCGAATGTTGCAAATGATGTTATTAGGGTTTTCTAGTTTTCATATTATGGATAGGGCACTCTAGTTTTCATATAACGGATTAGGGTCTTTGAATGTTGCAAATGTTGTTATTACGGTTTTCTAGTTTTCATATGATGGATTAGGGTTTTCTAGTTTTCATATGATGGATTAAGGTTTTTGAATGTTGCAAATGATGTTATTAGTTTGTCTAGTTTTCATATGATGGATTAGGGTTTTCTAGTTTTCATATGATGAATAGGGTTTTTAGTTTTCATATGATGGATTAGGGTTTTTGAATGTTGCAAATGATGTTATTAGCATTTTCAAGTTTTAATATGATGGATTAGGGTTTTCTAGTTTTCATATGATGGATTAGGGTTTTTGAATGTTGCAAATGATGTTATTAGGGTTTTCTATTTTTCATTTGATGGATTAGGGTTTTCTAGTTTTCATATGATGGATTAGGGTTTTGTAGTTTTCATATGATGGATTAGGTTTTCTAGTTTTCATATGATGGATTAGGGTTTTCTAGTTTTCTTATGATGGATTACGGTTTTTGAATGTTGCAAATGATGTTATTAGGGTTTTCTAGTTCTCATATGATGGATTAGGGTTTTCTAGTTTTCATATCATGGATTAGGGTTTTTGAATGTTGCAAATGATGTTATTAGGGTTTTCTATTTTTCATATGATGGATAGGGTTTTCTTGTTTTCATATGATGGATTAGGATTTTTGAATGTTGCAAATGTTGTTACTAGGGTTTTCTAGTTTTCATATGATGGATTAGGGTTTTATAGTTTTCATATGATGGATTAGGGTTTTTGAATGTTGCAAATGATGTTATTAGGGTTTTCTAGTTTTCATATGATGCATTAGGGTTTTCTGGTTTTCATATGATGGATTAGGGTTTTCTAGTTTTCATATGATGGATCAGGGTTATCTATTTTTCATATGATGGATTAGGGTTTTTGAATGATGCAAATGATGTTATTAGGGTTTTCTAGTTTTCATATGATGCATTAGTGTTTTCTAGTTTTCAGATGATGGATAGGGTTTTCTAGTTTTCATATGATGGATTAGGGTATTTGAATGTTGCAAATGATGTTATTAGGATTTTCAAGTTTTAATATGATGGATTAGGGTTTTCTAGTTTTCATATGATGGATTATGGTTTTTGAATGTTGCAAATCTTGTTATTCGGGTTTTCTAGTTTTCAGATGATGGATAGGGTTTTCTAGTTTTCATATGATGGATTAGGGTATTTGAATGTTGCAAATGATGTTATTAGGATTTTCAAGTTTTAATATGATGGATTAGGGTTTTCTAGTTTTCATATGATGGATTATGGTTTTTGAATGTTGCAAATCTTATTATTCGGGTTTTCTAGTTTTCATATGATGGATCAGGGTTATCTAGTTTTCATATGATGGATTATGGTTTTTGAATGATGCAATTGATGTTATTAAGGTTTTCTTGTTTTCATATGATGGATTAGTGTTTTCTAGTTTTCAGATGTTGGATAGGGTTTTCTAGTTTTCATATGATGGATTAGGGTTTTTGAATGTTGCAAATGATGTTATTAGCATTTTCAAGTTTTAATATGATGGATTAGGGTTTTCTAGTTTTCATATGATGGATTAGGGTTTTTCAATGTTGCAAATGATGTTATTAGGGTTTTCTAGTTTTCATTTGATGGATTAGGGTTTTCTAGTTTTCATATAATGGATTAGGGTTTTCTAGTTTTCATATGATGGATTAGGTTTTCTAGTTTTCATATGATGGATTAGGGTTTTCTAGTTTTCATATGATGGATTACAGTTTTTGAATGTTGCAAATGATGTTATTAGGGTTTTCTAGTTTTCATATGGTGGATTAGTGTTTTCTAGTTTTGATATGATGGATTAGGGTTTTTGAATGTTGCAAATGATGTTATTAGGGCTTTCTAGGTATCAAATGATGGATAGGGTTTTCTCGTTTTCATATGATGGATTAGGATTTTTGAATGTTGCAAATGTTGTTATTAGGGTTTTCTAGTTTTCATATGATGGATTAGGGATTTTAAATGTTGCAAATGATGTTATTAGGGTTTTCTATATTTCATATGATGGATTAAGGTTTTCTAGTTTTCATATGATGGATCAGGGTTTTCTAGTTTTCATATGATGGATTTGGGTTTTTGAATGTTGCAAATGATGTTATTAGGGTTTTCTAGTTTTCATATGATGGATTAGGGTTTTCTAGTTTTCATATGATGGATTAAGGTTTTTGAATGTTGCAAATGATGTTATAAGGTTTTCTAGTTTTCATATGATGGACTAGGGTTTTTGAGTTGCAAATTATGTTATTAGGGTTTTCTAGTTTTCATATGATGGATTAGGGTTTTTGAATGTTGCAAATGATGTTATTAGGGTTTTCTAGTTTTCATATTATGGATAGGGCTTTCTAGTTTTCATATAACGGATTAGGGTCTTTGAATGTTGCAAATGTTGTTATTACGGTTTTCTAGTTTTCATATGATGGATTAGGGTTTTCTAGTTTTCATATGATGGATTAGGGTTTTTGAATGTTGCAAATGATGTTATTAGTTTGTCTAGTTTTCATATGATGGATTAGGGTTTTCTAGTTTTCATATGATGAATAGGGTTTTTAGTTTTCATATGATGGATTAGGGTTTTTGAATGTTGCAAATGATGTTATTAGCATTTTCAAGTTTTAATATGATGGATTAGGGTTTTCTAGTTTTCATATGATCGATTAGGGTTTTTGAATGTTGCAAATGATGTTATTAGGGTTTTCTATTTTTCATTTGATGGATTAGGGTTTTCTAGTTTTCATATGATGGATTAGGGTTTTGTAGTTTTCATATGATGGATTAGGTTTTCTAGTTTTCATATGATGGATTAGGGTTTTCTAGTTTTCTTATGATGGATTACGGTTTTTGAATGTTGCAAATGATGTTATTAGGGTTTTCTAGTTCTCATATGATGGATTAGGGTTTTCTAGTTTACATATCATGGATTAGGGTTTTTGAATGTTGCAAATGATGTTATTAGGGTTTTCTATTTTTCATATGATGGATAGGGTTTTCTTGTTTTCATATGATGGATTAGGATTTTTGAATGTTGCAAATGTTGTTACTAGGGTTTTCTAGTTTTCATATGATGGATTAGGGTTTTATAGTTTTCATATGATGGATTAGGGTTTTTGAATGTTGCAAATGATGTTATTAGGGTTTTCTAGTTTTCATATGATGCATTAGGGTTTTCTGGTTTTCATATGATGGATTAGGGTTTTCTAGTTTTCATATGATGGATTAGGGTTATCTAGTTTTTATATGATGGATTAGGGTTTTTGAATGATGCAAATGATGTTATTAAGGTTTTCTAGTTTTCATATGATGCATTAGTGTTTTCTAGTTTTCAGATGATGGATAGCATTTTCTAGTTTTCATATGATGGATTAGGGTATTTGAATGTTGCAAATGATGTTATTAGGATTTTCAAGTTTTAATATGATGGATTAGGGTTTTCTAGTTTTCATATGATGGATTATGGTTTTTGAATGTTGCAAATCTTGTTATTCGGGTTTTCAAGTTTTCATATGATGGATTAGGGTTTTCTAGTTTTCATATGATGGATTAGGGTATTTGAATGTTGCAAATGATGTTATTAGGATTTTTAAGTTTTAATATGACAGATTAGGGTTTTCTAGTTTTCATATGATGGATTAGGGTTTTTGAATGTTGAAAATGATGTTATTAGGGTTTTCTAGTTTTCATATGATGGATTAGGGTTTTCTAGTTTTCATATGATGGATTAGGGTTTTCTAGTTTTCATATGATGGATTAGGTTTTCTAGTTTTCATATGACGGATTAGGGTTTTCTAGTTTTCATATGATGGATTACGGTTTTTGAATGATGCAAATGATGTTATTAGGGTTTTCTAGTTTTCATATGATGGATTAGGGTTTTCTAGTTTTGATATGATGGATTAGGGTTTTTGAATGTTGCAAATGATGTTATTAGGGCTTTCTAGTTTTCATATGATGGATAGGGTTTTCTAGTTATCATATGATGGATTAGGGTTTTTGAATGTTGCAAATGTTGTTATTAGGGTTTTCTAGTTTTCATATGATGGATTAGGGTTTTCTAGTTTTCATATGATGGATTAGGGATTTTGAATGTTGCAAATGATGTTATTAGGGTTTCTATTTTTCATATGATGGATTAGGGTTTTCTAGTTTTCATATGATGGATTTGGGTTTTTGAATGTTGCAAATGATGTTATTAGGGTTTTCTAGTTTTCATATGATGGATTAGGGTTTTCTAGTTTTCATATGATGGATTAAGGTTTATGAATGTTGCAAATGATGTTATAAGGTTTTCTAGTTTTCATATGATGGACTAGGGTTTTGAGTTGCAAATTATGTTATTAGGGTTTTCTAGTTTTCATATGATGGATTAGGGTTTTCGAATGTTGCAAATGATGTTATTAGGGTTTTCTAGTTTTTATATTATGGATAGGGTTTTCTATTTTCATATGATGGATTAGGGTTTTTGAATGTTGCAAATGTTGTTATTAGGGTTTTCTAGTTTTCATATGATGGATTAGGGTTTTCTAGTTTTCATATGATGGATTAGGGTTTTTAAATGTTGCAAATGATGTTATTAGGGTTGTCTAGTTTTCATATGATGGATTAGGGAATTCAAGTTTTCATATGATGGATAGGGTTTTTAGTTTTCATATGATGGATTAGGGTTTTTGAATGTTGCAAATGATGTTATTAGCATTTTAAAGTTTTAATATGATGGATTAGGGTTTTCTAGTTTTCATACGATAGATTAGGGTTTTTGAATGTTGCAAATGATGTTATTAGGGTTTTCTAGTTTTCATATGATTGATTAGGGTTTTCTAGTTTTCATATGATGGATTAGGGTTTTTGAATGTTGCAAATGATGTTATTAGGGTTCTCTAGTTTTCATATGATGGATTAGGGTTTTCTAGTTTTCATATGATGGATTAGGTTTTTCTAGTTTTCATATTATGGATTAGGTTTTCAAGTTTTCATATGATGGATTAGGATTTTCTAGTTTTCATATGATGGATTACGGTTTCTCAATGTTGCAAATGATGTTATTAGGGTTTTCTAGTTCACATATGATGGATTAGGGTTTTCTAGTTTTCATATGATGGATTAGGGTATTTGAATGTTGCAAATGATGTTATTAGGATTTTCAAGTTTTAATATGACAGATTAGGGTTTTCTAGTTTTCATATGATGGATTAGGGTTTTTGAATGTTGCAAATGATGTTATTAGGGTTCTTTAGTTTTCATATGATGGATTAGGGTTTTCTAGTTTTCATATGATGGATTAGGGTTTTTGAATGTTGCAAATGATGTTATTAGGGTTCTCTAGTTTTCATATGATGGATTAGGGTTTTCTAGTTTTCATATGATGGATTAGGGTTTTTGAATGATGCAAATGATGTTATTAAGGTTTTCTAGTTTTCATATGATGGATTAGTGTTTTCTAGTTTTCAGATGATGGATAGGGTTTTCTAGTTTTCATATGATGGATTACGGTATTTGAATGTTGCAAATGATGTTATTAGGATTTTCAAGTTTTAATATGACAGATTAGGGTTTTCTAGTTTTCATATGATGGATTAGGGTTTTTGAATGTTGAAAATGATGTTATTAGGGTTTTCTAGTTTTCATATGATGGATTAGGGTTTTCTAGTTTTCATATGATGGATTAGGGTTTTCTAGTTTTCATATGATGGATTAGGTTTTCTAGTTTTCATATGACGGATTAGGGTTTTCTAGTTTTCATATGATGGATTACGGTTTTTGAATGATGCAAATGATGTTATTAGGGTTTTCTAGTTTTCATATGATGGATTAGGGTTTTCTAGTTTTGATATGATGGATTAGGGTTTTTGAATGTTGCAAATGATGTTATTAGGGCTTTCTAGTTTTCATATGATGGATAGGGTTTTCTAGTTATCATATGATGGATTAGGGTTTTTGAATGTTGCAAATGTTGTTATTAGGGTTTTCTAGTTTTCATATGATGGATTAGGGTTTTCTAGTTTTCATATGATGGATTAGGGATTTTGAATGTTGCAAATGATGTTATTAGGGTTTTCTATTTTTCATATGATGGATTAGGGTTTTCTAGTTTTCATATGATGGATTTGGGTTTTTGAATGTTGCAAATGATGTTATTAGGGTTTTCTAGTTTTCATATGATGGATTAGGGTTTTCTAGTTTTCATATGATGGATTAAGGTTTATGAATGTTGCAAATGATGTTATAAGGTTTTCTAGTTTTCATATGATGGACTAGGGTTTTGAGTTGCAAATTATGTTATTAGGGTTTTCTAGTTTTCATATGATGGATTAGGGTTTTCGAATGTTGCAAATGACGTTATTAGGGTTTTCTAGTTTTTATATTATGGATAGGGTTTTCTAGTTTTCATATGATGGATTAGGGTTTTTGAATGTTGCAAATGTTGTTATTAGGGTTTTCTAGTTTTCATATGATGGATTAGGGTTTTCTAGTTTTCATATGATGGATTAGGGTTTTTAAATGTTGCAAATGATGTTATTAGGGTTGTCTAGTTTTCATATGATGGATTAGGATATTCAAGTTTTCATATGATGGATAGGGTTTTTAGTTTTCATATGATGGATTAGGGTTTTTGAATGTTGCAAATGATGTTATTAGCATTTTAAAGTTTTAATATGATGGATTAGGGTTTTCTAGTTTTCATACGATGGATTAGGGTTTTTGAATGTTGCAAATGATGTTATTAGGGTTTTCTAGTTTTCATATGATTGATTAGGGTTTTCTAGTTTTCATATGATGGATTAGGGTTTTTGAATGTTGCCAATGATGTTATTAGGGTTCTCTAGTTTTCATATGATGGATTAGGGTTTTCTAGTTTTCATATGATGGATTAGGGTTTTCTAGTTTTCATATTATGGATTAGGTTTTCAAGTTTTCATATGATGGATTAGGATTTTCTAGTTTTCATATGATGGATTACGGTTTCTGAATGTTGCAAATGATGTTATTAGGGTTTTCTAGTTCTCATATGATGGATTAGGGTTTTCTAGTTTTCATATGATGGATTAGGGTATTTGAATGTTGCAAATGATGTTATTAGGATTTTCAAGTTTTAATATGACAGATTAGGGTTTTCTAGTTTTCATATAATGGATTAGGGTTTTTGAATGTTGCAAATGATGTTATTAGGGATCTTTAGTTTTCATATGATGGATTAGGGTTTTCTAGTTTTCATATGATGGATTAGGGTTTTCTAGTTTTCATATTATGGATTAGGTTTTCAAGTTTTCATATGATGGATTAGGATTTTCTAGTTTTCATATGATGGATTAGGGTTTTTGAATGATGCAAATGATGTTATTAGGGTTTTCTAGTTTTCATATGATGGATTAGTGTTTTCTAGTTTTCAGATGATGGATAGGGTTTTCTAGTTTTCATATGATGGATTAGGGTATTTGAATGTTGCAAATGATGTTATTAGGATTTTCAAGTTTTAATATGATGGATTAGGGTTTTCTAGTTTTCATATGATGGTTAGGGTTTTTGAATGTTGCAAATCTTGTTATTCGGGTTTTCTAGTTTTCATAAGATGGATTAGGGTTTTCTAGTTTTCATATGATGGATTTGGGTATTTGAATGTTGCAAATGATGTTATTAGGATTTTCAAGTTTTAATATGACAGATTAGGGTTTTCTAGTTTTCATATGATGGATTAGGGTTTTTGAATGTTGAAAATGATGTTATTAGGGTTTTCTAGTTTTCATATGATGGATTAGGGTTTTCTAGTTTTCATATGATGGATTAGGGTTTTCTAGTTTTCATATGATGGATTAGGGTTTTTAAATGTTGCAAATGATGTTATTAGGGTTGTCTAGTTTTCATATGATGGATTAGGATATTCAAGTTTTCATATGATGGATAGGGTTTTTAGTTTTCATATGATGGATTAGGGTTTTTGAATGTTGCAAATGATGTTATTAGCATTTTAAAGTTTTAATATGATGGATTAGGGTTTTCTAGTTTTCATACGATGGATTAGGGTTTTTGAATGTTGCAAATGATGTTATTAGGGTTTTCTAGTTTTCATATGATTGATTAGGGTTTTCTAGTTTTCATATGATGGATTAGGGTTTTTGAATGTTGCAAATGATGTTATTAGGGTTCTCTAGTTTTCATATGATGGATTAGGGTTTTCTAGTTTTCATATGATGGATTAGGGTTTTCTAGTTTTCATATTATGGATTAGGTTTTCAAGTTTTCATATGATGGATTAGGATTTTCTAGTTTTCATATGATGGATTACGGTTTCTGAATGTTGCAAATGATGTTATTAGGGTTTTCTAGTTCTGATATGATGGATTAGGGTTTTCTAGTTTTCATATGATGGATTAGGGTATTTGAATGTTGCAAATGATGTTATTAGGATTTTCAAGTTTTAATATGACAGATTAGGGTTTTCTAGTTTTCATATGATGGATTAGGGTTTTTGAATGTTGCAAATGATGTTATTAGGGTTCTTTAGTTTTCATATGATGGATTAGGGTTTTCTAGTTTTCATATGATGGATTAGGGTTTTCTAGTTTTCATATTATGGATTAGGTTTTCAAGTTTTCATATGATGGATTAGGATTTTCTAGTTTTCATATGATGGATTAGGGTTTTTGAATGATGCAAATGATGTTATTAGGGTTTTCTAGTTTTCATATGATGGATTAGTGTTTTCTAGTTTTCAGATGATGGATAGGGTTTTCTAGTTTTCATATGATGGATTAGGGTATTTGAATGTTGCAAATGATGTTATTAGGAATTTCAAGTTTTAATATGATGGATTAGGGTGTTCTAGTTTTCATATGATGGTTAGGGTTTTTGAATGTTACAAATCTTGTTATTCGGGTTTTCTAGTTTTCATAAGATGGATTAGGGTTTTCTAGTTTTCATATGATGGATTAGGGTATTTGAATGTTGCAAATGATGTTATTAGGATTTTCAAGTTTTAATATGACAGATTAGGGTTTTCTAGTTTTCATATGATGGATTAGGGTTTTTGAATGTTGCTAATGGTGTTATTAGGGTTTTCTAGTTTTCATATGATGGATTAGGGTTTTCTAGTTTTCATATGATGGATTAGGGTTTTCTAGTTTTCATATGATGGATTAGGTTTTCTAGTTTTCATATGACGGATTAGGGTTTTCTAGTTTTCATATGATGGATTACGGTTTTTGAATGATGCAAATGATGTTATTAGGGTTTTCTAGTTTTCATATGATGGATTAGGGTTTTCTAGTTTTGATATGATGGATTAGGGTTTTTGAATGTTGCAAATGACGTTATTAGGGCTTTCTAGTTTTCATATGATGGATAGGGTTTTCTAGTTATCATATGATGGATTAGGGTTTTTGAATGTTGCAAATGTTGTTATTAGGGTTTTCTAGTTTTCATATGATGGATTAGGGTTTTCTAGTTTTCATATGATGGATTAGGGATTTTGAATGTTGCAAATGATGTTATTAGGGTTTTCTATTTTTCATATGATGGATTAGGGTTTTCTAGTTTTCATATGATGGATTTGGGTTTTTGAATGTTGCAAATGATGTTATTAGGGTTTTCTAGTTTTCATATGATGGATTAGGGTTTTCTAGTTTTCATATGATGGATTAAGGTTTATGAATGTTGCAAATGATGTTATAAGGTTTTCTAGTTTTAATATGATAGACTAGGGTTTTTGAGTTGCAAATTATGTTATTAGGGTTTTCTAGTTTTCATATGATGGATTAGGGTTTTCGAATGTTGCAAATGATGTTATTAGGGTTTTCTAGTTTTTATATTATGGATAGGGTTTTCTAGTTTTCATATGATGGATTAGGGTTTTTGAATGTTGCAAATGTTGTTATTAGGGTTTTCTAGTTTTCATATGATGGATTAGGGTTTTCTAGTTTTCATATGATGGATTAGGGTTTTTAAATGTTGCAAATGATGTTATTAGGGTTGTCTAGTTTTCATATGATGGATTAGGGTATTCAAGTTTTCATATGATGGATAGGGTTTTTAGTTTTCATATGATGGATTAGGGTTTTTGAATGTTGCAAATGATGTTATTAGCGTTTTCAAGTTTTAATATGATGGATTAGGGTTTTCTAGTTTTCATACGAGGGATTAGGGTTTTTGAATGTTGCAAATGATGTTATTAGGGTTTTGTAGTTTTCATATGATGGATTAGGGTTTTCTAGTTTTCATATGATGGATTAGGGTTTTTGAATGTTGCAAATGATGTTATTAGGGTTCTCTAGTTTTCATATGATGGATTAGGGTTTTCTAGTTTTCATATAATGGATTAGGGTTTTCTAGTTTTCATATTATGGATTAGGTTTTCATGTTTTCATATGATGGATTAGGATTTTCTAGTTTTCATATGATGGATTACGGTTTCTGAATGTTGCAAATGATGTTATTAGGGTTTTCTAGTTCTCATATGATGGATTAGGGTTTTCTAGTTTTCATATCATGGATAAGGGTTTTTGAATGTTGCAAATAATGTTATTAGGGTTTTTTAGTTTTCATATGATGGATAGGGTTTTCTTGTTTTCATATGATGGATTAGGATTTTTGAATGTTGCAAATGTTGTTACTAGGGTTTTCTAGTTTTCATATGATGGATTAGGGTTTTATAGTTTTCATATGATGGATTAGGGTTTTTCAATGTTGCAAATGATGTTATTAGGGTTTTCTAGTTTTCATATGATGCATTAGGGTTTTCTGGTTTTCATATGATAGATTAGGGTTTTCTAGTTTTCATATGATGGATCAGGGTTATCTAGTTTTCATATGATGGATTAGGGTTTTTGAATGATGCAAATGAGGTTATTAGGGTTTTTTAGTTTTCATATGATGGATTAGGGTTTTCTAGTTTTCAGATGATGGATAGGGTTTTCTAGTTTTCATATGATGGATTAGGGTATTTGAATGTTGCAAATGATGTTATTAGGATTTTCAAGTTTTAATATGATAGATTAGGGTTTTCTAGTTTTCATATGATGGATTAGGGTTTTTGAATGGTGAAAATGATGTTATTAGGGTTTTCTAGTTTTCATATGATGGATTAGGGTTTTCTACTTTTCATATGATGGATTACGGTTTTCTAGTTTTCATATGATGGATTAGGTTTTCTAGATTTCATATGATGGATTAGGGTTTTCTAGTTTTCATATGATGGATTACAGTTTTTGAATGTTGCAAATGATGTTATTAGGGTTTTCTAGTTTTCATATGATGGATTAGGGTTTTCTAGTTTTCATATGATGGATTAGGGTTTTTGAATGTTGCAAATGATGTTATTAGGGTTTTCTAGTTTTCATATGATGGATAGGGTTTTCTAGTTTTCATATGATGGATTAGGGTTTTCTAGTTTTCATATGATAGATTAGGGTTTTTGAATGTTGCAAATGATGTTATTAGGGTTTTCTATTTTTCATATGAGGGATTAGGGTTTTCTAGTTTTCATATGATGGACAAGGGTTTTCTAGTTTTCTTATGATGGATTTGGGTTTTTGAATGTTGCAAATGATGTTATTAGGGTTTTCTAGTTTTCATATGATGGATTAGGGTTTTCTAGTTTTCATATGATGGATTAAGGTTTTTGAATGTTGCAAATGATGTTATAAGGTTTTCTAATTTTCATATGATGGACGATGGTTTTTGAGTTGCAAATTATGTTATTAGGGTTTTCTAGTTTTCATATGATGGATTAGGGTTTTCGAATGTTGCAAATGATGTTATTAGGGTTTTCTAGTTTTCATATTATGGATAGGGTTTTCTAGTTTTCATATGATGGATTAGGGTTTTTTGAATGTTGCAAATGTTGTTATTAGTGTTTTCTAGTTTTCATGTGATGGATTAGGGTTTTCTAGTTTTCATATGATGGATTAGGGTTTTTGAATGTTGCAAATGATGTTATTAGGGTTGTCTAGTTTTCATATGATGGATTAGGGTTTTCTAGTTTTCATATGATGGATACGGTTTTTAGTTTTCATATGATGGACTAGGGTTTTTGAATGTTGCAAATGATGTTATTAGCATTTTCAAGTTTTAATATGATGGATTAGGGTTTTCTAGTTTTCATACGATGGATTAGGGTTTTTGAATGTTGCAAATGATGTTATTAGGGTTTTCTAGTTTTCATATGATGGATTAGGGTTTTCTAGTTTTCATATGATGGATTAGGGTTTTTGAATGTTGCAAATGATGTTATTAGGGTTCTCTAGTTTTCATATGATGGATTAGGGTTTTCTAGTTTTCATATAATGGATTAGGGTTTTCTAGTTTTCATATTATGGATTAGGTTTTCAAGTTTTCATATGATGGATTAGGATTTTCTAGTTTTCATATGATAGATTACGGTTTCTGAATGTTGCAAATGATGTTATTAGGGTTTTCTAGTTCTCATATGATGGATTAGGGTTTTCTAGTTTTCATATCATGGATAAGGGTTTTTGAATGTTGCAAATAATGTTATTAGGGTTTTTTAGTTTTCATATGATGGATAGGGTTTTCTTGTTTTCATATGATGGATTATGATTTTTGAATGTTGCAAATGTTGTTACTAGGGTTTTCTAGTTTTCATATGATGGATTAGGGTTTTATAGTTTTCATATGATGGATTAGGGTTTTTGAATGTTGCAAATGATGTTATTAGGGTTCTCTAGTTTTCATATGATGCATTAGGGTTTTCTGGTTTTCATATGATGGATTAGGGTTTTCTAGTTTTCATATGATGGATCAGGGTTATCTAGTTTTCATATGATGGATTAGGGTTTTTGAATGATGCAAATGAGGTTATTAGGGTTTTTTAGTTTTCATATGATGGATTAGGGTTTTCTAGTTTTCAGATGATGGATAGGGTTTTCTAGTTTTCATATGATGGATTAGGGTATTTGAATGTTGCAAATGATGTTATTAGGATTTTCAAGTTTTAATATGATAGATTAGGGTTTTCTAGTTTTCATATGATGGATTAGGTTTTTTGAATGGTGAAAATGATGTTATTAGGGTTTTCTAGTTTTCATATGATGGATTAGGGTTTTCTACTTTTCATATGATGGATTACGGTTTTCTAGTTTTCATATGATGGATTAGGTTTTCTAGATTTCATATGATGGATTAGGGTTTTCTAGTTTTCATATGATGGATTACGGTTTTTGAATGTTGCAAATGATGTTATTAGGGTTTTCTAGTTTTCATATGATGGATTAAGGTTTTTGAATGTTGCAAATGATGTTATAAGGTTTTCTAATTTTCATATGATGGACGATGGTTTTTGAGTTGCAAATTATGTTATTAGGGTTTTCTAGTTTTCATATGATGGATTAGGGTTTTCGAATGTTGCAAATGATGTTATTAGGGTTTTCTAGTTTTCATATTATGGATAGGGTTTTCTAGTTTTCATATGATGGATTCGGGTTTTTGAATGTTGCAAATGATGTTATTAGGGTTGTCTAGTTTTCATATGATAGATTAGGGTTTTCTAGTTTTCATATGATGGATACGGTTTTTAGTTTTCATATGATGGATTAGGGTTTTTGAATGTTGCAAATGATGTTATTAGCATTTTCAAGTTTTAATATGATGGATTAGGGTTTTCAAGTTTTCATATGATGGATTAGGGTTTTTGAATGTTGCAAATGATGTTATTATGGTTTTCTAGTCTTCATTTGATGGATTAGGGTTTTCTAGTTTTCATATGATGGATTAGGGTTTTGTAGTTTTCATATGATGGATTAGGTTTTCTAGTTTTCATATGATGGATTAGGGTTTTCTAGTTTTCATATGATGGATTACGGTTTTTGAATGTTGCAAATGATGTTATTAGGGTTTTCTAGTTCTCATATGATGGATTAGGGTTTTCTAATTTTCATATCATGGATTAGGGTTTTTGAATGTTGCAAATGATGTTATTAGGGTTTTCTAGTTTTCATATTATGGATAGGGTTTTCTTGTTTTCATATGATGGATTAGGATTTTTGAAAGTTGCAAATGTTGTTACTAGGGTTTTCTAGTTTTCATATGATGGATTAGGGTTTTTTAGTTTTCATATGATGGATTAGGGTTTTTGGATGTTGCAAATGATGTTATTAGGATTTTCTAGTTTTCATATGATACATTAGGGTTTTCTGGTTTTCATATGATGGATTAGGGTTTTCTAGTTTTCATATGATGGATCAGGGTTATCTAGTTTTCATATGATGAATTAGGGTTTTTGAATGATGCAAATGAGGTTATTAGGGTTTTCTAGATTTCATATGATGGATTAGGGTTTTCTAGTTTTCATATGATGGATTACGGTTTTTGAATGTTGCAAATGATGTTATTAGGGTTTTCTAGTTTTCATATGATGGATTAGGGTTTTCTAGTTTTCATATGATGGATTAGGGTTTTTGAATGTTGCAAATGATGTTATTAGGGTTTTCTAGTTTTCATATGATGGATAGGGTTTTCTAGTTTTCATATGATGGATTAGGGTTTTCTAGTTTTCATATGATGGATTAGGGTTTTTGAATGTTGCAAATGATGTTATTAGGGTTTTCTATTTTTCATATGAGGGATTAGGGTTTTCTAGTTTTCATATGATGGATCAGGGTTTTCTAGTTTTCTTATGATGGATTTGGGTTTTTGAATGTTGCAAATGATGTTATTAGGGTTTTCTAGTTTTCATATGATGGATTAGGGTTTTCTAGTTTTCATATGATGGATTAAGGTTTTTGAATGTTGCAAATGATGTTATAAGGTTTTCTAATTTTCATATGATGGACGATGGTTTTTGAGTTGCAAATTATGTTATTAGGGTTTTCTAGTTTTCATATGATGGATTAGGGTTTTCGAATGTTGCAAATGATGTTATTAGGGTTTTCTAGTTTTCATATTATGGATAGGGTTTTCTAGTTTTCATATGATGGATTAGGGTTTTTTGAATGTTGCAAATGTTGTTATTAGTGTTTTCTAGTTTTCATGTGATGGATTAGGGTTTTCTAGTTTTCATATGATGGATTAGGGTTTTTGAATGTTGCAAATGATGTTATTAGGGTTGTCTAGTTTTCATATGATGGATTAGGGTTTTCTAGTTTTCATATGATGGATACGGTTTTTAGTTTTCATATGATGGATTAGGGTTTTTGAATGTTGCAAATGATGTTATTAGCATTTTCAAGTTTTAATATGATGGATTAGGGTTTTCAAGTTTTCATATGATGGATTAGGGTTTTTGAATGTTGCAATGATGTTATTAGGGTTTTCTAGTTTTCATTTGATGGATTAGGGTTTTCTAGTTTTCATATGATGGATTAGGGTTTTGTAGTTTTCATATGATGGATTAGGTTTTCTAGTTTTCATATGATGGATTAGGGTTTTCTAGTTTTCATATGATGGATTACGGTTTTTGAATGTTGCAAATGATGTTATTAGGGTTTTCTAGTTCTCATATGATGGATTAGGGTTTTCTAATTTTCATATCATGGATTAGGGTTTTTGAATGTTGCAAATGATGTTATTAGGGTTTTCTAGTTTTCATATTATGGATAGGGTTTTCTTGTTTTCATATGATGGATTAGGATTTTTGAATGTTGCAAATGTTGTTACTAGGGTTTTCTAGTTTTCATATGATGGATTAGGGTTTTTTAGTTTTCATATGATGGATTGGGGTTTTTGGATGTTGCAAATGATGTTATTAGGATTTTCTAGTTTTCATATGATGCATTAGGGTTTTCTGGTTTTCATATGATGGATTAGGGTTTTCTAGTTTTCATATGATGGATCAGGGTTATCTAGTTTTCATATTATGGATTAGGGTTTTTGAATGATGCAAATGATGTTATTAGGGTTTTCTAGTTTTCATATGATGGATTAGGGTTTTGTAGTTTTCAGATGATGGATAGGGTTTTCTAGTTTTCATATGATGGATTAGGGTATTTGAATGTTACAAATGATGTTATTAGGATTTTCAAGTTTTAATATGATAGATCAGGGTTTTCTAGTTTTCATATGATGGATTAGGGTTTTTGAATGTTGAAAATGATGTAATTAGGGTTTTCTAGTTTTCATATGATGGATTAGGGTTTTCTAGTTTTCATATGATGGATTAGGGTTTTCTAGTTTTCATATGATGGATTGCGATTTTTTAAATGTTGCAAATGATGTTATTAGGATTTTCAAGTTTTCATATGATGGATTAGGGTTTTCTAGTTTTCATATGATGGATTAGGGTTTTGAATGTTGGAAATGATGTTATTAGGGTTTTCTAGTTTTCATATGATGGATAGGGTTTTCTAGTGTTCATATGATGGATTAAGGTTTTTGAATGGTGCAAATGTTGTTATTAGGGTTTTCTAGTTTTCATATGATGGATTAGGGTTTTCTAATTTTCATATGATGGATTAGGGTTTTTGAATGTTGCAAACGATGTTATTAGGGTTTTCTATTATTCATATCATGGATTAGGGTTTTCTAGTTTTCATATGATGGATCAGGGTTTTCTAGTTTTCATATGATGGATTTGGGTTTTTGAATGTTGCAAATGATGTTATTAGGGTTTTCTAGTTTTCATATAATAGATTAGGGTTTTCTACTTTTCATATGATGGATTAAGGTTTTTGAATGTTGCAAATGATGTTATAAGGTTTTCTAGTTTTCATATGATGGACTATGGTTTTTGAGTTGCAAATTATGTTATTAGGGTTTTCTAGTTTTCATATGATGGTTTAGGGTTTTCGAATGTTGCAAATGATGTTATTAGGGTTTTCTAGTTTTCATATTATGGATAGGGTTTTCTAGTTTTCATATGATGGATTAGGGTTTTTGAATGTTGCAAATCTTGTTATTAGGGTTTTCTAGTTTTCATATGATGGATTAGGGTTTTCTAGTTTTCATATGATGGATTAGGGTTTTTGAATGTTGCAAATGATGTTATTAGGGTTGTCTAGTTTTCATATGACGGATTAGGGATTTCTAGTTTTCATATGATGGATAGGGTTTTCTAGTTTTCATATAATGGATTAGGGTTTATGAATGTTGAAAATGATGTTATTAGCATTTTCAAGTTTTAACATGATGGATTAGGGTTTTCTAGTTTTCATATGATCGATTAGGGTTTTTGAATGTTGCAAATGATGTTATTAGGGTTTTCTAGTTTTCATATGATGGATTAGGGTTTTCTTGTTTTCATATGATAGATTAGGGTTTTGGAGTTTTCATATGATGGATTAGGTTTTCTAGTTTTCATATGATGGATTAGGGTTTTCTAGTTTTCATATGATGGATTAGGGTTTTCTAGTTTTCATATTATGGATAGGGTTTTCTAGTTTTCATATGATGGATTAGGGTTTTTTGAATGTTGCAAATGATGTTATTATGGTTTTCTAGTTCTCATATGATGGATTAGGGTTTTCTAGTTTTCATATCATTGATGAAGGTTTTTGAATGTAGCAAATGATGTTATTAGGGTTTTCTAGTTTTCATATGATGGATAGGGTTTTCTAGTTTTCATATGATGGATTAGGGTTTTTGAATGTTGCAAATGTTGTTACTAGGGTTTTCTAGTTTTCATATGATTAGTTTTCATATGATGGATTAGGGTTTTTGAATGTTGCAAATGATGTTATTAGGGTTTTCTAGTTTTCATATGATGGATTTGGGTTTTCTAGTTTTCATATGATGGATTAGGGTTTTCTAGTTTTCATATTATGGATTAGGGTTTTTGAATGTTGCAAATGATGTTATTAGGGTTTTCTAGTTTTCGTAAGATGGATAGGGTTTTCCAGTTTTCATTTGAATGATTAGGGTATTTGAATGTTGCGAATGATGTTATTAGGATTTTCAAGTTTTAATATGATGGATTAGGGTTTTCTAGTTTTCATATGTTGGATTAGGGTTTTTGAATGTTGCAAATGTTGTTACTAGGGTTTTCTAGTTTTCATATGATGGATTAGGGTTTTTTTAGTTTTCATATGATGGATTAGGGTTTTTGAATGTTGCAAATGATGTTATTAGGGTTTTCTAGTTTTCATATGATGGATTTGGGTTTTCTAGTTTTCATATGATGGATCAGGGTTTTCTAGTTTTCATATTATGGATTAGGGTTTTTAAATGTTGCAAATGATGTTATTAGGGTTTTCTAGTTTTCATAAGATGGATAGGGTTTTCTAGTTTTCATTTGATGGATTAGGGTATTTGAATGTTGCGAATGATGTTATTAGGATTTTCAAGTTTTAATATGATGGATTAGGGTTTTCTAGTTTTCATATGATGGATTAGGGTTTTTGAATGTTGAAAATGATGTTATTAGGGTTTTCTAGTTTTCATATGATGGATTAGGGTTTTCTAGTTTTCATATGATGGATTAGGTTTTCTAGTTTTCATATGATGGATTAGGGTTTTCTAGTTTTCATATGATGGATTACGGTTTTTGAATGTTGCAAACGATGTTATTAGGGTTTTCTAGTTTTCATATGATGGATTTCGGTTTTCTAGTTTTCATATCATGGATTAGGGTTTTTGAATGTTGCAAATGATGTTATTAGGGTTTTCTAGTTTTCATACGATGGATTAAGGTTTTCTAGTTGTCATATGATGGATTAGGGTTTTTGAATGTTGCAAATGATGTTATTAGGGTTTTGTAGTTTTCATATGATGGATTAGGGTTTTCTAGTTATCATATGATGGATTAGGGTTTTTGAATGTTGCAAATGATGTTATTAGGGTTTTCTAGTTTTTATATGATGGATTAAAGTTTTTGAATGTTGCAAATGATGTTATTAGGGTTTTCTAGTTTTCATATGATGGATTAGGGTTTTCTAGTTTTCATATGATAGATTAGGGTTTTTGAATGTTGCAAATGATGTTATTAGGGTTTCTAGTTTTCATCTGATGGATAGGGTTTTCTAGTTTTCATATGATGGATTGGGGTTTTTGAATGTTACAAATGTTGTTATTAGGGTTTTCTAGTTTTCATATGATGGATTAGGGTTTTTGAATGTTGCAAGTGATGTTATTAGGGTTTTCTATTTTTCATATGATGGATTAGGTTTTCTAGTTTTCATATGATGGATCAGGGTTTTCTAGTTTTCATATGATGGAGTTGGGTTTTTGAATGTTGCAAATGATGTTATTAGGGTTTTGTAGTTTTCATATGATGGATTAGGGTTTTCTAGTTTTCATATGATGGATTAGGGTTTTTGAATGTTGCAAATGATGTTATTAACATTTTCTAGTTTTAATATGATGGATTATGGTTTTCTAGTTTTCATATGATGGATTAGAGTTTTTGAATGTTGGAAATGATGTTATTAGGGTTTTCTAGTTTTCATATGATGGATTAGCGTTTTCTAGTTTTCATATGATGGATTAGGGTTTTTGAATGTCGCAAATGATGTTATTAGTGTTTTCTAGATTTCATATGATGGATAGGTTTTTTAGTTTTCATATGATGGATTAGGGTTTTTAAATGTTGTAAATGTTGTTATTAGGGTTTTCTAGTTTTCATATGATGGATTAGGATTTTTGAATGTTGCAAATGATGTTATTAGGGTTTTCTAGTTATCATATGATGGATTAGGATTTTTTTAATGTTGCAAATGACGTTATTTGGATTTTCTAGTTTTAATATGATGGATTAGGGTTTTCTAGTTTTCATATGATGGATTAGGGTTTGTGAATGTTGCAAATGATGTTATTAGGGTTTTCTAGTTTTCATATAATGGATTAGGGTTTTTGAGTAGCAAATGATGATGTTATTAGGATTTTCTAGTTTTCATATGATGGATTAGGGTTTTCTAGTTTTAATATGATGGATTAGGGTTTTTGAATGCTGCAAATTATGTTAGGGTTTTCTAGTTTTCATATGATGGATTAGGGTTTTCTAGTTTTCATATGATGGATTAGGGTTTTTGAATGTTGCAAATGATGTTATTAGGGTTTTCTAGTTTTCATATGATGGATTAGGGTTTTGAAATGTTGCAAATGATGTTATTAGGGTTTTCTAGTTTTCATATGATGGATTAGGGTTTCTAGTTTTCATATGATAAATTAGGGTTTTTAAATGTTGCAAATGATGTTATTAGGGTTTTCTAGTTTTCATATGATGGATTAAGGTTTTTGAATGTTGCAAATGATGTTATTAGGTTTTCTAGTTTTCATATGATGGATTAGGGCTTCTGAGTTGCAAATGATGTTATTAGGGTTTTCTAGTTTTCATATGATGGATTAGGGTTTTCTAGTTGTCATATGATGGATTAGGATTTCTGAATGTTGCAAATGATGTTATTAGGGTTTTCTAGTTTTCATATGATGGATTAGGGTTTTCTAGTTTTCATATGATAGATTAGGGTTTTGAATGTTGCAAATGATGTTATTAGGTTTTTCTAGTTTTCATATGATGGATTAAAGTTTTTGAATGTTGCAAATGATGTTATTAGGGTGTTCTAGTTTTCATATGATGGATTAGGGTTTTCTAGTTTTCATATGATGGATTAGGGTTTTTGAATGTTGCAAATGATGTTATTAGGGTTTTCTAGTTTTCATATGATGGATAGGGTTTTCTAGTTTTCATATGATGGATCAGGGTTTTCTAGTTTTCATATGATGGATTTGGGTTTTTGAATGTTGCAAATGATGTTATTAGGGTTTTCTAGTTTTCATATAATAGATTAGGGTTTTCTAGTTTTCATATGATGGATTAAGGTTTTTGAATGTTGCAAATGATGTTATAAGGTTTTCTAGTTTTCATATGATGGACTATGGTTTTTGAGTTGCAAATTATGTTATTTGGGTTTTCTAGTTTTCATATGATGGTTTAGGGTTTTCGAATGTTGCAAATGATGTTATTAGGGTTTTCTAGTTTTCATATTATGGATAGGGTTTTCTAGTTTTCATATGATGGATTAGGGTTTTTGAATGTTGCAAATCTTGTTATTAGGGTTTTCTAGTTTTCATATGATGGATTAGGGTTTTCTAGTTTTCATATGATGGATTATATGTATTGAAAACTTCTTTGTATTTGTAATTATCAAAATGTACCCATGATAATTATAGCGTAAACATTACTTGTAAATGTATTGAAAACTCATTGTATTTGTAATTACCAAAATGTATCCATGATAATTATAGTGTAAACATTACTTGTAAATGTATTGAAAACTCCTTGTATTTGTAATTATCCAAATGTAACCATGATAATTATAGTATGTGATAATTATATATTTATATAAATATCTTTCGTATTTCTGTCATATCTGTGTCGTTTGTTCCATAAATTATACTCATTATAATTTATATAAATGTTTTCCTCATGTTAACGTATTTATGCCTAAAAGATCTTAAGTAGTTGAAATGTGTAATATCTTACATCTAGGACACTAAATATAACTAACAATATAAATCTACAATTTATCAAACAAGTCATGGCAAGTTGTTAGTTTTGGTCATTTTACATAAGTGATGACAATATTGTTAGTTCTTGTCATTTTATCAAAATGATGGTAATCCTTCCAAATAGTCATTTTTCATACACTATACTTTGAAAATAGTCATTTTTGTGTTAAATATCAACTTCCTTGTAAAAAGTCATTTCCCAAGCTTAATACGACGTTATAAGTCCAAACAGTCGTTACTACGTCAAAAAATAACATTTTTCTTATAAATTGTTATTTTTCATGTGAAGATAATAATGACATATTTATTTAGACCATGTTAGTTACGTAAACCTTTACATTTGATTTTTGTCCAACATTATATGACAAAATAATTTTTATGACCATTTTAGTGAAAAATGTATTTTCATGACTTTTTGCCAAAATATCATATAGTGTACCGTTTTTATTGACCAGTTCACCAACAAATTAAAACATGAAGTTATGTTGGTGACAAAGGTGTGTAGAAGTCTTGCATGTTAGTTTCTTGAACTAAATATGTATTTTAGTTTATTTGAACACCTTTTTATGCCAAACACTTTTGTAGTAAGATGACCAAACATATGAACACATCGTAGAAAATGTGGGGTATGAACTCACCCTTGAAGCAAATCTTGAGTTTGAAGAAGAAAAGATCAAAGCTTTGCAACTTGGAATGGTTTGATCTTCAAGATAATCTATGGTTCAAGATCAAGAGTATAAGATAAAGCTCAACAAGGAATGATGGTAGAAATGATGTTGGAAGCTTGAAATGAACATGAACTTACCAAGATCTTTATGAAAAACCCTTGGAAAGATTTGGAATCACTTGGAACTTTTTGGAGGATATTGAGAGAATAAGAGCAAGAGTGTTGGAAGATCAAGTGAAGGGTGCCAAGGCCTCACCTTGGCTGATTTTTATAAGGAGGGTGAAGGAGGAGATGCTCTTCCATGGGAAACATGCAAGATTTGGCAAATCTTCTTTTTAGATTTTAAAGTGTACATTTACTCATAATATATTAGATTGTAATCTAATGAGATGATGTGAGGGTAGGGTTAGGGTGGCTTGTGGCCGACCGGGGGGGGGGGGGGGGGTAGGATGAGGGTTCAAGTCTTTTATAAATAATACCCAAGTATTATATAAACCTTGGTATTTTTATAAAAAATGGTAAAACATTTTGCGTATTTTTTATAAGTTCGGGAGATATAATTACTAATAAATATGTTAATCAATATTAATCATAAAAATATTAGTAAACATTTATTTAGATTGATTCCTAATTTGTTAGGCGAAGATATAAGCGTCTAAGCGCGGTAATCTTCCGAATACGCGGTGTATAGCATTTTACAGGAAAAATAATCGGGCTACGAAATTAAATACCAGACCATATTACGTTTCATAATATGTGTTCGGTTATTTCATATTTAATGTTTAACGCACCTCATAATGAAGTATAATGTTCAATTCCTGTGTACATTTATCGTCCTTAGTGACTGAACTGCTGTAACTTTTACATGCGAACTCCGTTTTTGACGTTCTATATGTCTACGGATTCATGAGCACGAACACATCGTGTTATGAATATTATTTATACCAAAATAAAATTTGTGTGTTTATCGGATTTCTACGCTACTATAATTTATTATACGTATTTATAGCGTTTACTTGATAATTGATTTCAACTAGCGCATGTAGTATTATAATATTCAACAATACAATATTAAGGTTATGAAAAATACATTTCAACATGTTAACCTAATATATGCTTCAGTTGACTTTCGTTGACTTTTATTGACATTCGTAGACCGAATTTGACGGTTGTCACGCTGTCTTTTCTGGGTTGGAGAATATATGCATCGTTGGTCCCATGACCAGGCAACAAAAATATAAGCTCTCTTTCAGATGCAATTGCATGCACTTGACAAAAGTATAACATAACAAGTCCCTGTTGAATGACCATAACAAGTTCTCTTTCAGATACAAGTTCTGTTATTACATCATCTTACTTTAAATTATTTCTTATTTGGCAATGTACTTTGAAAATTCTACTCATTGTAGCAATGAGGTAACCAATTTAAAAGGTAATGGGTTACTCGTTGCTATATTTGGTAGATTTTTCAAAGTACGATGTTGTATAATAGTAAGAAAAAAAGTGCTATAATTAAAAAGTACATTGCTAATTCTTGCACTTAACCAAGATTTAAAGGTTGTCTTTCAGGTATATTTACCTCTTCAGCACAATACTTGAAGAGTTCATTAATTAGCAAGTCTTGATTGATAATATACATATTTACTAAAGCAAGCATTATCACTAACAATAAAAAATTCTACAAGTGTTTCACCTGCAAAGACCCTCATACGCACCTTCTTGGTAGATAGCCATCATATCCATGAGCTCCAAACCTACATGCTATGAACACAACCTTCTTGGTAGACAGCCATCATATCCATGAGCTCCAAACCTACATGCTATGAACATTAATAAATGAGAAATAATTCTAATGAAATGAAAAGAATCAAAAGGGTTTCCATTACAAAACATATATGTGTCTCATGAAATTATTTCTGGGTTATCATTTAATATTGAAGTTGTGTCAAACTAAAAGTCCCACTACAAGTGGTTAAGAAGAGTCGCATTTCCTTTAAGAATTTTGACATAATTACCTTCACTTAATTGCGAACGAAAACTAAAAGCATTTTGACATAATTACCTGATGTAGCCAACCAAGCATGTCGCCTACATAATGAATCTTCAAAAATGAGATTCTGACCGTATTTGCATAATTACCTGATGCAGGCAACCAAGCATTTTGACATAATTACCTGATGCAGTCAACCGAGCATTCTCGATATCTGTAAACAGCTAACATATAAGAATCTTCAAAAAAACGAAGCTCCAACAATTACATACGCACAATAGATAAAGATACACAAAATCAATGGCATAAGTAGATATAATCAAACATACATTCATACACATGCACAAACACACACATACTGAGACGAGATTCTGACCGTATTTGCGAAGGCGTTCCATGATAGTTTTCTTGTGCAGAGCGGCGAACCAATTTTTCTTTGGATCTAAAATAGTTCTCACCAACTGCACGTCGCCATTGAAACGAAATGGATCTTTTTGTTTCTCTCTCTTTCGCCTCTGATATTCGGTCTCCTATATTGAGCTCTACTCTTTGCTTGGAATCTCAGCGAGTTTGGGTTTTGATATGAAACGGCCCAATAGATATTGAGAAGGAATGCAATTCTAGGGATACAATTTGCGATAGATTACTCGTTGTCCTCAAATAAATATGAGAAGTTGTGATGCACCATTAGGGTTCCTGCCTCTAAGAAGGTGAATCAAGAACAAGGTCTCAGGCAAAGGGGTTTTCGAGATTGACCTCCACCTGTAAAACTGTGAACAATAATCAATCATGTAATACAATCAATTCCGATTTAGCGAGAGTGGGAGTCAAAGAAGAGAAGGGCCAAGAAATGTACTTCATGAATTTTGTGGGAATTCTAAACCGGGGAAAGGAGGGGAACTCCAAACCCACTTTAAATTTTTGGGGAAAATAAAGAGGGAATTGAGGAGGCTTTTTATCATTTTAGACATTAGATTATGACCGACATTTTAATATGTCGTGAATTTTAATAATAGATGACATGGTTTTATGACACACAATTATGTCTATCATAAATCATAATAAATGACATATTATTATGACAATCATTTTGTATGTCGTAGTTCATCTGTCATTAAAAGTCCTTTTTCTACTAGTGTTGATAAGCATCTCGAGAAGAAAATGGGTCTCACACCTAGAAAAAACAAATTAATGTGTGTTATGCTTTATTTGTTATTGGAATCAAACATATATGTTTGTTATGTTGTGCCATGTGAAGGAACCATGTAGGGATTTTGGTTTTTATATCGCTTTCAGGATGTTCATATGTGAATTCACCATGCAAATGACGAAAATATAAATGATTAGTATAGTAAAAAATAAAAATGGATAATGACAACTTCAAGATCGGTAAACTTACTCCATATATTGTTTGACTTCTTCACAAATATCAAGCATGAACCATTCTAGGTTTTTTCCCTTAGATTATGATGTTTGAGCCTTGAGCTAGTCAGTCGACATTTAAACTCAAAAATCCACACATTCAAAACAATATCCTCATTTCTTTCAGGATGATTGCATTGACTCTGGACATCTTAATTGAATGTACATTGAACAAACTGTTAAAGCTTATTCGGCAACATAAGTCTCAGCTATAGAACTTTCTAGTGTCATCTTATTTCTGACATAGTTTTTAGTTTTGTCTTATACCCTTCAAATGGATACATCTATCTCACATATAGCAGTCCTCCGCCAACTACTTCATCAGGTACATGCAAAACTAAATGAACCATAATAGCAAAAAAAAATAATGGAGCATATATCAATTCTAATTTGCACAAGATTCTGATAATGACAACCTGCGTTTTCATCATATCATCCACCATTATTGTTCTCAAGAAAAGTCCCTTAAAAATATACAAATGCATACTACTTATGTATAAGTACCTTTGGTCAATACCCTTCTAAATCCAATTTATGTCAATCATTGCATAAGAATATGTCACTCATAAGATTTCAATCAATCAATATTAATATTGTTATTCATCACTTTTTTGCTTATGTTTGATTCAAATCCATCCTTCAATTTAACATGTTTTATAAATTTAGAAAGACGTTTTCGATCATTGTCCATGAATGAGGATTTTGGATGGGGTTTAAGACCTTGTTATCCCATTTTTGAACCATTTAAATAATATGTATATATGTTATTCAAATGTTTAAAAGATCACCCGATGCAGGGTTTTGGTATGCGGTGTTTCTGAATGGTGCAGTGTAGTTTATTCAGTGTGGTATATAACGCAAAACCCCACCAAAAATACTCAATTTTCACTATATAAAAAACACACCACTAGTTATCACTAGTACAAAATCGCACATTGGTCACACTTGATCAAAAAACGTCTGCGACATTTTTAAAAAAAAGTGTGGCCAAAGGGCACTGATGAAATTTTGAGAATGTTTATGTATACATGTAAATTAGTTTGTGTGACCATTTTATGGAGAAACAAAACAATGACCGCACTTATTTACAAAAATGTGACACTCATTCGTGACACTGGACTTTAATGTGACAAAATGATACAATCGCCCACATTTACCGTTTTAAGAATGTGATATTTATTTTATTAGAGATTATAGATACGTAATGGTCACATAAGGAAATTGTACATGTGACTGTGTGATTGTGTCATATTGGACACATAAAATCTAATGTGTCCAAAAAGATAACAAATATGGCCACATCAAATCTAATGTATCCAAAAAGATAACACATATGGCTACATAAAATAGTCGCGTGTCCATAGGATGGTGTTTATTGGTTACATATTAAAAGTAAGAAAAGAAGTCGGTTTAAGTGGTTTATTGTCATATGCATTTTTATTACATGTGTCAAAATATGATCAATTGTATTGGAAAATTTAAATACGTGTGACTGTATGTAGTATTTGGTGAGCGTAGAATTAAAAACCGTGTCCGTAGGTAAATATAGTTGAATAAGAAAACCATTGTTTGGGTAGTCTACATATTTTATGTTCATTGAAAGTGTGACCATCGGTATGTAATTGTCATGTGTTTTGTGTTATGTTATGTCCAAAGGTAAAAAATGGTCATCATAAAAATTAAAAATGTTTATGTAGATATGCAATGGTGATTAATGGGTAGTCTACATATTTTATGTTCATTGAAAGTGTGACCATCGATATGTAATTGTCAAATACCTGCAACATGCATAGCAGATTGCTATAACAAGTAAAGAAAAGGTTCGGGTGCTGCATCCAACATGCATAGTACATATGGCCACATAAATGATTGGTCTCAATGAAGGTAAACTCGAGTACATATGGCCACATAAATGATTTTACGTGTCCATAGAGTGGCTTTTAGACATTTAGTTAAAGAATAAAATACAAGTAAGTATAACAATGTTATGGTCACATCGTAATATATTATGTGTGACTAAAAACAAACAAATGACATGATAAAAGATAAATGTTGTTAGTGTAAGTATTATATGGTCACAGTATACTTGATAATATGTGTCTAGAATTGTATATAATATAATTGGTAATAAGGAATGAAATGGTTTGGCAACATAAATGCTTTTTGTGTCCATGGAGGAAAGTATGGTATTATAAATAATATTGAACTAAAAGTAACTTGTTATAACTGAGACAATTCTCCTATTTCTAGAGTTTAGGTGACATTTTACCAATAACATAGTCAGGGGCATGGATGATATATTTTTTTAAGTGATACATAACGTTTTCAATGTTTTGATTGTTACTGTATAGAACAAATTGTTGGATTAGGTGTCTAAGCCATGACTTATAATTTGTATTTATCTTATTAGTAGAAGCAAAGTCCATTTGGGTTGCCCTTGGTAGTCCAACCGGCATCAAGGTTAAATAGAGAGAGAAATAAATAGTTCGTTAATTTATTATGTGATAATAAATTAATGATAAACTAATTTGGAATTAATCAGAATTAATTGGAATTAATTAAAAGTGCAGGGCTAAATTGATTATAAGTGCAGGGGCTGGAATGCAATTGTTTAAAAGTTGAACACTATAAATAAGTCTCTCCCCATCACTTGAAAACTTGCACCATTCCAAATCATCTCCTTGGAATTTCTCTTCTCTCCTTGCCGTCTATAATCATTCTCTAAGGTTTTATAGCGAGCCGTTCTTAATAAGAGGTTAAGACAGTTAACCTCTGCTTGGGCTTCTGGGTGTGATCTCATTTGAGGCAGGACACTTGTGCTACTCGGCTTCAGGAATTAAAACTAAATGTTAGTTTTTTTTTCTCTTAATTATTTTATTTAGAAATTTCCGTTAGCCGTTAGCATTAATTTATTATATGTTCAAAGATAGAAAACATAGATCCTTTCTAGGTTGCATGTGAACTTTGAATTTTAGTTTATAGATTGCAGAAAACCTTACAGTGGTATCAGAGCATTGATTGTTTTCCTATTGAATTGCTATAATTGTTTAATTAAAAGATAAATTAAATCGTTTAACGGTTTAAATTTAATTTTAAAATTAAGTGTTAATTTTCGAAAAATTAAATAGATAAAACATAAATATTTTAAAAGTTTAAAATACATCTTATATATATATTATAATTAATAGTTAATATTTTATATATAAGATAAATTGGTTAGTCATACCGTTAGTAGGCCTCATTCACAAAACTGACCTATAAAGAGGGTATAAGGAGACTGTCTATAAAATGGTAGTCTAATGGGTGTCCACTCTCACCCACCGCTCTTCTGGTCAGTGGAGTGTCGTTAGCCGAACAGGTTTGATAGAACCGCCTAATTCTCATTAAAAGTATAATGCCGTTATTGAAAGTACTGGAACATTTCATAAAAATCCCAATCTAGTTACTTTAGGAAAAATGTGAATTGATGCTAATCAATGGGATTGCACATTGCATTTTGTGGAACGTTGGTGGAGCGGGTGTGGTTTACCGGCACACCAACTGGGGTCCGCAAAGACTTGCAATGGGTTTCTCGATTTTTTCATTGTTAACGGAGCATGTGTGGTTAACCGGCACGTTAATTAGAGATGACAATTGACTTCGAGAGTACCAAGCTAATTTGCATGGTTATTCACACCCGGTTTGTGATCCTCGGTATCCCAGTCACAAACAGTGGGGCACATCTGAGACTAAACATGCCATTGAATAGTTCAATGTGTCTCAACAGATCTAGGAATTTCATAAGATGAAATTGATAAGTGTATTATCTACCTTAATGACCATTATGTTGTGATTACGGCATTCCTCTTCACACCATAGTTGGGGAATTTTGGGTCCTAGCCTTAATAAATAATACATTGGGTAATTATTTAAAAGGATTAATTAAACTAATAAAATTCTATTTATTGTAGATGTCTGAACCATGTGTCTATTCTCCTCCCTCTCCTCCTTCACCCATTTCTGAGAGCATCAGAAAGCACCTGCTAAATATGGAAAGGCTGACTGGCCTTAACTGTAAGGAATGGCTTTGCAATTGGATACTGGCTCTCGACATTGCGGGCAAGCTTCATCTCACCGAGTATCCGATCCCGGTTCCACCGAAACAAGTCATCATAAAGAGCCTTTATGATAAGCATGACTTATTAGTTGATGAATCCGAAAAGATTCGTGACCTCGTGCTATTGACCATTGATGTGACATCCGCCTAAAATGGATTCGGGTCAACCCAACCCAATTGGAAATCTAATAAACCCTAATCGAGATTACTTGACGCTAATAGGATCAAAACTCATACACTACGTTATAAATTGATGTTAATAGCAATATAGCATAGTATAATGTTATAACTATAATCAAATTAAATTATGATACCATATTATAATCAAATAAAAGTATAATTCTCTAACTAAATTAAAAGAATCAAACTTGAATGCTATAATTAAACTTCAAATCAAAGTAGATTGTTATAATCAAATAATAACCTATTTTTTTATAAACTCTATTTTTATAAATACTACATTAAATTTTATAAAACTCTTAAGATGCTTGTGCTAGTGGAAAATTATGAAGACCACCAAAAGTCAAAAGATATTCCCATGGTCTCCCACTCACACCTCCCATCATCTTTCATTTCCTTTTCCTCTCACCACATTATTCTCATCACCACTCAAACCCTCTCTATTCTTTCTCTCACTCTCAATCTCGAAATTTCTCCCAGAAAGCTTCATTTTCCAGCCAAGAACAATCCCTCATACTCAAATCTTCATCCCTCTTGAAGCATTCCTCAAGGTATGTTGTTAAAAGTTTCAAATTCATACATGAAACAAATTAAATCCACCAAAATATCTAAAACTCATTTTATGTATAAACCTGATTTTTGTCAGAATCCCATTAATAAAATAAGAAGTTCTGCAAATTTTCAGAAATTAACTCATTTTTATCGAATTATTATAATTATTGCACTAAAATAGGGCAATAATTAATATAAAATACTTTTTGTATTCAATAAATTCTGAGAAAATTATGGGATGACCCATAAACTGAGAAAACATAACTGATGAAGTTTCATGCATTTATATTACAGTTTTATGGTTATTTTTTATTTTATTTTGTTGAAGCTAAATAAATAGACAAATATAGTTCTGTATGTCAAAAACACGATTTTATATTTTTCGCATCTTAATAACATTATAAAGACCCCATGCAAAAATTTACAGATTTTTGTAAGAATGTTTTCTTATTTTTCCAAATTTAATGATTGTTTAATGGGTTAAATTGTTAATAAATAGCTATACAAGTCCGAAAATTATAAATCCTTGTCACAATATCATATATGACATATTAATCATATATAAAAAGTTTAATGAATTTTCCTTAATAGTTTATTATTATTTATGATTTTATTGATTAGTTAATAATGAAAAACATAATAAATACTTCCCATTGTCCAAAATATCCAAAATATTTACAGTAGGCTCAATATAATGTTATAAAACTATGGTTAAGTTTCCAGAATTTTGGGGAATCATTTATTATTTTTCCCGAAATTTGTTGTGGTTTAATTATTAAAATACTAAATAAATACTAAAGTAGTTACGAAAAATATGAAAATTTTATAGTAATTAATATTTTATGAAATAATGATTTTCTGATAATTTCAGAATGTTTCATTACTGTTTAGTATTTAAAACCATTTTCCTAAATATCTAAGCATGTAAAAATGCATTTTTAATGATTATTTCATATAAATAATTGTTTATAATATATAAAATCTATAAATACTTATAATTTGACTAGTTATTATTTTAATAAGAAATTATTAAAATCTTGTCTAAAGTGAAAATATAAATTAATTAAGCAAAGTAATTAATTCAATTTAAAATTCATTTAACATATGAATACATTAACATTCAAAACAAAATTTGGATTATTGTTAATTCATCTAATATAAGAATATATGTCTAATTATTTTTATTAATACTATATTCCCGTTTATCGATTCCTAAGCCAAAACTATTAATTATATTAGGTTCTACGTCATTTTGACCCGAGCCGTCTTTCGTACGACACGCGTATTCCGTTTGGACTAAAGTGAGTAATCTACCCCATATTTTATAATTTTCAATACTTTTGGGGTGTATCATGTGGTTCTAATATGTTTTCAACTTCATTTTATTATTTTATCACAATTGAGACATTGTTGGGACATTTATACTTGAATCATTATTTGTATAATTATTGTTTGTTTACGCTACATGTACTTGTAGTGCATTATCATTTTTAGTCTAATCTCCATGACTATGCCCGTATTCTTGAGGTACGTTATGGACAATAATAGCGCTATTGGGTTGACCACCCCGCCTTGGGACGCTAAGGTGATTGATTGCACGTGGTTGAGTGTGTATGATGATTAGATGCTCCATCCTATATATATATATACATATATATGTATATATAGGGTGAGGACTTATTGTTGTTGTTATCATTTGTTAATCAATTTTTGATTTATAAACTGTTATCTCAATAACACTTGCTTGCTAACTTCAAAAGAAAACAAATTTCAAATTATTCAAACTCACAATTTTCTTTAATAAAACTAGATTACTCACCAACTCTCGTAGTTGACTTGTTTTTACCCATGATGCAGATTTGAAGAATGAAGTTGATGAAAAGTAGGGTATACCTTAGAAACCCACAAGACTATTTAAATTTGATGTAATAAATGTTGTTTGTATTTGAATTTGTATTTGTATGTTGTGGATCTTGTTTGCCTACTTAGTACTTAATTGAATCTAATCATATTATAACATAGTTGTCATGAGACTTTGAACAATATATCACGCCTTGATCGATTCCGCCAAGGATCGGGGTGTGACAGATTGGTATCAGAGCCCTTGACTATAGGGAATTAGGTTAATTTCCTTGACCTAGTCTATAGCCTCTAGGGTCCTCTCGTATGCTAGTTTATAAAATGCACACACAACTGCATGCAATTCGCACTTAGAAAATTCTAGGAATACCTTTGTGTGCTAATTGCTCCCTTATGTGCTTATGTATTACTCATGACACTTATATGTGTGCCTACACTTGTAAATTTTCTCTTCTTTCTCTGAAAATCACACACATACTCAAGTGGTTTCAAAAAAAAAAATTATACGTATATAATCCTTAGAACTCATAGGAAATTCCAAGTCATCCACTCTAGTTGGGTAGGATCATAGTAATGGACGCGTAGTAACTGGAAGGGGGAGGTGCCGGTAGCCCGAAAGTCCTGACTAGGTAAGCATTCGTATACATCCCAATCAACCGAAGGACCAGTTTGCTTACCTGGGGACCAAAGGCGAGAGTTCCCAAACCTATAGGCCAAAGCGCGTCATTCACATTACTTTTGAGCCATCAAAATACCCGACCTTATCAAACGTATCCGAAAGGATACACTCTAAAATGGCCAACTCATTGGACTATTAAGTTCCCTAATGGTCCTAGAAGTGGGAAAACATGTGAAAACTTAGTATTATGGGGGCCCACACAAATGCTACATGATTCACATTTAATACCCATGGAAAGCCCAGAAGGTGCCCAATACAATGATATTTTTATAAAGTATAAGTACAAGTACATACATACTAGAACAGTGTCATAACCAAAACAATACAAGAGTAATAAGATGAGTTGAACACTACGAGTAGGCCTAGATAGTTATGTAATCATATCTAGGATAAATAGAGCCTGATCAACTCTATTGGTCCAAGGTATTACTAACATGTGTTTAGGAATAATTGTAGTGAACAACAAGTCTAAAAAACTTATCAATAACCATATACAAATAAACTCTAAAACAGAATACAAATCTAAAATACTATAGGAGTATTTTATAATACTATAGAACCATACATCTAGACATTTTATGTACATGTTATACCCCTCCCCTTACAAGGTCGATAATATCTGACCAATAACTATTATCGAAAACCTACAATCATTCCATCTTTAATCTCAATAGCACAAAAATGCCACCTTGTCAAAGTAACCAACATACCATCACACCATCAACAGATCGACCGATGACTCCACTGGTGGACACCGTTATATTTCATGTCGTTGTGGCAGCCGCCATGACAAACATTAGCATTAATGGCATAAACGGAAACAGGAACGGTACCAACGGTTTCATTAGACTAATGTTGGAATTCAATCTGAACGCCGAAAGCAGGCTATCTCACCTGTTAAGTCTTCTGTTTTCTCTTCACTTATGATCTTGAGAAAGTCAGGGTTAAAACCACTCATATCAGAATTAGAAGGTACTTGACTTGGACCTTCCTGAAGAATAGGAATGGTCATACCTTCTATCATAGGATGTGAAATTTCATCATTTACATTCTCAAGTAAATCAAGATTCATATCTTCCTGATCTAAGAAACTCCAATCTTCATCAAAAAGTACTTGACTTGGACCTTCCTGAAGAATAGGAATAACCATACTTTCTATTATAGGATGTGAGCCTTCATTATTTACATGCCCAAGTAAATCAACATCTATAGCAGAACCGGATGGCAAAGATTGCTGCTGTGCATGGGTCCCTGATGAAGTTTCCTCCATCTCCTCGGCCTTTCGTTTCCTGTAAACATCTCTAAAGACAGCTTGCCTAAATTTCTTTGTGGTATCAGTCATCTTCGAACTGGAACCCTCGAATATTGCTTTTTTCTCATTTTCTATACCAAGTATTATGTCTGCTTCATTAGCAATATTATTCAATTCCTGTTACATAAATACCTTCAGTCAATACAATCTCATGGTACTAAAATTTTGAAAAAAAAAATGCAATTTTTAACCTGAGTATTGTTAATAAGAGTTTCTAGACTCTTAAGCTGTCTTCGAGGCCATTTTGGTATGCCTAACTCCCTACAACGATTCTTCAACTGGGTTGATCCAACGTTGAGTTCCTTTGCAGCTTCCAAAAGAGGCTTGTTAAAGTGCTGAGTTATTGCTTCCTTACTTAATGGCTGTCTAGAACCATTTCCACTGCCAACTACTGTGGTTCTTAGACTCAAAGAATCAAATCCGGTTGTGCTATTGTCATTCTGGATCAATTGAGCATGATCCTGACCAAAGATAAACTTTGGTGAAATAACATTAGTATCTGACGTCGGCAGTAACTGTTGATTTTCAGCTATGAACCCAGGGTTTTGAAATCCCTCTAGATTTCTTTGAATCATCTGAAGGTGATTATGGTATTGAAAACCTCCCTCAAACTCAGGATTCATTCCAACACTGTCGTTATGAATCACCTGTAGTTGATTGTCATTCTGTATGCTAGCCATGAATCCTTGATTCATGGGGATAATCTCACTGTTCGTTAAGTGCTCGTCCATGAATGGATTGCAATCCGTTAAACTATCCATTAGTGGAGCTTTAAAAAAAACAAAAAAAAAAAACAAATGTTAGATGATAAAAACCAAACCGACATAAAAGTACTAGAATTCAACCTGGAAGTAAGTTTTGAGATTGCTCATAAGCAAAGCCCAAAGATGAAGGCCCTAGATCTTCTGAGATTATATTCATCGGAGGAAAACGAAAAGACTTTTAAAAACCTTTCGATTACCCTAGGTGCTATTTTTTCAACATTAACTGCTTAACTTGATAAGGACAGGAAAACGAAAAGACTTTTAAAAACCTTTCGATTACCCTAGGTGCTATTTTTTCAACATTAACTGCTTAACTTGATAAAGACGGGAAAATGAAAAGACTTTTAAAAACCTTTCGACTACCCAAAGTGCTATTTTTTCAACATTCACTGCTTAACTCCGATAAGGACAGGGAAAACGAAAAGACTCTTTATAAAAAAAATTTATATCTCCGGAAAGTGGAAATAATTCAAAGAACATTTAATTAAATAATATCATAATAATGGATTAGAACCTACTCACCTGGCGTATATACAGCTCGTGGTCCACCTGTATCTTGCATATTTTATTCCTCTTATGCGTATCAGCTATAAAATGACATTACAAACATACATACATACATACATACATACAAACATACATATACATACATATATACATACATACTGTACCGCCTATCATCCTCAGACCGTTGGTCAATCTGAGAGGACAATTCAAACACTCGAAGATATGTTGAGGGCGTGTGTCTTAGACTTCGGAGGAAAATGGGACTCTCATTTACCGTTGGTAGAATTCTCCTATAATAACAGTTATCATTCAAGCATCGGGATGCCACTATTTGAGGCATTGTATGGCCGTAAATGCCGATCTCCTATTTGCTGGCATGAAATTGGGGAGTCTCACGTAATTCGCGCAACAGTGGATTCTCCAATCGTTGGTCCTGAGCTTATCCAGGAAACAACCGACAAAATCACTCAGATTCGCAATAACCTTCTCACAGCTCGTAGCCGACAAAAGAGTAATGCCGACAAGCGACGCAAACCGCTTGAATTTATCGTGGGTGACATGGTCATGTTAAAAGTGTCCCCATGGAAAGGTGTGGTTCGATTTGGACGCAAGGGTAAATTGGCACCACGCTACGTAGGCCGGTTTAAGATCCTGAAAAGGATCGGACCAGTAGCCTATGAGTTGGATCTACCAACAGAGCTTCAGAAAGTTCACCCACTATTTCATATAGCTAACCTCAAAAAGTGTTTAGCAGACGAGAACCTTCATGTTCCTCTCGAGGATATCCAAATTGACGAGACAATGCAATTTATCGAGAAACCCTTGGAAATTGCCGACCGGAAGGAAAAGCAACTCAAAAGAAGTCGCATTCCCCTGGTCAAGGTCAGGTGGCAGTCGGCACGTGGACCCGAGTATACATGGGAGCGTGAGGATCATATGCGTACCAAATACCCGCATCTTTTCTCTTAAGGTAATTTCTTATTAAATTTCGGGACGAAATTTCCTAAAGTAGGGGAGACTGTGACATCCGCCTAAAATGGATTCGGGTCAACCCAACCCAATTGGAAATCTAATAAACCCTAATCGAGATTACTTGACGCTAATAGGATCAAAACTCATACACTACGTTATAAATTGATGTTAATAGCAATATAGCATAGTATAATGTTATAACTATAATCAAATTAAATTATGATACCATATTATAATCAAATAAAAGTATAATTCTCTAACTAAATTAAAAGAATCAAACTTGAATGCTATAATTAAACTTCAAATCAAAGTAGATTGTTATAATCAAATAATAACCTATTTTTTTATAAACTCTATTTTTATAAATACTACATTAAATTTTATAAAACTCTTAAGATGCTTGTGCTAGTGGAAAATTATGAAGACCACCAAAAGTCAAAAGATATTCCCATGGTCTCCCACTCACACCTCCCATCATCTTTCATTTCCTTTTCCTCTCACCACATTATTCTCATCACCACTCAAACCCTCTCTATTCTTTCTCTCACTCTCAATCTCGAAATTTCTCCCAGAAAGCTTCATTTTCCAGCCAAGAACAATCCCTCATACTCAAATCTTCATCCCTCTTGAAGCATTCCTCAAGGTATGTTGTTAAAAGTTTCAAATTCATACATGAAACAAATTAAATCCACCAAAATATCTAAAACTCATTTTATGTATAAACCTGATTTTTGTCAGAATCCCATTAATAAAATAAGAAGTTCTGCAAATTTTCAGAAATTAACTCATTTTTATCGAATTATTATAATTATTGCACTAAAATAGGGCAATAATTCATATAAAATACTTTTTGTATTCAATAAATTCTGAGAAAATTATGGGATGACCCATAAACTGAGAAAACATAACTGATGAAGTTTCATGCATTTATATTACAGTTTTATGGTTATTTTTTATTTTATTTTGTTGAATCTAAATAAATAGACAAATATAGTTCTGTATGTCAAAAACACGATTTTATATTTTTCGCATCTTAATAACATTATAAAGACCCCATGCAAAAATTTACAGATTTTTGTAAGAATGTTTTCTTATTTTTCCAAATTTAATGATTGTTTAATGGGTTAAATTGTTAATAAATAGCTATACAAGTCCGAAAATTATAAATCCTTGTCACAATATCATATATGACATATTAATCATATATAAAAAGTTTAATGAATTTTCCTTAATAGTTTATTATTATTTATGATTTTATTGATTAGTTAATAATGAAAAACATAATAAATACTTCCCATTGTCCAAAATATCCAAAATATTTACAGTAGGCTCAATATAATGTTATAAAACTATGGTTAAGTTTCCAGAATTTTGGGGAATCATTTATTATTTTTCCCGAAATTTGTTGTGGTTTAATTATTAAAATACTAAATAAATACTAAAGTAGTTACGAAAAATATGAAAATTTTATAGTAATTAATATTTTATGAAATAATGATTTTCTGATAATTTCAGAATGTTTCATTACTGTTTAGTATTTAAAACCATTTTCCTAAATATCTAAGCATGTAAAAATGCATTTTTAATGATTATTTCATATAAATAATTGTTTATAATATATAAAATCTATAAATACTTATAATTTGACTAGTTATTATTTTAATAAGAAATTATTAAAATCTTGTCTAAAGTGAAAATATAAATTAATTAAGCAAAGTAATTAATTCAATTTAAAATTCATTTAACATATGAATACATTAACATTCAAAACAAAATTTGGATTATTGTTAATTCATCTAATATAAGAATATATGTCTAATTATTTTTATTAATACTATATTCCCGTTTATCGATTCCTAAGCCAAAACTATTAATTATATTAGGTTCTACGTCATTTTGACCCGAGCCGTCTTTCGTACGACACGCGTATTCCGTTTGGACTAAAGTGAGTAATCTACCCCATATTTTATAATTTTCAATACTTTTGGGGTGTATCATGTGGTTCTAATATGTTTTCAACTTCATTTTATTATTTTATCACAATTGAGACATTGTTGGGACATTTATACTTGAATCATTATTTGTATAATTATTGTTTGTTTACGCTACATGTACTTGTAGTGCATTATCATTTTTAGTCTAATCTCCATGACTATGCCCGTATTCTTGAGGTACGTTATGGACAATAATAGCGCTATTGGGTTGACCACCCCGCCTTGGGACGCTAAGGTGATTGATTGCACGTGGTTGAGTGTGTATGATGATTAGATGCTCCATCCTATATATATATACATATATATGTATATATAGGGTGAGGACTTATTGTTGTTGTTATCATTTGTTAATCAATTTTTGATTTATAAACTGTTATCTCAATAACACTTGCTTGCTAACTTCAAAAGAAAACAAATTTCAAATTATTCAAACTCACAATTTTCTTTAATAAAACTAGATTACTCACCAACTCTCGTAGTTGACTTGTTTTTACCCATGATGCAGATTTGAAGAATGAAGTTGATGAAAAGTAGGGTATACCTTAGAAACCCACAAGACTATTTAAATTTGATGTAATAAATGTTGTTTGTATTTGAATTTGTATTTGTATGTTGTGGATCTTGTTTGCCTACTTAGTACTTAATTGAATCTAATCATATTATAACATAGTTGTCATGAGACTTTGAACAATATATCACGCCTTGATCGATTCCGCCAAGGATCGGGGTGTGACAATTGACCCCGAGTTCCGCAAGGATTTTGAATCCTTGGGGCCATATGAGTTAATGTAATCGGTTGAGGAAATGTTCTGAAAACCGGTTGAAGAGGAACGAGCTAGGATCTTCAAAAGAATTGCAGAGTGTAAGTTAAAAGAAGGAAGTAGCATCGATTCGCATGTTCGTCAGATTGAAGCGTACATAGGCGAGTTGCACATACTTGGTTATTCCATGAGTCAGGAGTCGAGTGTTATCACTCTACTCGCTTCACTGACCAGTAAGTATGATCTGTTCATTCAGACGTATAGAAAGGAAGACCAGAAAAAGACCCTTATGGAAATGCGTCCACTGTTGACTTTATACGAGTCACTCTTGGACAGACATAGCTCCAATGGTCCAGCTACTTCTGGATTAAGTCCAGTGGGAAGACGCAGCAAGAAACGATCCAGATCGTCTGGATATGTTTTAAGCTGTGAATCCACAAAATCGGATACAGTCGTGGAAAGATTGGAAGACGCTCCAAGTTAAAATCTTTTGAAAGCTCAGGTATATCTAAAAACCTCAAAACTCATGTTCCATAATTCCTTGTTGCATAATGTGATAGTCACATTTTAGTCTGTATTCTGGGAATCAGTAGGGTACGGGACATTGGCGCATAGGAGCACATATGGATTGGATTTCCGGCTCATGCAGTTTTGAAGTTTAGTTAGATATTGAAATATTGTTATTAGCTTTTCAGATGCGTATGACATTGTCTATCATATAGTACATTATTCAAGGATTTTGTTTTTTTTAATAAAATTGTCGTTTAATTTCTTTTAACATCTGTTGTTTGAAATTATCCTTGAAATGTTGTATGATTCTGTTGAATGCATGATTGATGATAACTTGAATATTGAATGCATCCAAAGTGTTTGGATTTTAGGAATTGTGTCTTTTTATGATTGTTAAGATAAATGTCATAAGAATCAATTCAACCAAAGGTCCAGTTGGATAGGACCTTGGAATCACTTGACTTAGAGTCACTTGATGAGTTGAGTTCTTAATGTGTAAAGAAATGAATCAACCAAAGATCCAGTTGGACAGGACTTTGGAATCATTCGACTTAGAGTCAGATGATGATTAAGTTCTTTATAAAGCACAAATGGCAAGAAATGAATCACCCAAAGATCCAGAGGATAGGATTTTGGAATCAGTTGACTTAGAGTCAACTGAAGATTGCAAGTCTTGAACAAAATTAACAAAGTCATAAGTTTACATAGAGATGTAAAAGAGATTGAGATTAGGAGCAACAAACACATCAGTTGCCGTGTGTTGCTCGAATCTTCAAATAAAACACAATTGTTTGTACTTCGCAATATTTTTCATTCCGTATGACGAATATGGCTTCGCTTATTGTTTGGGGTTTAAACTTGTTCGGTTTAACACGACCTGCAAGTGCACAGGATCGTACAAGTAATAATAGTCAGTGAAGACCAGATATCGTACCCACAGAGAAAGAATTAATTTGAATCGTAATCTTAATATATTGCTTTTGATTTTAATAAATGATTTTGTTTGTTTTTGATATTTTGAACTTCAACAATAACTAAAGTAATTTATCAAATGATAATTAAAAATCAACCATGCAATAATTCAACAAACAACCACAACTTTTAACAAATATCAATACGAATAAGGCTTTGGTTGGAAACTGATTAAATAATAATCTAAACAATTATTTTGGGATTATTTATTGCTATGAAATTTATACGGTAAGTTAAACCAATTAAAAATATTACCCATTTCACACATAATAAATACTTAGTAAAAACACATCACAACCTATAATTTATCAATAATATTAGGGGCCTTATCGCAATCAAAAAAACTGACCAATTTATATTTTAATTATTCGGCTCTAAATTATCTAATTTAATTTATCTAAAACTAATTTAATTCTAATAGCCAAATAACTAAATTACAAATTAAGGGCCTTGTCGCTAATTTGAAAACTGACCAATATTATCGGTAAACCAAGTTGTGTCCCCGCGTGCCTAAGAATTACTATGCATAAAAATGATCTTATTAAACACTAGCTAGTACTGGGAAATACTGGGAGCCTTGTCGTGTTTAACAGTTTTGACAAATCGTTGGTTTTTTTATCAAAAATTGAATTTTAGAAAAACACACAATGTTTAATGAAATCTCCAAAAGTTGTTTCGGTTAAGACATCCAATTGGTAAATTAATTATCATATCAATATTTAACAATAATAACATTCTAATCCACAGGTTGTCAATTCTGTGGTAGTTGTAAATATTATTACAGTAATTATCAATATGACATTATAAAACACATTAAAACATTCTTACCTTGAAATGTAAAATATTCAGTTTACTAATTTTATAAATATTATCATATTAGGTAATTTAAACATCAAGATTGATTTATTTTAATTTCCCTTTAAGATAATAAATTTACAAAATATAGTAGACTTATTTCTGTTTACAAAATTAATAAATATCAACCTATTATTGAAAATTAAAATTGATCAGATTTTAAATACATTAACAGATTAATATTTCTATTTCATGAAGCTCATCTAATTTACATTTCAGTTTATAAAAATCATATTTACAACAAATAAATCCCAATAAAATTACTAGACTATCATTTAATCGTTCACAACCAAAACCTTATATTAAACTACTCACACATAATTATTACAACTAACAAAATTATAACAACAATTATTCTACAAATCATAACTAACAGATTAAATAAAATTACAGAAAATAACAAAATGAACAAAAATCATACCTTTGAAGACTTTGATTAAATTCAAGCATGTAAATCTTCAACTTTCAACTCATCACACGAATTATACAAACCAGTTCACTCCAAACTTAATAAATACATCAAAAACGAAAATTACAACTTAATGACTTAATGGATGACTTAATGACTTCAAACTATCAAGAACACTCAAGAACACTCACTGGAAATTTTTGAACTCGCTAATGAAAATAGAGAGAAAAATAGATACGGACTCTAAAACTAAAACTAATCTAAGAGAAAGTATGAATCGGATGTAAACTAAGAGGATCCTCGATTCTTATGAGAACTTCATGTATTTATATCACCTGGCTTCTTGATAGTGCATGCATCCACCATCTTTGTTTATTTTTCACCAACTCCACCATGTATTTCTTTTTCTTACTTAATTCTTGGCTTGATGGAGAAATGACTTCGAAAGCATCAACACTCGATCACTACATTTCTTCACGGTTGTGGAGCTTTGAAACCGACTCATTCATGCATGCATTCAACATATGAACACATGCAACACACATGCATATTTTCTTTCTTCTCTCTTGCCTTGCTCTTGATCAAGCACAGCAGCAGCAGCCTTGCGTTTTTTTTTTCTTCTTGAACGGCTCTTCTTGTTGGCTTGAACACATCACACACATGCACTTGTATTGAATTTTTTATTTGTTGGTTTTTCTTCTTTTTGCTCGGCCGATCAAACAAACACACATAAACATTATCATTAGATAATGTGTCTTGGTCAAAGTTGGAAAACAATCATAGAAATTCCTCAAGCATGCATACAAATTCCACACCTTTATTCCTTGTCCCCCATGCTTGTCTTTTTATTATTTTTTTTAATTTTTTATATTTTTTTTATCATTTTAAAATTAAATCCGAATTTAAATTATTTATTAATGATTTTCGAAAAAAAATTAAATATATGTATATTTATTAATTATAGGGATAAAAAATATAAAGGGTAGAAAAATAAAAGGTTTAAATTGGTTAAAATAAAAAATAATAAAATAATAAAAAAAACTAAAATACGAAATTAAAATAAATACAAAATCTATATTAAAAAGTAAAATTAAAAAGACTAAAAATAATTAATTGAAATCAATCTATTAAAGAAAATAGTTAATTTAAGCTAAAAATAATAAAAATTTATAAAAGTTAAGAAAATAAAAATATATTAAAAATGGTTTGGTGGTTTAAGGTAAAAATGGTGGTTTTAGGGTTTTGAATAAATAATTGGTCTAAAAAGAAATATAATCTAAGGAATAAAATATCCCATAAATTAAATACACACATATATATTTTTCTTCCGTTAAGCCCTGCAAACAAAAACACACAAAATAGTTCATTTTTCGACGTAAAATGATGAAATACGTTAAAAACAGAATTTTTAATTTTTAAGCACACATTAACGCAAATCATAGTTTTTAAGCACAAAAATATTGTAAAGTCTTAGGTTTAAGGATAAATTTTATCATTAAAGCTCAAAAAGAGATCGCAAAATGATCTCTAAACATCCCCAAACTTTAAGCATTGCTCGTCCTGAGCAATAACAAAAATTAGACTTTACAATATTTGAAAAATGAAATTAAAGTATGGGAAATTTTTAATCAATAAATACAAACTTATTATTTTTTTTATTTTTAAACAATAACGAACTATAGATCCTACAATATTATCTGCCTATTTTTAAAATTCTAGTACACTAGCTTAATTTATCTGCTAAATTATAATTATGCCTTCTAGTTACGCACACAAAAAAAATAGTTAATTCTAAAAACTCGCATGTTAACGTATTATCCACATTTACCGAATATATTAACCATGTATCAAAAGGTCTTGCAAAGGCTCAAAATATATCTGGTACCCACTCCTGCAATCTCACTAGGTAAAGGGAAAGTTTTAGGCTTTTCTCAGTCCATTGATAAACGAAACTTACACTTAACGTTTATATCATTAGAGCCTGAAGTGGAATTAAACTAAAATGCACCATAAATCCTATAAATATGAAATAGCACACTTTATTTTCGATCCGGCCTAGATATAACTCACTAATAAAAGTGTCAAGAATATATATACAAAATTGTCTTGACTGAAAATAAGCAGATAAAAATCCAATTGTATGTACAAAATTGATCAAAATATTTTTAAATTGATTTTTTTTATAAAATATTTACAAAAAATAAGAAAACCATAACTACATCATTCTCTTTTCTTTTCTTTTCTTTTTTTTGTTTTTTTGTGTTTTTTTTTGTATATTTTTTTGTATATATTTTTTTTGTATTTTTTTTAGAGAACAGATGTAACATACCAAACTTACAAAATTTACAAAATACAAATTTCTAAAAAATAAAATCTTTTTGTGTATTTTTTTTATTAACCCATAAAATTTAATTTTTTTTACTGGTGAGTATAAGTGAATTGAACTCACACTAAAAGCAATCTTCAAAGAAATATTGAAAATATTCAAATGAAATCAAATAATAAAAACAAAATGATATCTACAATGGAAACAAACAAAACGAACTATATTACAACTGACGAAAATAAGCAAATAAAATGGAAAACTAGTGCAATTTTAGCTTAGGATAGAGAATCCACTATGACTCTAATGACAAAAGGCATCATGCAAGCTCGACTCCATGCATCCCCAAACTTCGTCCCCAAAACACTCAAATTGCATAAAATGTGCAATTATCCTCACTCAAGAAACGATACCCTTAATCATTTACATAGTTAACTGCCCGTTTAATGTGGATAGTGTTTTAAAATGCAAGTCCTGGGATTAACTAATCGATTTCCATTATAAAATCTAGGCATAACTACAATTTAATATACAAATTAAACTATTGTCTATTAATTTTAAAAATAAACAACCAATATGCATAATCTATAATGTCATTAAAGTTTATTTTTTTAAATCAGTTTGTACTTATTTAAAAAAAAAAACATCCCCAAACTTTAATGGTCAAACAAGCATTTACACACACATTTTATTCACAATCATCATCATTAGGGAATTTTAAATTATATATCAAAAAGATTAAGGAATAGAACTCCCTGATGATGGTTCATTCATGAAATTCTCCGTTTCATCTCATCAGTGTTTTGAGTATCCTAAGTCATCTCTTTATTCGCAAACTGCAATCACACACAAAATTAAATTACTGAAATGTAAACAAATTAAGCACACAACACAAAAGTAAAGAGTACTCCCTGATGATGTTAACCAACTCCCGCTCTATCGAAGGCCTTTACCTTCACCAGGACAAGTACCTTCAGGTGCTCCTTGGCTTGAATGATGGCATTATGAATTCCACAGGATGCCCTTTTGAGCACTTCATAATATTCTTCTAGAGCAACCTTCAAAAAATAACTTCCAAACTTATTGGAAGGTTGGTCAAGAACATTATTTTCTAAAACTTGTGCCTCCTCTTTTGGTTGGATATCAAAAGCAAGATGTTGTGTATTTGTTGTGATTTCATAGCCATAAATCACTTTTATTTGAATTTCTTTAGTGGACACCTCAACATCACAAGTAGGCACAATCTCTTCTTCTTTTTCTGACTCTCTAAACTCCTCTATGATTTTAGACTCAAAAGTCTCGTTAAGCTCAAGTTTTGTCCTATACGAGTCCTCCTGAATATCACAATTACTCGAAGAAGTGCTATCATCACAATAGTCATAATATGCATTAGTATTTGGATCGGTAGAAGAAGATGACTCGGGCTCTTGTGAAGTTAATGCCTTAGTCATTTCTTCTACTTGGTTTTGCAAATTATCTAATCGTGTATTATTATCTTTTATATAATCTATTAACATCTTCTCAAACTGTGTTTGTTAGTAACAGGTTCTGGCTCGTAAGAACTTTCAAAATAAGGATGGAAATTATCAAAATAAAATTGATGCTTCGTATGATAATTGTTTTTAGGAAAAGGATTATAGTTATCAAAGTAAGAGTTTTGTTCCTCATACAAATGATTTTGTTGATGCTGACTATCCCAAGGAAAGTCGTGATGCTGCAGACATCTCGTCTCTTCATATTGAAAACTAGGATAGTTTCCATATTGATAACTGGGACTGTATTCATTAGAAATTCCACTTTGTTCACTAAATCCTTGAAAACTCTCATTAAAATTAGGCATCTGATAAACCTCATTATAAAACTGGATATTATTATACATAGAAAAATAGAGAGTGTTTTTTTAAGTTTTTTTATTATTTAAAACAAATTTAAAACTTTTGATTTTTTTTTTCTGATTTTTTTTACTTAAATTGTATAAATTTTTTTGTTTTTTTATTTTATAAAACAAACACAATATATTAATTTTACGTTCAATTAAATTGCCTTTCCACGGCAACGGCGCCAAAAACTTGTTTGGGGTTTAAACCTGTTCGGTTTAACACGACCTGCAAGTGCACAGGATCGTACAAGTAATAATAGTCGGTGAAGACCAGATATCGTACCCACAGAGAAAGAATTAATTTGAATCGTAATCTTAATATATTGCTTTTGATTTTAATAAATGATTTTGTTTGTTTTTGGTATTTTGAACTTCAACAATAACTAAAGTAATTTATCAAATGATAATTAAAAATCAACCATGCAATAATTCAACAAACAACCACAACTTTTTACAATATCAATACGAATAAGGCTTTGGTTGGAAACTGATTAAATAATAATCTAAACAATTATTTTGGGATTATTTATTGCTATGAAATTTATACGGTAAGTTAAACCAATTAAAAATATTACCCATTTCACACATAATAAATACTTAGTAAAAACACATCACAACCTATAATTTATCAATAATATTAGGGGCCTTATCGCAATCAAAAAAACTGACCAATTTATATTTTAATTATTCGGCTCTAAATTATCTAATTTAATTTATCTAAAACTAATTTAATTCTAATAGCCAAATAACTAAATTACAAATTAAGGGCCTTGTCGCTAATTTGAAAACTGACCAATATTATCGGTAAACCAAGTTGTGTCCCCGCGTGCCTAAGAATTACTATGCATAAAAATGATCTTATTAAACACTAGCTAGTACTGGGAAATACTGGGAGCCTTGTCGTGTTTAACAATTTTGACAAATCGTTGTTTTTTTTATCAAAAATTGAATTTTAGAAAAACACACAATGTTTAATGAAATCTCCAAAAGTTGTTTTGGTTAAGACATCCAATTGGTAAATTAATTATCATATCAATATTTAACAATAATAACATTCTAATCCACAGGTTGTCAATTCTGTGGTAGTTGTAAATATTATTACAGTAATTATCAATATGACATTATAAAACACATTAAAACATTCTTACCTTGAAATGCAAAATATTCAGTTTACTAATTTTATAAATATTATCATATTAGGTAATTTAAACATCAAGATTGATTTATTTTAATTTCCCTTTAAGATAATAAATTTACAAAATATAGTAGACTTATTTCTGTTTACAAAATTAATAAATATCAACCTATTATTGAAAATTAAAATTGATCAGATTTTAAATACATTAACAGATTAATATTTCTATTTCATGAAGCTCATCTAATTTACATTTCAGTTTATAAAAATCATATTTACAACAAATAAATCCCAATAAAATTACTAGACTATCATTTAATCGTTCACAACCAAAACCTTATATTAAACTACTCACACATAATTATTACAACTAACAAAATTATAACAACAATTATTCTACAAATCATAACTAACAGATTAAATAAAATTACAGAAAATAACAAAATGAACAAAAATCATACCTTTGAAGACTTTGATTAAATTCAAGCATGTAAATCTTCAACTTTCAACTCATCACACGAATTATACAAACCAGTTCACTCCAAACTTAATAAATACATCAAAAACGAAAATTACAACTTAATGACTTAATGGATGACTTAATGACTTCAAACTATCAAGAACACTCAAGAACACTCACTGGAAATTTTTGAACTCGCTAATGAAAATAGAGAGAAAAATAGATACGGACTCTAAAACTAAAACTAATCTAAGAGAAGGTATGAATCGGATGTAAACTAAGAGGATCCTCGATTCTTATGAGAACTTCATGTATTTATATCACATGGCTTCTTGATAGTGCATGCATCCACCATCTTTGTTTATTTTTCACCAACTCCACCATGTATTTCTTTTTCTTACTTAATTCTTGGCTTGATGGAGAAATGACTTGGAAAGCATCAACACTCGATCACTACATTTCTTCACGGTTGTGGAGCTTTGAAACCGACTCATTCATGCATGCATTCAACATATGAACACATGCAACACACATGCATATTTTCTTTCTTCTCTCTTGCCTTGCTCTTGATCAAGCACAGCAGCAGCAGCCTTGCGTTTTTTTTTCTTCTTGAACGGCTCTTCTTGTTGGCTTGAACACATCACACACATGCACTTGTATTGAATTTTTTATTTGTTGGTTTTTCTTCTTTTTGCTCGGCCGATCAAACAAACACACATAAACATTATCATTAGATAATGTGTCTTGGTCAAAGTTGGAAAACAATCATAGAAATTCCTCAAGCATGCATACAAATTCCACACCTTTATTCCTTGTCCCCCCATGCTTGTCTTTTTATTATTTTTTTTAATTTTTTATATTTTTTTATCATTTTAAAATTAAATCTGAATTTAAATTATTTATTAATGATTTTCGAAAAAAAATTAAATATATGTATATTTATTAATTATAGGGATAAAAAATATAAAGGGTAGAAAAATAAAAGGTTTAAATTGGTTAAAATAAAAAATAATAAAAAAATAAAAAAAATAAAATACGAAATTAAAATAAATACAAAATCTATATTAAAAAGTAAAATTAAAAAGACTAAAAATAATTAATTGAAATCAATCTATTAAAGAAAATAGTTAATTTAAGCTAAAAATAATAATAATTTATAAAAGTTAAGAAAATAAAAATATATTAAAAATGGTTTTCTAAAATGGTTTGGTGGTTTAAGGTAAAAATGGTGGTTTTAGGGTTTTGAATAAATAATTGGTCTAAAAAGAAATATAATCTAAGGAATAAAATATCCCATAAATTAAATACACACATATATATATTTTTCTTCCGTTAAGCCCTGCAAACAAAAACACACAAATTAGTTCATTTTTCGACGTAAAATGATGAAATACGTTAAAAACAGAATTTTTAATTTTTAAGCACACATTAACGCAAATCATAGTTTTTAAGCACAAAAATATTGTAAAGTCTTAGGTTTAAGGATAAATTTTATCATTAAAGCTCAAAAAGAGATCACAAAATGATCTCTAAACACTTATCAGAACAAGTGATTGGATTGAAACCTTGAACAGTTCAAGGACTTCAAAGGAAGTACAAGATCCACAGAACCTGAGTGACAACATAAACTGGGAAAATGTTTCACAGTTTATTCCCTTCCGAGAACATTAATAGTAATAATGTGTCTTAGGGAAGATGATGGAGCGTTGGTCGAAACAGTTCGATCCTCAATGTATGAGATACATTGTGAATTAGTTTCCGATACATTGAATACTAAACCAGTCAGACCATATTCCAACCACATCCTTCGACTAAGTAGGTTTTGCAGACACTGTCTGAAATGTAAAGCTGGGATTGTCCCACTTGTACATTAAAAGTCTAGGGTCTTGTAGTGTTCGTCCGAACCACATGACTAGCCTGAACCTAATCAGAAATGTCGTTTCACTAGCTGTCCCGCTGTACCTGGAAAAGAAAGAGCTCCTTTAGAAAGAACTCATGTTCTAAGGAAACAGTGGGAGTTGGGACAGTCCTGAATGAGTTCAGGATTAGCAAAGTGAAAGAACCTTTAGTCATCACTAGGCTTAGAGCAGAAATTAGATTTCTGTTTTAATACTGACATAATCTTCTCTTGACCAGTAGTATTGATCACCGTCATAAGTAGTTATGATCGGGGTGACATACCGAATAGTGGTAAAACACTATAGTTGGTAAGGATTTACAATCCGACTACTTGGAAGCATTGGTGAGCCCGGTTGCTGCCGATTAGGAGAACCTTAGGACGAGACACAGTCTATGTGGCATTTTGATTGATTTTATACCTGGTCTAAAAACCAGTGGGAGTAATCGAATCATCAAAAGAAAGCAGCATAAACTGAAACGTACCTTCAGAACATCTAGTTGAGTGAGACGATACCCTGAGTCAAGTAATTGATTCCGGGAGAAGCACTCTCAATAGAAGATGAATTCCGAAAGGATACTGCATATTTTAAGTCGTTAGTGGAGCGCGTGTGGATCACCGGCACACTAATGAGGACTCACAAAGAGTATGCCAGTATAAAGGTACGTGGGCCCGGGATTACCCCATGGGCATCTCGCAAGAAAGGATATTTAGATTCTCAAAATATGCCAAAGGATTGGATTTTGAGAAAGGGCTGAAAGATTTCCCTTAAAATGTCAGAAAGGTTTGGATCCTCAAAATGTGCCAAAAGTTCTGGATTTTGTGAATAGTCCATAACCATGTCAAAGTCAGTGGGAGTGTCACTATTATCTACTATATCCATATGTGAGTTACATAATGTTTCTAGGAAACATCTCTTTTCATTACAAAGTGTAATGACTTGGTGTTAAGAAACGGATCGCTAAGATGTTGGAAATCATCGTTCATGTAGTTAGTTTCAAAAACAAGAGTTTGCAACGGAAGCATAAAATCATGAACACAAATTCCATTTTCAAGAGGATCATGCTACATGCATGTAGAGATAACATGAAGAACAAACATAGTTTAAGTTCAAGATCATAACCTTTGTTCTTGGGTTTGGTTTGGATGATTTTGATAGCTAGGAATCAAATTAGAATCCCTCTATAGTTGATCCACCACAAGCTTGAACACCCTTGAATGCTAGTTCCACAACTTGCAAGATATGACTCCTTTTCTTATGAAACCAAAAACCAATTTTTTCTAAGAACTTAAGGAGAGTTTTTGGCTGATTTCTTGAAGCAAGAATGATGTACACATGCCCTCAAATTCGTCCAACATATATCCCACCAAGGCAAAAGAAAAGCACATGCAACTAGCTTAAAAGAAAGATCCAATTGATTTCTATAATCAAAAGCTAGAAGACACAAGGCATCTTCCTTTTCTTTTAAGTTCTTAATGCATTCTTTTCCTTCCAATATGGCTGATTTTATGATGACAAATGAAGTGCTAGTGGGTTGTTATTATTTATAAAACTTAGATAATAAAAGCTTATAAATAATACATCTTCTTATTTCTTAAATGGGATAACATTTAACTCATAATCATATATATAAATAAACCATATAAATATACAATCTTAATTGTATAATTATATATATAAATATATATATATATATATATATATTATTTAATTTACCAATTAAATTAAATAAAAGGCTTACTTATAAATCAATTAAATCGTTTAACAATTTAAACAATTTAATTGTTACACTTAATTAATTCATCACATATGAATTATTAATCAACCTTTAATTTTTGTAGTTTATTATTATTTACCTCAAATAATAATAACCTACAAGATTAAATTGCAAGTTTAGTATCATTTGATGTTAAATCAAATTTAACGTTCTAAATGATCAATTGGTGTCAAACTTGTTGTTGGTGTGACCCTATAGGATCATGTATTATTAGTAATATCATTTTATGATCATCCTTGGGCATATAGAACTAACAATCTCCCACTTGCACAAGGTTGCATCATAGAACGATATCGACAGTGGTAAACGTCTAGCAACATTTCGCTGCCCCCAATAACACATGACATTGTGCCATTCAACAACATTCAATTCTTCAGAAAACACGAGGCTCTAATTGATGTATAAGGTTATCTATCAATTATCCCTTTGTCACAGACATCATGTTGAACATGAGACATGGATCTTAATCATTCTCATTTTATGTTCAACTTTCAAACAGGCGCCTTAGATGTCTAACTCTCAACACATAAGAGGAACAAATCCCGTCTTGACTACATACGCCTCTCATATAGTTAGTACTATGCATGAGTATGGCCTTTATGGTTGGCTGTATTTCAAGAACAACAGTAAACCATATCAAAGCATAGTACACTCTACACTTGAGTCCCAAATATGTATCTCAGGTCAAAGGATACAATGATAATACCTTTATTCAAGAATCACTTATGATGATGATCCATGGAGTGATCTTGAAACGGGTCAAGTCCAATACTTGTTTACTGACAAGTACCTATGAATTTAGTTGCAACCTTTTGCTACTTTTACCCATAAAAGTCAACCAATCCAATTCATATTAGTCTTACTTCATAATTGCTCCCACAACTATGATCGACTATGGACGTTTAGAATAACTAAATTATTCAAGGATTAAACATGCTAATAAACACAATAATTATGAATGAAACATCACGTCACATATATTACATAATTCTTGTCGTTTACATAAGTTCATATTCATAAAACATTAAACACAAATCAAATCCATTCATTAGAAAAACGGAGTCCTATACCCTTAGCATGACTTTCATGCTTAGTTTGGGGTAACGGTTTCGTGAATGGGTCTGCCAAATTTTGATCTGTATGAACCTTGTGAATACTTATTTCACCATTCTTAACTTCATGTCTAATGTAGTTATACCTTCGGTGAATGTGTTTGGTCTTTTGATGCAATCTAGGTTCCTTTGCTTGAGATATAGCACCTAGATTGTCACAGAAGATTTCTATAGGGTCCCGAATGGAAGGAACAACCCCTAGATCTTCTATGAACTTTCTCATCCATACAGCTTCTTGAGCAGCTTCCGAAGCAGCAACATACTCTGATTCTGTAGTGGATTGTGCAATCACTTCTTGTTTGGATCTCTTCCAAGACACGGCTCCTCCATTTAAAATAAAGACATACCCAGATTGAGATTTCGAATCATCCCTATCTGTTTGGAAGCTTGCGTCAGTGTAACCCTTTACCTTTAAGCTTTCTTCCAAACCGCCGTAAACTAAGAACATATCTTTAGTTCTTCTCAAGTACTTAAGAATGTTCTTTACAGCAGTCCAGTGGGCTTCACCTGGGTTCTGTTGATACCTACTAGTCATACTTAAGGCACATGAGACGTCGGGCCTAGTGCATAACATGGCATACATGATGGACCCAATTGCCGAAGCATATGGGACATGTTTCATCCTTTCAAGTTCAGTCCTAGAGTTTGGGCACTGAGACTTGCTTAGGATGGTGCCATGCGGCATTGGCAAGAATCCTCTTTTGGAGTCTTGCATCTTGAACCTTTTCAAGATTTTATCAATATATACACTTTGGCTAAGACCAATAAGTCTCTTAGATCTATCTCTATAGATCTTTATGCCTAATACATAAGCAGCTTCCCCTAGATCCTTCATTGAGAAACAACTCTCAAGGAATGCTTTGACACCTTTTAAGGTTGGGATGTCATTTCCAAATAAAAGTATGTCATCTACATACAATACTAGGATTATGACAATGCTCCCACTAGCTTTCTTGTAAACACAGGAGTCATCCTCATTTTTGATGAATCCAAAACTCGTAATCTTTTCATCAAAACGGATGTTCCATGTTCGAGACGCTTGCTTTAATCCATAGATAGATCTTTTAAGCTTGCACACTTTGTTTGGATGCTTGGGATCGACAAAACCTTCAGGTTGTTCCATATAGACATCTTCCAATAAGTATCCATTAAGGAAAGCGGTCTTGACATCCATTTGCCATATCTCATAATCATAGTATGCGGCTATGGCAAAAAGTATCCTAATCGACTTGATCATTGTCACTGGAGAAAAGGTCTCATCATAGTCAATACCATGAGTATGTGAGTATCCTTTAGCGACAAGTCTAGCCTTAAAAGTGTGAACATTTCCATCCACGTCGATTTTCTTCTTGAAAACCCATTTGTTCCCAGCAGTCTTACAATTTGTGGGAAGATTAACCAAGTTCCAAACTTGATTATCGTGCATGGATTGCATCTCAGTGTTCATGGCCTCAAGCCATTTATCAGATTCAGGATCTGATATTGCAGTCTGATAGTTGATGGGTTCATCAGAATCTATCGTATAACATTCCTCTTCCATCAAAAGGTAACCATACCTTTCTGGTTCAATTCGAACCCTACCAGATTTGCGAACACCTTGTGTTACAATTTGTTCCTGATCAACCGTTTGTTCTGGTTCAACAATTTCTTGTTGAATGCTAGATTCAACTTCTTGTGTATCAGGTTGTGGTTCCTGAAGTTCCTCAAGTTCCACAAACCTCTCACTAGCCTCTTCCGTCAGAAACTTGTTTTCTAGGAATTCAGCTTTTCGAGAAATAAATATCTTATTCTCGATGGGATTGTAGAAATAGTATCCAAGACAATCTTTCGGATACCCTACAAAGATACATTTAGTTGAACGGGGTTCTAATTTGTTTGAAGCTTCTTGTCTAACATAAGCTTCACAACCCCATACCTTTAGATAGGATAAAGATGGAACCCTTCCATGCCATATCTCATAAGGCGTTTTATCTACCTTCTTAGTAGGTGCCATGTTTAGGAGACGAGCAGCTGTTTGTATAGCATAACCCCAAAATGATAAAGGTAGAGTACTTTTACTCATCATGGATCGAACCATATCCAATAGTGTTCGGTTCCGCCTCTCAGACACACCATTATGTTGTGGTGTTCCAGGTGGAGTAAGTTGTGAAACAATTCCACAAGTCTTAAGATGATCCATAAAGTTTGTACTTAAGTACTCACCTCCTCTATCAGAACGAAGAACTTTAATTGTTTTGTTGAGTTGATTTTCCACTTCACTTTGAAACGTTTTGAACATTTCAAACGCCTCATGTTTATGTTTAATTAAATAAACATATCCAAAACGACTAAAGTCGTCAGTGAAGGTGATGAAATATCTTTCACCATATCTAGTCATTGGCTTGAAAGGACCACATACATCCGTATGTATGATTCCTAACAAGTCCTTTGCTCTCTCATTGGTTCCAGAGAAAGGAGGTTTAGTCATCTTGCCATGTAAACAAGATTCACATATATCAAATGAGTCATTCTCATTTGCCTTCAAAAGTCCACTCTTTTGAAGTTGGGATATGCGATTCTTGTTTATATGCCCAAGGCGACAATGCCATAGATAGGTTTGACTCAAATCAAATTTGGGTTTCTTGGTGAAAGTGTGGTATAAAGAGTCATTGTTAGTCTTTTCATCAAGGTTTACTTCATAAATTCCATTTAAAGGCCTAGCCTCAAAATAGAATACATTATTTTTGTAAACACAAATATCATCATTATTAAAGGAAAGATCAAATCCACATTGTCTTAATTTAGCAACCGAAATAATATTCCTAGTCAAGCTAGGAACATAGTAAACATTCAACAATGTCACACACAAGCCATTAGGTAGTAATAAATTAAAAGTTCCAATTGAATCCACCGCAACCCTTGCATTGTTTCCAACCCGAAGTACTACCTCATTTGCCTTCAGTCGCCTACTCCTTTTGAACCCCTGCAACATATTACATATGTGAGTTCCACAACCAGTATCAAATACCCATGTGTTAGGATATAAATTATAAAGTTCTAAATCTATCACATAGATACCTGAAGTGCCTTCACCGGCCTTCTTCTTCTTCAACTCCGCAAGATACGTAGGGCAATTTCTCTTCCAATGCCCAGCTTTGCCACATTCAAAGCATGTGTCTTCTTTGGCAACCTTTGCCTTCTTCTTGGGCGGATGGGAAGGTTGGACAACTTTCTTGCCCTTACCTTTGAAAGCTTTTGCTTTCCCCTTGCCCTTGGAGTTGGTGGGGTGTTCTGGTCTAGTTCTCTTTGTGCCACCTTCCTTGATCATGAGAACTTGAGTGGTTTTCTTAGGCAGATTCTTTTCCGCGGTAATTAGCATCCCATGTAATTCCGGGATAGTCTTGTTTAAACCATTCATGTTAAAATTCATGACAAAAGGATCAAAGGACTTTGTCAAGGAGTTAAGGATCATATCCGTTGCTAGCTCTTCGGGCATCACAACTCCAAGACGTGCCAAATGATCAATGTGACTCTTCATTTTGAGCACATAAGAGCTTACCGACTGCCCATCCTCCATCTTGCAAGCATGGAAAGCCCGAACAGTTTCGAACCTTTCCGTTCTTGCAAGTTGTTGGAACATTTCCTTTAGTTGATGAATCATGTCATAGGCAGAATGATTCTCCAAATCCTTCTGAAGGTCAGGAATCATGGTTGCCAACATGAGGCATGATGCATCGATGGAATCATCCATCTTTTTAAGCCATGCATCGTGTGCGGGCTTAGGAATGGCAGGGGGCTCTTCTGGAAGTGGTTCATTGAGAACATATTCTTTCTTTTCTTGTTTGAGAACAATTCTCACACTACGGTGCCAATCCAAGAAGTTGGTATGGTTAAGTTTTTCTCCTTCAAGGAGAGACCGTAGTTAGGTTTTGTTAGGAGTCGAGTGTGTGTTGTTTGGTGCCATCTACAAAATTTTAACACGGTTCTATTTAGTAAATTATGATATTAAGTCCTTAATAATTAATACCCTTTCTTGTTTCATAAACTTTAATTAATTAAGGTCTAGAATCCAAGTTGCATCACGAATAAGTGGTTAGGTATCCTTTATCCCGCCTATTCGAATCAACAAGGTAGGTAACGGTTTACCAATTATATCCAAATATAATTTCTAGAGTTATGGGATCCCATTATAACATTTATAAGTTTGGCATGTTTGATCCCATCTATGCCTTGGATTTCTAATGCTTAGGTGACCTTTATCACAAGAGATTTCCAAACGAAACATCCTACTTAAACGGACGTGTAGTTTTGACAACTATTAATGATTAGGTGTCCTTTATCCCATCAATATTGCAAAACTACTTCTTGTATCACAAGAAGACTCCAAGTGGTTAGGTATCCTTTATCCCACAAGGAAATACAAGTGATACATGAGTGTCTTTAAGATGGACGGCATTGATTCGTATTTCATAAGGGATTTGAATGTTTTACAATTCTAATTTTGAAAAACATATGGTATCATGTAAATTGCATGCATCCAATGAACATGGTACCATTAAATCTTATTTTGTTAATTGGTTCCTAAATCAAAAAATCTCCATTTTATTGATTCTTTGTTTGTGGTTAAGATTACAATTAATATCCTATATTAAGTTTGAGTTTGATCACATATATTAGAACCAATTTATAATCCTAAATAATTACTATTATTATTTAGGGTTGGAGTTTGTAAGAGTTTATAAAATCTCCATTTTATATCTTGTTACAATCATTTTCAAAACTTGACTTAATAGGTTTTAAACAAAACCCATTTTAATAAAACCCATTTTATCACATCTTATGTTTTAAATGTCAACTTTTGAAAATACAAAGTCCTTGATGATTATGTTTAATTATCTAGGTTGTCTAGCATGAAAAATCTTATTTTCATCCACAACATAACATAATAAAACATTCAAACATCACAAGCATGCATGGGTGCATAAACACAAGCCAACTAGTTTGATATTTCATGTGAGCCACACATGAAATATCAAGTCCAAACCTAGGGACAAAAGGGTGACAAAAGCTCAACCAAATTATCTTCGATTTGGCTACAATTTTGCCAAGCTTCTTATATCACCATATGATACTTGAACCACCATTTCTTGACATCATAAAGTGAGATATGATTTTTTCTTCTGGTCCTCAAAAGTTGCGAAATCCAGGGGCAGCAGGAAGGAAAAATTTGTGGTTTTTTGTTGCATTTTTCAATTCATTCTTGGCTATATTGATGCTAATACTTGTTGAAACTTAATGTATATACTAGATATTAAAGTTACCAACAAGTATATCACCAAATGACCAAGATATGAATTTATAAAACACTTCCAAAACATTTTTGAAATCTGGACAGCAGCTCTTCAGAAAGTGCTGCTGTTGGGTGCAATCTTTTCTTACTTCCTTCTCTTGTTACATTTTGTGAATGAAATAAAATACAACTATTCTAACAATTACAAAATGAATAAAAGAAGTAAATAACTAATTATTATTACAAACCATTTGAATAAAAGAATAGATTACAACCAAATCGAATACAAACATAAAACATGCATCATATGGTCCTTGGCTTGTTTATGCACCATTTTATCACATAAAATCATAAGAAAATCAACACTTTGTTTTTCTAAGGCAACATCTATGTAACCAAATGCATGCATACATAAACTATAGTTGGTTACATAAAATCATAGATTATATATTTTCATGTTGCCAAAGAAGCCATGCATTAAACTTTCATTTAAGAAGATGAACATTCATGGCTTCCAAAAACCAAGTTTATCCAAATAAACTTATTATCTAAACATGCAATATAGCCATGGCTCTGATACCAATTGTTGGAAATCATGGTTCATGTAGTTAGTTTCAAAAACAAGAGTTTGCAACGGAAGCATAAAATCATGAACACAAATTCCATTTTCAAGAGGATCATGCTACATGCATGTAGAGATAACATGAAGAACAAACATAGTTTAAGTTCAAGATCATAACCTTTGTTCTTGGGTTTGGTTTGGATGATTTTGATAGCTAGGAATCAAATTAGAATCCCTCTATAGTTGATCCACCACAAGCTTGAACACCCTTGAATGCTAGTTCCACAACTTGCAAGATATGACTCCTTTTCTTATAAAACCAAAAACCAATTTTTTCTAAGAACTTAAGGAGAGTTTTTGGCTGATTTCTTGAAGCAAGAATGATGTACTAACACCCTCAAAACGTGGCCAACATATATCATACAAAGGAAAAGAAAAGCACATGCAACTAGCTTAATTGAAAGATCCATTTGATTTCTATAATCAAAAGCTAGAAGACACAAGGCATCTTCCTTTTCTTTTAAGTTCTTAATGCATTCTTTTCCTTCCAATATGGCTGATTTTATGATGACAAATGAAGTGCTAGTGGGTTGTTATTATTTATAAAACTTAGATAATAAAAGCTTATAAATAATACATCTTCTTATTTCTTAAATGGGATAACATTTAACCCATAATCATATATATAAATAAACCATATAAATATACAATCTTAATTGTATAATTATATATATACATATATATATATATATATATATATAACAATATATATATATATATATATATATATATATATATATATATATATATATATATATAATTTAATTTACCAATTAAATTAAATAAAAGGCTTACTTATAAATCAATTAAATCGTTTAACAATTTAAACAATTTAATTGTTACACTTAATTAATTCATCACATATGAATTATTAATCAACCTTTAATTTTTGTAGTTTATTATTATTTACCTCAAATAATAATAACCTACAAGATTAAATTGCAAGTTTAGTATCATTTGATGTTAAATCAAATTTAACGTTCTAAATGATCAATTGGTGTCAAACTTGTTGTTGGTGTGACCCTATAGGATCATGTATTATTAGTAATATCATTTTATGATCATCCTTGGGCATATAGAACTAACCTAAGAAAGACTTAATAAAGATACGGCATGCTCGGGTGGTTATAAACATCTATGAGATAGATCGAAACTCTGCCAAAATGATCTTGATGAGACTCAAGATGTATTGCCCTAGGAAATAGTTTTCTGTCATTGCAAAGTGTAATGATTTGGCATGAGAGATATAAAAGGTGCAACATACTCACATAATCCATTAACATATATATCAGATAGATGATGTCATCAGTATAGACCTGGCCATAGTAAGCATGATCTTGATAAGATTCAAGATGCATGGAAAAGAGTCTCTGAAAGGAAATAGTTATTGAAAACCATGACACAAGGATATAAGTAATCCTTAGATTCCAAAAGAATTTGGAATAGGACTGGATCGAATCCATCAAGTTTCTTGGATCGATCAGAAGTGTCATGAACATGTCTTGATGACTTAATGCTTAGAGCATAGTAAGTCAGATTCAGGATATGACCTGGCTGAGAATACTTAATGGATTTTGTACATACGTGAGAAATCATTGGAAAAAATGATTGGGGTGAATGTTAATAGTAATTTGAAAAGAGTTTCAAATAGTAAAAAAGACTTAATGGTTAAAGAGTTTCGTTGTATCCCGATGGAGCGCGTGTGGATCACCGGCACATCGTAAAACCTCGAAAATAGTCTTAGGGTGCAGTCATGTGGACTAAAGATCCCAAGAACCATGGAAAGTCATTGTACATTGAATGGAGATGTAAGTGAGAATGACGGTGTATGACCAAATTGAGATATCATCGGATGTATGCCCGATTGGATAAAGTGTGTCAATGTGAGACATTCGGATACATAGAAAGAGTGAAAGGTCATATAGACATAGATACATAACATGAATTAAAAGCTTAAAAGGAATCTAGAAATCGATAATAGTTTATGAAGAATCTGACTTGGTAATCAGCAAGAGTAGCTACCAGTCAGATTTTAAGTTTCGTCTTTGCATGTTTCACTTCCCGAATAATTTGATTATTCAAAAGTCCACAGTCGCTCATACCTTTCGGGAGTAAGTATAAACGAAGACTGTCGTGAATTGGTTTGTAGATTGTCTAAGGAGTTAGACATTGCAGTAAGACTGCTACAACGTTCATGAGTGCTTAGAAATAGAGATTTGAGTATTGGATAAACCCGAGCTCAATAGATTGCTTCATGGATTACATCACGAGCAATGTTGAGACGATAATATCTTATGATCTTAAAGCAGAGACATATGAGTTGAAATTTACAAGTTGGTTGTGCATTGATAATACGAAAACGCATCAGAAACTCGATGTTACAAAACGCATTGTTGTGTACGATTTTGACAAATAAAAGACACAAGCATATGAGTCAAAGCTTATTCGTTCCTTGACCCTGACGGGAAACAGATAGCTGTAGGCCTCTCGATGATTTTGAAGTTGATTAAAGTGCTGGCCAACCGGGACTAAATTGATGTGTTCAATTAGAAGTCTTAAAGTCATAAGCAGAATCGGAGATCGGGAAACAGAGTATCGGACAGAGATTGATCTCAATCCATGTCTCGTGTCTGAAAATATCTTGTTGGACGAAGGATCATATGATCACTTATCTATGGACAGAACTGACTGGGTCAGAGTTCGGCAGCAGTTTCTAGGAAGCTACAGTTTGCTAATTAATCTGAAGATAAATGGACAATTAAAGTCATAGACTTATCCAAGTGGGAGACTGTTGGATTAGGTGTCTAAGCCATGACTTATAATTTGTATTTATCTTATTAATAGAAGCAAAGTCCATTTGGGTTGCCCTTGGTAGTCCAACCGGCATCAAGGTTAAATAGAGAGAGAAATAAATTGTTCGTTAATTTATTATGTGATAATAAATTAATGATAAACTAATTTGGAATTTATCAGAATTAATTGGAATTAATTAAAAGTGCATGGGCTAAATTGATTATAAGTGCAGGGGCTGGAATGCAATTGTTTAAAAGTTGAACACTATAAATAAGCCTCTCCCCATCACTTGAAAACTTGCACCATTCCAAATCATCTACTTGGAATTTCTCTTCTCTCATTGCCGTCTATAATCCTTCTCTAAGGTTTTATAGCGAGCCGTTCTTAATAAGAGGTTAAGACAGTTAACCTCTGCTTGGGCTTCTGGGTGTGATCTCATTTGAGGCAGGACACTTGTGCTGCTCGGCTTCAGGAATTAAAACTATAGGTTAGTTTTTTTTTCTTTTAATTATTTTATTTAGAAATTTCCGTTAGCCGTTAGCATTAATTTATTATATGTTCAAAGATAGAAAACATAGATCCTTTCTAGGTTGCATGTGAACTTTGAATTTTAGTTTATAGATTGCAGAAAACCTTGCACAAATGACAAAGATGATAGTACAAAGTTATAAGGAAGTAAAATGAAAGTACAATCTATAATGTTATAATACTCCAAAATATGTTGGCTAAATGTCTACCGTTAATTTAGTGATGCCCTTTATGCCCTTTCTAGATTCGTTGGCATTTCCACTATGATATCTACAAAATTTTACTTTCCATCATATATTATTAAATAGAAATCCAAATATATATTTAAAAAATGATAATCACATTGATTTGTTTGCTATACATTTCATTCAAAAGTAATAAACAATAACTTGTTTCAAAATGTCAAAACCATAAAACTTATGTTATATCAATACAATATTACATATTTATCTATTAATTAATTCACGTCATTTTTGTCAAAGTGGTGTACTTTTTTTGCTTTCGGGTTGTGTCACGCCTTTTTGTCCGGATCTCCAGGATCCGGATCCGGTTTTTGGATTTTATACCCATCTCCTCGATTTTGCGTCTTTCCACCGCCTACTTCCTCTTCTGCACCGCCTTCTTCATTCCTTCAACACCCATCATCTCCCTCCGACTCCTTGGTGTGTATGCACGAATCAGAGATACAGGCTGAGATCGACAGTGTTTATGGTCTCTATGGGGTGCGACTCCGACCAAGGGCGCCGTAACCGAGCCGCCGGCGGTGATCAATTGTTTATTCTGTCAAACGATTTTCTCGGTTTCCCCCAAATTTTTATTTTTCTCCAAGGTATCGTTGATTGCTTTTCGATTATCTCAAAAATCCCATTACTTTCTTGATTGCAAAATTGGCAGTGAGGCGTTGCTGGCTGATTTCAGGTTGGTTTACCATCTGGTACGATTTTGGAACTATCAGTTCAACTTAATCTCTAAACCAAACTCGGTTTGTGGTTCAAGAATATTAGTCTCTTCTCATTAGCGGAAATCGTGAGCCCTAATTGTTATGCTTTGATGATCCTCGTGTTCATCTCCATGTTGCTGATGGTAATTACCAGACCCTATCACATGTTTTTTTCATTTTCACACATGCCTTTAAGTTGATCTGGAGGTTATAGGATAGTCTTTAACTTAAACACCCAATTGAACACCGGATATTGTCTAATTTTTACAGCTATTGAGTTGATTCATAATATGCCACGAGGAAAGTATGATGCCATTATCGTTGATTCATCTGATCTTGTGGGTATGTTTGTATTATACCAACTCTTTTGATATAAATTTTCGTGATACTCTTGTGGAAAGTATGACGCCATTATCATTAAATTCATGTCTTGTGGACTGCTTTGTAGGTCTTGCTCAAGAGCTTGTGGAGAGGCGTTTCTTTTAGTCGATAGTGCGAGGAGGCGTCGGCGGCCGCTTATGGTCGTCGGTGAGTTGTGATAGAGTCGGTAATCCAACATATTCCCTATTGACAAACTCAAACCATTTGCTTTGGACCGGGAAGTTACTATGTTCACGAGTTTGATAGTATGCTGGAATGTTTATAATGGAGCGTTGTTAATATGAACAAGCTTTAATGAACATCAATATTTAAGTGTTAAATAAAACAGACTTGACAGTTTATGCTTACAGATAAACAATCGTCTTTAATAACACTAAACACATTAGTTACATTGAAAGAAGAATTGATTCAGCAGTATACGCCCCGACTTCATTAGTTCAATCATGTAAATTGTTTAGGAATTCATATCACTTTTGGGTAAAGTAAAATTAACCTGATCTTAAAAGTCAATCTTATTGTACATTAGGTGTCTAAGATATATTGAAATGTTCACAAAATCCTAAATTGCTTTATTAGAAAGAAAATTGAACCCAAGTCCCCATTTGCCTATTGCATATAAACAATTATATCTTTGATGCATCTACATACTTACTTTCGGTCTTATTTCATATTTGACACTTGTGACTTATTGATTGACTGTAATTTGACAATTTGACAGGGGTATGAGTTATCTTCATGAATGTAAACCAGACCCGCTTATCCACTGTGATTTAAGGCCAAAGTAAGGCAACTAATATAAGTTGATTATTTATATAAACCAACTTATATAAAAGTTCATATTTTTAGATTTTTTTAATAATTCAAATTTTTGTAAGGTGCCAGAAATATTTTGCTGCATACCGCGGGGCAATTAAAATTTTCAGGATTTGGATTAATTCGATTATCCAAAATTTCACCTAATAAAGAAAGATTATTACGGCTTATTGCCATTGATCGAACAAGTAAGTTTTATTAATTTAATTCCATTTTTCCAAAAAGGGTATGCAAAATTTTTAAAATTCTTTTAATTTTTGTGTTTTCTAGATTTATACATTGCACCAGAGATTTATAAAGATGAATTATTCGATAGAGGTGCAGATGCGTATTCCTTTAGTCTTATTCTTTACAAGGTAACTTTTTCTATACTCAAATTTATGTTAATAAATAAAAACCATCTTATCCAAATACCCTCTTGCATTCTTTATGACTTGTAGTTTTAGATCGGTTCTTTTCTTTATTTGGCAAATAAATATTCTAAATTTTTTTATTTTTTTATAATTTTGAATGGGTCAGATGATGGAGGGTGTCCAACCATTTCACCCCAAGTTTCCTGAAGAAGTTGTTAACCTAATGTGTGTAGATGTCAAACGACCACCATTCAAGACAAAATCTAAAGATTATCCTCCAGATTTAAAAGCGTAAGACTTTTTTTCCTTTTTTTAGTAATGATGTCTATCCGGATAAAGTGCTACTAAATGACCATTTTGCCATTACATTCCAAATCAATTTTAAGCCAGTTTTTTGGGAATACCCCGTTAAGTCATTCTATCCAGATTAAGTCAAAAAGAAAATGAATGTACAGTTGGTGAAACTTTATGGGATTTCTTATAGTAGTTTTTTTTACTTCATTTTTGTTTTGTAGATTGATTGAAGAATGTTGGTATCCAGATATGGCTATAAGGCCAAAATTTTCTGAGATAATTATCCGACTTGACAAGATTGTGGGCAATTGTACAAAACAAGGATGATGGAAAGACGCGTTTAAGTTCCCATGGTAAATGACCATTTTACCCCTGTGTTGACTTTTTTTGAGATAATCAAAGTACAATGCCTCAATAAGAAATTTTTTTAATTGAGGCTTAAGTTTGGTTTTCTTTGAATGCCCACTGTCCACCGACATATAGTTCTTCATTTTAAAGAACCGGTTCAAGCTTATACATTTTCTTCATACGCCAGGTAAGTTGTTCGATTAAATTCCTGAATGGGTAGTTTCTTGAATCAATAGACAGATTGTTAGTATATTTCATGAGCTGTGTTCTTGTCTTGCATCAATTTTGAGCGATTGTTCTTCTTTTATGTTTCTTGATAGCTATGAAAGAAACCGATGATTAGCACTCAAAAAATGATTTTGTTTTCTTATCATTGGTGGTAATTAACAAGCATTATTAATTGAAGATACGTGCTTTAGAAAGAATAGTAAAAATTTTATCCTTAAATTTGTTATTCGTATGGTAAAAAAAAACACTTTTTCTGATTTTTTAAAAAAACAAATGTGACATCTCATTCTATGCTGATTGAACAAGGAGCCCCCGATTTTGACATTCAGGAAAAGCGACAAGGGTGGAGTTAATTTCACATCAACAGTTACTAATACACGGCAGAGTACGCAGTTATCTTTAGCATTTATCCGGACCCGTGCTCCAGCGATTCCGAACCTGTGCGGAGCACGGGCTCCCACTAGTTACTTCTTAAAAGACCACAAAATTTAAATATTAAAGTTAGTTACAATCCATTACACACAATAATGTCATGTCACATGCCAACAAGAATTTCAAAGTTATCAAAAATATTACTTGTCGATACAAAAATATCATGGATAAATACAGTTTTTCATAAAAGACACATTTTTCGCGAAGATCATCAATTTGTATATTCATCATTGCTGCCCCAATGGATCAATTGTGTGAATTAACCCAAGGGCTTGTGTAAGCCAAAGCTGATCATTTATTCCACGCGTGACCTCTTCAAAACTTTCCAAATTCTGCATGTCATCCTATAATTGATATAGAAATAAAGATTTCAAATTCTTGTATCGCATTTACAATTCACTTGTTCAAGACCCAACTTTGTGGGTTTATACATTATATTAATTTATTTTTTCATCTACACTTTCAACCTTCTGTTATATTAATTTATTTGTTCGTTTTTATGGCTTACTATTATCTATTCAGGTGGCTGGTAATAAGAGGTCTGATAGTGGGACAGAAAATTGTGTTCAAGAAGAACAATGTGGAAAAACATCTTCAAAGAATAAGAAAAAAGACACATCACTTTTAAGACCTGTAAAACCAATATATTAAATGTGTCTGATTTATAATTTCACCTTACATGTTTAATTTATATATTCATTGTTTGTCTTCAAATGCAGGTGATTTGCCTATGCAATGACTTATATGCCCCTACTTTAAGACCATTAAGTCAAGTGGCAAAGTAACTTTATTTCATTTCTTAGTTTCCATGTATTATTTTGCTATTGGTATGCATAAGTAGCACCATTATAATTTAAAATATTGACTACAAGTTAATTTACAGGGTTCATGTATTTGTTCTACCAACAATAAATCGCAAGTGATTTGCTAAATTCTAAAAAATCTATGATATCATAAAGTTTATAGTAATAAAGGTTTGATAGTGTAGTAATATGAAAATATAAAAAATGATATGATATTGTTTCCTTTTTTGTTTTTAGAATGTGACATGCAGTCATGCTTAAATACTTTATAGTTCCTCAACAGAAAGAAATAATTGCTCAATGTGTGGTATGTGGACTTAGTGTTTTGCGTGTCTACCCCATTACACTCGAACAAAAAAAAAATCTACAATTATTGCTGCGAATAGCAACATACTTCCATTTTTAAGTGTATTATGACAGCCTACTTTCACATTATTGTACTGTACAAAAGTAAAAAAAAAAAGTACCAAAATTTACTGAGTCGTAGATGCAAGATGTGATCATTCTCAACCTGTATAAGTGATTAAATGGAATCATTCAATTTATGCAAACCAAAAATCAAAAATCAAAATAAAAACCGATTGAATCAATGGAATCATTCAATTTATACAAAACAAAAATCAAAATAAAAACCGATTGAATCAGGGCCGATTGGCGTCGATCCTAGAGACAGTAGCGGCGATTGGACGACTTTTAAAGGTTGGAGATCGAGTTGTAGGTGCAAGGATTTAGAAGTCGATTGAATTAACAAAAACCCGTCATATACAAACCTGCAATTGATTGAACCAGAATCATTAACCCAACAAATACAAACTCATCAAAAATCGGCGAAGAGCAAGAAAAACCCGTCAAATATAAACCAACTATTGAACAAGAATGAAGGATTGGACCAGAAATCGATTGAACAAATACGTATTTTGAAGGACAGATGCTCCAACAATGCCGATTTAAGGAGGCGGGTATGAAGTCTCAGCAACGAGAGAGAAAAACGAAAATCTAGGGTTAGTGAGGATAAAAGAGAAAGAGGATGAGAAATGAAACAATTAAGGAGGGGGAAGGGTTCGGTAGAAACCTAGAAAGGCAAAATTTATGCATTTGTTCCAATTCCTTGTGCGATTTCCGCTTTGTCGAGAATCAAAAAAACAAAGAAGTCGCGAGCAAGAACGAATTAGTGAGACAGAGAGATTGACAACGAGGGAGGACTGTGGTGGTGATCGAGTTTGATAGGCCAGGAAAAGAGGCGGCAAAGGCAGCGGGTTGATTGCAGCAAGATCATGTGGTAATTTCCTTATGATCACACCTTATATTGAGACGTAGAGGCGGGATAAGGAGGGAACCAAATTTGATCCTGAAAAACTAAAATGTATAAGCGGGAGAAGGACGAGGGAACTTTGTTGATGTTAAAATATAGAAAAAATTACAGTTTTGGTCCCTAATGTATATTTAACTTTTCAAGTTGGGACAAACTATACAAAAATCACAGTTTGGGTCACTAATGTTTGTAAAAAACTACAAATGGGTACCTGGTTCAGGTAAAAAGACTAAATTACCCTTTTTAATTTATTTTTTCTTTTTTTTTAATTTATTAATTACTTTATTAAAAAAAACACACCCCACCCCCACCCCCACCCTCATACGTCTCTCTCTCTCTCTCTCTTTCTCTCTCTCTCTCTCTCTCTCCCCGTCATTGTTGTGTGTCTTCCGAATTTTCCCTATTCATGTATGTAGCATTCCAAATTATCCGGCTTAGTATCCGTGTACCCGACCCAAACTCTGATAATCTTTTCTGGGTCTATGTACTCGATCCAAACCGTAATTCTTTTCCCACTTTTCAAATCAATCCCTTCCGACATTAAATCAATCGACGCAACGGAAATGATGGAATCCACATCGATTCCAACGTGATTATCATTGATATCACCAAGACTCGGATTAAAAAGTTGTATCAAATTCGATTGCAATAATAGAACGGAAACGGTAGCATAACATTGATGATGGTGCACTGGCGGCGAGTGTTGCCGGAGACGAGTGAATCACCATGGGGAGAAGGGAGCAGGAGCGTCGGAGGTCGTCAAAATCCCCAAAGCGGGATCTAGAATCGGGAAAATGGGATGGAAGAGAGAAGTTTGTGCCAAAACTTACCTTAGGGTTTAATGGGCGATTAGTACTTGGGGGGAAACTTAAAGTGGGAATTTTTCATTGGGCGTGTGTTTTTCGTTCGACCAATATACCCCAAAAAAACGACAAACATTAATAAAAGCATCATCCGTTCTTTAGTGGCGGTGATGTTAGCGGGGAGGGCTAAATTGGTGAAATTGGAAAGGAAAATAGGGCAGGGTATTTCGGTTTAATTTGTTTTGCTTTTTTTTAAGTCAAAAATACAAATTATTTTTATTTTATTAAAAATCATAAAATAATTAATATAAAAATATATATATAATATGCTACGAGTTTATATTTTTTATTTTTCTTCTTTTCACCACTTAATTTTACCAAAATTTTGAAGCAAATTAATTTTTCCAATTAATTTTACTAAAAACTAAAATAAATTGAATTTTCTCTCTCAATTTGATTAACATTTTAAAATAAATTGAATTTTTCCACTTAATTGATTTTAGGGATTATGACTTAGGGTTTAGGGATTATGGCCTATGACTTATATTTTAGGGCGTAAGCTTCTGTGAATATGGCTTAGGGTTATAGTTAAGTGTTAAGGGTTATCACTTATAACTTATTTTTAGGGCATAGGCTTATGGGTGTTTTAGGGCATAGGCTTATGGGTATGGACCTTATGGCTTAGGGTTTATGTCTTGTAGCTTATGTTTCTTGGTTTATGGGTTACATCTTAGGGTATGTACCTTATGTCTTATGGTTTATGGCTTGTAGCTTATGTTTTATGGCTTATGGGTTACATCTTAGGGCTTATGTCTTAGGGCATATGGCTTGAGGCTTAGGTCTTATGCTTTTGGCTTAGGGTTAAGGGTTATGGCTAATAGCTTACGACTTAAGACAAAAGGTTTATCTCTTATAACTAATTAGGGCTTAGGTGGCGTCAGGTAATGTCAGTGGTCGTGGGTGGTGGCAGTAGCAGTGGGCAATGGCGGTAGCGGTGGGTGGTGGCACTGATTGATGTGGGTGGCGGTGGTGATAGTGGTGGGTGTTGGAGGTAGTGGTGGGTGTTGAAGGTAGTGGTGGATGGTGGCAGTGACGGTGATGATAACCCATCACAACCCTACCTGGTTGACCATAATCCATAAGAACCCTTACTAGTTGACCATAACCCATCACAACGCTACCTGTTGACCATAACCCATCACAACCCTTCATGGTTGACCATAACCCATCACAACCCTACATCGTTGACCATAACCCATCACAACCCTTCATGGTTGACCATAACCCATCACAACCCTACCTAGTTGACCATAACCCATCACAACCCTACCTGGTTGACCATAACCCATCACAACCCTTACTGGTTGACCAAAACTCATCACAACCTTCATGGTTGACCATAACCCATCACAACCCTACATGGTTGACCATAACCCATCACAACCCTTCATAGTTGACCATAACCCATCATGTCACACCCCCAAACCGTAATGGCGGAATAGTTCGAGGGTGGATGACTTCATGAACAATATCATAAAAGTTACACGATAGTGAAATCCAAGCAAACAACCATCATAAATAATTGTAAAGGTTACATAGTTCAATGTATCATGTCTCTATTACAATTACAAATGATGACAAAATATGCAAAATGACGTCGTAACGTCTCTTCAACCAAGCTTGTGGTTTACCTTTTTAGTTTCCTGAGAATACAAGTAGTTGAAAAAGTGTCAACAATTAAGTTGGTGAGTTCATAAGATTTTTGTATAAGAAATGTCCTTTGTTTGTAAGCAATAGTGTTGAAAACCAAGAAAATCCAATATTTTCTCATAAAAATGTCCAAGTCTTTAAATCCCAAAGACTAAAAGGTAGTATGTAAACTGTAGTGTACTTTCGTTGAAATATGTGTTTCCACGTAAACAATTTATAAAAATATTAAGTTGATTATTTTCCCATGTGAGATACCATATAACCATACTGTGACTAGTTGGCCTGCTGCGACGTTCTTCAGGCGTCGGAAATGTTAGACATTTGGACACCTCAGACCTGTCGGTCAAGCTGTAGCTAGCAGCTCAGGTACGGGGTTGTCAAGCCCCGTATAGATCTATACTCAAATATCGCGCTCTCTTACCGAGACTCTGGTTATATAAATTCAGGATTTATAGTAGGTACTTATAAAAGTACTTTGAAGATTCATCTCACAAAAATGTATGTATTCCAATCAAGGTTGTAGAAGTCGCCAGACGGTAGGTGGGCGGTCGACTGGGGTCTAGGACTAGTCGGTCTAGGCGAGGACTAGTCGGCGACTAGTCGGGGAGTATTAATTGTAATAAATTTAATTTTTTTAAAATAATATATATATATATATATATATATATATATATATATATATATATATATATATATATATATATTATTTCGATGAGCAATTAGGGTAATAGCTGAGAGTGGGAGACAACTTTTCAAAGTTTATATATCTATATATGTTTGTCGTGTCCTTGGCATAAGTGTCAATAAGGGATTGATATTATAAAAAGCTTCAAAGTTCAATGGAAGCCAACTTTTCATAATAAAAAAAATAAAAAATTAAGTTTTGTGATTAGAGAGAGGTAGACAAAAGAAAAGAATATTTGGTCGAGTGGGAGTACATCTTTGACCGACTTGCCGTGATTAGGGAGAGTGGGAGACATAATTACGAGGCAAAATCGAAAAATAAAGGGCAATTTTGAAAAAAACGTTTGGCGCCTGTTGACCTCATTTGACCGTTTTTTCCGCCTAACTCGTGTTTAACCGAAGTTGACCACGCCCGACTAATTAAGCCGCATAGTACTAAACGTATGCAGTATCGGCCCGCCTAGCGCCTAGGCGCCGCCTAGGCTTCCGCCTAGGCCGACTTTTACAACACTAATTCCAATCAACTTGTTTACGTACGTTTTGTATATAAAAACTCTTGAAATCGTCCATTATCATTTTTCTCATGATAATATAGTATAGTATAATAATTATATATTTTTATATAATTATTTTTGTCATGTTCAAATGTCATAATAACCTTTTGTTCATAAACTATTCCAATAATAGTCTATTTTTAGTAATTGCGTCGTAATAACCTTATTTTTACGAACGATAGCGAAATAACTTGTTCAAAGATTATAAATATTATCTTTTGAGATATTTCTCACAAAAATAGTATAATATCTTGATTATAACCATTTTTGCTAGAAAATAGTGTCTTTGTTTATAAAAACGTAGTTTTTACTAGTTTTCGTTTTTATAACGTTTTTATCCAAGATCTAGTGTTTTTGTACACTTTATTTGTAGTTTTTGTAACTTTTACACAACTTAATATGTCAAAGTGTTCATAATACATGGATCTACTCATATTTCATGTCAAAATCATACTTATAACATTTTTTGTTCAAGATCTAACATTTTACACACTTTAATTATAGTATAGTAGCTTTTATACAAGCATATCATGTATCATAGTGAATATCTTACAAGGATCTATCCATATTTCATGTCAAAGGTATTTTTACCCAAAAACTAACTTTATATACTTGTGTAAATCAACATATATATCATTTAAACTCATATAAACTTGAATAAACAACATATATAGTTAAAGAACTTGTATTCTCCCCCAAAAAGGTTTGAAAAGATGAAAATGAGGGGTATGAACTCACCTTGAGTGTGGATCTTAGGGTTCCTTGGAAGAGATTGAAGATTTTGGTTCTAAGACCCGGAGGACCCTTGGACAAAGCTATTATCCAATGGATTTCCGTGAGTATGTGTGTATAAAAGAGTATATGAAGGTATTTAGAACTTAAATCACTAGATGATCATAACTTACCAAGGATACTTGCAAGATCTTTGAAGATGGTGAAGTTTGGAGCTTAAAGACCCTTGGACAAAAGCTAATATCCAATGGATATGGATGGATGTTAGTGTGTGTAAAAGGTGTAAACTTGTGTTATGTTGTTTAGAATCAAGAGATGAGTGAAGATTACCTCTTGAACTTGTGAAATGGACTTGGAATGAAGCTTGAAGATGAAGCTGGTGATGGTGATGGTGTGGCCGAGAGCAAAGAAGAGAGGAGAGGAGAGTTGTGGCTTGGTTCAAAATGAAATGGCTAGTTCTCTTTAGGAAAGGTTTGGTATTGATTTTTCCATTATAAAATTTATAGCCTTTTTGTATCTAGTATTATAAAACTAAAAGAAAGGTTGTTGGTGTGATGGCATGTCCCCTAAGGGGGGGGGGGGGGGGTGGGCTGCCGATTTTGGGAAGGGGGGGTGGGGTGGGGTGGTGTGGTTTTTATAAAATAGCAATGTAGTTATAAAAATGTGTGATTTTTATAAAATAGTAAGACGTTTTAGTGAAATTTTATGCGTTTTTGGCGAAACGAAGTTCTAAATAATTATTTTGTATAAAAACATTGCCAAACATTAATTTTGTTTGAAACATAACTTGTTGGGTGCCAGAATACGCGTTTAAGCGCGGTATTCTTCCGTTTTCGCGATTTTCGGCATTTTACCGGAAAATGCATTTAGCTTTGAAATTAAATACTAGATATTATTACGTTACTTATCATATGAATTGTCATTTCATATTTGATGTTTAATGCACCTCATTTTGTATTTTGAGTCCAAACCCTGTGTACATTTATCCGTTCACAGCGGTTTAATCGTTATAACTTTCACATATGAACTCCGTTTTTGACGTTCTATATATCCACAGTTTCGTATTTACGAGTAGATCGTTTTATGAATATTATTATTCTCAAAATAATAGTTGTACGATTATCGAATTTTTACGCTACAATAGTCTGCTGTCCGTATTTTCGATTTTTAACCGATTATTGTTGTGATTTAGCATACGTAATACTATAATATTAATAATTCATCGCAAAAGTTATGGAAAATAACTTTTCAACATATAGATTAACGTACGCGTCGTTTGACTACAGTTGACTTTTGTTGACCAAAATTTACAATTGTCACATCATGTCAAGCCTGGTTCCCATAGCCTGGTTCCCATAGCCTTTTGTAATGATTGACAAAAGTTTGAAGTGAACCGGCTATCTCTATCCGAGATGATTGATCTCGGCACACCGTGCAATTTTACAATTTCTTTGACGTAGAGTCTTGCTAGCTTATCCGTCCTATCACCCTCCCTGATTGGCAGGAAGTGAGCGGATTTGGTTAACCTATCGATGATTACCCATATAGTATCTAACCCACCGGTTGTCTTTGGTAATTTGGTTATGAAGTCCATTGTTATCCGCTCCCACTTCCACTCGGATATTGGTGGTTGAACTAGCAAACCCGAGGGCTTTTGGTATTCTACTTTAACTTTGGCGCAAGTCAGGCACTTGCCCACGTAAGTAGCGATTTCTGCCTTCATGTTTGGCCACCAATACAGTTTCTTGAGGTCCAGGTACATTTTGTCGGACCCGGGATTAACGGAGTATCTAGTCTTGTGAGCTTCATTCATGATAATGTCTCTGTATCCGCCGAATCTCGGTGTCCAGATTCGGTTCATGAGGTAACGAGCTCCGTCACCCTTAACTTCAAGGTTTTTATCCATCCCTCGCAAGGCTTCATTTGCGACGTTCTCAGGTTTTAAGGCTTCTAGCTGCGCCTCTTTGATCTGAGTGGGTAAATGGGAATGGATCGTCATTGTTAATGATTTCACTCGGCTGCCCGAGTACTCCTTTCGACTAAGGGCATCAGCTACCACGTTGGCCTTCCCTGGGTGATAACGAATTTCACATTCATAGTCACTTAGTAGCTCCATCCATCTTCGTTGTCTCATATTGAGTTCTTTTTGATTGAGGATATGCTGGAGACTCTTATGGTCGGTGTATACCGTACATTCTGTGCCGTACAGGTAGTGTCTCCAGATCTTCAATGCGAACACTACTGCTCCCAACTCGAGGTCATGTGTAGTGTAGTTGACCTCGTGAGTTTTAAGCTGCCTCGAAGCGTAAGCAATAACCTTTCCTCTCTGCATGAGTACACAGCCCAGACCCTGGTTCGATGTGTCGCAATAGACCACAAAGTCTTCTGTTCCTTCTGGAAGGGATAGAATAGGAGCGCTGCATAAAGCTTTCTTTAGGGTCTGGAAGGCGGCATCTTGATTATCTCCCCACTTGAATGTTAAACCTTTCTGTGTCAGGGTGGTAAGTGGCTTTGCAATTTTGGAGAAATTCTGTATGAATCTTCGGTAATAGCCAGCAAGGCCCAAAAACTGACAGATTTCTGTCGGAGTTCTTGGCGCTTTCCAGCTTTCGATGGCTTTGATTTTGGAGGGATCCACATGTATCCCTTCTTTTCTGACTACGTGGCCTAGGAAGTCCACTTTTCGAAGCCAAAATTCGCATTTTAAAAATTTCGCATACAGCTTCTCCGCTCTTAACGTCTCCAAAACTTGTCGTAAGTGTTGGCTATGTTCCTCCTTGCTTCGTGAATAAATAAGTATGTCGTCAATGAATACTATCACGAATTTATCCAGGTAAGGTCGGCATACTCGGTTCATCAGATCCATGAACACTGCGGGCGCATTGGTTAATCCGAAGGGCATCACAATGAATTCATAATGGCCATAGCGAGTTCTGAATGCCGTTTTAGGAACATCTTCTTCTTGAACCTTGAGTTGGTGATATCCCGACCTCAGATCGATTTTTGAGAAATAGCTCGCTCCTTGGAGTTGATCGAACAGGTCGTCAATTCGGGGTAGCGGGTATTGATTTTTGATAGTAAGCTTGTTCAACTCCCGATAGTCAATGCACATACGGAATGATCCATCCTTCTTCTTCACGAACAAGACCGGTGCTCCCCAAGGTGAGAAGCTCGGCCTGATGAACCCTTTACTTAGCAGTTCGTTTAGTTGGCTGGATAATTCTTGCATTGCTGCCGGGGCTAATCGGTAAGGTGCTTTTGCTACCGGGGTGGCTCCTGGAATCAAATCGATTCTGAACTCGACTTGTCGTATGGGTGGTACTCCTGGAAGATCTTCTGGGAACACATCAGAAAAGTCGCAGACTTCGGGGATTTCTTTGATGTTCTTTACTTCTTTCTTTTCGTCAACAACGTGGGCTAATAAGGCATGGTATCTTTTCTGTAGGTATTTTCGGGCTTTGATGAAATATACGATTCGGAGGCTGGTACTGGGTTTATCACCGTAGACAACAAGGGTCTTGTAATCCAGCAGATGAAGTCGGATTCCTCGTTCGTAACACATGATGTCGGCATGATGGGGAATTAGCCAATCCATACCAACAATTACGTCAAAACTTCCTATTTTAACGGACATTAAATCGATTTGAAAAGAGTGATCATCCAGAGTGAGTGAAACGACCAAAACTTTACTATATAAATATGTAATATAAGTTGTGTGTATTTTAAAGCCTTATGTGTAATAAAATGAGAAATGTTGGTTGAAAAGGTTAATTTAGTCATTTTCACATAAAGGGTAAATTGGTCATTTGACCAAATGTGGAAATTAATATAAACTTTATTTATGATTTAGGACTAAAATGTAAGAATTATAGTTCCAAGTGGCCAATATAAGTGTTAGTGTCAAAAGTCTAAAGAATGCAAGCTTAGGGACCAAAATTGTAAAATTTTTATAAATAAAAATAAACATAAATGAGTGATTTATCACTCATTCTCCAGAACCTTGTAGACATATCGAGAGAGAGCAAAGAGATATGGGAAGAAGAAGAGGTTTAGAAGATTTTTCAAGAATTGGAAGAAGGAATTGAAGATTCCTTAGTAATCAAGGTAAGAACTCCACTATTCATCATCTTCTTCATATGAAACCTGGAAATTCGTGAGATGAAGATCATGAATGTTTCCAGGAGTTCATCTCCATCAAATCATGCTTAAACAACAACTAGATACGCCTAGATTACAAATAATCCTTGGAATTTTGATTAAAACTTTAGAAATGAATTTTGAGCTCAAGAACCCTAGAAATTTGGGTTATGAGTTTAAAACTGATTTCAATTGATTTAGTAAGTTCAAGGACTCTTAAGAAGGGTAAGAAATCAGTTTATGCTCAAAAATTAAACAAAATGGTTTTTGGTCAAAAATGGGCATTACGGGAATGTTTTAAGCCTTGGAATGGAATTGATGATTCCATGGTTTAAAACTATAAGTAAACTGCTATTTTAGGCTTAAAAGAGACTTTAAAATGATTAAGTTACATATTAAGGACTTAATCCTCGGACTAAAGGACCTGCAGCACAAAAATTGGCCAAGGAAAAAGAGCCCAGGAAGCACACGAGTCGTGCTTCCCATAGAAGGAAAAGAGCACGAGTCGTGCTCTCCTGGGAAAACCATTCTGTCCAATTTTTGAGTTTGGAACTCGATGCTAGACTTGTCCGATCGACCCGTAACTTATACCATAGCCTTAAAATGGTATGAAAACATGTGGAAAATTGTTAAATCAATAATCCGACCTCGCGGAAAATCACTGTAGCAAGCAGTGGCTAAAAATCAAGTAATTGTCCAAACTTGATTTTGAGATTTTAATTAAATTGGTCCGATAAACTTCAAACTTGAAACACAGGTCTAAAATGGCATAAGACTTCATGGGAAGTTGTCGGAATTAGAATACGACCTCCCGAGGCTACTGTAGCAAAATACATACAATATACGACTTAACTAAAATTAGTTAATTTAAAGGTTAGACACTTGTCTTGACCTTTAACGATAACACAAGGACTCTAACATGTTATAGAGTCAATTAGAATGTAAATTAATGTATCAATTACTATATATATAGGTGCAAGTCAAGTAGGTGGACACCGAAAGGGTAAAGAACCGAGGGACGTCTAAACAACCTTTCAAGAGTCCTAAGGTGAGTACATGTAGCATTTTCACCCATTTTGGGATATATGGCAATTAAATGAGTAGTTTTCAGATTTCATACAATATTTGGTAAGTGTGAAAATTTATTTGCAAAAATAGTATTTTTCTTAGCTTATATGGAAAGTGAACTACTATATTTGGAAGTATGAAATTGGTAATATCCTAGTTTATAATAAAAGTTTGTTAAAGTCAAAAGCTTGGCAATTAGCCATTATGTGTTCAAGTATTACTTCAGTTCCAGAAAGTATTTTCATAAATTGACTGGTGTTGTAGCTAGCAATGTTAGTAAGGGAACTATGTTCCAACCTACCCGGGTTAGGTAAGGAGTCTACTGGGGATAACCCCTTCGCGAAGTAGGCTGCCTCAGCACTTCTATGGTGTAGATTGATCCGTTCTTTCTAGCTGTAGAGACTTGGGGTATCACACATAGTGATTAAAGCCCTAAGTATAAAAATTCAGCAAGTTTATAAAACCAGTCAAGAAAGCACGAAATATGTTAGTTTTGAAATATATAAATGATTTTGAAAAAGAGAAAGTTATAGTATATTGATACTATAAGAATTTTCAGCGAATGTTTATTTAACAAGGTTTTTAGAAAAAGAGATTTTTATGATTGAGTCAAAAACTCATGTAACTCACGAGACAATTTGTCTTACGTATTCTATTTTTTTTATGCCATGTATTCCAGGTTCAGGTATAAGGCTGTGAGATAGTTTGAAGTTGCTAAATAAACACTAGGTGCAAAGGAGTGGAGCTGGATACAGCTTCCATATTTGGTATTGGTTGAATCCGTTTCTCTTAAGCTTATGGTTTGATATGTAAACGTGACACCCCTTTTGTTGTATTTAAACAACTACAATGGTTTTTATTAAACCGTGTGTTGTAAAATATATTTTATTGTAATATAAATGGTTTGAAAAAGTTGGGGTGTTACAAGTTGGTATCAGAGCCATAGTTTAAGCGAATTAGGATTGGATCATTCCACTCCTAGGCTTAGACTAGTAAAATAGTCAGTTAAAGTGAGTCACATAAATTGTTATGTCTTAAGGAAATAAGACATTAGTTGTTAAAGAAATTATATGAGTATAACTATGAGTTGAAAGTAGCTAATTGATACTAGTAAACAGTGGAACCGAGCGGGAACGTTGGGAACAACATGTGTAGGTGATTATGGTAATATGGGCCCGTATTATCATAATCACAGGACGCGTATTGTGACTAGTGTAACCGCGAGGGAATACTGGGAAACTAGTGGAAAAGTAGTAGACAAATATTATGATATATTATGAAAGACTAAAGTATTTGAAATCTTATAGCAAAATGCGAACTAGAAGTGGACAAGGATCGTACGCAGAAAATCCGGATCCTAATGCAAGACCCCCTGTTCCTCCTCGACCGCCCCAAGCTGTTGATGATGGCAATGCAAGGGGTGAGGCTAATCCGCCTCCACCTCCATTGACTTTGGAGGCAATTCAGAAATTATTGCATGATTCACAAGTGCAAAACAGACAAGAAATGACCCGTCTTTTGGATGAGCGACTGGGTGAAAGATCTAGGTCGCAACCTGAAGATAGCGAGAAGAGTGTGGCTCCTGAAGGCACTAATCCAAGACAGAATACTTCTCAGGGAGACTCTTCTTCCAAGACGCAGCCACAGTTTAAGACAAAAGGGACGTGTACTTTTAAGGACTTTATGTCCTGTCGGCCAAAAGAGTTCAATGGGGAAATGGACCCACGAATAACTATCCGGTGGGTAACCGAAATGGAACAAGTTCTTCACATTTGTCGTTGTGAAGATGATTTGAAGGTTGGGTTTGCTTCTCAAATGCTGAAGGCGGGAGCTCTTGATTGGTGGAATACTCTCCGCCGAACCAAGGGAAGTGATTTTGTTGATGCTTTATCTTGGAAGGAGTTCGTTCAGCGGTTAAAAGGCAAGTTCTGTTCATCCAGGCATCGGGAGAATTTGGTTAATGAATTCTTTGCTCTTGCAAAGGATAAACAGACAGTTGATGAGTATACTAAGAAATTTTGTGAAATGTTGCCATTCTTGGACGACACGTTACCGACGGAAGCTGGAAGGATTAACCGTTATGTTAATGGGTTGCCAGGGGATTATTATTTGGAAGTTAGTAAAGCCACTACTCTTGATGAAGCCATTGAATCTGCGGCTAGAGTTGAGAGTATGTTAGAGAAAAAGGCAAAAGAACGACAAGTTTTTACGGAGAAGCGAAAGTCTTCAGGAATCTCTGGAGCAAACAAGAAGAGCCGTTTTTCATCAGGGTTTTCTAAACAAGGTGAAGTCAAAGAGTGTAAGAAGTGTGGTAAAAGGCATAGTGGAGAATGCAAGAAGGGTACCAGCGGATGTTATAAATGTGGTCTTCCGGGCCACCTAGCCAAAGATTGTAAAGTGAAAGATATCAGTGAAGTGGAATGTTATAATTGCCATGAAAAGGGACATTACAGCACCAATTGTCCCAAGAATAAGAATGAGAAATTAATTTCCACTGCGAGTAATAAGAAGGCGGAGCCGGCAAAGACAAAAGGAAGAGCATTTCAGATGACCCTTGAAGAAGCCAAAGAAGATCAGGATGTGGTGGCAGGTACACTTATTGTAAACTCGCAACCTGCTTATGTTCTTTTCGATTCTGGAGCACATTTTTCTTTTGTGTCCCATGATTTTAGTAAGCGTCTGAATATGCCAATGAAACCATTAGATAATACTTGTGTAATAGAAGTCGCGAACGGGGAGCTAGTTACTGTACGACATGTGTACGAGAAATGTCCGGTTGAGGTTAATGGGCGAATCTTAAAGGCTGATTTGTTACCTATCGGAATTAAGGGATTCGATATTGTTATTGGGATGGATTGGCTCGGAACTCATAATGCTAAAATCCTATGCGGAAAACGAATGGTGTCGATTAAATTTCCTGATAGTAGCAAAGTTTATATATATGGGGAACGACGGAAGAATATGCAGAGTCTCATCACTGCTATTAAAGCCCGTAAGTGCATCCAAAAAGGGTGTGAATCATTCATTGCTTATGTGATGAATGGGAGGAAAGAGAAGCAGAAGATGGAGGATATAAAAGTAGTTAATGAATTTCCTGAAGTTTTTCCTGATGACTTACCTGGGTTACCACCCATTAGGCAAGTTGAATTTCGTATTGATCTTGTTCCTGGAGCAAGTCCCATTGCCCGTGCACCGTACCGTCTTGCTCCTACAGAGATGAGAGAACTTATGTCTCAGTTGCAAGAACTTCTTGACAAGGGGTTTATTCGTCCCAGCTCTTCTCCTTGGGGAGCTCCAGTGTTATTTGTCAAGAAGAAAGATGGTACTATGCGTATGTGTATAGACTATCGTGAGCTCAATAAAGTGACAATCAAGAATCGTTACCCTTTGCCAAGAATTGATGATTTATTTGATCAGCTGCAGGGAGCTAGTTATTTCTCAAAAATTGACCTTCGCTCCGGATATCATCAAGTGCGGGTCAAAGAGGAAGATGTATGCAAGACTGCATTCCGAACTCGATATGGTCACTATGAATTTTTAGTGATGCCATTCGGTCTCACTAATGCCCCAGCTGTGTTTATGGACCTCATGAATAGGGTCTGTAAACCTTTCCTTGACAGATTTGTTATCGTTTTCATCGACGATATTCTAGTCTAGTCAAAAAGTGAAGCGGAGCATGAAGTGCACCTACGTGAAGTGTTGCGTACCTTGAAGAATGAACAATTATATGCGAAGCTGTCAAAATGTGACTTTTGGTTGCGGGAAGTTCAGTTTCTGGGTCATGTTGTTTCAGCCGAAGGTATTAAAGTGGACCCAGCAAAAATAGAAGCGGTAATGAAATGGGAGCCACCGAAGACACCTACAGAAGTTAGAAGTTTTCTTGGGTTAGCCGGTTATTACCGACGATTTATCCAAGATTTTTCTAAAATAGCGGTGCCATTGACTCAGTTAACTCGGAAAGAAGTGAAGTTTATCTGGGGAGAAAAACAGCAAGAAGCCTTTGAAATACTGAAAAAGAAGTTATGTGAAGCTCCAGTACTCTCTTTACCAGAAGGCACAGAAGAGTTTGTAGTATTCAGCGATGCATCTAATAGAGGTCTCGGATGTGTTCTTATGCAACGGGGCAAAGTTATTGCCTATGCTTCTAGATAACTAAAAGATGCAGAGACGCGTTACACTACTCATGATCTAGAATTGGCTGCAATTGTGTTTGCATTAAAGATTTGGAGGCACTATCTGTATGGGACGAAATGCAAGATATATACAGATCACAAAAGTCTACAATATCTCTTCACTCAGAAAGAATTAAACCTAAGACAGACACGGTGGATTGAATTGGTGAATGATTATGACTGTGAAATAATTTATCACGAAGGAAAAGCTAATGTAGTAGCCGATGCTTTAAGCCGAAAGGTTCGTGAAAAAGTTATTAAAGGAAGATCTATGCGAATTGAAGTGGTCTCAACTTTGATTCAAAAGATTAAAGAAGCTCAAGACGATGCTTTAACTGAAGAGAATATAAAGAAAGAAAAGCTTGGCAAAAAGGTGGTGTTTGAAGAAAATACTCAAGGGTTACGTACTTTTAAAGGACGTATTTGGGTACCTAAGTATGGTGCAACTAGAAAGATAATCTTGGATGATTCTCACAAATCCAAGTATTCTATATATCCTGGAAGTACAAAAACATATCAAGATTTGAAGCAGCATTATTGGTGGCCAGGAATGAAAAAGAGAATAGCAAAATACATATCCCACAGTGATACTTGTGCACAAGTAAAAGCAGAACATCAGGTACCATATGGTACTGCGCAGTCATTACAGATACCAGAAGGGAAATGGGAAGATCTGACCATGGATTTTGTTATGGGGCTGCCAAGAACGAGAAAGGGACACGATAGTATATGGGTCATTGTTGACAGATTGACTAAAAGTGCCCTATTCCTCGCAATGAAAGAAACTGCCTCACTTGGAGAATTAGCTCAGTTATACATCGATGAAGTGATCAGACGTTATGGAGCACCTTTGTCCATAGTTTCAGATAGAGATCCTCGATTTACGTCCAATTTCTGGGATTCTCTACAAGAAAAGATGGGGACACGAATCAAGATGAGTACAGCCTATCATCCTCAAACTGATGGGCAAAGCGAACGTACTATTCAGACCTTGGAGGACATGTTGAGATCGTGTGCCATTGATTTTGGTGGTAATTGGGACCAACACCTACCATTAGTAGAATTCTCGTATAACAACAGTTATCACTCAAGCATCAAGATGCCGCCTTTTGAAGCGTTATACGGTAGAAAGTGTAGAACCCCAGTGTGCTGGTTAGAAGCTGGTGAAGCAAAACTCACTGGACCAGAAATTGTAAGAATGACAAATGAAAAGATTGGTGTAATACAGTCCAACATGAAAGCCGCGCAAGATCGCCAAAGAAGCTACTCAAATTTGAAGAAAAGACCATATGATCTAAAAGAAGGCGATTTGGTGATGATAAAAGTATCACCTTGGAAGGGAGTGATAAGATTCGGCAAGAAAGGGAAGTTGAGTCCAAGATACATTGGACCCTTCAAAATACTGAAAAGAATTGGTTTACAAGCCTTCAAGCTGGAGTTGCCACAAGAACTCAGGGGAATACATGATACATTTCATGTATGCTATCTTAAGAAGTACTTTGGAAAGAAGGAATTAACCATTCCTTTAGAAGAAGTAAGAGTGGAAGCACCTAACAGACTAGTCGAAGAACCAGAGGCAATGTTAGAAGTGAAAACCAAGAAATTAAGGAACAGAGTGATTGATCTTGTATTGGTCAAGTGGAAGCATTCACTGGGTTCAGATTTAACTTGGGAAACCTTGGAAAGCATGAAAAGAAGATACCCTAATTTTACGGATTATGAAGCGATTCCGAGGACGGAATCCTAATTAGGGGGAGGTAGTTGAAACGACCAAAACTTTACTATATAAATATGTAATATAAGTTGTGTGTATTTTAAAGCCTTATGTGTAATAAAATGAGAAATGTTGGTTGAAAAGGTTAATTTAGTCATTTTCACATAAAGGGTAAATTGGTCATTTGACCAAATGTGGAAATTAATATAAACTTTATTTATGATTTAGGACTAAAATGTAAGAATTATAGTTCCAAGTGGCCAATATAAGTGTTAGTGTTAAAAGTCTAAAGAATGCAAGCTTAGAGACCAAAATTGTAAAATTTTTATAAATAAAAATAAACATAAATGAGTGATTTATCACTCATTCTCCAGAACCTTGTAGACATATCGAGAGAGAGCAAAGAGATATGGGAAGAAGAAGAGGTTTAGAAGATTTTTCAAGAATTGGAAGAAGGAATTGAAGATTCCTTAGTAATCAAGGTAAGAACTCCACTATTCATCATCTTCTTCATATGAAACCTGGAAATTCGTGAGATGAAGATCATGAATGTTTCCAGGAGTTCATCTCCATCAAATCATGCTTAAACAACAACTAGATACGCCTAGATTACAAATAATCCTTGGAATTTTGATTAAAACTTTAGAAATGAATTTTGAGCTCAAGAACCCTAGAAATTTGGGTTATGAGTTTAAAACTGATTTCAATTGATTTAGTAAGTTCAAGGACTCTTAAGAAGGGTAAGAAATCAGTTTATGCTCAAAAATTAAACAAAATGGTTTTTGGTCAAAAATGGGCATTACGGGAATGTTTTAAGCCTTGGAATGGAATTGATGATTCCATGGTTTAAAACTATAAGTAAACTGCTATTTTAGGCTTAAAAGAGACTTTAAAATGATTAAGTTACATATTAAGGACTTAATCCTCGGACTAAAGGACCTGCAGCACAAAAATTGGCCAAGGAAAAAGAGCCCAGGAAGCACACGAGTCGTGCTTCCCATAGAAGGAAAAGAGCACGAGTCGTGCTCTCCTGGGAAAACCATTCTGTCCAATTTTTGAGTTTGGAACTCGATGCTAGACTTGTCCGATCGACCCGTAACTTATACCATAGCCTTAAAATGGTATGAAAACATGTGGAAAATTGTTAAATCAATAATCCGACCTCGCGGAAAATCACTGTAGCAAGCAGTGGCTAAAAATCAAGTAATTGTCCAAACTTGATTTTGAGATTTTAATTAAATTGGTCCGATAAACTTCAAACTTGAAACACAGGTCTAAAATGGCATAAGACTTCATGGGAAGTTGTCGGAATTAGAATACGACCTCCCGAGGCTACTGTAGCAAAATACATACAATATACGACTTAACTAAAATTAGTTAATTTAAAGGTTAGACACTTGTCTTGACCTTTAACGATAACACAAGGACTCTAACATGTTATAGAGTCAATTAGAATGTAAATTAATGTATCAATTACTATATATATAGGTGCAAGTCAAGTAGGTGGACACCGAAAGGGTAAAGAACCGAGGGACGTCTAAACAACCTTTCAAGAGTCCTAAGGTGAGTACATGTAGCATTTTCACCCATTTTGGGATATATGGCAATTAAATGAGTAGTTTTCAGATTTCATACAATATTTGGTAAGTGTGAAAATTTATTTGCAAAAATAGTATTTTTCTTAGCTTATATGGAAAGTGAACTACTATATTTGGAAGTATGAAATTGGTAATATCCTAGTTTATAATAAAAGTTTGTTAAAGTCAAAAGCTTGGCAATTAGCCATTATGTGTTCAAGTATTACTTCAGTTCCAGAAAGTATTTTCATAAATTGACTGGTGTTGTAGCTAGCAATGTTAGTAAGGGAACTATGTTCCAACCTACCCGGGTTAGGTAAGGAGTCTACTGGGGATAACCCCTTCGCGAAGTAGGCTGCCTCAGCACTTCTATGGTGTAGATTGATCCGTTCTTTCTAGCTGTAGAGACTTGGGGTATCACACATAGTGATTAAAGCCCTAAGTATAAAAATTCAGCAAGTTTATAAAACCAGTCAAGAAAGCACGAAATATGTTAGTTTTGAAATATATAAATGATTTTGAAAAAGAGAAAGTTATAGTATATTGATACTATAAGAATTTTCAGCGAATGTTTATTTAACAAGGTTTTTAGAAAAAGAGATTTTTATGATTGAGTCAAAAACTCATGTAACTCACGAGACAATTTGTCTTACGTATTCTATTTTTTTTATGCCATGTATTCCAGGTTCAGGTATAAGGCTGTGAGATAGTTTGAAGTTGCTAAATAAACACTAGGTGCAAAGGAGTGGAGCTGGATACAGCTTCCATATTTGGTATTGGTTGAATCCGTTTCTCTTAAGCTTATGGTTTGATATGTAAACGTGACACCCCTTTTGTTGTATTTAAACAACTACAATGGTTTTTATTAAACCGTGTGTTGTAAAATATATTTTATTGTAATATAAATGGTTTGAAAAAGTTGGGATGTTACAGTGAGTGTACAGCCTATGTATATGTCGTTTGTGCTTTCTGTTTTGCCATTAGCCATTTCTACCGTAAATGTTTCATTGAGTGGTTGAGGTTTTTGTTTTAGTAAGTATTTAAACTCGTGGCTTACGAAACTCCTCTCCGCACCGCTATCGAATAGTATACAAGCATATGAATTATTGACGAGGAACGTACCGGTAACCACGGTAGGATCCTCTACCGCTTCAGCGCATCCCATGGCTAGGACTCTTCCATTTCTCCCCACATTCTTTGTCTTTGGGCAATCACGTTTAAAATGCCCTGTCTCACCACAACCATAACAGGCTTGACTCACCTCGAAATTAGTGGCTTGAGGGGTTTGTGGGGTTGGCGTCCTGCAGAATCGGGCAATGTGGCCCTTCTTGTTACAGTTCAAGCAGTGCATTTCTCTACAAGCTCCAGTATGGTGGAAATTGCACTTGTTGCACTTGGGTAGCGTCTCAATGTATTGCTTGGTGGTGGTTGGGGCGTTCGGGACAGTGGCTGCACGAACTGCCACAATTTGTTGTCTTTTCGCACCATCTTGATTTGGTTGGTTTCTCCCCCTATTCCATGGTTTCCTCTTGTGATCTCTTTCTTTTGACTGTTCGGTCTTTTGGGTCATGGTTCCCTGGCGTATCCCATGGTCGACTAACCGCTGGGCCAATCGTTTGGCGCTGTCAAAAGTGGCAGGACTTGTGTTGGAAATCAATGTTCATGTAATAGTTTCAAAAACAAGAGTTTGCAACGGAAGCATAAAATCATGAACACAAATTCCATTTTCAAGAGGATCATGCTACATGCATGTAGAGATAAGATGAAGAACAAACATAGTTTAAATTCAAGATCATAACCTTTGTTCTTGGGTTTGGTTTGGATGATTTTGATAGCTAGGAATCAAATTAGAATCCCTCTATAGTTGATCCACCACAAGCTTGAACACCCTTGAATGCTAGTTCCACAACTTGCAAGATATGACTCCTTTTCTTATAAAACCAAAAACCAATTTTTTCTAAGAACTTAAGGAGAGTTTTTGACTGATTTCTTGAAGCAAGAATGATGTACTAACACCCTCAAAACGTGGCCAACATATATCATACAAAGGAAAAGAAAAGCACATGCAACTAGCTTAAAAGAAAGTCCCATTTGATTTCTATAATCAAAAGCTAGAAGACACAAAGCATCTTCCTTTTCTTTTAAGTTCTTAATGCATTCTTTTCCTTCCAATATGGCTGATTTTATGATGACAAATGAAGTGCTAGTTGGTTGTTATTATTTATAAAACTTAGATAATAAAAGCTTATAAATAATACATCTTCTTATTTCTTAAATGGGATAACATTTAACCCATAATCATATACATAAATAAACCATCTAAATATACAATCTTAATTGTATAATTATATATATACATATATATATATATATATATATATATAACAATATATATATATATTATTTAATTTACCAATTAAATTAAATAAAAGGCTTACTTATAAATCAATTAAATCGTTTAACAATTTAAACAATTTAATTGTTACACTTAATTAATTCATCACATATGAATTACTAATCAACCTTTAATTTTGTAGTTATTATTATTTACCTCAAATAATAATAACCTACAAGATTAAATTGCAAGTTTAGTATCATTTGATGTTAAATCAAATTTAACGTTCTAAATGATCAATTGGTGTCAAACTTGTTGTTGGTGTGACCCTATAGGATCATGTATTATTAGTAATATCATTTTATGACCATCCTTGGGCATATAGAACTAACAATCTCCCACTTGCACAAGGTTGCATCATAGAATGATATCGACAGTGGTAAACGTCTAGCAACATTTCACTGCCCCTAATAACACATGACATTGTGCCATTCTACAACATTCAATTCTTCAGAAAACACGAGGCTCTAATTGATGTATAAGGTTATCTATCAATTATCCCTTTGTCACAGACATCATGTTGAACATGAGACATGGATCTTAATCATTCTCATTTTATGTTCAACTTTCAAACAGGCGCCTTAGATGTCTAACTCTCAACACATAAGAGGAACAAATCCCATCTTGACTACATACGCCCCTCATATAGTTAGTACTATGCATGAGTATGGCCTTTATGGTTGTCTGTATTTCAAGGACAACAGTAAACCATATCAAAGCATAGTACACTCTACACTTGAGTCCCAAATATGTATCTCAAGTCAAAGGATACAATGATAATACCTTTATTCATGAATCACTTATGATGATGATCCATGGAGTTATCTTGAAACGGGTTAAGTCCAATACTTGTTCACTGACAAGTACCTATGAATTTGGTTGCAACCTTTTGCTACTTTTACCCATAAAAGTCAACCAATCCAATTCATATTAGTCTTACTTCATAATTGCTCCCACAACTATGATCGACTATGGACGTTTAGAATAACTAAATTATTCAAGGATTAAACATGCTAATAAAACACAATAATTATGAATGAAACATCACGTCACATATATTACATAATTCTTGTCGTTTACATAAGTTCATATTCATAAAACATTAAACACAAATCAAATCCATTCATTAGAAAAACGAAGTCCTATACCCTTAGCATGACTTTCATGCTTAGTTTGGGGTAAAGGTTTCGTGAATGGGTCTGCCAAATTTTGATCTGTATGAACCTTGTGAATACTTATTTCACCATTCTTAACTTCATGTCTAATGTAGTTATACCTTCGGTGAATGTGTTTGGTCTTTTGATGCAATCTAGGTTCCTTTGCTTGAGCTATAGCACCTAGATTGTCACAGAAGATTTCTATAGGGCCCCGAATGGAAGGAACAACCCCTAGATCTTCTATGAACTTTCTCATCCATACAGCTTCTTGAGCAGCTTCCGAAGCAACAACATACTCTGATTCTGTAGTGGATTGTGCAATCACTTCTTGTTTGGAACTCTTCCAAGACACGGCTCCTCCATTTAAAATAAAGACATACCCAGATTGAGAGTTCGAATCATCCCTATCTGTTTGGAAGCTTGCGTCAGTGTAACTCTTTACCTTTAAGCTTTCTTCCAAACCGCCGTAAACTAAGAACATATCTTTAGTTCTTCTCAAGTACTTAAGAATGTTTTTTACAGCAGTCCAGTGGGCTTCACCTGAGTTCTGTTGATACTTACTAGTCATACTTAAGGCACATGAGACGTCGGGCCTAGTGCATAACATGGCATACATGATGGACCCAATTGCCGAAGCATATGGGACATGTTTCATCCTTTCAAGTTCAGTCCTAGAGTTTGGGCACTGAGACTTGCTTAGGATGGTGCCATGAGGCATTGGCAAGAATCCTCTTTTGGAGTCTTGCATCTTGAACCTTTTCAAGATTTTATCAATATATACACTTTGGCTAAGACCAATAAGTCTCTTAGATCTATCTCTATAGATCTTTATGCCTAATACATAAGCAGCTTCCCCTAGATCCTTCATTGAGAAACAACTCTCAAGGAACGCTTTGACACCTTTTAAGGTTGGGATGTCATTTCCAAATAAAAGTATGTCATCTACATACAATACTAGGATTATGACAATGCTCCCACTAGCTTTCTTGTAAACACAGGAGTCATCCTCATTTTTGATGAATCCAAAACTCGTAATCTTTTCATCAAAACGGATGTTCCATGTTCGAGACGCTTGCTTTAATCCATAGATAGATCTTTTAAGCTTGCACACTTTGTTTGGATGATTGGGATCGACAAAACCTTCAGGTTGATCCATATAGACATCTTCCAATAAGTATCCATTAAGGAAAGCGGTCTTGACATCCATTTGCCATATCTCATAATCATAGTACGCGGCTATGGCAAAAAGTATCCTAATCGACTTGATCATTGCCAGTGGAGAAAAGGTCTCATCATAGTCAATACCATGAGTCTGTGAGTATCCTTTAGCGATAAGTCTAGCCTTAAAAGTGTGAACATTTCCATCCACGTCGATTTTCTTCTTGAAAACCCATTTGTTCCCAACAGTCTTACAATTGGTGGGAAGATTAACCAAGTTCCAAACTTGATTATCGTGCATGGATTGCATCTCAGTGTTCATGGCCTCAAGCCATTTATCAAATTCAGGATCTGATATTGCACTCTGATAGTTGACGGGTTCATCAGAATCTATCGTATAACATTCCTCTTCCATCAAAAGGTAACCATACCTTTCTGGTTCAATTCGAACCCTACTAGATTTGCGAACACCTTGTGTTACAATTTGTTCCTGATCAACCGTTTGTTTAGGTTCAACAATTTCTTGTTGAATGCTAGATTCAACTTCTTGTGTATCAGGTTGTGGTTCCTGAAGTTCCTCAAGTTCCACAAACCTCCCACTAGCCTCTTCCGTCAGAAACTTGTTTTCTAGGAATTCAGCTATTCGAGAAATAAATATCTTATTCTCGATGGGATTGTAGAAATAGTATCCAAGACAATCTTTCGGATACCCTACAAAGATACATTTAGTTGAACGGGGTTCTAATTTGTTTGAAGCTTCTTGTCTAACATATGCTTCACAACCCCATACCTTGAGATAGGATAAAGATGGAACCCTTCCATGCCATATCTCATAAGGCGTTTTATCTACCTTCTTAGTAGGTGCCATGTTTAGGAGACGAGCAGCTGTTTGTAAAGCATAACCCCAGAAAGATAAAGGTAGAGTACTTCTACTCATCATGGATCAAACCATATCCAATAGTGTTCGGTTCCGCCTCTCAGACACACCATTATGTTGTGGTGTTCCAGGTGGAGTAAGTTGTGAAACAATTCCACAAGTCTTACAATGATCCATAAAGTTTGTACTTAAGTACTCACCTCCTCTATCAGAACGAAGAACTTTAATTGTTTTGTTGAGTTGATTTTCCACTTCACTTTGAAACGTTTTGAACATTTCAAACGCCTCATGTTTATGTTTAATCAAATAAACATATCCAAAACGACTAAAGTCGTCAGTGATGGTGATGAAATATCTTTCACCATATCTAGTCATTGGCTTGAAAGGACCACATACATCCGTATGTATGATTCCTAACAAGTCCTTTGCTCTCTCATTGGTTCCGGAGAAAGGAGGTTTAGTCATCTTGCCATGTAAACAAGATTCACATATATCAAATGAGTCATTCTCATTTGCCTTCAAAAGTCCACTCTTTTGAAGTTGGGATATGCGATTCTTGTTTATATGCCCAAGGCGACAATGCCATAGATAGGTTTGACTCAAATCAAATTTGGGTTTCTTCTATCAAAGTGTGGTATAAAGAGCCATTGTTAGTCTTTTCATCAAGGTTTACTTCATAAATTCCATTTAAAGGCCTAGCCTCAAAATAGAATACATTATTTTTGTAAACACAAATATCATCATTATTAAAGGAAAGATCAAATCCACATTGTCTTAATTTAGCAACCGAAATAATATTCCTAGTCAAGCTAGGAACATAGTAAACATTCAACAATGTCACACACAAGCCATTAGGTAGTAATAAATTAAAACTTCCAATTGAATCCACCGCAACCCTTGCATTGTTTCCAACCCGAAGTACTACCTCATTTGCCTTCAGTTGCCTACTTCTTTTGAACCCCTGCAACATATTACATATGTGAGTTCCACAACCAGTATCAAATACCCATGTGTTAGGAGATAAATTATAAAGTTCTAGGTCTATCACATAGATACCTGAATTGCCTTCACCGGCCTTCTTCTTCTTCAACTCCGCAAGATAAGTAGGGCAATTTCTCTTCCAATGCCCAGCTTTGCCACATTCAAAGCATGTGTCTTCTTTGGCAACCTTTGCCTTCTTCTTGGGCGGATGGGAAGGTTGGACAACTTTCTTGCCCTTACCTTTGAAAGCTTTTGCTTTCCCTTTGCCGTTGGAGTTGGTGGGGTGTTCAGGTCTAGTTCTCTTTGTGCCACCTTCCTTGATCATGAGAACTTGAGTGGTTTTCTTAGGCAGATTCTTTTCCGCGGTAATTAGCATCCCATGTAATTCCAGGATAGTCTTGTTTAAACCATTCATGTTAAAATTCATGACAAAAGGATCAAAGGACTTTACCAAGGAGTTTAGGATCATATCCGTTGCTAGCTCTTCGGGCATCACAACTCCAAGACGTGCCAAATGATCAATGTGACTCTTCATTTTGAGCACATAAGAGCTTACCGACTGCCCATCCTCCATCTTGCAAGCATGGAAAGCCCGAACAGTTTCGAACATTTCCGTTCTTGCAAGTTGTTGGAACATTTCCTTTAGTTGATGAATCATGTCATAGGCTGAATGATTCTCCAAATCCTTCTGAAGGTCAGGAATCATGGTTGCCAACATGAGGCATGATGCATCGATGGAATCATCCATCTTTTTAAGCCATGCATCGTGTGCGGGCTTAGGAATGGCAGGGGGCTCTTCTGGAAGTTGTTCATTGAGAACATATTCTTTCTTTTCTTGTTTGAGAACAATTCTCACACTACGGTGCCAATCCAAGAAGTTGGTATGGTTAAGTTTTTCTCCTCCAAGGAGAGACCGTAGTGAGGTTTTGTTAGGAGCCGAGTGTGTGTTGTTTGGTGCAATCTACAAAATTTTTAACAAGGTTCTATTTAGTAAATTATGATATTAAGTCCTTAATAATTAATACCCTTTCTTGTTTCATAAACTTTAATTAATTAAGGTCTAGAATCCAAGTTGCATTACGAATAAGTGGTTAGGTATCCTTTATCCCACCTATTCGAATCAACAAGGTAGGTAACGGTTTACCAATTATATCCAAATATAATTTCTAGAGTTATGGGATCCCATTATAACATTTATAAGTTTGGCATGTTTGATCCCATCTATGCCTTGGATTTCTAATGCTTAGGTGACCTTTATCACAAGAGATTTCCAAACGAATCATCCAACTTAAACGGACGTGTAGTTTTGACAACTATTAATGGTTAGGTGTCCTTTATCTCATCAATATTGCAAAACTACTTCTTGTATCACAAGAAGACTCCAAGTGGTTAGGTATCCTTTATCCCACAAGGAAATACAAGTGATACATGAGTGTCTTTAAGAAGGACGGCATAGATTCGTATTTCATAAGGGATTTGAATGTTTTACAATTCTAATTTTTGAAAAACATATGGTATCATGTAGATTTCATGCATCCAATGAACATGGTACCATTAAATCTTATTTTGTTAATTGGTTCCTAAATCATAAAATCTCCATTTTATTGATTCTTTGTTTGTGGTCAAGATTACAATTAATATCCAATATTAAGTTTGAGTTTGATCACATATATTAGAACCAATTTATAATCCTAAATAATTACCATTATTACTTAGGGTTGGAGTTTGTAAGAGTTTATAAAATCTCCATTTTATTTCTTGTTTCAATCATTTTCAAAACTTGACTAAATAGGTTTTAAACAAAACCCATTTTAATAAAATCCATTTTATCACATCTTATGTTTTAAATGTGTAAGACCCATATCCTGATTATAACATATACTTAAAATAAGAGTGTTAGGAATTATATGATTTTTGGTAGTTATAAAGCTAAGAAAAACTTTAGTTACAATTTCATATAAAATCAGCATTTTGTGTCGTTTTTAGAAAAATCATAATTAATTCTAGGAAAATTGTTTGGACCTCAAACGAATGCACAAAGTTTACAAATTGAGTCTAGTACAATTACCAAAAATAATAGTAAGCTTGAAAATGAGATTATCTATGGTAAAAAATGCAATCGTTACTGATTAGTTCGGAATTGACAGATTAGATAGCCTGTTTTCAAAAATTCATAATAAATCATAGAAAAATCGTATAAATACGTAAAATACATCCCTGGAAAGGTATTGAGATGAATTTTCTGAATATCAAATAAAAACGTGAATTTAATGGGTTTAAGATCGGCTAAACCAGTCTTGAACAGACTGATTCTAGAAGGCCTTTAATTTCAACAAAATTATATTATTAAAATCTTTTGTCAAAAGTGTCATGCCATTTTTTATTCAAGAATTCAAGTATAAATACCCCCCAAAACATCTCATAAACCACACCAACAAATATCAATCCAATATATAGAGGTTTCTAAGCACTAGAGTGTAAGAAGTGAGCGGAAGGAAGCTCAAAAGCCTAGCGAAGAAGTTATAGGTTCCGACGACTGGTCATAAGGTAACTACAAAGTTTTCTATAGCTTAATTAGGTATTGTAAAATAGTTTTTGTGTTAAGAAGTAGAATATTTAATAAGTATAACATATGTTATATTATACTAATTTCTAACAATAGTAAACAAAAACCTTAAAATGTCGTTATTATAACAATTCGTAATTTCCGAATATAATACCGATTGATTTACTTACGAGGACGGTGACTAGGCCGATTACTTGGGATCTGGTTGTTGGATTTTCCGAAAGGCTAAAATGCTGAAAGGATCCTGCCACCCCATCTAATCTTCTACCTGGCCGTTCTTTACTTGATAAATCATGGAGTATCATATTGGAATTATTGAAGGGTTTAATGATGCGACTATAATATAGTTAAGGATTAAGAAATGATAGATTTCTCATTATGTTAACAGTTAAAATGAAGGAAATACAAAGCCGAGAAAGATAAACGATATAGTCAACTATAATCAGGTGAGTCTTCTCACTATACTATAGGTGATATTGCATGCGTAGGAAGGAAGATATGTTAGACTAAGGTGATCTTACCTGTTATGATAATTGTATGAATTATTGCTATGATAATGATTGTTTGTGGAAGGAACGGGATAGCCCGCGAGCCAATAGGCGGAACGGGAATAGCCTGCGAGTCATTAGACAGAACGGGATAGCCCGCGAGCCAATAGGCGGAACGGGAATAGCCTGCGAGTCATTAGACGGAACGGGAAAAGCCTGCGAGCAATAAGACAGAACGGGAACTGCCCGTGAGTCTTCAGCGGAACAGGGATAGCCCGCGAGTCTCACAGACATATGAATGGTTATGATGTGTTGTATGTTATGTGATGGATCGTATGGTATTTTGAGGAACTCACTAAGCTCCGTGCTTACCCTTTCCCTATATAAACTACTGTTTCAGGTACATCAGGTACCATGGATGGCAAGGCGTGACGTGTATACACTGTGCTGCTTCATTGGAGGAATGTTTTTGAATTAATATTCCGCTATATTGTGTTTTCGTTAACTTCTGTTAATCCTGGGGTGTTTTCATTAAACTTATAATTTATGGAATTTTATGAAAATCAATTAAGTGGCTTTTCTTATATTGAAGTGTTCGTTTAATTTTTTTTTTTTATTTTACCCTAAAATTTTGGGATGTTACAAGTTGGTATCAGAGCACAGCTTGAGAGAATCAGGCTCACTTAGTGAGTTCTGGACTCAAGTTGAGGCTTAAGAGTTTTCTTAAAACATTTTTACGAAAGAAAGATGTTTTATAATGGGTGAACTGAAGACACAGTGTGTACCGCCAGCCGACGCCAGTATGAGAAAAGGGTTAAGTATTTAATATTATGGATGTTAAAAAAAACATATGGTATATGTTTGCTGAAATGCCTGGTAGAGATCACACATTGTTGTATTATTATCTGCTATTTGCTAATAGAACTGTATGCTAGTGCCGATAGGTTGCTTAGAGATTTCCACTAAGTTGTATACAATATGGACTGAATAGTAATAGAATGTGTGAGTTGACCTTATTGCATGTTCCTTGTTTGGTTGTTGCCTTAGGGAAGATTCTCTTATTTGGAAGACTGTTTAGTTCGATATTGTATATAACTACGTTCGCGAAACAACCTGTCATCACTGGAGGAAGTTCCGTCTTAGTTAGAATAGCAGGGTGGGGGTGGGATTCCAAGTATTCCTAGAAGGTTTGACATATGCCTTATAAGGGCATATGTGTTAAAATTATCGGTAAGAAGCGAATTGGATATTTCGAGACGGGTCTTGGAACGGACATGGATAGGTGTGGAAGGTAGTAGTAGAGCTCCTACTATCGAAAGCACAGGATCCGCGTTCGAGTCGGGAGTTCGTCACGAAGGATCCAAGGAGCTGAGTGTGTGAGTGTCTAGCATAGTTGACTTAAATGCAAGTGTAACGTGGTAAACCTTTATCCATTCGATTGTTGAATGTTGATTGTGAGGTTCAGTAGGAACGATTAAGATGTAATCATACCAGTTTGGTTGGACCGATCATGCTTAAGTTGATTACTGAGCTTAAAGACTGTTGAAAGGGAGAGTGTTAAAGTGCTATTGTGGTAGCTATTTTTCATGCAACTAATGGGCACACAAGTTCAGACAGGGACTAGAGGATGCAAGGGTGAGTTTTCCAACTCACGGTCAAAGAGGTGCAAGCGGCGCCTGAGATGATAGCGGGTATTTTTGAGTCATGCTGTGTAATAGTGGGGCTACCTACCCTTGTATTGATCTTGCTTGAGTGATTGATCAGGTCGTGTGGGTTGAGAGTCTGGATCACTCCCTCGTGATTGAGGTAACTGACGATAGAGGTGTGGACTAGGGTCGCAAGCGGATGAGTAACATATGGTGGTTGATGTAAACGTCTTTACATTATCGAAACATGTTTATTGAGATGGTGTTTGCCCCTGATGCAAGTTGTTGGCTGAGTAGAGTGGGCTTGGTTTTTGTTCGAGAGTAAGGGCTCGTAAAAAAAAATTATAAATCGAATAAACAGACTTGGACTTTAGTCCAAGTGGGGGAGGAATACAAAATTAAGGGAACAACAGGAATATTATATTGAATCGATGAAATTATTAAAATTATAGTAACACGTCTATATATTTAATTCATTACTACAACTTATTATCAATACATTAAGAAAAGTTTACAGAACTACTAACATACAAAGCCTCAAAAATTCTCCTCACTCGAAGACTCGAGTAAACCAGGGTTAATACTACTCATACCAGAATTAGATGGCGGAGATTGCTGCTGTGTATGAGTTCTTGATGAAGTTTCCCCCTTTTCCAGAATTTTTCTTTTCCTAAATACAACCTTATGAGCAGCTTGTATTAGCTTCTTTGTGCCGTCTGTTAGACCCGATTGTGACCCTTCAATTATCGCTTCTTTTTCTCTTTTTAGGTTGGGTATTAAATCTCCCAAAAATTCTGTTGCCTCAATAAATTCATTACCAAATTCCTGTGGCACAAATAACTTTAGTAATTTCAACCTTATGATATAAAGGAATAAAAAAAAATTGTAGTTCTTTACCTCAGCACGATCAATAAGGGTTTGCAAACTCGTAAGTTGTCGTTGGGGCCAATGATTGATACCTAATTCTCTACAGCGTTTTTTTAATTGTGTCGTTCCAATGTTGAGTTCCTTCGCAGCTTTCTCAATTGGTTCGCTGAAGTGTTCAGCTATTATTTCCCTACTTAATAAGTGCCTGAAACCTCTTCCACTGCCACCTGCTACGTTTTCTGAACTAGAAGGTTCAAATCCAATTGTATTGTTATCATTCTGGATCATTTGAACATGATCCTGATTTTCTGACCCAAAGATGGACATTGATTCATTAAAGCCAGTGGTTTCTATCGGTAATAATTGTTGGTTTTCAACTAAAATACCAGGATTTTGAAATCCTTCTAGGTTCCTTTGAATCACCTGAAGGTGATTTTGGTATTGAAAACCAACCCCAAACTCGGGATTCATATCAATATTGATGTTATCAATCGTCTGTAATTGATTGTCATTTTGAATGTCAGCCATGAATCCTTGATTCATGGGGATGATCTCACTGCTCATTGAGGGTACGTCGATAAATGGATTGTACTCAGTTAGACCATCCACAAATGGGTCTACAAATAACACATGTCAAATGATAAAACAAAATAGAATACTTATAAATGGATCATTCAAAAGAATTTAACCTGGTAGAAGGCATGGAGTCTGATCAAGTGCAAAGTCAAGTGCAAAGTCAGATGCATGCACCAGATCATCTGAGTTAATGTTCAACTCGGGAAAAATTTCCGGCTCATCGTGGAGTTGCTCTATTGGTAATATATCTGGAAGACTATACCATAATTCAAAATCAAACAAAACATTAGAAAGGTAATCAAAGTATGGATGATAGATGTCTAGAATGTTAGAGTCACCGAACTCTATTAAGAATTCTTGGTTTGAAGTACCCTCTCCTTGCGGAAAACCAGGTCCAGGGTTCGACAGATCGCCCATTGAAGATCTGTTTTCCATGACTCGGATTTAAATATGAGTTCGTTTATGAACAAACTAGTGATAAGAGAGGACGAGACTGAAAATGAATGTGGAAATGAATGATACTACATACTTGTATATATAGTATCTTGCAGCTGGAACCGAAAGGTCACACGGAATTGAAAGGACACCTCACGTTTTAATTATCGAAATTCAAACTAACTACAGTAGATGCGACTTTTCACTACCCCAAGTGACATTTTTTTCAAAATTCCTTGCTTGACTCTGTTGAGAACGAGATAATAAAGAGACTCTTGAAATAAAACAAAATTTTATGTCTCCATATAATGGAAATAGTTTAAAGAGTGTTCAGTACTTCAAAGAAAAAACAAAAGAACTTACGAAAGATGATGTAAAATTTATATTTTTCGGTGAAACAAAAATTTTTGGAGATTTTACAAATATAGAATTATTTAGCCAAAAAGTATTTAAAAGAAAATATTGAATTGAGACAAATGTGTGTTGAAATATGCGAATTCATATAAATACGAAATAGTGTTAAAAATTAGGTGTTGCAAGTTAACTAGGTTAACTATGTATACATGAAGATTAGAAAGTACTAAATATGTACTGTAGAAAGTAGCCGGTCAAGTTGATGTGTGGGGCTGTGAGAAACAGTTAGAGTTTTACATCTAGAGTAACTAGAAGAAAAGAAGTATGGAGTGAATGAGAATAATAGGACCTTAAGCATTATTACAGAGACATGTGAAAGTTGAAGGGAAAGATAATGAAACCTTGTAAAGGTTCGACAATAAGATGAGGAGGATTTTTGAAGACCATAAGGACTAGATGGGAAATACATAGAGGCGTTCGAGAATGCGGATTTCGGGACGAAATCCAAATAAGTGGGGGAGACTTGTAAGACCCGTATCCTGATTATAACATATACTTAAAATAAGAGTGTTAGGAATTATATGATTTTTGGTAGTTATAAAGCTAAGAAAAACTTTAGTTACAATTTCATATAAAATCAGCATTTTGTGTCGTTTTTAGAAAAATCATAATTAATTCTAGGAAAATTGTTTGGACCTCAAACCAATGCACAAAGTTTACAAATTGAGTCTAGTACAATTACCAAAAATAATAGTAAGCTTGAAAATGAGATTATCTATGGTAAAAAATGCAATCTTTACTGATTAGTTCGGAATTGACAGATTAGATAGTCTATTTTCAAAAATTCATAATAAATCATAGAAAAATCGTATAAATACGTAAAATACATCCCTGGAAAGGTATTGAGATGAATTTTCTGAATATCAAATAAAAACGTGAATTTAATGGGTTTAAGATCGGCTAAACCAGTCTTGAACAGACTGATTCTAGAAGGCCTTTAATTTCAACAAAATTATATTATTAAAATCTTTTGTCAAAAGTGTCATGCCATTTTTTATTCAAGAATTCAAGTATAAATACCCCCCAAAACATCTCATAAACCACACCAACAAATATCAATCCAATATATAGAGGTTTCTAAGCACTAGAGTGTAAGAAGTGAGCGGAAGGAAGCTCAAAAGCCTAGCGAAGAAGTTATAGGTTCCGACGACTGGTCATAAGGTAACTACAAAGTTTTCTATAGCTTAATTAGGTATTGTAAAATAGTTTTTGTGTTAAGAAGTAGAATATTTAATAATTATAACATATGTTATATTATACTAATTTCTAACAATAGTAAACAAAAACCTTAAAATGTCGTTATTATAACAATTCGTAATTTCCGAATATAATACCGATTGATTTACTTACGAGGACGGTGACTAGGCCGATTACTTGGGATCTGGTTGTTGGATTTTCCGAAAGGCTAAAATGCTGAAAGGATACTGCCACCCCATCTAATCTTCTACCTGGCCGTTCTTTACTTGATAAATCATGGAGTATCATATTGGAATTATTGAAGGGTTTAATGATGCGACTATAATATAGTTAAGGATTAAGAAATGATAGATTTCTCATTATGTTAACAGTTAAAATGAAGGAAATACAAAGCCGAGAAAGATAAACGATATAGTCAACTATAATCAGGTGAGTCTTCTCACTATACTATAGGTGATATTGCATGCGTAGGAAGGAAGATATGTTAGACTAAGGTGATCTTACATGTTATGATAATTGTATGAATTATTGCTATGATAATGATTGTTTGTGGACGGAACGGGATAGCCCGCGAGCCAATAGGCGGAACGGGAATAGCCTGCGAGTCATTAGACAGAACGGGATAGCCCGCGAGCCAATAGGCGGAACGGGAATAGCCTGCGAGTCATTAGACGGAACGGGAAAAGCCTGCGAGCAATAAGACAGAACGGGAACTGCCCGTGAGTCTTCAGCGGAACAGGGATAGCCCGCGAGTCTCACAGACATATGAATGGTTATGATGTGTTGTATGTTATGTGATGGATCGTATGGTATTTTGAGGAACTCACTAAGCTCCGTGCTTACCCTTTCCCTATATAAACTACTGTTTCAGGTACATCAGGTACCATGGATGGCAAGGCGTGACGTGTATACACTGTGCTGCTTCATTGGAGGAATGTTTTTGAATTAATATTCCGCTATATTGTGTTTTCGTTAACTTCTGTTAATCCTGGGGTGTTTTCATTAAACTTATAATTTATGGAATTTTATGAAAATCAATTAAGTGGCTTTTCTTATATTGAAGTGTTCGTTTAATTTTTTTTTATTTTACCCTAAAATTTTGGGATGTTACAAAATGTCAACTTTTGAAAATACAAACTCCTTGATGATTATGTTTAATTATCTAGGTTGTCTAGCTTGCAAAATCTTATTTTCATCCACAACATAACATAATAAAACATTCAAACATCACAAGCATGCATGGGTGCATAAACACAAGCCAACTAGTTTGATATTTCATGTGAGCCATACATGAAATATCAAGTCCAAACCTAGGGACAAAAAGGGTGACAAAAATTCAACCAAATGATCTTAGATTTGGCTACAATTTTGCCAAGCTTCTTATATCACCATATGACACTTGAACCACCATTTCTAGACATCATTGAGTGATATGTGATTTTTCTTCTTGGCCTTCAAAAGTTGCGACCAGCAGGGGGGACAGGAAGAAAATTTGTGGTTTTTGTTGCATTTTTCAATTCATTCTTGGCTATATTGATGCTAATACTTGTTGAAACTTAATGTATATACTAGATATTAAAGTTACCAACAAGTATATCACCAAATGACCAAGATATGAATTTATAAAACACTTCCAAAACATTTTTGAAATCTGGACAGCAGCTCTTCAGAAAGTGCTGCTGTTGGGTGCAATCTTTTCTTACTTCCTTCTCTTGTTACATTTTGTGAATGAAATAAAATACAACTATTCTAACAATTACAAAATGAATAAAAGAAGTAAATAACTAATTATTATTACAAACCATTTGAATAAAAGAATAGATTACAACCAAATCGAATACAAACACAAAACATGCATCATATGGTCCTTGGCTTGTTTATGCACCATTTTATCACATAAAATCATAAGAAAATCAACACTTTGTTTTTCTAAGGCAACATCTATGTAACCAAATGCATGCATACATAAAATATAGTTGGTTACATAAAATCATAGATAATATACTTGCATGTTGCCAAAGAAGCCATGCATGAAACTTTCATTTAAGAAGATGAACATTCATGGCTTCCAAAAACCAAGTTTATCCAAATAAACTTATTATCTAAACATGCAATATAGCCATGGCTCTGATACCAATTGTTGGAAATCAATGTTCATGTAATAGTTTCAAAAACAAGAGTTTGCAACGGAAGCATAAAATCATGAACACAAATTCCATTTTCAAGAGGATCATGCTACATGCATGTAGAGATAAGATGAAGAACAAACATAGTTTAAATTCAAGATCATAACCTTTGTTCTCGGGTTTGGTTTGGATGATTTTGATAGCTAGGAATCAAATTAGAATCCCTCTATAGTTGATCCACCACAAGCTTGAACACCCTTGAATGCTAGTTCCACAACTTGCAAGATATGACTCCTTTTCTTATAAAACCAAAAACCAATTTTTTCTAAGAACTTAAGGAGAGTTTTTGGCTGATTTCTTGAAGCAAGAATGATGTACTAACACCCTCAAAACGTGGCCAACATATATCCTACAAAGGAAAAGAAAAGCACATGCAACTAGCTTAAAAGAAAGTCCCATTTGATTTCTATAATCAAAAGCTAGAAGACACAAGGCATCTTCCTTTTCTTTTAAGTTCTTAATGCATTATTTTCCTTCCAATATGGCTGATTTTATGATGACAAATGAAGTGCTAGTTGGTTGTTATTATTTATAAAACTTAGATAATAAAAGCTTATAAATAATACATCTTCTTATTTCTTGAATGGGATAACATTTAACCCATAATCATATACATAAATAAACCATCTAAATATACAATCTTAATTGCATAATTATATATATACATATATATATATATATATATATATATTATTTAATTTACCAATTAAATTAAATAAAAGGCTTACTTATAAATCAATTAAATCGTTTAACAATTTAAACAATTTAATTGTTACACTTAATTAATTCATCACATATGAATTACTAATCAACCTTTAATTTTGTAGTTATTATTATTTACCTCAAATAATAATAACCTACAAGATTAAATTGCAAGTTTAGTATCATTTGATGTTAAATCAAATTTAACGTTCTAAATGATCAATTGGTGTCAAACTTGTTGTTGGTGTGACCCTATAGGATCATGTATTATTAGTAATATCATTTTATGATCATCCTTGGGCATATAGAACTAACAACTTGCGGCTTCTACATTCCCTTGGATTAGAGGAGATAGCCCCCAGATGTAGCGTTCTACTTTTACAGACTCCGGTGTGACCATAGAAGGGCAAAGGGATGCCAAATCGTTGAATCGGTTCGTATAAGCGTTTAAATCCGAACCTTTCATTGTGAGGTTCCACAGCTCTTGTTCCAACTTTTGGATTTCTCCCCTGGGGCAGTATTCCTTCATCAACATTGTCTTTAATCCCTCCCAGCCTATCGAGTTTGCCACTGGGAGTGTCATCGCCTTGACATGGCCCTTCCACCAAGACATAGCCGTCTCAGCGAAAGTGCAGGCAGCGAACTTGACTTTCATCTCTTCTGAACATGCAGTGATATCGAAGATCGACTCGGTCTTCTCGATCCACCTTGTGAGGGAAAGGACACCACCGGTGCCATGGAAAGTTATCGGTTTGCAACTGACAAAATCTTTGTAGGTGCACGTTCGGGAATGGCTTGATGTTTCCCCATTGGAGGAATCGTTGGTGCCGTTTCCACTTCCGTTTCCATTTGTCCCGTTGGTGTTAATATGGGCGACAGCTGCGGTCACGGATGCCGTGACAGCGGCTTGAAATGTCGTCGAGTCCATCATAGGCGCTTCGGGGGTTGCGATCGGTGCGCGTCTGGCGTTTCTTCGGCGAGGTGGCATATTTCTGCCACAATGATTCAAGATTTGATGTTGGTTAGTTTCTGGAAGGGTCGTTATAAGTATATTGTCATTAGGATGTGATGTTCTCATTGCAAGTTTATCCTTGTTCTATTCTTTTCATCAGTTGAAATCATAAACCAGTATCAAACATACATATCAAATATTTGTACAACGTTCATAAATAAACCACGTCATTATATTAATAATAATTTGTAGCGTTACATGGTTTCTAAGATGGAAAATTTGACCTTCGCAGAGGCCTACAGAGCGATAAAAATAAACAGCGTAACGGCTTACAAAAAGTGTAGTCACTTGATTGTAGAGCCGTGCCTACGTACAATAGTGAGTCGCACATAACGCGTACTCATAGATGTCCTAGTCTATATCAAAACTTGAGTAGTATAAGTACTACTCATGATGAACCTGACCTCCTAGTCCCGCGTAGTGCGTCCACCTGCGCCCTGAGCTCAGCAGCTTCGCGCTCGGCCTCCTCGGCCCTCCGCTCAATATCTCGTATTCTCTGCTCAGAATCTGATATTCGCTCAATAGCCTCGCGCCACATCCCCAGGGCTGTCTGTACGTCCTCCTCGAGAGTGTCGAGTCGTCCAGCGGTATGGCCGCGGGTCTCGTCTAAACGTCGGAGGCGTGCTGAGTTGACCTCGGCGACGGCCCCCACGTCCATAATCTGACTGGTGGTCGCCCTAATCTGCTCCTCATGGCGCCTGATGCGTCCGACCATGGTGGGTAGACCTCGGTCTGCATAGCCCCCTCTGCTGAGGTCGTAGTGATCGTAGAATAGGTGATATGGGGGTCGCAAGTCCTGCTCGCGGCTCTAAACGCGTATCTGCTCTGCCCAATCTGGTGTCGGGCCCTGAAGAGGTTCTTCTATTAGTAAGGGGCGGTGAATGGGAAGTACCCTCTTTCGAGGTGTACGCATCCATAACGGTGGCGATATACCTGAAATAGTGGTGGTGGCGGTGGTGCATGTAAGTTGCGGACTGGATGACGAGGGTCGATGACTTCTGGTTCATCTTCGGGCTCTTCCTCGTCCCATTGGTCTTCTTCTTCCATCTCCTCGCCCTCTTCCGGATCCTCCTCGAAGTCCTCTTCCGGATCCTCCTCGAAGTCCTCTTCCGGATCTCCGTTGAGCCATCCGTTATTTCCCTCGTCGGGGAAATAAGGATCTCCGGGTAAATGGAAGCCTGCCATGATGTCTGTGCGGGGAGTGGGGTGTAAGAAGTATTATAAAGGGGATCCTTAAATACACGTATATATATATATATAACTAAGTAATGTACACAAAATACTCATATAGTATTTTAACTTCATGTTTAGTTCTATAGCGTCATAAAATACTCCTATAGTATTTTAAATTTTTATGTTTTGTTCCTTCGGTTACTGGTAAGTGTTCGGACTCGTTGTCCACCACGACTATTCCTAAGTATACGTTAATCATATCTTGGATCAATACAGTTGATCAGGCTCTATTCATCCAAGACATCATTACCAAACACTTAGGCCTATCCGTAGCGTTCAACTCATCTTACCACTTTTGTATGTTTTCGTTATGATATGGTTCTAGTATGTATGTATGTACTTATACTTTTATAAAAATTATCGTTGTAATTTTAAAAGTATACTTGTACGAAAATGTTTTCGAGAGTATTAGTCTCATTGTATTTATAGTTGTATATCTTTAAATGGATTGATATACTTAGTTCACTATAAACAATGCTCTGATACCAATCTGTCACACCCCCAAACCGTAATGGCGGAATAGTTCGAGGGTGGATGACTTCATGAACAATATCATAACAAAGTTACACGATAGTGAAATCCAAGCAAACAACCATCATAAATAATTGTAAAGGTTACATAGTTCAATGTATCATGTTTCGATTACAATTACAAATGATGACAAAATATGCAAAATGACGTCGTAACGTCCCTTCAACCAAGCTTGTGGTTTACCTTTTTAGTTTCCTGAGAATACAAGTAGTTGAAAAAGTGTCAACAATTAAGTTGGTGTGTTCATAAGATTTTTGTATAAGAAATGTCCTTTGTTTGTAAGCAATAGTGTTGAAAACCAAGAAAATCCAATATTTTCTCATAAAAATGTCCAAGTCTTTAAATCCCAAAGACTAAAAGGTAGTATGTAAACTGTAGTGTACTTTCGTTGAAATATGTGTTTCCACGTAACCAATTTATAAAAATATTAAGTTGATTATTTTCCCATGTGAGATACAATATAACCATACTATGACTAGTTGGCCTGCTGCGACATTCTTCAGGCGTCGGAAATGTTAGACATTTGGACACCTCAGACCTGTCGGTCAAGCTGTAGCTAGCAGCTCAGGTGCGGGGTTGTCAAGCCCCATATAAATCTATACTCAAATATCGCGCTCTCTTACCGAGACACTGGTTATATAAATTCAGGACTTATAGTAGGTACTTATAAAAGTACTTTGAAGATTCATCTCACAAAAATGTATGTATTCCAATCAACTTGTTTACGTACGTTTTGTATATAAAAACTCTTGAAATCGTCCATTATCATTTTTCTCATGATAATATAGTATAGTATAATAATTATATATTTTTATATAATTATTTTTGTCATGTTCAAATGTCATAATAACCTTTTGTTCATAAACTATTCCAATAATAGTCTATTTTTAGTAATTGCGTCGTAATAATCTTATTTTTACGAACGATAGCGAAATAACTTGTTCAAAGATTATAAATATTATTTTTTGAGATATTTCTCACAAAAATAGTGTAATATCTTGATTATAACCATTTTTGCTAGAAAATAGTGTCTTTGTTTATAAAAACGTAGTTTTTACTAGTTTTCGTTTTTATAACGTTTTTATCCAAGATCTAGTGTTTTTGTACACTTTATTTGTAGTTTTTGTAACTTTTACACAACTTAATATGTCAAAGTGTTCATAATAAATGGATCTACTCATATTTCATATCAAAATCATACTTATAACATTTTTGTTCAAGATCTAACATTTTACACACTTTAATTATAGTATAGTAGCTTTTATACAAGCATATCATGTATCATAGTGAATATCTTACAAGGATCTATCCATATTTCATGTCAAAGGTATTTTTATCCAAAATCTAACTTTATATACTTGTGTAAATCAACATATATATCATTTAAACTCATATAAACTTGAATAAACAACATATATAGTTAAAGAACTTGTATTCTCCCCCAAAAAGGTTTGAAAAGATGAAAATGAGGGGTATGAACTCACCTTGAGTGTGGATCTTAGGGTTCCTTGGAAGAGATTGAAGATTTTGGTTCTAAGACCCGGAGGACCCTTGGACAAAGCTATTATCCAATGGATTTCCGTGAGTATGTGTGTATAAAAGAGTATATGAAGGTATTTAGAACTTAAATCACTAGATGATCATAACTTACCAAGGATACTTGCAAGATCTTTGAAGATGGTGAAGTTTGGAGCTTAAAGACCCTTGGACAAAAGCTAATATCCAATGGATATGGATGGATGTTAGTGTGTGTAAAAGGTGTAAACTTGTGTTATGTTGTTTAGAATCAAGAGATGAGTGAAGATTACCTCTTGAACTTGTGAAATGGACTTGGAATGAAGCTTGAAGATGAAGATGGTGATGGTGATGGTGTGGCCGAGAGCAAAGAAGAGAGGAGAGGAGAGTTGTGGCTTGGTTCAAAATGAAATGGCTAGTTCTCTTTAGGAAAGGTTTGGTATTGATTTTTCCATTATAAATTTTATAGCCTTTTTGTACCTAGTATTATAAAACTAAAAGAAAGGTTGTTGGTGTGATGGCATGTCCCCTAAGGGGGGGGGGGGGTGGGCTGCCGATTTTGGGAAGGGGGGTGGGGTGGGGTGGTGTGGTTTTTATAAAATAGCAATGTAGTTATAAAAATGTGTGATTTTTATAAAATAGTAAGACGTTTTAGTGAAATTTTATGCGTTTTTGGCGAAACGAAGTTCTAAATAATTATTTTGTATAAAAACATTGCCAAACATTAATTTTGTTTGAAACATAACTCGTTGGGTGCCAGAATACGCGTTTAAGCGCGGTATTCTTCCGTTTTCGCGATTTTTGGCATTTTACCGGAAAATGCATTTAGCTTTGAAATTAAATACTAGATATTATTACGTTACTTATCATATGAATTGTCATTTCATATTTGATGTTTAATGCACCTCATTTTGTATTTTGAGTCCAAACCCTGTGTACATTTATCCGTTCACAGCGGTTTAATCGTTATAACTTTTTCATATGAACTCCGTTTTCGACGTTCTATATATCCACAGTTTCGTATTTACGAGTAGATTGTTTTATGAATATTATTATTCTCAAAATAATAGTTGTACGATTATCGAATTTTTACGCTACAGTAGTCTGATGTCCGTATTTTCGATTTTTAACCGATTATTGTTGTGATTTAGCATACGTAATACTATAATATTAATAATTCATCGCAAAAGTTATGGAAAATAACTTTTCAACATATAGATTAACGTACGCGTCGTTTGACTACAGTTGACTTTTGTTGACCAATATTTACAATTGTCACACATCACAACCCTACCTGGTTGACCATAACCAATTACAACCCTTCCTGGTTGACCATTGTGACAATTGTAAATTTTGGTCAACAAAAGTCAACTGTATGCAAACGAAGCATATGTTAATCTATATGTTGAAAAGTTGTTTTCCATAACTTTTGCGTTGAATTATTAATATTATAGTATTACGTATGCTGAATGAAAACAATTATCGATTAAAAGTCGAAAATACGGACAGCAGACTACTGTAGCGTAAAAATTCGATAATCGTACAATTATTATTTTGAGAATAATAATATCCATCAAACGATCCACTCGTAAATACGAAACTGTGGATATATAGAACGTCGAAAACGGAGTTCGTATGTGGAAATTACAACCATTAAACCGCTGTGAACGGATAAATGTACACAGGGTTTGGACCCAAAATACAAAATGAGGTGCCTTAAACATAAAATATGAACTAAAAATTCATATGATAAGTAACGTAATAATATCTAGTATTTAATTTCAAAGCTAGATGTGATTTCCGGTAAAACGTCAAAAATCGCGAAAACGGAAGAATACCGCGCTTAAACGCGTATTCCGGCACCCAACGAGTTATAATTCAATCAAAATAAATGTTTAACAATGTTTTTATACAAAATAATTATTTAGAACTTCGTTTCGTCAAAATCTCACAAAATTTCACTAAAACGACTTACTATTTTATAAAAATCACTTATTTTTATAAAGTATGTTGCTATTTTATAAAAACCACACCACCCCACCCCCCTACCCCCATCGGCTGGAACATTAGGCTAGACCATCAAACTCCAATCTTAGAGCCATTATTTCAAATCTAGGCATGGTGTGGTCTAGGGAATTTTATAATGCATAAAATCAAACCATAATCTTTAAGCCATAAAGCACCAATTGAGAATCAACTAAATCACAACTCCCTCCAACTCACTCTCTTCATTCACTCTTGGCTCACTCCCCTCTCTTCTCCTCTCCAAAACTGTGACCAACCACCACCATCTCCAAAATTCATTTCAAGCTCACTTCTCTAATCCAAGTGGTAAGTCTTCTTCATCTTTTGATTCTAAACTACTTAACTTAAGTTTTACACCTTTTACACACACTAACATCCATCCATATACATTGGATATTAGCTTTTGTCCAAGGGTATTTAAGCTCCAAACTCCATCATCTTCAAAGATCTTTCAAGCTCTCTTGGTAAGTTATGATTATCTAGTGATTTAAGTTCTAAATACCTTCATATACTCTTTTATATACACATACTCACGAAAATCCATTGGATAATAGCTTTGTCCAAGGGTCCTTCGGGTCTTAGAACCACAATCTTCAATCTTCTTCCAAGAAATCCTAAGATCCATACTCAAGGTGAGTTCATACCCCTCATTTTCATGTTTTTAAACCTTTTTGGGGGAGAATACAAGTTTCTTTAACTTGTTATAAATTCAGCGTTACCACGAAAATTATGAACAAACTAAAAACTAGAATATAGATGAAGAAAGAAAGAAAGCTTGAGAGCTTGGAGAGAGTAGAGAGAGTTTATATCACTTGTGAAAGAGTTGATATGAGATGCATTTTCTTCTTTACATTGATGGTCTATTTATACTACCAAGTCTACTATTCAAATATAGTTGTTTAATTGGTAAATGCAAAGTGATGACAAAGTGATGACATAATGTTGTCATTCACCAATTACTTGTAACACTCCCCCTTGAATGACATCATTCTACATCAGAGTTCAACTTTGAAGTACTGCCTCATTAAAAACCTTGCTAAAGAAAACCTAGTGGGAAAAACTTTAGCGAAGGGAAAAAGAGTGCAGTGTCTAGTTGACTCCCCCTCATTTAGATATCGAATGACCATTATGTATTGTGTAGATGTCTCATTCCAATACCATGAACATGTTTTCTAAAGATCTTGGTAGGAAGTGCCTTTGTGAAAAGATCTGCTGCATTGTTGCTAGATTGAACATATTTTAGTTCAATCTGTTGATTCTTTATACGCTCTTGAGTGTATTCAAAAAACTTTGGAGGAATATGTTTTGTCCTGTCGCTTTTGATGTACCATTCTTTCATTTGAGCGACACATGCTGCATTATCTTCATAGATTAAGGTTGGAAATTTATCTTTATCTATTCCACAAGAAGTCAGGATAAGTTGTGTCATCGATCTTAACCATGTACATTCTCTACTAGCTTCAACAAGACACTGCACTCTTTTTCCCTTCGCTAAAGTTTTTTCCCACTGGGTTTTCTTTAGCAAGGTTTTTAATGAGGCAATACTTCAAAGTTGAACTCTTATGTAGAATGATGTCATTCAAGGGGGAGTGTTACAAGTAATTGGTGAATGACAACATTATGTCATCACTTTGTCATCACTTTGCATTTACCAATTAAACAAATATATTTGAATAGTAGACTTGGTAGTATAAATAGACCATCAATGTAAGGAAGAAAATGCATCTCATATCAACTCTTTCACAAGTGATATAAACTCTCTCTACTCTCTCCAAGCTCTCAAGCTTTCTTTTAAGCTTTTCCAAAGAGTGCTAGGATCGGTGGTATTGAGGTATTCATACCTTAACATTTCATCGATATGTTTGCGAAGGAAAATTATTGCACGTGCTTTATCTTGCGACGTGCACTTATTTTTTTCTTTTATAGTTTCAGATAAATCCATGGACTCAAGATGCATCGTAACATCTATAGTCCAAGGCATGTAGTTCTTTCCGCTGACTTCAAGCGCGGTAAATTCAAGCTTTGCAATGTTTGACATATTGTAGTTCCTAAGAAAAATAAAACTCATTAAATTTGTCGTTTAAAGGTGGGGATGAGTTTTACTATTTCTATTATAGTTACAAACATAATTAAATAGATGAATCTTCTCAAATTCCTTTTATTTTAAAAATTAAAATGTTATTTTTAATCGGTTGCGTATAAATAGACGTTAGTATATATAAATAGATGTCAAAACATGAATAATAGTTAGTATACACAAATAAATGTTAGTGTGCGTAAATAAACATTAGTTTATATAAATAAGCGTTAGTATACATAAATAAATGTTAGTATGCGTAAATAAATGTTAGTTTGCATAAATAAATGTTAGTTGCCGTAAATAAACGTTAGTTTGCATAAATAAATGTTAGTTGCCGTAAATAAACGTTAGTTTGCATAAATAAACGTTAGTATACATAAATAAATGTTAGTTGCATAAATAAAAATTAGTATGCGATAACAAAAGTTAGTTTGCAATAATAAATGTTAATAAAGCGTAAGTAAAGTTAGAATAAGAAATGAACTTCGTTAGTAGTCATAACGTCAAGGATAAATAAGAAAAGAAATTTGTTAGTAGTCATAACGTCAAGGATAAATAAGAAAAGAAATTTGTTAGTAGTCATAACTTCGAGAATAAAATGTTGTTTTTTTTTCGTTGTCGTTGTAGTTATTATTATTATTAATTAACATTCTAGTTTTGATGAAATTACATACCTTGATTAAGATCGATGTGTCTTTTAATCGCCTTCGTTAGAGCCTCGTGCCGATAACGTGTTATAAATTCAGCGTTACCACGAAAATTATGAACAAACTAAAAACTAGAATATAGATGAAGAAAGAAAGAAAGCTTGAGAGCTTGGAGAGAGTAGAAAGAGTTTATATCACTTGTGAAAGAGTTGATATGAGATGCATTTTCTTCCTTACATTGATGGTCTATTTATACTACCAAGTCTACTATTCAAATATAGTTGTTTAATTGGTAAATGCAAAGTGATGACAAAGTGATGACATAATGTTGTCATTCACCAATTACTTGTAACATAACTATATATGTTGTTTATTCAAGTTTTTATATGTTTAAATGATATATATGTTGACTTACACAAGTTTATAAAGTTAGTAGTTGGATAAAAATACATTTGATATGATATATGGATAGATCCTTGTAAGATATTCACCGTAATACATGATATGCTTGTATAAAAGTTGCTAGACTATAATTAAAGTGTGTAAAAATGTTAGATCTTGAACAAAAATGTTATAAATATGATTTTGACATGAAATATGAGTAGATCCATGTATTATGATCACTTTGACATATTAAGTTGTGTAAAAATCACCAAACTATAAATAAAGTGTACAAAAACACTAGATCTTGGATAAAAACGTTATAAAAACGAAAACTAGTAAAAACTACGTTTTTATAAATAAATGCACTATTTTCTAGCAAAAATGGTTATAATCAAGATATTATATTATTTTTGTGTGAAATATCTCAAAAGATAATATTTATAATCTTTGAACAAGTTATTTCGCTATTATTCACAAAAATAAGGTTATTACGACGCAATTACTAAAAATAGACTATTATTGGAATAGTTTATGAACAAAATGTTACTATGACATTTAAACATGACAAAAATAATTATATAAATATATATAATTATTATACTTTACTATATTATCATGGGAAAAATGATAATGGACGATTACAAGAGTTTTTATATACAAATCGTACGTAAACAAGTTGATTGGAATACATACATTTTTGTGAGATGAATCTTCACAGTACTTTTATAAGTACCTACTATAAGTCATGAACATTTATATAACCAGAGTCTCGGTAAGAGAGCGCGATATTTGAGTATAGATCTATACGGGGCTTGACAACCCCGCACCTGAGCTGCTAGCTACAGCTTGACCGGCAGGTCTGAGGTGTCCAAATGTCTAACATTTCCGACGCTTGAAGAACGTCGCAGCAGGCCAACTAGTCACAGTATGGTTATATGGTATCTTATATGGGAAAATAATCAACTTAATATTTTTATAAATTGTTTACGTGGAAACACATATTTCAACGAAAGTACACTACAGTTTACATACTACATTTTAGTCTTTGGGATTTAAAGACTTGGACATTTTATGAGAAAATATTGGATTTTCTTGGTTTTCAACACTATTGCTTACAAACAAAGGACATTTCTTATACAAAAATCTTATGAACTCACCAACTTAATTGTTGACACTTTTTCCAACTACTTGTATTCTCAGGAAACTGATTTGGTAAATCAAGCGCTACAAGAAAGGACGTTACGACGTCATTTTTGTCTGTTTTGATATCATTATAATTGTATTTGAAACATGATACAGTTAAACTATGTAACACTTGCAATTATGTAATGATGGTTGTTTGATTGGTTTTCACTATTGTGCAACTTTGTTATGATATTGTTCATGAAGTCATCCACCCTTAAACTATTCCGCCAATACGGTTTGAGGGTGTGACAGATTGGTATCAGAGCATTGTTTATAGTGAACTAAATATATCAATCCATTTAAAGATATACAACTATAAATACAATGGGACTAAAACTCTCGAAAACATTTTCGTACAAGTATACTTTTAAAATTACAACGATTAATTTTTATAAAAGTATAAGTACATGCATACATACTAGAACGATATCATAACGAAAACACACAAAAGTGGTACGATGAGTTGAACGCTACGGATAGGCCTAAGTGTTTGGTAATGATGTCTTGGATAAATAGAGCCTGATCAACTGTATTGATCCAAGATATGATTAACGTATACTTAGGAATGGTCGTGGTGAACAACGAGTCCGAACACTTACCAGTAACCAAAGGAACTAAACATAAAAATTTAAAATACTATAGGAGTATTTTATGACACTATAAAACTAAACATGAAGTTAAAATACTATATGAGTATTTTGTGTACATTACTTAGTTATATATATATATATATATATATATATATATATATATATATATATATATATATATATATATATATATATACATGTATTTAAGATTTCCCCTTATACATACTTCTCACACCTCAATCCTCGTATAGACATTATGGCAGGCTTTCACTTACCCGGAGATCCTTATTTCCCCGACGAGGGAAATAACGGATGGCTCAACGGAGATCCAGAAGAGGACTTCGAGGAAGATCCGGAAGAGGACTTCGAGGAGGATCCGAAAGAGGGCGAGGAGATGGAAGAAGAAGACCAGTGGGACGAGGAAGAGCCCGAAGATGAGCCGGAAGTCATCGATCCTCGCCACCCAGTCCGCAGCGTACACGCACCACCACCACCGCCACTATTTCAGGTATATCGCCACCCTGGTGGCCCGTTGTGGATGCGTACACCTCGAAAGAGGGTACTTCCCATTCACCGCCCTTTACTAATAGAAGAACCTCTTCAGGGCCCGACACCAGATTGGGCAGAGCAGATACGCGTTTGGAGCCGTGAGCAGGACTTGCGACCCCCATATCACCTATTCTACGATCACTACGATCTCAGTAGAGGAGGTTACGCGGACCGAGGTCTACCCACCATGGTCGGACGCATCAGGCGCCACGAGGAGTAGATTAGGGCGACCACTAGTCAGATTATGGACGTAGGGGCCGTCGCCGAGGTCAACTCAGCACGCCTCCGACGTTTAGACGAGACCCGCGGTCATACCGCTGGACGACTCGACACCCTCGAGGAGGACGTACAGACAGCCCTGGGGATGTGGCGCGAGGCTATCGAGCGAATATCAGTTTCTGAGCAGAGAATACGAGATATTGAGCGGAGGGCCGAGGAGGACGAGCGCGAAGCTGCTGAGCTCAGGGCGCAAGTGGACGCACTACGCAGGGCTGGGGGATCCAGTTCGTCTTGAGTAGTAGTTATACTACTCAAATTTTGATATAGACTAGGACATCTACGAGTACGCGTTATGTGCGGCTCACTATTTTATATAGGCACGGTTCTACAATCAAGTGACTACACTTTTTGTAAGCCGTTACGCTGTTTATTTTTATCGCTCTGTAGGCCTCTGTGAAGGTCAAAAATTTTCATTTCAAAATTTATGTAACACTCCGTATTATTATGAATATGAAGAATATGTTTGATTTATAAATGATGTATGTGTGAATGATCAGTATGTTTGATATCAGATCATAGATACAACTTACGAAACGAAGGAAACAAGATAACAATAAGATACAAGTACTACATTCTAATGATGACATAATCATAACAATTCTTCCAAAAACTAACCAACGTCGATCTTAAATCCTTGTGGCAGAATCATGCCACCTCACCGAAGAATTAACAGATGCACACCCGTCGCGACACCTGAAGCACCTATGATGGACTCGGCGACATTCCAAGCCGCTGTCACGGCAGCCGTGACCGCAGCTGTCGCCCATATTAACACCAACGGGACAAATGGAAATGGAAGTGGAAACGGCACCAACGATTCCACCAATGGGGAAACATCAAGCCATTCCCGAACGTGCACCTACAAAGATTTTGTCAGTTGCAAACCGATAACTTTCCACGGCACCGGTGGTGTCCTTTCCCTCACAAGGTGGATCGAGAAGACCGAGTCGATCTTCGATATCACTGCATGTTCAGAAGAAATGAAAGTCAAGTTCGCTGCGTGCACTTTCGCTGAGACGACTATGTCTTGGTGGAAGGGCCATGTCAAGGCGATGACACTCCCAGTGGCAAACTCGATAGGCTGGGAGGGATTAACGACAATGTTAATGAAGGAGTACTGCCCCCAAGGGGAAATCCAGAAGTTGGAACAAGAGCTGTGGAACCTCACAATGAAAGGTTCGGATCTAAACGCTTACACAAACCGATTCAAAGACCTGGCGACCCTCTGCCCAGCCATGGTCACACCGGAGTTTGTAAAAGTGGAACGTTACATATTGGGACTATCATCCCAGATCCAAGGGAATGTGGAAGCCGCAAGTCCCGCCACTTTTGACAGCGCCAAATGTGACATCCGCCTAAAATGGATTCGGGTCAACCCAACCTAATTGGGAAATTTAATAAACCCTACTCAAGATTTACTTGATGCTAATATGATCAAAACCTATACAATACGATATAAATTGACGTTAGTAGCAAAATAGCATAGTATAACGTTATAACTATAATCAAATTAAATTATGATACCATATTAAAATCAAATCAAAGTATGATACTCTAATTAAATTAAAAGAGTCAAACTTGAATACTATAATTAAACTTCAAATCAAAGTAGATTGTTATAATCAAATAATAACCTATTTTTTTTATAAAACTCTATTTTTATAAACTCTACATTAAATTTTATAAAATTCTTATATTAATTAGTGTATTACATAGAGATGCTTGTACTAGTGGGAAATTATGAAGACCACCTAAAGTCAAAAGTTATTCCCATGGTCTCCCACTCACACCTCTCATCATATTTCCTTTTATTTTTCTCCCCACACATTATTCTTATCACCACTCAAACCCTCTCTATCCTTTCTCTCCCTCTCAATCTCGAAATTCATCTAAGAAATATCAATTTTCCAGCCAAGAACAAGCTCTCATACTCAAATCTTCATCCCTATTGAAGCATTCATCAATGTATGTTGTTAAAAGTTCCAAATTCATACATGAAACAAATTAAATCCACCAAAATATCTAAAACTCATTTTATGCATAAACCTGATTTTTCTAAAGATCCCATCAATAAAATAAGAAGTTCTGGAAATGTTCAGAAAATAACTTATTTTTATTGAATTACTATAATTATTGCACTAAAATAAGGCAATAATTCACATAAAATACTTTTTGCAGTCAATAAATTCTGGCAATATTTTGGAACAACCCATATATTGATTAAAGTAGATTTATAAAGTTGCATGCATTTATATTACTGTTTGTTGCTTATTTTGTATTTTATTTTGTTGTAGATAAATAAATTGCAAAATATAGTTATGTATGTTAAAAACTAGATTTTATATTTTTCGCACCTTATTCACATATTAAAGACTCCATGACTAAAATTTACAGATTTTTGTAAAAATGTTTTCTTATTTTTCCTGATTTAATGTTTATTTAATGGTTTAAATTGATAATAAATAGCTACACATGTCCAAAAATTATAACACCTTATCAGAATATCATATATAACATGGTAATCATAAATAAAAAGTCTAATTAATTTTTCTTAATATTTTCCTATTATTTATGATTTTATTGATTAGTTAATAATGAAAAACATAAGAAGTACTTCCCTTAGTCCAAAATATCCAACATATTTACAGTAGGCTCAATAGAATGTTAGAAAACTATGGTTAATTTTCCAGAATTTTTAGGGATCATTTATTATTTTTCCCGAATTTTGTTGTTGTTTAATCATTAAAATACTAAATAAATACTAAAGCAGTTAAGAAAAATATGAAAATTTTATAGTAATTACTATTTTATGAAATAATTATTTTCTGATAATTTCAGAATGTTTTATTACTGTTTAGTATTTAAAACCATTTTCCTAAATATCTAAGCATGTAAAAAAAGCATTTTAATGATTATTTCATATAAATAATTGTTTATAATATATAAAATCTGTAAATACTTATAATTTGACTAGTTATTATTTTAATAAGAAATTATTAAAATATTTCCTAAAGTGAAAATATAAATTAATTAAGCAAAGTAATTAATTCAATTTAAAATTTATTTAACATATAAATACATTAATATTCAAAACAAAATTTGGATAATTGTTAATTCATCTAATATAATAATATGTGTCTAAATTATTTTTATTAATACTATATTCCCATTTATCGATTCTTAAACCAAAACTATTAATTATAATAGGTTCCACGTCGTTTTGACCCGAGCCGTCTATCGTACAACACGCGCATTCCTTATTGGACTAATGTGAGTAATCTACCCCATATTTTATAATTTTAAATACTTTTGGGGTGTATCATGTGGTTTTAATATGTTCCAACTTCATTTTATTATTTTTTCACCATTGAGACATTGTTGGGACATTTATATGTGAATCATTATTTGTATAATTGTTGTTTGTTTACGCTACATGTACTTGTAGTGCATTACCATTTTTAGTCTAATCTCCATGACTATGCCCGTATTTTTGAGGTACGTTATGGACAATAATAGCGCTATTGGGTTGACCACCCCGCCTTGGGACGCTAAGGTGATTGATTGTACGTGGTTGAGTGTGTATGATGATTAGATGCTCCATCCTATATATATACTTATATGTATATATAGGGTGAGGACTTATTGTTGTTGTTATCATTTGTTAATCAATTTTTGATTTATAAATTGTTATCTCAATAACACTTGTTTGCCAACTTCAAAAGAAAACAAATTTCAAATTATTCAAACTCACAATTTTCTTTAATAAAACTAGATTACTCACAAACTCTCGTAGTTGACCTGTTTTTACCCATGATGCAGATTTGAAGAATGAAGTTGATGAAAAGTAGGGTGTACCTTAGAAACCCACAATACTATTTAAATTTCATGTAATAAATGTTGTTGTATTTGGATTTGTATTTGTATGTTGTGGATTTTGTTTGCATACTTAGTACTTAATTGAATCTAATCATATTGTAACATAGTTGTCATGAGACTTTGAACAATATATCACGCCTTGATCGATTCCGCCAAGGATCGGGGTGTGACACCAAACGATTGGCCCAACGGTTAGTCGACCATGGGATACGCCAGGGAACCATGACCCAAAAGACCGAACAGCCAAAAGAAAGAGATCACAAGAGGAAACCATGGAATAGGGGGAGAAACCAACCAAATCAAGATGGTGCGAAAAGACAACAAATTGTGGCAGTTCATGCAGCCACTGTCCCGAACGCCCCGACTACCACCAAGCAATTCATTGGGACGCTACCCAAGTGTAACAAGTGCAACTTCCACCATACCGGACCCTGTAGAGAAATGCACTGCTTGAACTGTAACAAGAAGGGCCACACTGCCCGATTCTGCAGGACGCCAACCCCACAAACCCCTCAAACCACTAATGTCGGGGTGAGTCAAGCCTGTTATGGTTGTGGTGAGACAGGGCATTATAAGCGTGATTGCCCGAAGGCCAAGAATGTGGGGAGAAATGGAAGAGTCCTAGCTATGGGACGCACGGAAGCGGTGGAGGATCCTACCGTGGTTACCGGTACGTTCCTTGCTAACAATTCATATGCTTGTGTACTATTCGATAGCGGTGCAGAAAGGAGTTTCGTAAGCCACGAGTTTAAATACTTACTAAAACAAAAACCTCAACCACTCAATGAAACATTTACAGTAGAAATGGCTAATGGCAAAACAGAAAGCACAAACAACATATACGTAGGCTGTACACTTACCTTGGATGATCACTCTTTTCAAATCGATTTAATGCCCGTTAAAATAGGAAGTTTTGACGTGATTGTTGGTATGGATTGGCTAATTCCCCACCATGCCAACATCATGTGTTACGAACGAGGAATCCGACTACATCTGCCAGATGACAAGACCCTTGTTGTCTACGGTGATAAACCCAGTACCAGCCTCCGAATCGTATCTTGCATCAAAGCCCGAAAATACCTACAGAAAAGATACCATGCCTTCTTAGCCCACGTTGTTGACGAAAAGAAAGAAGTAAAGAACATCAAAGAAATCCCCAAAGTCTGCAACTTTTCCGATGTGTTCCCAGAAGACCTTCCAGGAGTACCACCCGCACGACAAGTCGAGTTCAGAATCGATTTGATTCCAGGAGCCACCCCGGTAGCAAAAGCACCTTACCGATTAGCCCCGGCAGAAATGCAAGAATTATCCATCCAACTAAACGAACTGCTAAGTAAAGGGTTCATCAGGCCGAGCTTCTCACCTTGGGGAGCGCCGGTCTTGTTCGTGAAGAAGAAGGATGGATCATTCCGTATGTGTATTGACTATCGGGAGTGGAACAAGCTCACTATCAAAAATTGATACCCGCTACCCCGAATTGACGACCTGTTTGATCAACTCCAAGGAGCGAGCTATTTCTCAAAAATCGATCTGATATCGGGATATCACCAACTCAAGGTTCAAGAAGAAGATGTTCCTAAAACGGCATTCAGAACTCGCTACGGCCATTATGAATTCGTTGTGATGCCCTTCGGATTAACCAATGCGCCCACAGTATTCATGGATCTGATGAACCGAGTATGCCGACCTTATCTGGATAAATTCGTGATAGTATTCATTGACGACATACTTATTTATTCACGAAGCAAGGAGGAACATAGCCAACACTTACGACAAGTTTTGGAGACGTTAAGAGCGGAGAAGCGTATGCGAAATTTTCGAAATGCGAATTCTGGCTTCGAAAAGTGGACTTTCTAGGCCACGTAGTCAGCGAAGAAGGGATACATGTGGATCCCTCCAAAATCAAAGCCATCGAAAGCTGGAAAGCACCAAGAACTCCGACAGAAATCCGTCAGTTTTTGGGCCTTGCTGGCTATTACCGAAGATTCATACAGAATTTCTCCAAAATTGCAAAGCCACTTACCACCCTGACACAGAAGGGTGTAACATTCAAGTGGGGAGATAATCAAGACGCCGCTTTCCAGACCCTAAAGAAAGCTTTATGCAGCGCTCCTATTCTGTCCCTTCTAGAAGGAACAGAAGACTTTGCGGTCTATTGCGACGCATCGAACCAGGGTCTGGGCTGTGTACTCATGCAGAGAGGAAAGGTCATTGCTTACACTTCGAGGCAGCTTAAAACTCACGAGGTCAACTACACTACACATGACCTCGAGTTGGGAGCAGTAGTGTTCGCATTGAAGATCTGGAGACACTACCTGTACGGCACAGAATGTACGGTATACACCGACCATAAGAGTCTCCGGCATATCCTCAACCAAAAAGAACTCAATATGAGGCAACGACGTTGGATGGAGCTACTAAGTGACTACGAATGCGAAATTAGTTATCACCCAGGGAAGGCCAATGTAGTAGCTGATGCCCTCAGTCGAAAAGAATACTCGGGCCGCCGAGTGAAATCATTAACAATAACGATCCATTCCCATTTACCCACTCAGATCAAAGAGGCGCAGCTAGAAGCCTTAAAACCAGAGAACGTCGCAAATGAAGCCTTGCGAGGGATGGATAAAAACCTTGAAGTTAAGGATGACGGAGCTCGTTACCTCATGAACCGAATCTGGACACCGAGATTCGGCGGATACAGAGACATTATCATGAATGAAGCTCACAAGACTAGATACTCCGTTCATCCCGGGTCCGACAAAATGTACCTGGACCTCAAGAAACTGTATTAGTGGCCAAACATGAAGGCAGAAATCGCTACTTACGTGGGCAAGTGCCTGACTTGCGCCAAAGTTAAAGTAGAATACCAAAAGCCCTCGGGTTTGCTAGTTCAACCACCAATATCCGAGTGGAAGTGGGAGCGGATAACAATGGACTTCATAACCAAATTACCAAAGACAACCGGTGGGTTAGATACTATATGGGTAATTGTCGATAGGTTAACCAAATCTGCTCACTTCCTGCCAATCAAGGAGAGTGATAGGATGGATAAGCTAGCAAGGCTCTACCTCAAGGAGATTGTAAAATTGCACGGTGTGCCGAGATCAATCATCTCGGATAGAGATAGCCGGTTCACTTCAAACTTTTGGCAATCATTACAAAAGGCTATGGGAACCAGGCTTGACATAAGCACGGCTTACCATCCGCAGACGGATGGCCAAAGTGAAAGAACCATCCAAACGCTGGAAGATATGTTGAGAGTCTGTGTGATAGACTTCGGTAAGGCGTGGGCACCCACTTACCGCTCATTGAATTCTCATACAACAACAGCTACCACACTAGCATCAAAGCTGCTCCATTTGAAGCTTTATATGGACGCAAGTGTAGGTCCCCTCTGTGCTGGGCCGAAGTGGGTGATACTCAACTAGCCAGAGGCCAAACACCTAACAGCGCTCTCACCGGTCCGGAAATCATACGAGAGACAACTGAGAAATCGTTCAGATCCGCGAACGATTGAAAGCATCTCGTGACCGACAAAAGAGCTACGCAGACAAGCAACGAAAGCCTTTGGAATTCCAGGTCGGTGACCGAGTGTTGTTGAAGGTCTCGCCATGGAAAGGAATGATACGCTTTGGAAAGCGTGGGAAGCTGAACCCCAGATACATTGGGCCCTTTGAGATCCTTGCTAGGATCGGCCCAGTAGCCTACAGACTTCGATTACCGCAGGAGCTCAGCAATGTCCATCCCACCTTTCACGTGTCCAACTTGAAGAAATGCCTGTCCGATGAAACTCTTGTCATTCCGCTCGACGAGATCGAGGTGAACGAGAACCTTCTTTTTGTGGAAGAACCCGTAGAGATCATGGACAGAGAAATCAAGAGGACGAAACAGAGCTGCATACCGATAGTCAAGGTCCGTTGGAGTGCCAAGCGAGGACCAGAATTCACTTGGGAACGTGAAGACCAGATGAAGCAAAAGTATCCACATCTCTTCCCAAACCCTTGAGAGCCCACTCAAGAGTTAAATTTCGGGACGAAATTCTCTCTAACGGGTAGATGATGTGACAATTGTAAATTTTGGTCAACAAAAGTCAACTGTATTCAAACGAAGCATATGTTAATCTATATGTTGAAAAGTTTTTTTCCATAACTTTTGCGTTGAATTATTAATATTATAGTATTACGTATGCTGAATCAAAACAATTATCGATTAAAAGTCGAAAATACGGACAACAGACTACTGTAGCGTAAAAATTCGATAATCGTACAATTATTATTTTGAGAATAATAATATCCATAAAATGATCCACTCGTAAATACGAAACTGTGGATATATAGAACGTCGAAAACGGAGTTCGTATGTGGAAATTACAACCATTAAACCGCTGTGAACGGATAAATATACACAGGGTTTGGACCCAAAATACAAAATGAGGTGCCTTAAACATCAAATATGAACTAAAAATTCATATGATAAGTAACGTAATAATATCTAGTATTTAATTTCAAAGCTAGATGTGATTTCCGGTAAAACGTCAAAAATCGCGAAAACGGAAGAATACCGCGCTTAAACGCGTATTCCGGCACCCAACGAGTTATAATTCAATCAAAATAAATGTTTAACAATGTTTTTATACAAAATAATTATTTAGAACTTCGTTTCGTCAAAATCTCACAAAATTTCACTAAAACGACTTACTATTTTATAAAAATCACTTATTTTTATAAAGTATGTTGCTATTTTATAAAAACCACACCACCCCACCCCCCCCTACCCCCCATCGGCTGGAACATTAGGCTAGACCATCAAACTCCAATCTTAGAGCCATTATTTCAAATCTAGGCATGGTGTGGTCTAGGGAATTTTATAATGCATAAAATCAAACCATAATCTTTAAGACATAAAGCACCAATTGAGAATCAACTAGATCACAACTCCCTCCAACTCACTCTCTTCATTCACTCTTAGCTCACTCCCCTCTCTTCTCCTCTCCAAAACCGTGACCAACCACCACCATCTCCAAAATTCATTTCAAGCTCACTTCTCTAATCCAAGTGGTAAGTCTTCTTCATCTTTTGATTCTAAACTAATTAACTTAAGTTTTACACCTTTTACACACACTAACATCCATCCATATCCATTGGATATTAGCTTTTGTCCAAGGGTCTTTAAGCTCCAAACTCCATCATCTTCAAAGATCTTTCAAGCTCTCTTGGTAAGTTATGATTATCTAGTGATTTAAGTTCTAAATACCTTCATATACTCTTTTATACACACATACTCACGGAAATCCATTGGATAATAGCTTTGTACAAGGGTCTTTCGGGTCTTAGAACCACAATCTTCAATCTTCTTCCAAGAAATCCTAACATCCATACTCAAGGTGAGTTCATACCCCTCATTTTCATGTTTTCAAACCTTTTTGGGGGAGAATACAAGTTTCTTTAACTTGTTATAAATTCAGCGTTACCACGAAAATTATGAACAAACTAAAAACTAGAATATAGATGAAGAAAGAAAGAAAGCTTGAGAGCTTTGATAAAAACGTTATAAAAACGAAAACTAGTAAAAACTACGTTTTTATAAATAAATGCACTATTTTCTAGCAAAAATGGTTATAATCAAGATATTATATTATTTTTGTGTGAAATATCTCAAAAGATAATATTTATAATCTTTGAACAAGTTATTTCGCTATTATTCACAAAAATAAGGTTATTACGACGCAATTACTAAAAATAGACTATTATTGGAATAGTTTATGAACAAAATGTTACTATGACATTTAAACATGACAAAAATAATTATATAAATATATATAATTATTATACTTTACTATATTATCATGGGAAAAATGATAATGGACGATTACAAGAGTTTTTATATACAAATCGTACGTAAACAAGTTGATTGGAATACATACATTTTTGTGAGATGAATCTTCACAGGACTTTTATAAGTACCTACTATAAGTCCTGAACATTTATATAACCAGAGTCTCGGTAAGAGAGCGCGATATTTGAGTATAAATCTATACGGCGCTTGACAACCCCGCACCTGAGCTGCTAGCTACAGCTTGACCGGCAGGTCTGAGGTGTCCAAATGTCTAACATTTCCGACGCCTGAAGAACGTCGCAGCAGGCCAACTAGTCACAGTATGGTTATATGGTATCTCACATGGGAAAATAATCAACTTAATATTTTTATAAATTGTTTACGTGGAAACACACATTTCAACGAAAGTACACTACAGTTTACATACTACATTTTAGTCTTTGGGATTTAAAGACTTGGACATTTTATGAGAAAATATTGGATTTTCTTGGTTTTCAACACTATTGTTTACAAACGAAGGACATTTCTTATACAAAAATCTTATGAACTCACCAACTTAATTGTTGACACTTTTTCCAAGTACTTGTATTCTCAGGAAACTGATTTGGTAAATCAAGCGCTACAAGAAAGGACGTTACGACGTCAGTTTTGTCTGTTTTGATATCATTATAATTGTATTTGAAACATGATACAGTTAAACTATGTAACATTTGCAATTATGTAATGATGGTTGTTTGCTTGGTTTTCACTATTATGCACTTTGTTATGATATTGTTCATGAAGTCATCCACCCTTAAACTATTCCGCCAATACAGTTTGAGGGTGTGAGAACCATAACCTATCACAACCCTACCTGGTTTACCATAACCCATCGCAACCCTTCCTGGTTAACCATAACCCATCATAACCCTTCCTGGTAGACCATAACCCATCACAACCCTTCCTAGTTGACCATAACCCATCACAACCCTACTTGGTTAACCATAACCAATCACAACCCTTCCTGGTTGTCTATAACCCATCACAACCCTATCTGGTTGACCATAACCCATCACAACCCTACCTGGTTGACCATAATCCATCACCACCCTTACTGGTTGACCATAATCCATCACAACCCTACCTGGTTGACCATAACCAATCACAACCCTTCCTGGTTGACCATAACCCATCGCAACCCTACCTGGTTTACCATAACCCATCACAAACCTACATGGTTGACCATAACCAATCATAAACCTACCTGGTTGACCATAACCCATCACAACCCCCATCACAACCCTTACTGGTTCACCATAATACATCACAACCCTTCCTGGTTGACCATAGCCTATCATAACCCTTCTTGGTAGACCATAACCCATCACAACCCTTCCTTGTTGACCATAAAACATCACAACCCTACCTGGTTGACCATAACCCATCACAACCCTACCTGGTTGACCATAACCCATCACAACCCTTACTGGTTGACCATAACCCATCACAACCCTACCTGGTTGACCATATCCCATCACAACCCTTACTGGTTGACTATAACCCATCACAACCATATCTGGTTGACCATAACCCATCACAACCCTACATGGTTGACCATAACCCATCACATCCCTTACTGGTTGACCATAACTCATGACAACCCTTCCTGGTTGACCATGACCCATGACAACCCTACCTGGTTGACCATAACCCATGACAATCCTACCTGGTTGACCATAACCCATCACAACCCTTACTGGTTGACCATAACCCATCACAACCCTACCTGGTTGACCATAACTGACAACGCCTAGTAATATCAAGTATTTTAGTCGTTGTTAAGCCCTATTCTTGGTGAATTTATATCATATATGTTGTGGTATTGTCACTTTTTGTGTCAGTGCTTGTTTGGAAAGAAATGATTTAAATAGGGACTAAAAGCGTACAAAATGGAAGAAGTTTGAAGATAAAGACAAAACAGTCGAATTCGCATGCGCGCCGCGGATATGTGCAAGGGCACGACATGCTGACTCAGCAATGAGGTGGTGTTGAAGATTCAAATGCCGAGAAAACGGGGATAAACCAGCACGCGCACCACGGAATCTAAGTACGCGCGGCGCGGTCTTTGATTTTTCAAAACTATAAATAGAGGGTTCTAGGTCGAAAAATGCAGCAAAGACCTGGCATAGGAACGACTCCCAAGCCGCTTCTTTGACTCCAAGTTTCAGTTTTCAGCAACCATAATTGGTATTTTATGTTTTTCTCTTTTAATTTCCAAGTAGTTTAAGTAGTTTGGTAGCTTTGGCTAGTGTATTGGGTGTGACAACCATTGGCATTAGTTCTTAGTTTCTGAATTTTATGTTTTTCTGTTCTGGAACCAGTGGATCTGAGTTTTTAATAGTTAATCATTCGCTTAGTGTTAAAATGCTCTTTTTATGGTTTTTATGCTCTTGGATGCAATTGGATGTTTGAATGTGTGATTGTGTTGATTTGATCTTGATTACTTCTGAATTATACTTTTGATTTCAGTAAGTGATTAGGGTTAGTTATTGGTTTTGGTTTTAGTTTAGTTGATGCTTGTGTTGGAATTGTTGGATGTTTATGATTTTGGGATTGTTTTTGGTAAAAGTCGGAAACTAGATCCTCTGGCTGTAGAGTGACACTACAGTTGGTAATCTGTTGCCTACCTTGACCACGTAACTCCTGTGGATCGACCCTGACTACCGCTATACTAGTGTGTGTTAGGTTTATTTTACTATTTTTTTCCGGACGACGACCTATGTAACGACTGTTTTTCAAAAAAAAAAAAAACGTTGTGAATAGTAACTCCGGTGTGAATAGTAACTCCGGCGTGAATAGTGACTCCGGCGTGAATAGTACTCCGTCGTGAATAGTACCCGAGAATGAAGTAAGCGCTAACCTCGTGATGACATCGACGATGATGTCGTGCTGACGTCGTGATGACGTCGTGAATAGTGTTTTCAAGCCCTATAAATAGAGGCCTAACTTCTTCATTTCAACCCACAACAAACACCAAACAACCTTACGATATCGAGGAGTGTTCTGGTGAGGAAAATAGGTCGGGAGGAGTAGGAGCGAGCGGTAGCTGGTAACGAGGTGCTCGGGAAGTGCTGGAAGAGCGGAGCGGGAAACGTGCCAAGGCTTTGCGAAAACGCCAATCTTAAGTGAGTAATCACTATTGTATTTCTCTAGTAGTTTATAAGTGTTAAACTATAATATGTAGAGGTTATATTATTCGTAATTCCAAAAATAATACCGAATGATTTACTTACGAGGATGGTGTCTAGGCCGATTACTTGGGATCTGGTTGTTGGATTTTCCGAAAGGCTAAAATGCTGAAAGGATCCTGCCACCCCAACTAATCTTCTACCTGGCTATCCTTTACTTGATAAATCACGAGGTATCACGTTGAAATTATGGAAGAGTTTAATGATGCAACTATAAGATAGTTAAGAATTAAAGAGTGATAAATGCCTTACTGTGTTAACAGTTAAAGAGGGAATACGAAGCAGAGATAAACGCTGTAGTCGACTATAATCAGGTGAGTTTCTCACTACATGGTGTGGACGTTATATGTCCTTTACCGTATTTTTGTGTGCTTATAAGATGTTTATAAGATGTTGGTAAATAGTACCAAGTTGTGTGTATATTATTGATATATATCTTTCTGTTATAATTGCATGGGTTGGGTTATGGTGTGTGTGGGTTCGACGTACTGAGTAATATAGAGATACGAGCAAAAGACACTGAGCAGATACGCATGACTCGACGTACAGGGTATGCGCGGCTCTAAGTGCTGAGCAAGAGAATTAGATTTACTGAGCATATACGTATAGGAGGTTATAATCTAATATACTGGGTAGAGCATAATATGTGACGTGTGGTTGTATTTTTCCTGTTAGGGGTAAAGTATGTGTAGCTGATATGCTGTGTAGTTGTTGGACCTCACTAAGCCGTGTGCTTATCCTTTCCCTTTTAAATTACCATTTCAGGTTATACAGGTGGAAATGACGGACAGGCATGACGGGTACACACTGATGCTGCTTAATTGGGGATTCATGCGGTGAATTGATGTTTAAAATGATTTCTAAATATCTTCAAAATGTTAATTATTGAATAAATTGATATTTATTTAAATGAAGATGGTTTATTAAAAACCGGGTGTTACAAGTTGGTATCAGAGCCAAGGCTTGAGTGAATCAGACTCACTTGATGGGTTTTGATCTCAAGCTTGAGACTTAAAAGTTTTCTTTGGAAATATTTTTACAAGAAATTATAAGTTGTTTTTCGAGTAAGGGGTTAAATGAATGTTGTTGCAAAGCCGCAGTGTGTACCGTCAGCCGACGTCAGTGGGGAAAAGGTTAAGTGCTTAGTCTTTGTTGATATTTCTGTAATATATGTGTGCTTAAATGCCATTAAAGTGTAGGCAGTAGGAACTAAATAGTCCTAAAGTTGGCCAAGTTGCATGTTCCTTGATAAGTGATATCCATAAGGTAAATCCTTTTATGTGAAAAATTTTCTACGACTATGTTCGTAAAACAACCTGGGGTATAGGTGGTAAAATTATCGTGAGAAGTGAATTGGGGACTTCTGGACAAGTTCTGAAACGAACGAGGGTAGGTGTGGAAGATAGTAGTAGAGCTCCTACTATTGAAAGCACATGATCCACGTTCGAATCGGGAGTTGGTCGTATGGAATCCAATACACTGAGGGTATAACTAATTGGTGTATATGCTGATAAACTGTATTTGTCCATTCTATTGGTTGGCAATCATAGAGTTTATTGGGATCAATTAGGACGCTGGAGATTGAAAGTCTAGTGACGTTTCATTTCTTAATAATTAAGTAATGAACAGTTGATGTGACTATAGTAGACGAGCTGTGCAAAAGTGACACGTTAAGTCTCTTCGTTACTAAGAAAAGCACAGATAATGGATGATAAAAAGAAGATGTTGATTGCTAGAATAGTCGATTTTGATTGACTATAAATAAACGTAATGTTATTTAGAGAAGAGCATAAGTCGCAAATTTCATTTCCAGATATGGAGATATATGTGAGGCTTCCAGGTCATCTACAGTTGCTGGTTAACAAGTTTTATATACGAAGTGTGTCAGACGACTGTAGTACGATAATGATGAAGGCTGAGGATGTATGTGAGCGTATCAGCAGAAATTAGGATCCAGTAACTGGATGGCATAATTTGGAAGAAGACATACGTGAACTAAAGCAATATATAGATGTGAAAAATATACGTACAGATATACGTGTACATGCTAGAAACATAAGGTTTTATACGTGGTGTCGTATGTTTGCAGAATTGGAGTTTTATCCATTCCCGTACAAGAGAAGTACATGTATACGGGATGGACATATAATAACAACTCGTGAGAGTGCAGATGACATAGTGGTGTGGCGTAAGGGTATTCATGTAGGTAGTGAATACTATGAACGAATGTATCATAATAGGCTAGATGTGGCCTATCAATGTATCATGTACTTAAAATCTGTTAGTATATGAAAATAATAAGTTGAGAAAATATTGCTAACTGGCCAAGATAACCATCTTGTTAGCATATGTGTGTTGGGTAATAGACTAAGTGAATACCTCTTAAGTAGGTAACTCGTAGGCAAGTAACTGTGGATAAACTGTGTCGGTAGCTGGTTGAATATCTAGTTGATATTAGCTGTGCGGACGAATACGTAAGTATTAAGTGGTGATAACCATGGATATGATATCCTATGGTGGGTGGAGATTTTGTAGTTGTATGTGGAGGCTGAGCTGATATGAGGATTCTTGGTGTCATGTGGTTGGTTGCAGAGCTGTGCAGTCGTATGTGTGTTAACCGTTAAGCCTTTAGAGCGAAAAGCTGTTTATTCTGTGGGGCCACTTATACTTGTAGTTGGGACCACTTATTAGGTGGGGCTACTAGTATTGTGGTTGGGACCACTTATGCTATGGGGCTACTTGTACTTGTGGTTGGGACCACCTATTCCGTGGGGCCACTGGTAACTTGTAGTTGTGACCATTTATTCTGGGGGTTAATAGTACTTGTGGTTGTGACCACTTATTTTGTGGGGCCACATTTGGTAAGACCACATATGTGTTGTGGATCTTATGAGCAGTAATTGTGGTGGGACCACATACAAGTGTTGTGATGGCTTTATTGGCTGGCAGTTCTAACACACATACAGTTGGGTGTTTGGTGAATAGCTGAGCTGTTGAGGTTGAGCAGGGGTTGTGACATGATGTGGTGAACATGTGATTATACGATGCATAACAAGTACCTTGCATCCATGATGTATGTATTGTGAGTGTATGAGATTACATAATGAGTACTTTGTAGTCTCAATAGGTTGGCCTAGTTGATTAGAGGTGGTTAATGTGCCGGTATTGTGGTAATACCCTTTGGATTTACTAATACAACCGTATTGTGTTGAAATAGGGAATGATTGAGTGGAAGAATAAGTGTATGACAATGCTGGAGATTCCGGGGACGGAATCTTATAAAGGGGGGAGAACTTGTAACGACCGTTTTTCAAAAAAAAAAAAAAAAAAAACGTTGTGAATAGTAACTCCGGTGTGAATAGTAACTCCGGCATGAATAGTACTCCATCATGAATAGTACCCGAGAATGAAGTAAGCGCTTACCTCGTGATGACGTCGACGATGATGTCGTGCTGACGTCGTGATGACGTCGTGAATAGTGTTTTCAAGCCCTATAAATAGAGGCCTAACTTTTTCATTTCAACCCACAACAAACACCAAACAACCTTACGATATCGAGGAGTGTTCTGGTGAGGAAAATAGGTCGGGAGGAGTAGGAGCGAGCGGTAGCTGGTAACGAGGTGCTCGGGAAGTGTTGGAAGAGCGGAGCGGGAAACGTGCCAAGGCTTTGCGAAAACGCCAATCTTAAGTGAGTAATCACTATTGTATTTCTCTAGTAGTTTATAAGTGTTAAACTATAATATGTAGAGGTTATATTATTCGTAATTCCAAAAATAATACCGAATGATTTACTTACGAGGATGGTGTCTAGGCCGATTACTTGGGATCTGGTTGTTGGATTTTCCGAAAGGCTAAAATGCTGAAAGGATCCTGCCACCCCAACTAATCTTCTACCTGGCTATCCTTTACTTGATAAATCACGAGGTATCACGTTGGAATTATGGAAGAGTTTAATGATGCAACTATAAGATAGTTAAGAATTAAAGAGTGATAAATGCCTTACTGTGTTAACAGTTAAAGAGGGAATACGAAGCAGAGATAAACGCTGTAGTCGACTATAATCAGGTGAGTTTCTCACTACATGGTGTGGACGTTATATGTCCTTTACCGTATTTTTGTGTGCTTATAAGATGTTTATAAGATGTTGGTAAATAGTACCAAGTTGTGTGTATATTATTGATATATATCTTTCTGTTATAATTGCATGGGTTGGGTTATGGTGTGTGTGGGTTCGACGTACTGAGTAATATAGAGATACGAGCAAAAGACACTGAGCAGATACGCATGACTCGACGTACAGGGTATGCGCGGCTCTAAGTGCTGAGCAAGAGAATTAGATTTACTGAGCAGATACGTATAGGAGGTTATAATCTAATATACTGGGTAGAGCATAATATGTGACGTGTGGTTGTATTTTTCCTGTTAGGGGTAAAGTATGTGTAGCTGATATGCTGTGTAGTTGTTGGAACTCACTAAGCCGTGTGCTTATCCTTTCCCTTTTAAATTACCATTTCAGGTTATACAGGTGGAAATGACGGACAGGCATGACGGGTACACACTGATGCTGCTTAATTGGGGATTCATGCGGTGAATTGATGTTTAAAATGATTTCTAAATATCTTCAAAATGTTAATTATTGAATAAATTGATATTTATTTAAATGAAGATGTTTTATTAAAAACCGGGTGTTACAACCTAGGCGTGTCAAATTTTGGCGCCGTTGCCGGGAAGTTGTGAGCTTGAGAGTAGGAGATCTGTAGGATCTGTTTTTTGATTTTTGATGTTTGATTTTAGTTTGCTGAATTTTGGTATGTGTACATCCTTATAATGGGTGATTACATCGATTCCAACGTGATTATTATTGATATCACCAAGACCCAGATTAAAAGTTGTATCAAATTCGATTGCAATAATAGAACGGAAACGGTAGCATAACGTTGATGACGGTGCACTGGCGGCGAGTGTTGCCGGAGACGAGTGAATCACCATGGGGAGAAGGGAGCAGGAGCGTCGGAGGTCGTCAAAATCCCCAAAGCGGGATCTAGAATCGGGAAAATAGGATGGAAGAGAGAAGTTTGTGCTAAAACTTACCCTAGGATTTAATGGACTATTAGTACTTGGGGGGAAACTTAAAGTGGGAATTTTTCATTGGGCACGTGTTTTTCGTTCGACCAATATACCCCAAAAAAACGACAAACATTAATAAAAGCATCATCCGTTCTTTAGTGGCGGTGATGTTAGCAGGGAGGGCTAAATTGGTGAAATTGAAAAGGAAAGTAGGGCGGGGTATTTTGGTTTAATTTGTTTTGCTTTTTTTTAAGTAAAAAATACAAATTATTTTTATTGTATTAAAAATCATAAAATAATTAATACAAATATATATATATATATATATATATATATATATATATATATATATATATATATATATATATATATATATATATATATATATATATATATATAATATGCTACGAGTTTATATTTTTTATTTTTCTTCTTTTCACCACTTAATTTTACCAAAATTTTGAAGAAAATTAATTTTTCCAATTAATTTTACTAAAAACTAAAATAAATTGAATTTTCCCTCTCAATTTGATTAAATATTTAAAATAAATTGAATTTTTCCACTTAATTGATTTTAGGGATTATGACTTAGGGTTTAGGGATTATGGCCTATGACTTATATTTTAGGGCGTAAGCTTCTGTGAATATGGCTTAGGGTTATGGTTAAGTGTTAAGGGTTATCACTTATAACTTATTTTTTAGGGCATAGGCTTATGGGTGTTTTAGGGCGTAGGCTTATGGGTATGGACCTTATGGCTTAGGGTTTATGTCTTGTAGCTTATGTTTCTTAGTTTATGGGTTACATCTTAGGGTATGTACCTTATGTCTTATGGTTTATGGCTTGTAGCTTATGTTTTATGGCTTATGGGTTACAACTTAGGGCTTAGGTGTTAGGGCATATGGCTTGGGGCTTAGGTCTTATGATTTTGGCTTAGGGTTAAGGGTTATGGCTAATAGCTTACGACTTAAGGCAAAAGGTTTATCTCTTATAACTAATTAGGGCTTAGGTGGCGTTAGGTAATGTCAGTGGTTGTGGGTGGTGGCACTAGCAGTGGGCAATGGCGGTAGCGGTGGGTGGTGGCAGTGATGGACGTGGGTGGCGGTGGTGATAGTGGTGGGTGTTGGAGGTAGTGGTGGGTGTTGGAGGTAGTGGCGGATGGTGGCAGTGACGGTGACGATAACCCATCACAACCCTACCTGGTTGACCATAACCCATCAGAACCCTTACTAGTTGACCATAACCCATCACAACGCTACCTGTTGACCATAACCCATCACAACCCTTCATGGTTGAGCATAACCCATCACAACCCTACATGGTTGACCATAACCCATCACAACCCTTCATAGTTGACCATAACCCATCACAACCCTACCTAGTTGACCATAACCCATCACAACCCTACCTAGTTGACCATAACCCATCACAACCCTTACTGGTTGACCATAACCCATCACAACCCTACCTGTTGACCATAACCCATCACAACCCTTCATGGTTGACCATAACCCATCACAACCCTACATAGTTGACCATAACCCATCACAACCCTTCATAGTTGACTATAACCCATCACAACCCTACTTGGTTGACCATAACCCATCACAATCATTCCTGGTTGACCATAACCCATCACAACCCAACCTGGTTGACCATAACCAATCACAACCCTTCCTGGTTGACCATAACCTATCACAACCCTACTTGGTTTACCATAACCCATCGCAACCCTTCCTGGTTGACCATAACCCATCATAACCCTTCCTGGTAGATCATAACCCATCACAACCCTTCCTGGTTGACCATAACCCATCACAACCCTACTTGGTTAACCATAACCAATCACAACCCTTCCTGGTTGACCATAACCCATCACAACCCTATCTGGTTGACCATAACCCATCACAACCCTACCTGGTTGACCATAATCCATCACCACCCTTACTGGTTGACCATAATCCATCACAACCCTACCTGGTTGACCATAACCAATCATAACCCTTCCTGGCTGACCATAACCCATCGCAACCCTACCTTGTTTACCATAACCCATCACAACCCTACATGGTTGACCATAACCAATAACAACCCTACCTGGTTGACCATAACCTATCACAACCCCATCACAACCCTTACTGGTTGACCATAACCCATCACAACCCTTCCTGGTTGACCATAGCCCATCATAACCCTTCTTGGTAGACCATAACCCATCACAACCCTTCCTGGTTGACCATAACCCATCACAACCCTACCTGGTTGACCATAACCCATCACAACCCTACCTGGTTGACCATAACCCATCACAACCCTTACTGGTTGACCATAACCCATCACAACCCTACCTGGTTGACCATATCCCATCACAACCCTTACTGGTTGACCATAACCCATCACAACCCTATCTGGTTGACCATAACCCATCACAACCCTATCTGGTTGACCATAACCCATCACATCCCTTACTGGTTGACCATAACCCATGACAACCCTTCCTGGTTGACCATGACCCATGACAACCCTTCCTAGTCGACCATGACCCTTGACAACCCTACCTGGTTGACCATAACCCATCACAACCCTTACTGGTTGACCATAACCCATCACAACCCTACCTGGTTGACCATAACTAACAACTCCTAGTAATATCGAGTATTTTAGTCGTTGTTGAGCCCTATTCTTGGTGAATTTATATCATATATATTGTGGTATTCTCACTTTTTGTGTCAGTGCTTGTTTGGAAAGAAATGATTTAAATAGGGACTAAAAGCATACAAAATGGAAGAAGTTTGAAGATAAAGACAAAACAGTCGAATTCACACGCGTGCCGCGGATATGTGCAAGGGCGCGACGCGCTGACTCAGCAATGAGGTGGTGTTGAAGATTCAAATGCCGAGAAAACGGGGATAAACCAGCACGCGCGCCGCAGAATCTAAGTATGCGCGACGCGGTCTTTCATTTTTCAAAACTATAAATAGAGGGTTCTAGGTCGAAAAATGCAGCAAAGACCTGGCATAGGAACGACTCCCAAGCCGCTTCTTTGACTCCGAGTTTCAGTTTTCAGCAACCATAATTGGTATTTTATGTTTTCTCTTTTAATTTCCAAGTAGTTTAAGTAGTTTGGTAGCTTTGGCTAGTGTATTGGGTGTGACAACCATTGGTATTAGTTCTTAGTTTCTGAATTTTATGTTTTTCTGTTCGGGAACAAGTGGATCTGAGTTTTTAATAGTTAATCATTCGCTTAGTGTTAAAATGCTCTTTTTATGGTTTTTATGCTCTTGGATGCAATTGGATGTTTGAATGTGTGATTGTGTTGATTTGATCTTGATTACTTCTGAATTATACTTCTAATTTCAGTAAGTGATTAGGGTTAGTTATTGGTTTTGGTTTTAGTTTAGTTGGTGCTTGTGTTGGAATTGTTGGATGTTTATGATTTTGGGATTGTTTTTGGTAAAAGTCGGAAACTAGATCCTCTGGCTGTAGAGTGACACTACAGTTGGTAATCTGTTGCCTACCTTGACCATGTAACTCCTGTGGATCGACCCTGACTACTGCTATACTAGTGTGTGTTAGGTTTAGTTTACTATTTTTGTCTGCACGACGACCTAGGCATGTCAAATTTTGGCACCGTTGTCGGGGAGTTGTGAGCTTGAGAGTAGACGATCTGTAGGATCTGTTTTCTGATTTTTGATGTTTGATTTTAGTTCGCTGAATTTTGGTATGTGTACATCCTTATAATGGGTGATTACATGTACCCCGATCAGTATTATGAGAATTATGAAAATCCGGTCGACAACTATTACGAGGATGATTGCTACAATGGATCATTCGATGACAATGGATGGCGGACCGATGAGCCATCTCAACCTGAAAATTCTGTAACTTGGGCCCAAGTATTGGAGCTCATGGCTGATACCCACGAAGTTCAGAAGGATCAGGCGGATCCCCTTGTAAGAGTGCAAGCTTCTTTAGATAGGTTAGAGAAAAGTTGGAAATATCCGCCAGAACCTGAGGCACGTGATCTTTATACCAATGATGCGGTGTGTGAACTTGCATCACCTGAATATGTGATGGAAGGGCATGCACCTTGGGAAAGTCAAGAGACCACCGAGATGGTCAAAACAGTTGTTGAGGAAGAGGCTGTAGGTGACAATACTACCCCTGACTCAATAGCTTTTGATGTTTTTGAAAATGTTGATAATGTTGATCTGGTGATTAGTGAATCCATACCATCACCGGACAATTTGGGTAATGGGGATGTTGTGGAGGAGGCTGTAAGTGACAATACAGACCCTAGCCCAACGACTACCGAAATTTTTTAAGTTGTTGATACTATTGGGGAAGGGGGTGTAGATGACAATACTACCCCCGAACCTAAAATTTTTGAGAATTTTGAGCATTTTAAAAGTGAGGATCTGGTGATGGGTAACCTTCTACCACCACCAGATAAAACCAGTCGCTCACTCTTGGTCCCGATCCACGTGTTGGACGATGATCAAGAAGATGATGCCGACGAGTTGGTTTTTGAAAACAATAAACATGATTTTATTGCCACTCATGATCCATTCATGAATGGAAAATTAGATGTGATTAATACCATCAATGAGGACATATGGAAGCATCCTGATATGTTGCCTTCCGATCCCATTTGGTTGGAAAAATTTTATTGGCACTGCAAGCCAAAATTGCAAACTGAAGATAACACGCAATATGTGAGCAACAAATGAGGCGCAAAACAACTACTGGGAGCAGCATTGGGGACGCTCCATGTCAAACCGGTAATTTTGAAGGGATGCAGAAGGAAGGACCGAGCATGGAGGTTCAAAGCTACCTCCAAGAATTCACGAGAAGTAATAATAAGACGGCAACTGGGCAGCAGCAGGAGAACCAACAAGCCATTCGACCCAGGAAAGCTTGAGGAGTAGTGGGTCAACAAAGGGACGGTGGTGACTGAAAATCAGCGAAGGAAGAAGGCATACGATCCACCGTAGCTGTAGTAGGAATAATCCGTCTGGCTGAAGACGTTAAACTTAGCGCTTGTTGGGAGGCAACCCATCTTTTATAGGTAAGTACTGTATTTCTTAGGAATAATTAGGAAGATATTATCATTGTCATTGCAGGTGATTGTTGGTTTGGGACAAGTGTGGGGTCGTTATGGAGAAAATTTGAATTTTTGAAGACGCGTCGCGGTCATGTGTTTTACGCGCCGCGGGGTCGTAAGCCAACCCGATGCGCAGGGGTTGATTTGGGAGTACGCGTGCTACGGTCACGCCTTTCCCATGACGCGGGAATCGATCAGTCGGTTTCTTCTTTAAAAAGGTATGTCGCATTCACTATTCACACACACAAACCCTTGCCGCGCCTCAGATCTCCGATCATCCGACGTTTTTCTCGTATTTTTCTCGTTCATTTCATTCCTACTATCGAGGTATGTCATTCTAACTAGTTTTTACTTGTTACAACTAGCGATTAGGTTGTGAAATTGGTTGATTTCTCCAAAAAATGAAAAACTTAGAAATCGACAATGCTGGCTCGTAGGGTGTTTTCTTTGCCAAATGATCACCCTATAGGGGCTAGTCGGTGCTCAGGCTACCTTGTAGTTTATTTGGATCGAGTTAACAGGTGAAAATCAGTGAGATTGGGGTTGGAACTCGAAACAGTCGCTCGCCGCGCCGCGCCCCGGTTCTTAGGCCGCGCCGCGGTTCGGTGGGGAAGAAAAGGACTTATTTTGCAAATATTTTTTCGGCTATTTTTGTGCAGATGTCTTTCAGGATTGACCACCCTTTTCTCCAGTTCCCCGCTGAGCTGGAGAGTTCGATCGAGTATGTTTAGAAGAGGGATGCACTTACGGGTCGCTGGGTTCTCAAGGCGACAATTATAGATCGGGATATTCTTAGGACGGCCGGACTCTGGGGTGAGATCGAGCCCTTCCTTCATCGTACGTGGTCCCATGGGGAGGCTACATTCACATGTTGCGGTTGGGACAGGCTCATGGCCAACCAGGACGATACTGTTTACACCGAGCTTCTCTTGGAGTTTCTCTCCACGGTCCGCTACGCACCGGCTTCGACAGAGGCCCGATCCAAGCTAGTCTGATTTCGATTGGGGGGAGTTACCAGGGAGTGCAGTCTCAGGGAGTTCGGGAGACGCAGGGGCATATACACGGAGGAGGACCTCCAGAGCCGTAACTTCACGCCGTTCCTTCACGCGTGCATTCAGGGGCAGCCCGCATGGGAGACCAATGCTGCTATTTGTGCACCATTGTCCAATGTCTACTTCAAGGCGGGGTCGGCCAGGGAGAGCTAGCTCTGCAACCCGCTTCACCGGCTCATGCACCGTATCGTCACCACCTCTATCATGCAGAGGGAGGGGGCGAGAAGGTGTCCCATGAGGACATGACATATTTGTGGGTGCTCCTCGACCCCACCAGGTTCCTCCACCTCCCATACGCTTCGGCGATTTCCCTATCCACCCGGGCGACGGGTGCGTCATCCAGTAGTCCTTTGACCGACGGGTACTACATTACCCGCCTGGCCAGATCTTACCGGTTACTCACTCCTGCGACCATGGCCTCCCTGACGGCGATTCCTCCAGCCCGCACATCAGCGCGAGCACTAGAGAACATGCACCTGATCACCCAGCCACAACCTGGGCATTTTGTGAGAGAGATGACAGAGGCACCGAGGGTGCCCCGACTAGCCCACGAGGAGGGTCCTCCTAGGCGACGCCAGAGGGTAGCACCACCAGTTCCACCACCACCACAGCAGCAGGAGGAGGCGACAGCTCTCAGCCGATTGCAGGATCGGGTGGCTCGGATTGAGGATCAGCTGGAGTGGATTGGGGAGGTACTTTTACAGATGGCCACTCAGCAGGGACAGCGCCCCCGACCATTCCCAGCCCGAGCCCACGATCATGAGGCAGGTCCTTCTAGGCCACCCGGTGGCGATTGATGTATTTTTCTGTTCTGTTTTGGGATATATGTACTGTACTTATGACATTATCTTTATCTTTTTCTTGTTTATATTTTATTTGTTTTTATGTTTGCATTTAATGTTTTTTGTGAGTTATGCATGTAATACCAAATGGAAGAGTTGTTTCAAGCAAGTGTGGGGTCACCGTGCCCCCTCCACTTGCCTTGACTACCGGCGTGTTTCACTGTTGCGCTACAACTCTTGAATTCTGAGTCAAGGACTTTTGTTCGTGTTTTTGTACCTGTGACAATCAAGCAATCTACCGTCTAAGGGGTAACTCTTTCTCCCTTGATTTGAATCTATTTTTATATACAACAGGGACGTTGTACGGTTTTAAGTGTGGGGTGTGGACGGTCGAAAGAGTATTTTTGAAATTTTTGCGGGAAATGACCAATTTTCAAAATTTTTAGCAATTTTTTAAAAATTTTAATAGGTTGTAATTTTGAAACGAATGGTTTGTGAATGTTATAGCATTAGTATTTTTCAAAAAATACTATTTAGTTGTTATGATGCTAGTGGTTTAGTCAAATAAGTTGAGTTTTAAGAGTTAGAAGATTGGAGTATTTTACGGTTGGAATTTAGGAAGGAACTGTCAATCAGTGGCCTTTGTTGTTCGAGCCGGTAAGTCTAAAATGGGTGGGCCTTATGCACCTTACCACCTAAGATCGTCTGGTCTGGGATGGTATTTCTGAAAGCTCGTTACACGGACAACATCGAAAGTCATGGACAATTTTTTAATGGCCTTTAGAATCTGAATGAGTACGTACACTTCATTGTGGACAAAAAATTTGTAATCAATGTTTCTCTAGAAAGTCATGAATTCTAAAGAATATTCTGATTATGTTTTCACAAACTATTTCACTCTAACTCCTAGGGCAATAAGCTTTGAAATTAAACGCATTCAAAAAATTGTTTGAGTCTCTATTAGAATTTGTTGAATAATGTTTTTTTTATGTTTTGATGTGACCATCACTGAAATAAGTCGAAATGTTTTTATTAACAGTTTATTTCAGATTGCGTAAATTCGAGTTCAACCAAACCGGAGAAAATGACGCTATGTACCAAAGGGCAAAAATGTCACCCAGCGACAGCAATCGCGACCCAACAGCTCATGTGTCGCGAAATGAAGAAAATCAAAACAAAAGAAGAAAAAGGCTGGACCAGTGAAGATCGCGACCCGATCCAACCCAGATCGCGACCCGATCGTGATGACACACACGTGACGCTTTGCTGACCAAGGATCGCGAGCCTATGGCAACCCGACGAGATCGCGACCCGACCGTCCACCCATCGCGACCCGACCCGGATCGCGACCCGATCATCTATACCTCTAAACAACCTTTACCCGACACCAAAAATCACCAAAACCTCATCTTACCGTGAAGAACAAGAAATCGACATATCAAGAAAAACGCTATCTTCCGCAACTATCGATAAGTTCTTTTAAAATTATATGTGTCGTTATTGATTTATTTAAACTGTAATAAATCAACTGTACCAAACTTCCAATACACCCGAATTGAACCGTGACAACGAAAACATATGTGGACTGTTTTTAACCGAGACATCTAACTTCTAACTTCTAACCTTTTTATTTATTGTAAAAACACGTTATCGTTGATAATGGCGTTTATTACATCTAACATCTAACTTCTAACTTCTAACTTCTAACCTTTTTATTTATTGTAAAAACACGTTATCGTTGATAATGGCGTTTATTACATCTAACCTTTAACTTCTAACTTTTACTTTATTTACCGCTTTCTGTCTATTTAAATACTGTCTAGTTTAGATTTACCGTTTTATTTTATTCTGCAACTCTTATTTATCCCGCATATTATAGATAAAATACATATCTGTCACACGGTAATAGGCTTAAAAACCTTGTTCGTGGAGATCAGTTATCATATTTTCAACAATTGGTATCAGAGCTCGTGTGATTTAATCTGAAATTTTTGTCGTGAACTTTTGTGTAGCGTTTTTATAAACCATCAATAAGTTTCCTTTAAAAATTTCATCTTAATATCACTTGTTCATCAAAAAAAAAATAAATATATTAAAAAAAACATTTAAAAATTACTTGTGTGATTTATTTTGAAATTTTTTTTCTGAAAACTTTTGTGTAGCGTTTTTATAAACCACTAATAAGTTTTCTTTAAAAATTTCATTTTAACATCACATTTTCGTTAACAAAAAAAAAAAACAAAAATGTCTTCCGCAAACTACTCAAACATAAATTCTGTATCTATTGCTAACAGTATAGGTTCAGGTACTCGAGCACCCATTCTTATTCCCGAAGAATATAAATCATGGGTAGGTCGTATGAATCTTCATCTCAACTCTATAAGTGAAGACGTGTGGAAATGTGTAGACGGATCTCTACCAGATAACATGACCTCTCTTACGAGTAACTTGGATATACTAAATGAAAGGAAGAAACTTGAACTTCAAGCCAAAAAGGAGCTTGTTTCTGGAATACCCCACAGTATTCTAAGCCAGATGAATGATATAATCCTTTTAACTGCAAACCAAATTTGGCAAACTTTGAAAAATCGTTTTGAAGGAAATGAGAGAATCATTGGAAACAAGAAAACATCTGTTTCAAACGAATTTGACAACTTCAAAATGTTTTCACATGAGACCATCCATGATGCTCATGACAGATTCAATCTCATTACCATCAAAATGAATAATCTGGGCATCAAAAAGTCACAGCATGAGATAAACCTCAAATTTTTAAACAACCTTTATGAAAGCTGGAAAATGGTCAAACTAATCATTCAGGGAAATCCGGCAATTCATACTGAATCTTTGTACAATCTGTACGGAGAATTACAATCGTATGAATCCTCGATTGACCCACCAACGTCAACTTCTTTTGGAGGACCACTTGCTTTGTTGTCAACATCCTCTCAAAACCAAACACATTTTCATGATCAAAGTCAAATTGATCAAAACCAAGCTTTTTCAAGTAATTTTTGTGACTTGTCTGATCCAAATAATGAAGCTGATTACCAACAATTGTGCGCTTTGGTAGCAAACACTAATCTTGAAAGATTTTTGCCACATCATAATCAATCAAACTTCAGACCAAATTTTCAACAAAGATCCACTTTTGGACAAAACTTTCAGAATCGCGGTTTTCAAAATAATCACAACTCTTATGACAACCAAAGTTCTGGATTTCAGAAAAATCATTCACAACCATCTCAACAGAAACAAACTCAAACATCTGAAAGACCACCTGTTAAAAGCCAAAAGGCTGACAATAACGATGATGATGATGAAGTAATCATTTGTCACAAATGCAAAGGAATAAATCATTATGCCCGAGATTGTCGAGCCAAAGTCAAAGTCAAAGACTCAGCCTATTATGCTCAAAAAGCCGAAGAGCTGAAAAAACAAGAACAGAAAGCAAAGCAAAAAGCTTTGATGGCATTCCACGAACCTAGCGTAGAATACTGGCCAACTTCTGATGATGAAACCGACACTGAACCCGCTCAATCAAACTTCTGCTTCATGGCTGACAACGAACCAACCACAAGAGCTCCATATGTCATCGATCAGGTATGGTCTATGATCTCAGATCTCGGTCTTTCAAGAACACCATTTGAGTCCCACATGACTAAGATTGAGAACAGTCTAAAAGCTGATCTCAGACTGTATCATGACACTATAGTCAAATCTGATATCTACAAATCTGAATTACAAACCTTGCAACTCAGATTTGGAGAATCCACAAGGACTAGAGACAAACTTGAAAGAGACATTGAAAGAAAATCTGAAGAAAATAATCACATCCTAGAACAATTAAATGAAGCTCTAAAACAAAAAGGGACTTAGAAATAAAAAATCAATCTGTTATTTCATCTGAAATAAAAGATATCTTAGAAAAGGAAGTCCTTCAGTTAAAACAAAAGGTTCAAGATTTAACTGACAACAACACTAGTTTAATTCTAAAACTAGATGATTCTTCAAAGCAAAACAAATTTCTTGAATCCGAAATTCAAAGATTTCAAGGAAAACTGGATTCTATCAATATTGCCAGAAAATTGAGTGATGATGTTTTCACTAAAGCAAATAACTTAGGAACTGGCAAAATTGATACGAATTATAAACTGGGAATTGGAAGAGAATCTTTTGAAAATGAAAAGACTGAAAAGAAAAATGGAACAATTTGTGAAAACTCTAAATCACCTCTACCAGATTTTTTCTTATCTGCTAATGAGGATGATTCAGATGACGAAACAGTTATCAACTGTAGCCCAGATGATACTGCTTTCACTGTTTCCAAAAAATCTTTCAAAAGAGTCTTAAAATCTGAATCAGACTCTGCTAGTTCAGTAACTCATCAATTGAGATCTACTAAACTAACAATAAATGATGGCACAATCAAACTTGAAAATTTCTTAAATGGAGAAAATTCTGATCATCAAAATGGTAGTACTTCTGCTCCAACTGTCTTTCCCTCTTTAAACTCAACCTTTATTGGAAAGAACAATCTGGGACAAAAGTATTCAAAGAAACAACAGACAAATAAACAAACCATTCAAGCTGTCTGTAAACCAAAAGAACAAAGCAGGCCCATTGTTTTCAAAGAAACACCTTTGAAACCAAGCGCTGTGCCACAAAAACAAACCTTTAATCCAAAACAAAAACCTTTTCAAAAACCGATTCAAAGTCACTTTCAAAAGATAAACTTCAATCTCTCAAGGAACTTTCAGAAACCATCATTTCACCAAATTCCATTCCATCATCATAACGTTTTCCAAAACCATTCAGATCCCAGATACAAAGAAAGGTTATCAAACAGATCTTCACATATAGGATACCTTTCACAAAAGCAAAGACCATTTCAACAGACAGGTTTTCAAAAACAAATCTTAAATTGGGAAAATCTGATAAGTCAAATCATGCCTCAACCACTTCGTCAAATTAATAGAAACCATAATGATTTCAAATCACCGAAAACCATTAACAAATCAGGACCCACCATGGTTTGGGTACCTAAAATTTCTGTCTAATTGCAGGCATTTTGTGCTGGAGAGCCCAAGGATGGCACATGGTATATCGATAGTGGCTGCTCCAAGCATATGACAGGAAACCAAAGCTTTCTACGAGACTTCAAACCCACAGAATGCAAACAAGATGTGACTTTTGGAAATAACATGACTGCAAGAATCAAAGGTTATGGAAACATAACAAATGGTCACTTCACCATCAAGAAAGTAGCCTACGTTGACGGACTGAAACACAACCTAATCAGCGTATCACAACTTTGTGACAACAATCATGAAGTTCTTTTCACCAAACAACGAAGCATAATCACGGATGCCAAGACCAAAGCCATTCTAGTTAATTCTGATCGTCTAGGCAACATGTATCCACTAGATATGGACCTTATCTATGGAAAACCAGACATCTGTCTCTTATCCAAAGCTTCAGCTGATATTAGCTGGTTGTGGCATCGTCGTCTTTCCCATCTCAACTTCGGCTACATCAACAAGTTGATTGCAAATGATCTTGTTCGCGGACTGCCACTTCTGAAACTTGACAATGAAACTCTTTGTGCAGCTTGTGAAGGAGGAAAACTGTCCAAATCCTCTCATAAAAGCATTCCTGAATCTAGTGTATCCGAACCACTAGAATTACTGCACATTGATCTTTGCGGCCCTGCAAAAACCCAAAGCATAAAAGGGAAGAAATACATCCTTGTTATTATTGATGATTACTCACGCTTTACTTGGGTTTTCTTTTTAAGGCTAAAGTCAGAAGCACCTGAAGAAATAATCAACTTCATCAAACAGATTGAATTAAAGCTCAAACGACCAGTTCGAAGAATCCGAAGTGACAATGGTTTAGAGTTCGAAAACATAACTCGAGACTCATTTCTCAAAAACAAAGGCATCGAACACAACTTCTCAGCCCCTTACACTCCTCAACAAAACGGCGTTGTTGAAAGAAAGAACCGAACTCTGTGCGAAGCTGCAAGATCAATGCTCATCTTTGCTGATCTGCCACAATACTTCTGGGCAGAAGCAATAGCCACAGCTTGCTACACTCAAAATCGTTCTTTAATCCATAAACAACTTCATAAAACACCATATGAAGTCATTAACAACAGAAAACCAAACATCAAATCTATTCCCATTGTCACTTCGGATTGAACACTCCCAATCCACCTGTCCAGAAGTATTCCCTTCGGATTTGGGATGCCCCCAAAAAATACGGTACTGGATTTGCCTGGCGTAACATCCTGGATATGCGGGATAAGATAAGGGAGTATATAGTTTCCCAGATAGGTGATGGATGCTCTACTTCTGCTTGGTTCGATAACTGGCACCCTGCGGGCCCTCTTTCTAAATTCTTGTCTGTCCGTGACATCCATGCTGCGGGTTTCACTCCTGATACTAAGGTTGCTGACCTGGTTCTTAACGGATCTTGGGTTCGCCCTCAGTGTTGGAGGGATTCCCATGGTGCTCTTCTTTCTCATAACCCTCCTACTATTTCCACGTCCGTCCCTGATAAACTCCTTTGGAGATCTAGAGACGGTCAACTCTCTCCTTTCTCTGTTCGATCTGTGTGGCAGTCTATTCGCCCCATCACCAACCGGTCTTTTGGTTTCATCTCGTTTGGTTCTCCCAGAACATCCCCAGACATGCTTTCATTCTTTGGGTTGCTCTTAAAGATCGTCTTAAGACTCATGATAAAATCAAAATTTGGGACACTAATTCCAATCTCATTTGTGCGTTCTGCGGGGATTGTCCGGATTCCCTTTCCCATCTCTTCTTTGAATGTTCTTTCACTTCTTTGGTTTGGCATGACCTCCATCATGTCATGAATCTCTCCTTCTCCATTGATAGCTGGTCTGATATCATTAGTCAACTCAACCCCTTTAATAAAAACAAGACCATTTGGTCCATCATTAGAAGACTTGTTTTTGCTGGAGCAGTCTACCACATCTGGCGGGAAAGAAATTTACGCATTTTTAAAAAGATAAAAAGATCTCATCATGCTGTCGTGAATTGTGTTATGGATGATATCCGCTGTAGACTGCTGAGTCTTTCTTTGAAAACTTGCACTAATGTTGATTTGGCAAAAACTATTTGGACCCTCCCTTAATTTTCCCCCTCTGCGATTTCTTTTTTTCTCTGCTTGTTTTGCCTTGTATGGTTTGTTTGTTTTGCAGGTTGCATTCCATTATGTTCTTCTTTGCTTATGGTTCCTTCCCTTGGTTTGGTTCCTAGTTTAGCTTGTTGTCCGTTGGGGCCTGTCCCGATGGATTTTCTGTTTTTTGGTGGGCAGTCCCCAGCCTTATATTGTATTTATTCTTTTTATTAATAAAATTTGCCAGAGGTGCCGCCCTCTTTACCCAAAAGCGTTCTTTAATCCATAAACAACTTCATAAAACACCATATGAAGTCATTAACAATCGAAAACCAAACATCAAATTCTTTCATATTTTTGGTTGTCGATGCTTCATAAAGAATAACAAAGATCACCTTTCAAAATTTGAATCAAGATCAGACGAATGAATTTTCCTTGGTTACTCTTTTACCTCAGCTGCTTATCGAGTACTGAACAAACGTACTAGAGTAATTGAAGAAAGTACCGATATTCATTTCGATGAATTTTATGTCAGGAAATTGGATCGTAAACATTTTGGCTCTAAAATGATCGATAATATTTTTCAAAATCCAATTCAACAAATGCCTTCTACGGACATAGAAATTGATCTTGATTTACTTTTTGAACAACCCAAAACCGCTTATAGTTCTGAATTTCTAACATCTTCTACAATTCCTACAGGAACCTCCGATGCAGAAACTTCACAATCAAACCAAGAAAATACAGATCAAGTCGAGGAGGAATTACCAACACTAAATTCCTCTTTGAACACTCCCAATCCACCTGTCCAAAATGATCCCAGTGCATCATCTATGGGGGAACCTTCTTTACCTCATTCTCACCCTATAATCCAAAAAGACATATCTGACAACAACCAAAATCTATTCCCAACAGAATCACCTGACCAAGAAGAACAATGGGACATAGAAACACCAATCAAAATACCTGAAAAAACTCGCCTAAACAAATGGACCAGAAATCATCCTGCAGAACAAATTATAGGAGATCCCAATTCTGGTATTCAAACAAGAGCCGCTTCCTCAAATGAATGTTTATACGGAGCATTCTTGTCTATGACTGAACCCAAAACCATCCATTCAGCTCTCAAAGATCCAGACTGGGTCAAAGCCATGCAAGAAGAACTAGCTGAATTCGAAAGAAACCAAGTATGGGATCTTGTTCCTACTCCTCCCGATGTTACTGTAGTAGGTTCAAGATGGGTTTTCAGAAACAAAACTGATGATCAAGGCATAGTTTGTCGAAACAAAGCAAGACTTGTCGTCAAGGGCTATTCTCAACAAGAAGGAATCGATTACGATGAAACTTATGCTCCCGTTGCAAGACTCGAAGCCATACGTATCTTTCTAGCATATGCAGCACACAAGAACTTCAAAGTTTACCAAATGGATGTAAAATGTGCATTTTTACATGGAGAGATTGATCGTGATGTGTATATTCAACAACCTTCAGGTTTTGAAGATCCACAGTTCCCAAATCACAGTTTTAAGTTACAAAAAGCAGTCTATGGCTTAAAACAAGCACCTCGTGCCTGGTATTCAACATTGTCAACATTTTTAGAAGAATCAGGATTCAAAAGAGGTTCAATTGATCAAACTCTCTTTCGTAAAATTTTTAATAAACATCTGTTAATCGTTCAAATATATGTCGATGACATTATTTTTGGTTCTACTGATGAATCCTTGAGTATCAAGTTTGCAGATTTGATGAAGAGCAAATTTGAGATGAGCATGATAGGAGAAATGACTACTTTTCTTGGACTACAAGTCAAACAATCATCAGATGGAATTTTCATCAATCAAGAAAATTATGTTAAAAATCTTCTAACTCGTTTTTCTCTTGACAAATCAAATACAGCAAAAACCCCAATGGCCCTTGGTTACAAATTAGATGCAGACTTAAATGGCAAGCCTGTTGATCAAAAGAAATATCGAGGAATGATAGGATCACTCCTATACCTCATAGCCAGCAGACCCGACATCATGTTTTCTACATGTGTCTGTGCCAGATACCAAGCCAATCCTATGGAATCTCATGCCATAGCTGTAAAAAGAATTTTTAAATATCTTAAAGGAACTCCATCTCTTGGCCTTTGGTATCCAGCTAACTCTGATTTTCAGCTTAACGCCTTCACCGATTCCGACTATGGAGGATGCAGACTAGACAGAAAAAGCACATCTGGTTCTTGCCAATTTCTTGGAGGCAGACTGGTAAGTTGGACTTCAAAGAAACAATCATGCGTGTCCACTTCAACCGCAGAAGCTGAATATGTAGCTGCCGCAAGCTGCTGTTCACAAGTCATGTGGATGCAAACTCAATTACGTGACTATGGCTACAAAGTATCACAAATTCCCATATTTTGTGACTCAACCAGCGCAATCGCCATTTCTCACAATCCAGTGCACCATTCCATGACAAAGCACATCGATATTCGATATCATTTCCTCAAAGATAATATTCAAAAAGGTCATATCGAATTGCACTTCATAAACACAGAAGATCAAATTGCCGATGTCTTTACTAAGGCACTAGACGAAACCAAGTTTCAATACTTCCTAGGCCGTCTAGGAATGTTGAGTCCAGATAACATCCATCCCTAATCTCTTACTTTTTGTTTGTACAAAAGAGTGTTTACTTTCATAAACAAAATTTTCCAAAAACATTCAAATAACCAAAATTTCCAAAAACATTCAGAAAAACAAATCTTCAAAAATACAATAAAAGACTTGTCATAATAAGCTTTTATAGAACCATGTGATTAACATCTTCTTGACTAAATTTTCAGATACTTATGCTCGATGAATGTTCTCAGTTATATTGATTCTTAATTAAAGAGAAGGTTCAAATTTCAAACATTTTTGTTATGTACATTCTCCTATTCCCTTTGAATTTATTTCAAATTATAACGATTTTATCTGTAAAGGGACATAAGATCAGGAGATTCAGATGAAAACCAAACCCATGTGAGAAATTGTGCCTCGTCTTTAACTGCTAAGTGGAATTCATTTCTGTGAGCAAAGGTGTTTTCATTATGACTTATAGGATTTATACTCTTATACCATGATGCTAGTCTCATTTTTGCTTAGATATCAAAATGACCAGGGACGATACAATCATTTCCTTATATATTAGACAAACCGTCTATTATATCACCTATCCCTATCCTCAATCAAACCACTTCAAAGAAAAGACTGATAATCTGGCATAACGAATCTGACAAATGAAGAAACGACAAAGTCATATCCAACAAATGCTGTCAACAAATCACAATTGGTAACCACATCAGATATCTTTTACACAAGGTGTATTCGCACAAATCAAGAAAAGATAAAGACAAAGGTGAACACATCACCAAAGAAAAAGAAGATTTACAACAACAATCCATCAAGACAGACACCTCTCAAAACAACGAATTCTTAAAAGCTTTATCAAAAATAGCTGTCAAAACCAAAGATTTACCGGGATACTGTAGCCTTCATAATTGAATATTCTTAGTTGCAAAATGCACTATGAATATTTCTAAACCCCTCTACATGTATTTACCGACTGAGAGAGAGTGAACATCAATGGCATGAATGAAGAAACCCTCTGAGTAATGCCGAAACCAGTCTTATGTGATTGATTATCTAATATGAAGACCAAGTGACTAAAGTATATAGGTATAAATCCACATTAAGCATAAGTCAACACCTTCAAACTGAGAGATATCACTCATCTTTAGTGATTATACACCCGTTCTGCACCCAGAACAAACAAACACCTCAGTCAAGTGTGAGCTATACCTATGAGCGTTCATCTGAATCGACCTATTAAGATCACTTGTCGTCTTTATAAATGCTATAAAATCTTAAGGAATATTATGAAAATACATATACAAAAACCTTTTGATAATCGAACTCGAGACTTTGATTCAGAAACAAATATTCTTGACAAACATTTTTCAAAACATAAGTAAAATCTAGTCACACTCTTTCAAAACAAGTGATATGGTTTTATAAATGTCTTATCCAAATTTCAAGAATTTCAATCAAACATTTTTCTCCTCATTTCATTAATGATCACATAGGGGGAAATTGTTGAATAATGTTTTTTTTATGTTTTTATGTGACCATCACTGAAATAAGTCGAAATGTTTTTATTAACAGTTTATTTCAGATTGCGTAAATTCGAGTTCAACCAAACCGGAGAAAATGACGCTATGTACCAAAGAGCAAAAATGTCACCCAGCGACAGCAATCGCGACCCAACAGCTCATGTGTCGCGAAATGAAGAAAATCAAAACAAAAGAAGAAAAAGGCTGGACCAGTGAAGATCGTGACCCGATCCAACCCAGATCGCGACCCGATCGTGATGACACACACGTGACGCTTTGCTGACCAAGGATCGCGAGCCTATGGCAACCCGACGAGATCACGACCTGACCGTCCACCCATCGCGACCCGACCCGGATCGCGACCCGATCATCTATACATCGCGACCCGATCTCAGCGACCAACTCCACCGAGTCGGGTAGTGGCCAGCACAAAAGCAGGGAACCACTCGAGATCACGACCCGACCTTCCATCAATCGCGACCCGACCTGGATCGCGACCCGATCTTTATCCCATCGCGACCCGATCTCAGCGACCAACTCCACCGAGTCGGGTAGTGGCCAGCACAAAAGCGGGAACCACTCGAGATCGCGACCCGATCCCATAAAGATCGCGACCCGATCCTCGCTGGAACAGACTATAAATAGATGCTTCATCTTGCTGATTTCTACACCACAAATACATATCATCCAAGCTCCATACACTCTAATCCACGACCAAACAGCTCTAAATTCTGATATTTCTGCATTTGGCAACGAGGATCAAACCGCAAAACCGCAAGAAACAAAACCTCCACCTGACACCAAACCTCAAACCTCAAAACAACCCTTACCCGACACTAAACTCCAAACCTCTAAACAACCTCTACCCGACACCAAAAATCACCAAAACCTCATCTTACCGTGAAGAACAAGAAATCGACATATCAAGAAAAACGCTATCTTCCGCAACTATCGATAAGTTCTTTTAAAATTATATGTGTCGTTATTGATTTATTTAAACTGTAATAAATCAACTGTACCAAACTTCCAATACACCCGAATTGAACCGTGACAACGAAAACATATGTGGACTGTTTTTAACCGAGACATCTAACTTCTAACTTCTAACCTTTTTATTTATTGTAAAAACACGTTATCGTTGATAATGGCGTTTATTACATCTAACATATAACTTCTAACTTCTAACTTCTAACCTTTTTATTTATTATAAAAACACGTTATCGTTGATAATGGCGTTTATTACATCTAACCTTTAACTTCTAACTTTTACTTTATTTACCGCTTTCTGTCTATTTAAATACTGTCTAGTTTAGATTTACCGTTTTATTTTATTCCGCAACTCTTATTTATCCCGCATATTATAGATAAAATACATATCTGTCACACGGTAATAGGCTTAAAAACCTTGTTCGTGGAGATCAGTTATCATATTTTCAACAGAATTTGTTAAAAACTCTCTTGCTTGGGGACAAGCAAGGCACAAGTGTGGGGTTTTGACAACACCTAGTAATATCAAGTATTTTAGTCGTTGTTGAGCCCTATTCTTGGTGAATTTATATCATATATGTTTTGGTATTCTCACTTTTTTGTGTCGGCGCTTGTTTGGAAAGAAATGATGTAAACAAGGACTAAAAGCTTACAAAATGGAAGAAGTTTGAAGATAAAGACAAAACAGTCGAATTCGCACGCGCACCGCGGATATGTGCAAGGGCACGATGCGCTGACTCAGCAATGAGGCAGTGTAGAAGATTCAAATGCCGAGAAAACGGGGATAAACCAGCACGCGCGCCGCGAAATCTAAGTGCGCGCGACGCGGTCTTTCATTTTTCAAAACTATAAATAGAGGGTTCTAGGTCGAAAAATGCAGCAAAGACATGGCATAGGAATGACTCCCAAGCCGCTTCCTTGACTCCGAGTTTCAGTTTTCAGCAACCATAATTGGTATTTTATGTTTTTCTCTTTTAATTTCCAAGTAGTTTAAGTAGTTTGGTAGTTTTGGCTAGTGTATTGGGTGTGACAACCATTGGCATTAGTTCTTAGTTTCTGAATTTTATATTTTTCTGTTCTGGAACAAGTGGATCTGAGTTTTTAATAGTTAATCATTCGCTTAGTGTTAAATGCTCTTTTTATGGTTTTTATTCTCTTGGATGTAATTGGATGTTTGAATGTGTGATTGTGTTGATTTGATCTTGATTACTTCTAAATTATACTTCTGATTTTAGTAACTGATTAGGGTTAGTTATTGGTTTTGGTTTTAGTTTAGTTGATGCTTGTGTTGGAATTGTTGGATATTTATGATTTTGGGATTGTTTTAGGTAAAAGTCGGAAACTAGATCCTCTGGCTGTAGAGTGACACTATAGTTGGTAATCTGTTGCCTACCTTGACCATGTAACTCCTGTGGATCGACCCTGACTACCGTTATACTAGTGTGTGTTAGGTTTATTTTACTATTTTTGATTGCACGACGACCTAGGCGTGTCAATAACCCATCACAACCTTACTGGTTGACCATAACCCATCACAACCCTATCTATAGCCCATCACAACCCTACCTAGTTGACCATAACCCATCACATCCCTTACTGGTTAACCATAACCCATGACAACCCTTCCTGGTTGACCATGACCCATGACAACCCTACCTAGGTGACCATAACCCATGACAACCCTACCTGGTTGACCGTAACCCATCACAACCCTTACTGGTTGACCATAACCCATCACAACCCTACCTGGTTGACCATAACCCATCACAACCCTACATGGTTGACCATGACCCATCACAGCCCTTACTGGTTGACCATAACCTTAGGGATTAGAGATTATGACTTAGGGTTTACGGATCATGGTGTAAGCCTTAAGGCTTGGGGCTTAAATCATCGGGCTTAGGGCATAAGGCATATGAATTAGGGTTTATGACTATTGGCTTATGGTTTGGAATTTTAAGTTTAGGGCTTAGGGTTTAGACCTTTAGATTTATGCTTATGGCTTAATGCTTTCTACTTAGGATGTTGGGCTAAGGGCTTAAATAAATTTACAAATTTGGTGACTTCTTTTATAAAAATACACATAGCAAGTTATATACATGGACATTTAAATACACAATATATGTACATAGTCATTTATTCATCATATTTTTTTAATAAAATATCGGTGTTGTAAAAGTCGGCCTAGGCGGCGCCTAGGTGCTAGGCGGACCAACACTGCACACGTTTAGTGCTATGCGGCTTAATTAGTCGGGCGTGGTCAACATCGGTCAAAAGCGGGCTAGGCCGTCAAAGGCGCTAATGAATATTTTCGAAAATGCTCTCTTTTTTCTGACCTAATCCACGAATTCGTCTCCCTCCCGCTTTCATTTTCGACCTAATCGCCAAATTCGTGTCTCCCTCCCAATCGATCCCGCCTCCATTGTTGGTGTTCTTCTCCGCCTCCATTGTTGTTGTTCTTCTCCTTAGCCGTCGCCGCCAGTAAAGTCCGCATCGGGCCTTCCTCTTCTGCTTCCTCTAGTAAAGCTTCCGCCGCCGCCTCCGTTAAAGCTCCGATAAACCTCCGCATCGGTCCTTCCTCTTCCGCCTCCATTCCAGGATCGAGACACGATTACAGGTTCCCGATTTCAATTTTAGGTTCCCGATTTCAATTTCAATTTCAGTTTCAGATTCACTTGTTTCAGATTACAGGTTCCCGATTTCAATTTCACTCGTTTGGTAAGCCACCCGCCAACATCTCATATTCCTCCCTGGTTTGATTTCAGATTACAGATGTTGTTATCGATTGCCAAGGATTACAGATGTTATCGATTTCGATTTCAGGTTACAGATGTTATCGGTTTGATTTCTCTAATTTTCGATTTCGATTTCTCTAATTTTCGATTTTGATTTCGATTTACATGTTGTTATCGATTTCATATTACAGATGTAACAATTAGATGTTTAGAACCGTGAAATGTAACCATAAGACTTTGATCTAAAAATGTTTGATTAGTTCGTTCTTTCTATTTCTGCAGGGATTGTGGGAAACAAGTTTATCTCGGTAAGCAATCATGAGTACCGAATTGTATTGTATTCTCTTTTGTTTCCTAATTCAACAGTAACCTGATCATGTTCTTTGGCCGATAGCTAACGTGTATGTTTTTTTCTGATTGTTTGTGCTTGATTTTGCAGGTGGATTTGACACTACACATGCTGCTGCAAGGTAACAAACTATCTACTATGTCTTATTCTTATTTGACCTTACCCTGTCACATGAATCACTCCTTATGAATTTGATCTTCCATTACAGAGCATACGATCGAAGCTGCAAGGTTTGACTTTTTGAGCCATTTGATTTGACTCTTTCTTTCACACCATGATTTAATTGTTGATAATATATTAGGGCTTATGACAAGGCTGCTATAAAATGTAATATGGAAGAGAAGCAGTCACCAACTTTGAACCCAGTTTATACGACTGTGACTACAATATTGATATTGTGTGCCTCTATAAACTAGTATTGGTCATATTAGATATATTGTCTGTATGACTAGATGCTACAAAATTGTCACTTTTGAAATTACATACATGTCACCATTTAGTAAACATGGTCATGTTCATGCTAAATAATTATCTGCAAACATACCCAATAGTCTTAACAATCTTCTAATTGTGTGACAAATTACTAGTATAACGCTTCATTGAATGTACATGTATGTCACCATTCATTATATACAGTCACTACAATATTGACATTGTGTATCTCTATAAACTAGTATTGGTCACATTAGATATATTGTCTGTATGACTAGATGCTACCAAATTGTCACTTTTGAAATTACATACATGTCACCGTTTAGTAAACATGATCATGTTCATGGTAAATAATTGTCACCAAACATAACCCAATAGCCTTAACAATCTTCTAATTGTGTGACAAATTACTATTCATTGAATGTACATGTATGTCACCATTCATTATATACAGTAACTACAATATTGAAATTGTGTGTCTACATACGCTTTAACGCCACAATCTTGGAAAAAGTTAGTGATTTTGGAACAAATTTATCGACTCAATGGCCACACTTTTATGATACCGCCATATTTTTTTATGGCATACGGACACAATATTATAAAGTGACCATATGACACATAATATCGCAAAGCCTATGGCAACACTTTCAGTGGAAAAAAAAATTGTCACCAAACGCATATGGTCACATTTTTTTGGTGTGACCAATGTGCGATTTTGTACTAGTGTATTCATTGAGTTTTGTTTTTTGGTTTATATTTTAGGGTTAATAACATAAAAATCACCGTAATTTGAGCAAAATTCTAGTTTAACTACTATATTTTTTTTTGTTCCATAACAACCACTCATACTTTCAAAAAAATTCATATTGACCACTGTTCATTTTATTTTATAACTTTTAACGATTTTTTTCACCGAGAGGTTATGTGAAAAGTTTAATATCGACATTTTAAGAAAATATTGGTACTTCATTGCAGTGAAAATGATGCATAATGTTGTCTACATATAATTTTAGTTTTTGTAACTACAACTCTTCGGCCACGTTGTGAATGCATAGAGTGTCCAATTGAATCCACTAAATTTTGAATGCGACGGGGGTAAGATGTGTTCCGATTTGGCAACATACAATCATGACTTTAATTTGTTACAGTGGTCACAATGTATCTTTTTGAAAATATGAGTGGTTTTTACGAATTTTTTTGAAAGTATGAGTGGTTTTTTTAGAACAAAAAAAAATATAGTGCTTAAACCGGATTTTGACCAAACTATAGTGGTTTTTATGTTATTAACCCTATATTTTATGCTTTTTTCAATTCTTTCGGTTTCCGGTTCTATTTTGTTTTCCGTTTAAAAGTCGGATTTTTTAAAGTGACATAAGAACAATAGATATGATAGAAATTTGAGTGTTCAAAGACTCTTTGAAGGATTAAAGTTGAAAAGAATAGAAGAAACCGCTTAATATTTTGCTTTGGGCTACTCAAACACTTTATTTTTGCAAAAGGTTTTAAAAAGTCATTATTTTCCCAAAGATTTTGTCAATAAACCCTACTTTTGAAAGAAAAACACCAAAAAATCATTTATTAAAGAAGAGTTAACATGGAGCCTACAAGGGCTGGAACACAAACATGTCACATCCCCAATTTATCAAAGTACCGCTCTTCTCGTGTATTCGTTACTACACCTTCGAAATTCAAGAAGAAAAGCATAACTTATACAATTTTCAATGAGAGTTTAATGAAATTAAATTGAATATAATATAGGAGAGAAAGAGATGGTAGAGTTTAATCCATATTGAACTCTCACATACATGACAGTCTATTAATTTTTTTTTAAAATTCAATACATTGAAGATGGTATTAGAGTTCATGCATTCACCAACAAACACTCATGATAATTAACGCGTCCACACTCATAATTAAGCGGCCCAAATCTACTCATTAACCAAAATCTACGATTATAGTAAAACAATATCTTAACTTATACTGAATACGATAGACATCATATATTATTTAGTTTTAAGCATTCTGAGCTTCTAAAAATGAATTGAACTCCTCCCGAACCTTGCGCGTCCGAGGCGTGATGCAGGAAGATGGTGATGTCGTAGGTGAAGATGTGGAAAAGCGTACGTGACGACAATCATTTGACTTCCTTTCTCCACAACCTTTCGTCTTAAGAACTCCTTTCACATCCTTATCAAACACAAATGCTGAACTCACTGGGAAAGCAGCATCATTGCCACTCGTTTGTATGAGCTCCAGTGGCAAATCAAAGTAAAGGTTTGACGAAAACTCACTCCCTCCACCATCATTAAAAATTCCCGAGGACCTCCAAGATCCACATTCGAATTTTTCAAGAGACACTCTCTGGGATATCACGTGTCCCGTTTCATGTCGTTCCTCTCTTCTACTTCTCACGGGTTTACCCCTACCGAAACCTGGTAAGAACATGCAAAGGGCTCCACATTTGAAATCCTCGTCATTATGTTTCTTTGCCTCTATGATTCTTGTGTAATCACCATCTGATGTTGTTTGACTTCTGGGCGTACTATCAGCACTAGTACTAATGGTGCTAATTTTCCTGGTAGTCTGGCGGATGTCAAACTCATCATATTGTACAGATGGTCTCCCTTCACCACAAGACTTGCTTCTTTGCAAGCGGGTATCACGAAGCCAAACAAGACGAGAGAGAGCCAAAGAGTGTTGATGGGCTAAGGAAGTGGACTTGGGTGAAGCTCCTTCATGTGGATGATCATGATCCTTGCCTTTGATCCTTGGTAGAACACCACGAGGTGATGAACAAGCTGAATTTGGGAGGCTGGTGCTTAGAAACTTGTTCTTCTTGGTTGTCCAATGCTTTGGTTTACTGGCGTATTGAGGTCTAGGTAACCCTAAACTTTGATATTCGACCATCTCCTTCATGGATACCGGATCTACGGAAATCTGTCTCTCTTTCTGTACAGTATCATTAAGCATGTCGGTGGACATAGCTATAAGATTACTTGATCCACACAATGATCTTATTTCGAAGGATGTACCGAGATATATATATATATATGGATCAAATAAGACACAAGTTAGAAGGACGAACTTAATTAGAAGGTGGATGGCATGATGTGTTTTAAAGATGATGATGTTCTAAGTAGTGATTAGCATGTTTTTGTAGAAAACAAATGGAGATCGGAACCACATCAAAATCGAAGTCAACAGATTAGTAGTCTGCACATAGTGTTTAAACAATTCTTTTTCTGTTTATTTCAGGTCAACGCCATATTTAGAGTTGAATAATGTCGGGATGTGCATTTGAATTCTGCATCCTTTGACACGCTTGAATGTGTAACTCACTAATGTAAATCTCTTATTTTCCATCATTCTGCAGGTATCCTTATCCATATATTTGCAGATTCCTAGCTGCTGACAACTATTTTACAAAGCCATTATAGATTCTTCACGTAGGCTTTCAAAACGACACTAGGCGTCTTGCATCACCAGCAAAAAAAGTCACCCAGGCCTCTGCAACTTCTTCTCTGCTTGTAATGATTGAGCCACATTCAATTATATGGGTGTAAAAAGCCAAAACCGAAAAGCAAAAATGGAAAGCCCAACAATTTCGAAGAATTGACGGTTTCGTTTTTGGTTATGAACTGGGTCATATATCTTAAATGGAACCCGGTTCCCATATCAAAATCTGGTATATTAGTATACATTGTATAAAGTTTATAGGCCTTCTTTCTTTGAAAGCAACCGAGTTGTATAGTATTCGCAAAACCGTATCCATTTACACGGATGAAGCGTACTTCCTAGGCCTTTATTGAGACCCTATTTGTGTTTGATTACAGAAACCTCGAGCAATGGACGCTAATTTTATGTCACACAAAAATATATGTCATAAAAGAAGTCATCGTTTTTAAATTCAAAAAATTTACGATATACAAAAATGTGTGTCATGTTTTAATGTCGTAATAAAAAAACACGGAGTATATTTATGTGTCATCTTATGAGAACGTGTGTCATGTTTTATTTCTCTTTTACTAGTTTATAACCCGTGTGTTACACGGTTTGATTTAAAAAATAAAAATAAAAATCATCATATTTTGTCAAATTTATGGTTTAATCACTTATATTTCACTTATACTATTAAGGTTGTCTTATTCTGAAAGAGTTTGATGGTTACTAACAGATGTGCTACATGGATAACTAATTAAAAAAATTAAAATTAAAAATATATGTTATTTATTCATAAAGTTGCAAAAAATTGTTTGCTCATAAGTCATCATATCGGATCAGTTCGGTTATATATCACGTTTTAGGATATTAAAAAATGGCAAGTTATTTCTGATGTGATGCTTCCGGTATCTAAAACATATTTTTATTTTTATTTATAATTATAATTATATTTAGCTAGTTTCATAATCTATTAAACAACATGAAAAAATAGAAAAATGACCCATCAAAATACAAAAAAGTTATAATCAAATAACCATAATCATCATACATAATAATAAAAATGAGAGTCGGATTAGTGGATAAGACTTTGGACTCTTTCTCTTCCCCCATAAAGAGGTTCCAAGTTCTAATCTCACTCCCTCCCTTTCCTCATAGGGATTGTTAGGTTTCAATCAGGGGATGACCACTGGCCACCTCTCTATCCCCGTAGGTCATTGACCCGGACCACCCTACTGCCAGGTGTGCGTGGGCCCCGAGGTTGCTTCATCAGGATCATCCAAAGGATGGGTCGGGTGGGGTCCTCGGTTATCAAAAAAAAAAAGAGAGAGAGTCGGATTAAACAACCACGAGCTGTTAACCTTTCCATCACTGTCAGTCCTGTTATGCTATAGAAATATACTATTTTAAAAATGAAAAGAAGTTATTTTTTTCTTGCATGAGATAAGCTACCCACATGTTGCGTCTACGTATTTAAAATAAACACTACTATTTGTGTATTGGATCTGATATTTGCTATATTTTTCAAAGTTGAATGCCCTAATAAGAAAATGATTGAAAAGGTGCATGATGTCTTGCATGTGACCAAAAGGTTTCCTATCCGTTAGCATGTAGTTTCTTTTAATTTTGGTAACAATAAGAAATCTAAATGATAATAATATAAAGAATCACATACCTAAAGGTTGTTGCTGATTAAATCGCTATTAAACAATAGTACTTGAAAATGGCAGGCTTCAAATTTAAGGAACATGAGGAATTCGTTTTAAAATCAATGCACCCAAGATAGCTTTACAACTGTCAATTCAAACTTTTAAGATTCCACTTCCAAACTTCAATCACAGCATAAATGAACATGCCTTTTGGATATATATAAAGATGTGTAGAAAAGAAGATAAATGTATTTAATTTATTGAAGGAAAAATAAGGTGAACACGATGCCAGTTCCTTTATAAAGATCTACACAAATAACATAATAACTTCATATTTGCCTCCTATTTCACGGTCAGGTCCTGTATTACTATCAAATATAAAATCACTCAATCAATATTCAACACTTTTAACGACTATCTTGTATATGGTTTACAAAGTGTAAATATCATAACCTCACTATCTCACCATCATCCATCCGTATCCTAATGCAACATTAGCCTCATACGCATGTGGATATTGAAATTAGTATCCAAAATCCAAACCTGCATTGACCTAATTCTCTATACCAAACTCTGCATACCCGACTAATCCCAACAAAAAATGGAGAAAAACTTGACATTTTAGCCACTTTCGCCATTAAAAACGACGAAAATCACATTATATGAAATATAATTCAAGAACCAATAACAGTTAGGAAGTCTTTTAATTAAAAATTATTGCAATCCACAAGCCAAACTCACGGACAGTCTTAAATAATTTCACCATTTGTTGCTTTAAACCATTTTCCACAAAAAGTCTACAACATCTAGTTTGACTTCATTTTAAAATCTGTTAAAAATCAAAAACAAAAATTTTCAAAAAGATATTTATGTTATTTTAGAACTGGAAAGTCCAAAAAATAGTTTGGCATTAAAATCTCTTAGTTGCATTTTCTAGTGTTGCTAAGTTTCATAAAGTAAAATAATAAAATTAGTTTAGTGTGGATTGATATGAACCAGAAAGGATAAGACGCAACCATGGCCTTCAACCTCTATTTGTGTTGTCCCTGCCCTGCTACCAGTAACTTTCACTGGATCCTGAAAGCAAGAAAGAGCAACAACTTTTAATTATTTGTGATTTATAGCATCCTACTTTCATCTTTCTATCTATACAACATCGTACTTCAATCACTCGTGCAATTTTCACTCACACACAGAAACTCAGACAGTCATGTACACACATAATCACACACGCACACAGTCACACACACACAAAATTTTCAACTAATTCCAAATTCTACAAACTGTGAGGAGGCATATAAGATCAGAAATACAAAACATCAAATCCGTACAAACAGAAACAAAAATAAGATCATATTGTAGGCGGCTGTGGGGTGGGAGTGCTGAATCGAACATGCCATACACAAAACATCCAATCCATGAATCAGTTTATAGCAACATAATAAAATAACCATACTTTTAAGACCAAATTTGCAAAGGTCAGCTTTACCCAGTGACTTTTGAAACCAAATTTACAAAAATCAACTTTAGACAAGGTCCAAAATAGCCAATTTTCTTGGAACAAAGACCAAAAACATTACAAAAACCTCAAGGAAGTACCAAAATCGCATGAGAACTTTTGGGGACCAAAATTGCAAAAAAAATAAATAAAAGCTATAATAAAGGACCAAAAATAGTCATTTTACTTGGAACAATGATCAAAAAGTAACAAAAACCATAAATAACAAACAAAACAAAATATTTTTGTTATGCAGTGGCTTTGATCAGATAGGCTCCAAGCAGTCAACATAACAATGAGAGTAATCAAAAAAACAAACGTCGCATGACCAATGGCTGAAAACATAGTAAACTTCCACAAAATACGTTGTTATGCAGTGGCTTTGATCAGATTTATTTGGTCCAATTCCAACTTTAGGTTGTAAATTACAGTCTAAATACAAACACACACCCACACACAAAGTCGCACACCTCCATACACAACCACTTAGACACATTAGCGGATTTCAAACCTGGGAAATCAAGCAGCACATTTGCCAATTTCTACCTCTATGGCTGCAAAATACAAACATAGAGACTTACATTATAAGAAAAGGACATGTCAATAGAAGGAGAGACAAAGAGGCGTATGGCTGATAGAGCAAGAGAATAAGGTTTCCTGTAATTCGTGAAGGACATGAGAATATTGAAGAACCATTCGATGTGTAGAGAAGTGGTGACTCATGGTGCAACATATATAGACAGAGTATAGATAAGAGGCGGAGGGATGGTGGTCGGGTGGTTAAAGGCGACACAAAACCTATAAATTGTGGTGAAGGTATAAAGGCTGTTATGTGGTGTGGTCGTGGATGTTCAGCAGTGCGGTGTGGCAGCGATGGATGTTCAGTGTCGGTGAAGGTCGGATAACGATGATGACGACGACGGTATGTGGTAGAGGTAAAGTAGGGTTTCAGAGAGAATGGTTTATAGGCGTGGAATGTGATTGTGATAAATAAGAAGAGACGGGCCGAGATTTGTGCCGATGAATCCCTGATTTTTCGTTCTTTATCTTTTCCCATGCTGTGTCGATAATAAAAGGGTATAATAGGTATTCAGTATATAAAAATAATGAGCCGGAAAATATAACTGAGAGTAAAAATAGGACACGTGGCAGTAAGGCTCTAAAAAAATGCCAAGTGGCACTTAACATGCCTCCTTTATTAGTATGTATAGATTTCCATAGTCTTCACGCTTCAACCATTAATTTTCCCACTCTTCCCATCGTTCACAGCCGCTAGGGTTCCTCATACACCCTTAGCCGGCTGTTGAGTGCTAGAATGACAACTTCCTCCGTAATTTGTAGCTCTTGTTGTTCCTATTCTACATCATCACCGCCTCATCGTCGGAAATCGGTGGGATGGCACCTTTGCTGACTTCTAATAAGAGTACTGATAGAAGAAATGTGTAGTGGGTGTTTCTCGGCTGCGCTGACATCAGGAAGGGCACCTACGCCAGCCGCCTCTCCTTGTTGTTCCTCATATCGCCAATGGTGATGAAGAAATCATAATTAATTTATCATCCCGACATCTTCAAGTTGGGGAAGTTAAAGGCAAATTAGACTTCATTCTCGATGGGTATCCCCGCACCATAAGACAAGTTGTAAGCATTTTTTTGTTCCTTCCGTCAAATTAGCAATGCCTTCTCTGCTGTTCACGCCAATATTCTTCGGCATCATCGATTAGCGATCACAAATTTGATTCTCTGCAACTGATTATTATCGAATAATATATCTGGTTAGGAGAAACGGAGAAGTATTTTCTAGTTTGTTAAAGCTAGTTTAAATCAAAGGTATGCATTGCATTCTCTGCTCTGAAATCTTTATCAACATAATGTCAACAATCAATTAAGGTGTTTTTGTGTATAATCGTTCAGGATGCATGAGGCCCTGTGTGGTAGAATCAAATGCACATTATGTGATTGATAAAATGCCCGAGTAAAGCTTGGTTTTATATGCATATTGTATGTTTGTATAATTGGTTGAATGTTACTTTTAGGCATTATTAGTGTACTTTGAGCCTTAATACTCTAAATTTAGAATGCTCTTAGCATGAGTTCTGAATACTATTGCTATTATCATGGAATTATGTAATTATTATGGAATTATGTTGAGGTTAAGCCTATCAATTTTCCCTTTCTAGATAATGGCAATCTTGCCATCTTTTATGTAACTTACTTTTGAGCTTTAGTGGAGAATTTTTGAATCACATGATGTCTCAAACTTGTCACCATTTCATGAACTCTAGTAATATCCTAGGATTGGCATTTTACTGATTCTCCATCACTCTTTAATGTTGATTAAGTATAATGAAACATGACCTTCCTAACTACTTGCATGTGTTTCCTTATTGCATCTGTTTACTTTGAGGAAGCATTCAAAATGAAAAATATACTGGAGGAATTTCATAAGCACCATCATGAATATATCCAAGTAGGAAAAGGTCGTGATGTTGGTACGAATCAAATATCCCTTTGAAGCTAAAGTTACAAATGGTAAAATCAACCACTTCTACTTCACCTTTGTTGGTTTTTACAGAATGTTGTCAGTCTCCTTCACCTCTATTGGTTTCTACTTAGCAGCATGGTAAAGTCAACTGCTTCTATTTTCTTATAACATTTGCATTATTACTTGCATTATATAACTTGTTTTGATCCAAGTTACATTGCTTAATATTTATGCCTTCTTATACAGACGTATGTATATGGTTTTGAGTGGGTTGGAAAGGCGAATATTAGAAGATGCGAGTCTTGCTAGCAACAAGATCCTCGAAGTGAATATTGTAGGAAATAGCAATGTAATTTTCTCTTTCTACAATTTTAGCCATTGTACTTTATTCGTACCCATATTATAAGTATACTTACATTTATTTACCCATGGAAACACGAGCTCAGTCACTGCAGTTTCTTTGTGCTGGACAAAAAAAGTACTCGTAATGGTGCAAGTGGTGCTGTGGTGGATAATCTTGTGGTGCAGGTGGCGGTGGTGGAAGTTGAGTGGTTCTTCTAGTTCATACGACATTGTGATGCGGAAATAGATTGGATTTGTATTAGCGATATTTTATTTTATATTATGATAAATTAAATTTAATGTGTGATTTAATTCTAATATTAGTAATTATATATTTCATTAAATTAGAACACAATAAATTTAAATCACACTTTCCTAAAATCTAGAGATTCTAGTTGATAGTTACCTAAAAAAGAAATTAATTTATTTTTAGTTTTTTCTTTTTAGTTAATTGATAGTAATAATCATTTTTCCATCAATTTTTTTTCGTAGTATCATTTGATTGATATGCTTTCATTAATAAATGATTATAAACACAATGTAGTTTTATATTTATATTGAATTAATTTTTAACTATATTTGTAAACTTGAAAACTTGAAATACAGTTGTAATCATAAACGAATACAAAGATAAAAATATACAATATATAATCATGAACGAATAAATCACAATGTAGATATAAAAAAATGTGTACAAAAATAAATGAATAAAAAACAATGTATAGATTAAAAATTAACTACAATCGTGATCGTAAATAAATATAGAATACAATGTAGAAAAAAAAATGTAATGCATTTTTAATCATTGATAATTACAGCACAATGTTGAGAAACAATACAATGCAGTTTTAATCATAAATGATTACATCACAATATAGTATTGGTATCTTATTTATTCTTGCGTTGAATCTTTTAACTTGAAATGAACTACTTTGACACATGAACTTCTGCTCCTTTTTTATTGAAATCTGCATGTTTGTGTAACAAACATGCAGATTTCAATAAGCCTAACAAATTTAATGTACTTTGTCTTTCGTGATCACCATTTTAAAATCTAGTTGATAAAAATAAAACTAAACCCAATACATAAAAAAATGTAAAACACTCAACATCATCATGATATATAATCATTTATGATTAAATGACCTGGTAATCATTTTTTATTAAATTATATATAATTGTTAGATGCATTTTATGCATCTTTTCTAGGCCGTTTTTATCCTTGTTTTATTTGCTTTTATAGTTATTATCATGCTTAATCATTTAAATTTCGGGAACAATGGTACTTCATAAGTTTGTGTATGATTTCAGGAAAAGGTGGACTTTTGGTGCGGAATCGGGAAGGCTTGGATAATTGGAAGCATGGAGCACGGAGCAGGAGCTTGGAGCGCATGGAAAGAAGTTTTGGAAGCTTGGAATGAAGTTTGGATTGACCTTGGAGCCTTGGAGCAGCAAACGGAAGCGATTGAAGTGGAGAAAAATGAAGAAATTGACTGTCCAGACCCACACGGGTCGTGTGCCCTTCACACGGGGTCGTGTGCATCTTGTCAGACCCTTTTATCTATGCATTTGAAGTTCCATACTTGCACGGGTCGTGTACATGTTGCACGGTCATGCAAAAGTGTGCAGTAGCCCCAGACCAAATCACACGACCCGTGTGATTTCTACACGGGGTCGTGTGGCGCTGAAGAGTTGGTTACACAACAGTTTTGGTCACGGTTTTAAGGCTATTTTTGGGCAGTTTTGAGACATACATCATTTCTAACAGAGAGAGAAGGAAACTTGGGAGAAGATACACTTCAAGAACACGTTGGAAACTTTCGATCTTGGTTTAAAACTTTGTTTGTAAGTAGATTTGGCATATTTCCTACCGTTTGTGTTGTAGAGTTCTAGTCCGAGCATGTGTGGCTAGGACTCTATGTTTTCTAGTTCCTTGAAACTCATGATGTGAGATTGTGAAGCATTTGGTTAGAACTATGCCTTGTTTTCCGTTTAGTAATTCAAGTTTGATGTTGAATGTTTTAAATGGTTTTTATGTTGAGTTCGATTTGGCCAATTGAATTGATATTTGAATCATGATCGTCATATTCATTTGTAGAACCCGTAATTGTTTTATGAATGGATGTTTGTGACAACATTGGTTTCAATTTTATGTTAAGATTGATTCTAGTGTAATTTGAATTACACACTTTCACGCATCCGAGCATTTGAGATGTATTGGGTATTGTTGATTTGTTCAATTGAATCTTAATGGGTTTTTCTAGTATAATTCAATAGCTTATTTGAATCTTTACTAAGAAAGATAGATTTTAATCAAAGAGCATATTTTGATTATGTATTCTATGAACTGAGGGTATTAGAGCTTATTAATACTCTTGAGAAATCAACTTAAATGGAATCTACATTGTTTATAACCGTAAATTGTAACCTCATGTCAAATGTGTTTTATGGAGCGAGATTCTCATTTCATGCATCTTCTTTAATCTAGTTTAAATGTTATGTATTTTAGTTTTTAAAAACAACAAAATTCGCAACCCCCCCCCCCCCCCCCCGATATATTCAGTGTACTAATACAAAAGTTCGGCATTTACTCTTGTCCCGTGTCTCTGTGGACTGACCCTGCTTACCCTTTACTATCTTAATAGTAAATTGAGTAGTGAATAAGAATTTGAGCTTTATATATATTTATCTCAATTTATTTGTTGAGTTTGATGCCTCAACAATTCGGCGCCGTTGACGGGGACACGGTAGTACTAATTTTTTATGCCGAGATTTTTACGTACAGGTACACCGATACCAGTTGATTCGGAGATTGAAAAGACAACAAAGAAGTTACGGAAACAAGCCAAGCTTCGGAAGAGGCAGCCGGGTTCCAGAACTTCTACATCATCAAACAACCCTCCGGTCATAAACATTTGGAAGGACAACCACCTTTCAAGTGAAACTGATACCGATACACAATCCCCATCTACACAATCTTCATCAAAAGAATCCTCACCACCATTCTCACCAACTTGAAATACCTCACAACCACTCTATACAAATCCCCAATCTACCCGAGGTAGAGATCACCGGATCTCCTACCCGAAACCATCACATGGCCGAAGAAAGAACCTTACGTGATTGGGCGACTCAAGATGTCACCCAACAACCGTTGTGCATCACTTATCCCACAATGATGAATTTTGAGCTGATGTCGGGATTGATCCATTTATTACCGAGCTTTCGTGGCTTAGAGAATGAAGATCCGCATAAATTCTTAAAAGAATTTCATGTAGCTTGCGTCGGTATGAAGCCGCATGATGTAACCGAAGATCAAATCAAGTTAAGGGCATTTCCCTTATCTCTTCAAGACGCAGCCAAGGAGTGGCTATATGACCTACCACCGGGGTCGATCACTACATGGAATGATCTTGCACGGCTCTTCCTTGACAAGTATTTCCCGGAGACAAGAGCTTCGAGTTTGAGATGAGAGATAATTGGTATAAAGCAAGGGAAAAGAGAAGCCCTCCACACCTATTGGGAGCGTTTCAAGAAACTTTGTGCCGATGTCCACAACACGGGATTAACGAATACCAACTTTTTCGTTATTTCTGTGAAGGCGTCACCCCGATGGAGAGGAGAATCATCAATGCATCAAGTGGAGGTTCTTTGATAGACAAAACACCGTCTCAAATTCGAGCTTTGATATAAAAGATGTCAGAAGATTCAAAGCATACGAAAATGGAAGATGAATGGTATGCCGACCCGCCAAGAGGGGTTAAGGAAGTGTCAACCCCGCACATAGAGAAACAAATTTCTTAACTAACGAAGGCGGTGATGCAGTTAACGAAGGATAAGGGAGTAGAGTCACCACCTATTAGAGCTTGTGGCATTTGTCTCTAATATGGGCACCCAACCGACATGTGCCCTATGCTTCAAGAAGATACGGAACAAGCGCAAGCTGTTGGTGGGTATTCTGGCCAAAATCAACAAAATTTTGATCAACCGAGAAATCACCAAAATTGGGGATACCAACAAAACCCGAACTTCCAAACGAGACCACCACAACAAAGACAACTCTACCAACCAAATAATCCTCCATCAAAATTTCAACCTCAAACTCACCATAACTACCCTCCTCCCCAAAATCAAAACCAAGGAAGTAGTAGTTCTTCGGGTATGTCCTTGGAGGACATAGTGAAAAGCTTGGCCACGAGTACTCAAGCCTTTCAAAATGAGACAAAGGCAAGTATCAAAAGTTTAGAACAACAAGTTTTGCAACTTGCAAATTCGATGAGTAAAATGGAGTCACAAGGTAAACTACCCGCACAAACAGAAAAGAACCTGAAACACAATACGTGTGCTATTACCTTGCGAATTGGAAAAGAATATGATGGGCCAAGAATGCCCAAGGACGAAGAAGATGATTTAGAGGTGAAGAAGGATGAAGCAACATCAAGCAACAACAAGAAGCAAAAGCAGATTCAAATTGAAGCAAAAGTTACACCACCACCGTTCCCGTCAAGATTGAGGAACACGAAACGTGAAAAAGAAGACGAAGAAATCTTAAAGCTGTTTCGAAAAGTTGAGGTAAATATTCCTCTTTTGGATGCCATTAAACATGTCCCAAAATACGCAAAGTTCCTTAAGGAACTTTGTTCTTCAAAGAAAAAATTAAGAGGCAATAGAACGGTAAAGGTAGGCGAAAATGTTTCCGCTATTTTACAAAAACGCCTACCAAATAAATGCAAGGACCCCGGAGTCTTTGCGGTTCCTTGTAAAATGGGAAATATTACCGTTCCACGTGCCATGTTGGATCTCGGTGCCTCAATTAATGTTCTATCATTTTCTGTTTTCAAAACTTCAAATTTGGGAACATTAAGGAGAACCGACGTTCTCATCCAATTGGCCGACCGTTCGATAGTACACCCAAAGGGTGTATTGGAGGACGTGTTAGTACAAGTGGGTGAGTTGGTTTTTCCAGCATATTTCTTTGCTGTGGACATGGGCGATGATGATGCCCCGAACTTGAATTCAATTCTACTAGGGAGACCATTTATGAGTACCGCTTCTACAAAAATTGATGTTCGAGCGGGTACCTTCTCAATGGAATTTGACGGGGAGGTAGTAAACTTTAACATTTATGATGCCATGAGATATCCCTCCGACGTATCGTCTTTGAACTTTGTTAATATTATTGAACCACTAACCGAAGAGTGTTTTAGTCTATCTAACCCTAATGTGCTAGCATTAGTTCTAGACAGAAATTTTGATGTTAAGACAGTGAAGGAGTTAGCAGAAAAGTTCAAGGTGGATGATGAGATCATGGAAGTTGCTGCTTTTCTGGATGAGAAGAAAAAGGAGAGGTACAATGCCCCGAAAATAAAACTATCGACTCCTACCGAAAAGTTGTTGCCATCAATCGTGCAAGCACCAGAGCTTGAATTGAAGACTCTTCCCGATCATCTCAAGTATGCCTACCTTGGAGATGAGAAGACATTACCGGTGATCGTTTCAAGCAAGTTGTCAAAAGACGAGGAGTGTGAGTTGGTGCAAACGTTAAAGCGCTACAAAGAAGCCATCGGTTGGACAATAGCCGATATCAAGGGATTGAGCCCTTCACTTTGCATGCACAAGATCCTCATGGAAGAGGATTTCAAGCCAACCCGAGAGGCTCAAAGGAGGCTAAACCCACTGATGATGGAGGTGGTGAAGAAAGAGATTTTGAAGTTGTTAAATGCCGGTATAATTTACCCAATATCCGACAGCAAATGGGTAAGTCCAGTTCAAGTTTTCCCGAAAAAATCGGGTATAACCGTAACCGAAAATGTTCATGGAGAGTTAGTCCCCACCCGCGTGCAAAACGGGTGGCGTGTTTGTATAGACTACCGAAAACTCAACAACGCAACCCGAAAAGATCATTTCCCACTACCGTTTATTGACCAAATGCTAGAACGGTTAGCGGGAAAAACTCAGTATTGCTGCCTCGATGGGTATTCGGGATTTCGCCAAATTCCCGTAGCACCCGAGGACCAAGAGAAGACTACTTTCACTTGTCCTTTTGGCATGTTTGCATATAGGCGGATGCCGTTTGGGCTTTGCAATGTCCCCGCCACATTTCAGAGGTGCATGGTGAGCATCTTTTCGGATTACGTTGATGAGATAATTGAGGTTTTTATGGATGATTTTACGGTTTACGGTAACTCTTTTGGAGAATGTTTGAAAATTTTGACAAAAATTTTGGAACGATGTATTGAGACCAACCTTGTTTTAAATTATGAAAATTGTCATTTTATGGTCGATCAAGGTCTCATACTCGGTCATGTCGTTTATTCAAAAGGGTTGGAGGTAGATAAAGCTAAGATAGATGTTATTCAATCGTTACCTTACCCCACTTGTGTCCGAGAGGTACGCTCTTTCCTTGGTCATGCAGGATTTTACCAAAGATTTATCAAGGAATTCTCAAAGATTGCTAGACCGATGTGTGAGTTGCTGCAAAAAGATGTTGAGTTTGAGTTTTCCGAGGCATGCAAGCATGCATTTGACCAACTAAAGGAGATGTTGATTACCGCCCCAATACTTCAATCACCGGATTGGAGTTTGCCATTTGAGATAATGTGTGATGCAAGCAATCATGCAGTAGGAGCGGTGTTGGGACAAAGGAAGGAAAGGGTACCACATGTCATCTATTATGCCTCCAAGACACTTGGCTATTGTTTTCGCCTTGGAAAAGTTTCGACAATATCTATTGGGTTCCAAAGTGATCATCTTCTCCGATCACGCAGCCCTTAGGTATTTGCTTGCAAAGAAGGATTCCAAGCCGCGACTCATTCGGTGGATGTTGCTACTTCAAGAATTCGACCTCGAGATAAAGGACAAGAGTGGAAAGCAGAATTTGGTTGCAGATCATCTCAGTCGCATCATAGCACCCGAAGATTCCACTCCCATTCGTGACACATTCCCAGATGAACACCTTTTTGCAACAAAAGTGGGATCATGGTATGCCCACATAGTCAACTATTTGGTCACCAAGGAATTTCCACAAGATGTTTCCCGATGGCAAAAGGATAAGATCAATAAAGAAGAAAAGAGATACGTATGGGACGAGCCGTATCTATGGAAATATTGTACGTATCAGGTAATCCGACGATGTGTTGATCAAACCGAGGTACAATCAATCCTAACTCTTTGCCATTCATATGCATGTGGGGAACATTTTGGTCCCCAACGAACTGCAAGAAAAGTTCTTGAGAGCGGTTTTTATTGGCCACACATCTTTCATGATTCTTATGTTTTTTGTGCAAGTTGTGATCGATGTCAAAAGTCCGGGTCCATAAGTTCTAGAAACGAAATGCCATTTACCCCAATTTTAGTTTGTGAAATTTTTGACGTATGGGGTATAGACTTTATGGGACCTTTTCCGCAATCTTTTGGTTTTTCTTACATTTTGGTGGCGGTGGACTACGTGTCCAAGTGGGTGGAGGCTAAGGCCACCCGTTCTAATGATGCAAAAGTTGTTGTAGATTTTGTCAAATCACAGATCTTATCAAGATTCGGAACACCACGAGCCCTCATAAGTGATCGATGGACCCACTTTTGCAATCGTACATTGGAAGCAGTGTTGAAGAAATATGGAGTCACGTATCGAGTTTCCACTGCTTACCACCCACAGACAAATGGCCAAGCTGAAGCCACGAACCGTCAAATCAAGCAAATCCTAGAGAAAACGGTGACCCGAATCAGAAGGATTGGAGTTTAAGATTGGAAGACGCATTATGGGTGTACCGAACCGCGTTCAAAATGCCTATTGCTATGTCCCCATATCGTCTCGTATTCGGGAAGCCATGTAGATTACCGGTTGAATTGGAACACAAAGCCTTTTGGGCGGTCAAACAATTCAACTTCAATGAGGATGAAGCCGGAACAAAGAGGAAGCTTGATATTCAAGAACTTGAGGTGATTCGAAATGACGCTTACGAAAATGAGGTGACTTATACGGAGAAAACGAAAGCATATCATGACAAAATGATTTCGAGGAAGGTATTCGTAGAAGGACAAAAGGTATTACTTTACTGTTCTCGTTTTAAATTGATTTCCGGTAAATTACGGTCCCGTTAGGTGGGACCTTTTGTGGTCACTAACGTTTTTGAACATGGAGCTATAGAGATTATTAGCCCGCAAACCGGAAAGACGTTTAAGGTGAATGGTCATCGTTTGAAACCATATTACGAAGGTTTTGTCACGACAAATGAAGAGGAGGAGAAGGTCGAGACACCACAATACAAGGATTAAAGTTGCAACCTTGGGCTAAGTCGAGCCAACGACTTAAAACAAAGGCGCTTTTCGGGAGGCAACCCGAACGTTTATCGTTTTGTTTGTCTATTTCAAAGACTTTTTCGTAATTTATTTTGGAAAATTTGTTTTTGTTTGAAGTGTTCCAATGTTTTTGGTGAAAAATAACTTGGGAAAGAAGTGCACAAATTTTTAATTTGGGGAAGAGGCGCGAGTGTTAAAAGTCATTGTGCAAAAACGAGAAGTTTTGAGAAAAAAAATCCCACTGTTGATTTCCGCACGGGTCGTGTGGCTCTGTGCTTCAAAAATTCAATCGGGACTGTGGAAATATGCATGGGGCGTGTGAGTTTCACACGGGGTCGTGTGGGTCTGTGTTTCAAAAATTCAATTGCGACTGTCGAAAATCACACGGGGTCGTGTGGATTTTGCACGGGCCGTGTACATCGCATTTTAAAAAAAAAAGATTCCATCTCGCCTGTTGACTTTCACACGGGGTCGTGTGACTTTCACACGAGCCGTGTGGCGTAACACTTCACAAATCAAATGTCGACTGCCACAATCTACACGGGTCGTGTAGTTTTTGCATGGGGTCGTGTAGCGTAAAGTCCAGCCCATATTTAAATGTGAAAAACCCCATTTTGCTGCACTTTTTCTTTTCCCCTTTCAATTTTACGCAAATTCCTCTCCTCTTTTCTCTCTTCTTCGTGATTTTAAGCCACACACCCCCACAAATCTCGAAATTTTGGTGTTAATCTTCAACAAAGGTATGATATTTTCAACTCTATTTAATCTTCTTTCCCATTTCAAGCTCAATATCTCAACAATGGTGATTAGGGTTTTCTCCAAAACCCTAGGTTCGAAAATTTTGAAAAAATCTTGAAATTTCTTACTTTATTTGTAGGATAAGCTTGGGGAAGGTGAAGATTGAAGCAAGGAATGATTTTTACTCGAAGATTCGCAACATTGCCCGGTAAATTCCTTCCTTGTTCATATAATTGTTTTTGTTAATTAAGTTGTGGGTTTGGTGTGTTTGTGGGTATAAAGACCATATTTGACCCGAAATTTGTCATCCCAATGGTTTTTCCCGCGCTCCTAACGAATTTTTAGACTTAATTTTTTGTGGTCCTGTTGACCCATTCCGTTGAAAATTCGTTGACTCGCTGACTTGATTGTTAAAATGGAAGAGGGTCCATCGTCCCACAAGCATCAAAAGACTTTAGCAAAAAAAATACAAACCGGGGTAGACGCAATACTAATCCCAAGCCTGAGCGTAGCCCATCGCCGGATCCATACCATCCCGAACATTGGGAAGGGGACTTTGTTGACCAAAACAAGTTGACCGCTACAAAACCCTGCTTGAGCGAAAGTTTGTTTCCCAAAAGTTCGCCCATCCCGAGTCATTGCAAGAACTCTTTCTTTATGAGAGTGTTTAAACTCGCTTTTCTAATCTTGGGTGGGCTGGCATCCTTGACCTTCCTGCGCCGTCATATCTCCGTCCGTCTCTTGAGATTTTGTCATCCCTCCACTTTGCGGATGACATTCTCTCTTTCCGGTTGAATAACCGTGTCTACCGGATCCACGCGGACCAAATCTGTGCCTTAGTGGGACAAGATCCCACTGACACAGTGGATATCTATAAGGTCAAGGCCGACAAAAGCTATGTCCCAGCCAAATTTTGGAAAATAATAACTGATCTTAAAACCTATTCCGCCAGTACCGCAAAGGCTTCATCTATCATTCATCCCGCTTTGTGTGTCACTCATCGTATTCTCACCACCATTGCGTTCCCTCGTGAGGAACGGAGCACCATCAGTTCCCTTGAGCTCCGTCTCCTCTGGCACATGGTCAAAGAGAGAGATTCCAAGCCGCACTTTGGCAAATGCATTGGGCACCGGCTTCTTAGCACTGCCCGTGCACTCAACAGGCAGGTTCATTGTGCCGGTTTGTTAACTCTCATAGTTCAAAGTCCCACGCTCGGTCTCGCGTTCCATCCCAATGAGCCTGTCATGTCGGGCGGCCATTTTCTCACCACTTCATTTTTTGAATCTATGAAAATGTGTCGTCGTTCTAACCACGGTTCTTTCATCTGGACCCTTCCTAAGCAAGCAATTGAAAAAGAAATCCGAGTCAGCTCTCGAAACGCTCATGTCCTCCAACTCGATGAAGCCACACTTAGTACTGATTGGTTATTGGAGGAGTACTTTCGCTACCCCGCCGACAGGGATGCTCCTCATTCTACCCATGTTTCCCGTTCTCCATAGGGCGGTGCCTCATCTTCTGCCGTTCCATCTTCCCCTCACTTTGAGGAAGATCCGTCTTCCGTTGAAGACCGATTTTCTCGTATCGAGGATAATATCTCCGGTCTTCGCACGGATGTCCAAACTCTCAACACCAATTACCAATCCCTCAACCAAAACTATCAATCATGCCACAATGCATACACAACCAATTGGGGCCAGCAACAAACCCAATTGAACGAACAGAAAAAGTACTGGGAGAACCAACAAAAACAATTCTCTGACAAGTACTCGATGTTGCAAGTCTGGAACCTCAACCCGCCACAATTTCCTCCACCTCCACCCCCGGAATCTTAGGCACGTTTCCCCCTTTCCAAGCATCGAGGATGATGCTAAATTTTAAGTTTGGGGAGGGGGAATGCATTTCTCATTCATTCATGCATTGCATCTTTTTTGTACAAAATTTTTATATTTTTGTAAATATTTAGATTTTCCTTTCAAATTAATTTTCATTTTTCTACATTTTCATGCAATTCATGCATTCATAAAAAATAAAAAAAACAAAAAAAATTATAAAAATTTAAAAAATTTTGTTTGGTTGACCCTTCGAAGAGTTTGTTGTTTAATGTCTTATGTTCCGGTATGCTTGTATTTTCATTATATCAAAAATAAATGAAAATTGAGCTCACTCCAAATGTGCTTCGTTAAGACGGAACATGATAGGGACGGAAGCGTTAACCTCATCTCTCTAGGTGTATAAGTATTTCCTACAACTTGAAAGTTATAAGTTTTTGAACAAGCCTTGTTAATGCAAAACGAGAAACGTTAAACGTTTTCTTAAACCAAAGTAACAACTAAGGAGGGACAACACAGTTGTAAACAAGGTTCAAGTCCTTTTACTCCCCATTGTACGTTTTAGTTTAAGGTCTCGTTGGACGCTATTTTTCATTTCACTCGTCAGAAGTATTCAAATGGTGGGCTCTCAAAATCTTAATCAAAGTCAATGAGGATTTCAAGCTATCAAAGTCAAAGTCAAAATCAAATCAAGAAATCATCTACAAAGCAAATCAAAGACGGAGAGTCCAAATCATAATCAAGTCAAGTTCAATCGAATCAAGTAAATCTAAAACGAAGAAACCAAATTCCAAAGATTCAAGATTGAAGAAGGTCTATCACAAAATTACACCTACAAGCAAGTACACTCAAGAAATTCGAAGTCAAGTTAAAGTCAAATCAACTGAAGTGTGCAAGCAAACGACTGAGTGGGGTGATAGGTAGGGGTAATAACAAAAAGCGGGATTTAGGCTAGGGTGTTATTTGGGGGGTTTAAGTTGAAATGAACCCTTTATAATATGATGTTTCCTTGCTATGAGTTACCTTGCCTTAGGGAGGTGTTTAAATTTTCAAAAGTTAGGTTGGTAAGGCCTGTGCAAAAAATTTATACCTATTGGATTAGGTGTCTAAGCCATGACTAATAATTAGTATTTACCTAATTAATAGTAGCAAAGTCCATTTGGGTTGCCCTCATAGCTGGAGGTTGGTAGAAAGTTCGGTAGAGAGAAAGGCTGATTTATTATGTGATTAATAAATCAACAGGAATTAAATATATGGTTTGTTAATATATTAAAGTGATAATATATTAATTAGAAACTATATTAATTAATTAGAAATTGATTTGGAATTAATTGGATTTAATTTGGATCTAATTTGATTAATTAAAGGTGCAGGGCTGAATTGTAATTATTCAATATTTGAGTAAGTGACAATTTTGGCAGCTGGTGGTTGGCAAAAATATGGATAAGATAATCCATGATTTTCGAAAATAAGGTTAGGATAAACAAGGTTTTGAATTGTAAGATAAAGGTTTATCTTATTTGAATTCAAAAAAGTTTATCTCTAAAGGCTTATCTGCAACCATTTGAAAAACTATAAATAGGGGTCCTGGGGAACCCTATTATGCGCCATTCTTGACTCCTCCTCTCCCTAGAATTTTCGTCCACTATCCTCTGGTTCCCTGGGTGTGATCTCATTTGAGGCAGGACACTTGTGCTGCTTAGCTTGCAAGAAACAACTAAATGTTAGTTTTTCTGATTTATTCTTTTAGTTATTTTTTTGGCCTTTAGGAATTAGTTACATGTTCAAAGTAAGAAAACATAGATCCAATCTAGGTTGCATGTGAACTTAGGGTTTTAGTTCATAGATTTGCAAAAAACCTAACAGTGGTATCAGTGCATTTGGCTGTTTTCTTGTTGAATTGATGTAATAGTTTTTTCTTAAAATTTAGGGTTTTTTGTTTCTAAACCCGTAATAGGGAAATCGATTTAGGGTTTGGGTTTTAGAAACCCTATCCCCTCCCCTTGGTAATTTTTGAAATTGACTTAGGGTTTAGAAGGCTTTCTATTGTTGGTAACTTTAATTGTTTAATTAAATGGATAACCTTAAACCCATTATTTGTTTTTTGAAAATTAGGGGTTTGAGATAGGTTTAAATTAATTTGATTAATTTGTGAAACCTATCTACATTTGAATTAATTTAATTAATGGTTTAATTAAAAGATAATTCAAAGGATTAATTTAATTTCAATTTAATAGTTAAATTGTCGAAAAAAAATTAAAGGATAAACCACAAATATTTTAAAAGGTTTAAAATATTTAGATTTAATTAATTTAATTAATAGTTTAATTAAAAGATAAATTAAATCAAATTTAAAGGTTTAATTTAATTTGAAATTTAATAGTTAAATTTCAGGAAATTAAAAGATAACCCAGAAATATTTTAAAAGGTTTAAAATACATCTTATATATATTATTAAAGGTTAATACTATATGTATAAGATAAATTGGTTAGTCAAATCAATAGTAGGCCTCATTCACGAAGCTGATCTATAACGTGGGTATAAGGAGACTGCTTATAAAATGGCGGTCTAATGGTGTCCACTCTCACCCACCGCTCGCCTGATCAGTGGAGGGTCGTTAGCCGAATGGGTTTGATAGGACCGCTTAATCATTAAAAGTATAATGATCAATGTACTAGAACACTTTACAAAAATTCCCAATCTAGTTACTTTAGGAAAAATGTGAATTTGATGCTAATCCATGAAATTACACATTGCACTTTATGAAACGTTGGTGGAGCGTGTGTGGTTTACCGGCACACCAATAGGGGTTCATAAAGAGTGGCAATGGGTTTCTCGGGTGTTATCATTGTTGATGGAGCGTGTGTGGTTAACCGGCACATCAATTTGAGATGGTAATTGACCCCGAGAGTACCAAGCTAATTTGCATGGTTATTCACACCCGGTTTGTGATCCTCGGCATCCCAGTCACAAACGGTGGGGCATATCCGATATTAAACATGTCATTGAACAGTTCAATGAATATCACAGATATAGGAATTTCATAAGACTAAAATTGATAAATGTTATCTACCTTAATGACCACTGTGTTGTGATTATGGCATCCATCTTCAAAGCATAGTTGGGGTATTTTGGATCCTATCCTTGTTAAATAATAAATTGGGTAATTATTTAAAAGGATTAATTAAACAAATAAATTCAAATTTTATATATGTCTGAAGATAGTGTCAATTCTCCTCCTCCTCCTCCTTCACCCATTTCTGAGAGCTTTAGAACGCACATGTTAAATATGGTAAGGCTGAATAGCCTTGACTGTGTGATATGGTTTTGCAATTAGAGAATAGTTCTTAGTTTTGCTGGCAAACCATAGACTGAGTGTCCGCTCCCAAACATGGCATCACACAGCAGCTTGTGATGAGCATGACTCCTTGACTATTAAGTCCAAGGAAGTTCGTTTCCTTATGCTATTGATCATTGACCCCGAGTTCCGCAGGGATTTAGAATTCCTGGGGTCAGATAAGTTAGCACAGCTGGTTGAGGAAAGGTTCCGAGAACTGGTTGAATAAAGGGAACGAACAAGGATCTTCAAAGAGCTTGAAGTTGCAAGCTAGAAGGAAGTAGCACCAGTTTGCGTGTTCCCGAGATTGAGGGATAGATATGCGAACAGTATAAAACTGGTTTCCCTTTGTGATCAGGAGTTAAGCATTAGCTCGACTCGCTGATCTGTCCATCCAGATGAACAGAAAGGGTAACCGGATAAGACAATCGTGGAAATGCATTCAATGTCGACTCTGTATGAGTCGTTCATGGGGAAGCATAGTTCCATTGATTCAGCTGCTTCAGGATTGAGTCCAGTATTAAGTTGCATTAAGAAATGATCCAGATCGTCTGGACCGATTGTTCGATGTTTCAAACTAGGAATCCATAAGGTGGGACACAGTCATAGAAAGATTGGAAAAATGCTCCAAAGCCAAACCGTTTGGCAAACTCAGTAATATCTTAAAACTCAGAATACCTGATCTTCATTTCCTTGATACATGATGTGTTTCTCACATTTGCTCTGTATGCACGGACTCTGTAGGATGCGGGATGTTGTCGCACAGGAGCATATTCGGATTGGATCTGGAGCTCGTGCAGTTTTTGGAGTTAGGCTAGATATTTGTTCTTGTTATTAGTTTATAGATACATATGACATGGATTCGCATAGTATATTGTTCTGAGGATAATTCTGGTTTAATAAAATATTTTTCTTTTAAAACATGGTTGTTTTAATTGTCCTTGAAATGTTGTGTGAATGTGTTGATGACGTAAATGGTAATAACTTGAATGTTGATACATCCAATGGGATTGGATTTATGAATTGTGTTCCTTATGATTGTTAAAGTGAATTTTATGAGAATCACTTCAACCAAAGGTCCAGTTGGACAGGACTTTGGAATCATTTGACTTAGAGTCACATGATGAATTGAGTTCTTAATAAAATCAGTTGTTGCAAGAAATGCATCACCCAAAGATCCAATAGATAGGATTTTGGAATCAATTGACTTGGAGTCAGGTGATGATTGCATGTCTTGAACAATATTAACAAAGTCATAAATTTACATAGAGATGTAAAAGACCTTAAGATTTTGAGCAACAGACACATAAGTTATTGTGTATTGCTTGAATCTTCGAACAGAACACGATTAGTTATACTTCATGATAATTGCCAAATAGTTTGACAAATATGGCTTCGCTTATCGGAATAAGCGATTGATTGGAACCTTGAAGTGTTCAAGGATTTCAAAGGAAGTATAAGATCAACAGAACCTAAGTGACAACATAGATTGAGAAAATGTTTCACAGTTTATCCTCTTCCAAGAACATTAATGGTTATAATGTGTCTTAAGGAAGACGATGGAGCATTGATCGAAATAGTTTTGATCCTCGATGTATAAGATACATTTCCGATTAGTATTTCAATGAATTAAATATTCAACCAGTCAGACCGCAGAAACCATATTCCGACCATATCTTAGACTAAGTAGATTATGCTGACACTGTCTTAATGTAAAGCTGGGATCGTCCCACTAGTACATAGAAAGTCCAGGGTCATGTAGCATTCGTCTGAATCTCATGACAAGCTTGAAACTGATCAGCGATGTCATTTCATTGGCCATCCCGATTATCCTTTGAAAGAAGAGTCCTTTTACAAAGAGCTCATGTTCTAAGGAAACAGTGGGAGTAAGAATAATCCTGAAGGAGCTCAAGGATTAGCCAAGTGAAAGAACCTTTAGTCACCACTGGGCCTTGACTAGGAATCGAATTCCTGTTAAACCTAACATACCCTCTCTTCGCTTGACCTGTAGTTTTGGTCACCGTCATAAGGAGTTATGATCTGGGTGACATACCGATTAGTGGTAAAACACTAAAGATGGTACGGATAAGTAATCCGACTACTGGGAAGCATTGGTGAGCCCGGTTGCTGCCAAATAAGACAACCTTAGCACGAGACACAGTCTATGTGACAGTTTGATTGATTTTACAACTGGACTAGGAACCAGTGGGAGTAATTGAATCCTCAAAAGAAAGGTACATAGAAATGTACCTACATAACATCTGGTTGAATGAGTCATCACTTGGAGTCAAGCAATTGATTCCGAGTAAAGCACTCTCAATAGAAGATGAAATACAAGAGGATTTTGTGTGGCATAGTGTTAGTCATTAGTGGAGCGTGTATGGTTTACCGGCACACTAATAGGGACTCACATAGAGCATGCCATTACAAAAGGTACATGGCCCCGGGATTCGTCCCATGAGCATCTCACGAGAAAGGATACTCGGATTCTCAAAATAGGCCAAAAGGTTTGGGTTTTGTGAATAGCCTGAAAGATTTCCATAATATGTCAGATAGGTTTGGATTTCGGTTTTGCAAAATGTGCCAAAAGTTCTGAATTTTGTGAATAGTCCGAAAAAGTCATATAACCGTGTCAAAGCCAGTGGGAGTATCGTTGTTATCTGTTATCATTGTATGTGGGTTACATACTGGTTCTAGGAAACGTCTCTTATCATTACAAAGTGTAATGACTTGGTGTTAAGAAACGGTTCACTATGAAAGACTTTAAGAGATACAACATACTCAGGTGGTTGTGAACATCTATTAGATAGATCGAAATTCTGCCAATATGATCTTGATAGGATTCAAGATACATAACCCCAGGAAAGGAGTTTCCTATCATTGCAAAGTGTGATGACTTGGCATGAAATAAATAAAGAAGGTGCAACATACTCTCGTAGTTCACAGACATCTATCGGATAGATGAAACTGACAGTATAGACCTAGCCATTGAGAATATGATCTTGATGAGATTCAAGATGCATAAGAAAGAGTCTCCGAAAGGAAATGGTTTCCGGAAGTCATGACACAAGGATTATTGGTAATCTTTGGATTCCAAATGGGTTTGGAATGAGATTACATCAGCTTCCACGAGCCTCTTAGACAAATCAGAAGTGTTATGAACATATCCTGATGACTTGATGCTTAGAGCATAGTAAGTTGGATTCAGGATATGACCTGGCTAAGAGTACTAAATGGATTTTGAACACACGTGAGAAATCATTGGGTAATGATTAGGGTGAATGATTTGAAAGGGTTTTCAAATCAGTAATTGTTTACACCAGGACGTGGCACTATAGGACTTCATGGTTAAAGAGTTTCGTTGGTTTCTGATGGAGCGCGTGTGGTTCACCGGCACATCATGATACCTCGAAATAGTCTTAGGGTGTAGTCATGTAGACTAAAGACCCCGAGAGCCTTGGGCAGTCACGGTACACATCACCGGAATGGAGTTGTGAGAGAGAAAGACAGAATGACAAATTGAGATATCATCGGAAGAGTATCCGATTGGATTATCTACAATAAAGTGTATAAGTGTTAGACACTTAGATACATAGAAAGAGTGAAAAAGGTTATATATATAGATATAAAAGGTTTGAATTGAAAGTTTAATAGAAAATAAGAAACCGATAATAGTTATGATAAATCCGACTTGGTGATTACCTCGTGGAGACTTGGTAATAAGCAGGAGTAGCTGCTAGTCAGATTTTATGTTTCGCTTTTGCATGTTTTACTTCCCCGAATAATTTGATTATTCGAAAGATCCACAGTCGCTCATACTTTGGGAAGTAAGTATTGAATCAAGACCGTCATGAATTGGTTTGTAGATTGTCTAAGGAGTTAGACATTGCAATAAGATTGCTGCAACGTTCATGAGTACTTGGAAATGGAGATTTGAGTATTGGATAAACCCACGCTCAATAGATTGCTTCATGGATTACATCACGAGCAATGTTGAGATGATAATATCTTATGGTCTTGAAGTGGAGAGATATGAGTTATAATTTGCAAGGCGGTTGCTCATTGATAGTACAAAAATGCATCAGAAACTCTGTGTTATAAAACTTTCTGTGATGAGTAATTTGTCAGGTAAAAGATATAACATATGAGTCGAAGTTTATTCGTCCATTGACCCTGACGGGAAACAGATATCTATTGGCCACTCGATGATTTTGAAGTTGACTGAAGTGCTGGCCAGCCAAGACTGAATTGATTCGTTCAATTAGAAGTCTAAAAGTTATAAGCAAAATCGAAAATCGGGAAACAGTGTGTCAGACAGAGATTGATCTCAATCCATGTCTCATGTCTGAAAATATCTTCTTGGACGGAGGATCATTTGATCACTTGTCTATGGACAGAACTGACTGGGTCAGAGTTCGGCAGCAGTTTCTAGGAAGCTACAATTTGATGATTAATTAGAGGCTAAATTGGTAATTATAGTCATAGACTTATCCAAGTGGGAGACTGTTGGATTAGGTGTCTAAGCCATGACTAATAATTAGTATTTACCTAAGTAATATTAGCAAAGTCCATTTGGGTTGCCCTCATAGCTGGAGGTTGGTAGAAAGTTTGGTAGAGAGAAATGTTGATTTATTATGTGATTAATAAATCAACAGGAATTAAATATATGGTTTGTTAATATATTAAAGGGATAATATATTAATTAGAAACTATATTAATTTATTAGAAATTGATCTGGAATTAATTGGATTTAATTTGGATTTAATTTGATTAATTAAAGGTGCAGGGGCTGAATTGTAATTATTCAATAGTTGAGTAAGTGACAATTTTGGCAGCTGGTGGTTGGCGAAAATATGGATAAGATAATCCATGATTTTCGAAAATAAGGTTAGGATAAACAAGGTTTTGAATTGTAAGATAAAGGTTTATCTTATTTGAATTCAAAAAGGTTTATCTCTAAAGGCTTATCTGCAACCATTTGAAAAACTATAAATAGGGGCTGGGGAACCCTATTCTGCACCATTCTTGACTCCTCCTCTCTCTAGAATTTTCGTCCACTATCCTCTGGCTCCCTGGGCGTGATCTCATTTGAGGCAGGACACTTGTGCTGCTTAGCTTGCAAGAAACAACTAAATGTTAGTTTTTCTGATTTATTCTTTTAGTTAATTTTTATTTGGCCTTTAGGAATTAGTTACATGTTCAAAGTAAGAAAACATAGATCCAATCTAGGTTTCATGTGAACTTAGGGTTTTAGTTCATAGATTTGCAGAAAACCTAACAATACCTTTCGAACCTTAGGGGCTGATTTTACGCTAGGAGTTTTGTAGGAGATTGTCTTTTGTCCGTGATTCCGTTGAAGCTTCTGTGGGGTAAGAAATAACCATGTGTTTTAAATGAAAAATGTATATATGGTAAAGCTACTTGGGGTGTTGGACATTGAATGGTAAATTTGAAGTCGGGTCAATTAAACAACCAAAAATATTTTTTTTTGCATTTTATTTCCTTTTGAGTTTAGTAATCTTGCATTTTTCTCATGGCATTGCATTTTCATTTCATTTAGATTTCTTTCTGCGTTTGGCTTAGGATCATAGTCATCAAATCGTTTCCCGAACCGTTCTTATCGTTTCTCTTACTTAGGGACAAGTAAGGTCTTAAACTTGGGGAGATTTGTTAGATGCATTTTATGCATCTTTTCTAGGCTGTTTTTATCCTTGTTTTATTTGCTTTTATAGTTATTATCATGCATAATCATTTAAATTCCGGGAACAATGGTACTTCATAATTTTGTGTATGATTTCAGGAAAAGGTGGACTTTTGGTGCGGAATCGGTACGGCTTGGAGAATTGGAAGCATGGTGCACGGAGCAGGAGCTTGGAGCATATGGAAAGAAGTTTTGGAAGCTTGGAATGGAGTTTGGATTGACCTTGGAGCCTTGGAGCAGCAAATGGAAGCGATTGAAGTGGAGAAAAATGAAGAAATTGATTGTCCAGACCCACACGGGTCGTGTGCCCTTCACACGGGGTCGTGTGCATCTTGTCAGGCCCTTTAATCTACGTATTTGAAGTTCCAGACTTGCACGGGTCATGTACATCTTGCACGGGTTGTGCAAAAGTGTGCACTAGCCCCAGACCAAATCACACAACCCGTGTGATTTCTACACGGGGTCGTGTGGCGCTGAAGAGTTGGTTACGCAGCAGTTTTGGTCACGGTTTTAAGGCTATTTTTGGGCAGTTTTGAGACATACTTCATTTCTAACAAAGAGAGAACGAAACTTGGGAGAAGATACACTTCAAGAACACTTTGGAAACTTTTGATCTTGGTTTAAAACTTTGTTTGTAAGTACATTTGCCATATTTCCTACCGTTTGTCTTGTAGGGTTCTAGTCTGAGCATGTATGGCTAGGACTCTATATTTTCTGGTTCCTTGAAACTAATGATGTGAGATTGTGAAGCATTTGGTTAGAATTATGTCATGTTTTCCGTTTAGTAATTCAAGTTTGACGTTGAATGTTTTAAATGGTTTTTATGTTGAGTTCGATTTGGCCAATTGAATTGATATTTGAATCATGATCGTTATATTCATTTGTAGAACCCGTAATAGTTTTATGAATGGATGTTTGTGACAACATTGGTTTCAATTTTATGTTAAGATTGATTCTAGTGTAATTTGAATTACATACTTTCACGCATCCGAGCATTTGAGATGTATTGAGTATTGTTGATTTGTTCAATTGAATCTTAATGCGTTTTTCTAGTATAATTGAAGAGCTTATTTGAATCTTTACTAAGAAAGATATATTTTAATGAAATAGCATATTTTGATTATGTATTCTATGAACTGAGGGTATTAGAGCTTATTAATACTCTTGAGAAATCAACTTAAATGGAATCTACATAGTTTATAACCTTAAATTGTAACCTCATGTCAAATGTGTTTTATGGAGTCAGATTCTCATTTCAAGCATCTTATTTAATCTAGTTTAAATGTTAAATAGTTTAGTTTTTAAAACAACAAAATTCCCCCCATCCCCCGATATATTCAGTGTACTAATACAAAAGTTCGGCATTTACTCTCGTCCTGTGTCTCTGTGGACTGGCCTGCTTACCCTTTACTATCTTAATAGTAAATTGAGCAGTGAATAAGAATTTGAGCTTTATATATATTTATCTCAATTTATTTGTTCAGTGTACTAATACAAAAGTTCGGCATTTACGGTCGTCAATCGCTAAGTTTCAACATTCTGATTCTATTTTTTTTTCCGTTTGCATGTTTTTCAGATCATCAAAGGCGTTTCATATTTGATTCAATTTAAAAGTGCGTGTGGTGGTCCTTTTGAAGTGAACAGTAGTAACCTATAAAGTTTCCCCCCTAAAAGGCACATAGAGTTCTTTTTCTCCCTATTTTATTTGTGCTTATGTAACTCAATATACACCCACACAGAAAACCCAAAAGAATCTCACTTTAGCATGCGAGAGTTGGGTCATTCAGATAAAGCAGATAGAGGTTCTGGTACTCATAAATGCAGAATATGAAGAAGAAAGCTTATGATAGTAACAACCATGATAAAGGTCATAATGGTGATCTGAAGCAAAACGAAAGAAACATAGTTTCATGGTCTGAAGAGGTTCAGTTTAATCTCCCTAATCAGGCCTCAATAGTTTTACTTTCATAGTGGGTTATGACTTATAAATTATAATCTTCATGTTTGGTATGTATTCTTGCTTCAGGAAGATGATGTATTAAGGGAACAAATTGGCATTCACGGAACCAATAAGTATGATTTTCTTCACTTCAAATTTTCAAATAATATTGTTTTTTTCCAGTTTGATTTTCGGATAATGAATTCATAGGTGTTATGTGTTATGTGCAGTTGGGCTATTATAGCATCCAAATTTGAAAACAAAACTACAACGCAATGTAGAAGAAGGTAAACAAGAAGTTTTTTTGTCACTTTTATCTTACTCTTTTCTCTTATAGAATTACCAATATTCAGTTATGGTGTAAATAAATACAGATGGTTCACTTATTTAAATTCTGATTTCAAAAAAGGAGGCTGGTCACAAGAAGAAGATATGCTCTTATGTGAGGTAAAGTTTCACAAAATTCTTTCTATTCTACTTCAAGTCATCAATGTCCCCTTTATTACAAATGGGACCCAATAAACATAATAAAATCATCAACCTGACAGCATTTTTTACAAATTGAGTAAATTACTTTATTTACAGGCCCAAAAGATATTTGGGAACAGATGGACTGAGATAGCAAAAGTGGTTTCAGGCAGGTAGATAAAATGTTGTGTTTAATTTACAAATTTTGCATTAAAGATCTTAATTAATAACTAAGTTATTTCGTAAAACTATACATTACAGGAGAGACAATGCTGTGAAGAATCGATTTTCCATTTTATGTAACAAGAATGCAAAACATGACACATCAACTAAAGAGAACAATTGTTCTCAAATGAATGTCAACAAGAAAAGCACCACACAAAATTATAAAGATAGAATTTTAGAAACTTCAATGTAACATACAAATAGTAGTAGTTCAAATATTCCCTCTAAAAAAACTAAGATTGGTCAAGATGATTTATGTGATGGACAAGTTTGCCCCTTGCCAAATTCAGAGTTTAATTCACCGGTTCAAGTGACTCTATTGTTCAGATCAATGGCAGAATGAATTCCAAGCCCATAGTTTTCAGAAAGCGTAAGTTTTTTCAGTTATTTATTATTATTGTTATTATTATTTTATTTTCTATGTCATTCAGAAGCAATTAAGATATCCTTATTTTATTGCCACTTTTCAGGAAAGGAACTTTCTACTGAAAACACTTGGAATGGAATCGGCAATTCCGAATCCAACCACCAGAAGCTCGTAGTCTCCATCTTGCAAAAGAACCCTTCTCCATTGCCTTTAAACAAAAACCTGGTATCATCCTAATTTTAGCTTCAATGGAATCAGTAATTCCAACGTGAGGTTTTCACCATTGTTTTATCGATGCATCTTTTTTTTTGGGTGTGTTTGATTTTTGGGGAATTCAGATTCCGGTATCTGATTAGGTATGCTAATATATAATTATTTGAAAATCTTGAAATTCATAAGAATGAATCTTTAATGATGAAAAATTGAAAATACTCAGGTGAATACATCACATTGGAGACATGGTGCCCTAGTGAAGCAAAAATTTGGGGAAGCTGTAGAGTCACACTGGCTTAAATGGTTTAAAAATTCTATTTTCTTTTCTAATTTTATATAATATGCATGATTATGAAATAATTTGTTTGAATATTTGCATGAAGATTCAAAAAATGTTAAACCAATTGGAAAAGAGAACAAAATTTCCTCTTTTCAAAATGGAATTAAAACCCTAATTCTTTTTGAGGATATTGATGCAACTTTATATGAAAATCGTGGTTTTATTTCTACTATTTAACAGTTAGCATATACGAACTTTAGATTGAAGTAGGTGCAAACCATTTGGCTATTGCTCTTGGGACAAGCCTCAGTGGCATTTGCGTAATAACCTGGATTGTTGCGTTGCTCATATGGTGGCAATACAGGAAAAATCAACAGATTTTCTTTGATGTTAATGGTTAGTCATTAATCTCTTTCATATATTTTCATCATATTTTTTGTTTTTTAAAGGTAAACAAGGTTATATAATATGTTATGCAGATCAATATGATCCTGAGGTATGTTTGGGTCATTTAAGGAGGTATACATTTAAGGAGCTTTCATCTTCATTGGAGCTTTTTTGTAGCAGTCGTGACCTTCCAGTCGCAAATACATTATGCCCAAACAGAGTTCCTTCCACATGGTGCGTTTCCTCCTTTCATTTATCTTTCCCCCCGACCCGTGCATAGCACGGGTTCCACGCTAGTTATTAATAATTCACCTATGTACATAAAACAATCAAATGATATATATATATATATATATATATATATATATATATATATATATATATATATATATATATATATATATATATATATATATATATATTTGCTTAAATGGAATTTGATATTTACCTCAAGAATAACTAAGCCCAAGTGGAAACTTTTTGCACATTCATCCATTTTTCCAAAGATGCGGCACCAATTTTAGAATACAATAACAATTGTGCTCCTATGGATTTCTGTTACGATGCAAAATCAAACTTCCCCATTCATTCGATGGTCGGCACCAGTTTGACAAAAATTTTAGGGTTTAGTTTTTATTTTAGATGAGGAGAGGCTACACAGATTATGTAGAGAAAGATATAGAAATTTTAGGAGTTGATAAAAGTAATATAATAGTTAATTACCTTAACACCCTCATGTGATATTTAATTTAAAGTATATGAATTAAATTTATTAATAATTACAAATTTACTAATTTAATTATAGCCCTAAATCTAAAAATAAAAGATGGTTGAGATTTGGTCTCAAGTTCTCAACCTTCTTTTAAACCTCAACTGATCCTTATTTTATATATATATATATATATATATATATATATATATATATATATATATATATATATATATATATATATATATATATATGTATGTATGTATGTATGTATGTATGTATGTATGTGTGTGTGTGTGTGTGTGTGTGTGTGTGTGTGTGTCTGTCTGTCTGTATGTATGTATGTATGTATGTATGTATGTATGTATGTATGTATGTATGTATGTATGTATGATTTCCGGCAGATCGGGAGAAGCCCGAGAGCCGATGACGATGTTTGCCGGTGAAAGCCGATGACGATGATTTCCGGCGGATCGGGGCAAGCCCGAGAGTCGATGACGATGATTGCCGGCGAAAGCCGATGACGATGATTTCCGACGGATCGGGGCAAGCCCGAGAGTTACACGATGTTTACCGGCTGATCGGGGCAAGCCCGAGAGCCAACGATGTTTTTATGTGATGGATCGTGTGGTATTTTTGGGGAACTCACTAAGCTTTGTGCTTACCCTTTTACCCTAAATGTTTTTCAGGTAAACACTGGCTTGAGCTTGGAGCACGGCGCGACTGTACAGCATCTGAGGATTTCAATGATTAAAGTCTTCCGTTGGGTGATGTTCGTAAATGTTTTAATAAATACGTTTTATATGTTTAAATAATCAGTTTTAATTTGAATGGTTTTAGTTGGCAAACATTTTTATTGTATTTTAGCTGTTTTTAAAACGAAAAATTCATTACGGAATTTGGGACGTTACAGAATCAATAGATGATGCAAAAATAACATGATTCACAAAAAAATTCTCGAAAAAACAACTTGATGATTCATTTTTACGATGATTTTGTTGTTATTCAATACAATTGTCCGTAACGTGAATAAAAACTTGATTTACGAAAAAATGATTTATCAATATGTTTTTTTAGAAATTTTTTTCAATGAATCATGTTATTTTTTATTCATCTAGTGATTCATTTTGGTGATTCGTCAAAAAACCAAGTAAATATAAATCTTCTTACCTTCTTACCATAATTTTACTTCTTATTTGATCATTCTTCTATATATATATATATATATATATATATATATATATATATATATATATATATATATATATATATATATATATATATATATATATATATATATATATATATATATATAGTACAAGAGTCTTAATGCAGGATGTCTTAAAGTCTTAAAATTGTACATCTTATTAATACATGATTTATATAAATGAAAAATGGATACCAATTCAAACTCAAAATCCCGGTATATTAAAATTCAAATTTCAAATTTTAGAATCGAAAGGACAACCGAACATGTGTCTTCTTTTAACCCTAGCCGCCTCTATTCTTTTTAAGTGTCGCTTTCTCTTTATCTATTTCTTCCAACATCACCGGTCAACCATCTCTCATGAACTGAAAAGCTCCCATTAATCGTATTCTGCGTTTACGGTACCTATTGTAATGTCTTCCTCCTCCTGATAGAACATGAATATCAAAACTCTTGAAATCCCTCTTTTATCTCCCTCTCGACCATAATAGCTTCGATTGCAACCATTGCATTGTCTGACTCGACGAATACAACGCCTACCACCACCATCACCATAATATCTCTTCAGTATCGCTCCATCTCATCCCTTCTGGTGTGATTTTAAAGTTACAGATCTCATCCCCTATATGTAACATATTACATATAACTGTCTCTGTCTCTCACTAACCGTTACATCCACTCTCCCATGTATTTTTATTATAGTTGCAACTTGATTCTCCATGTTGATTTGTATTTTGTTTCAACTTAAAGATGGAAAGAGATTATTTACTTTTTGTTGTATTTTGTCTAATGAACCATTTCTAGGGTTTCTACCATCTATTGGCTGCCAAGAACCAGTGCAGCACCAAATGACCACCAAAGCTACCCTAAGATTGCTACATGTTGTGTTTCACCTCTCTCTAAACCCTTTATGTAAAACAAACCAAATCGCTAGTAAAGTCTTCTTCATATTAGTCGTTGTCTGTGTACTTCGTCCTTTTTGTTCATCAGATGTTTAAAGTGTTTTGGATAAATTGCTATTCACCAAAGGCCCTATTGCTTTTTTCCTTGTATTTCTTTTTGAATTTCAAAGTTTGTAACATTCTTTTCGTCTTTACTCATTGAGATCTATCTGACATAACCTTTTGAACTTCTACTTATATCTCACTTATGTGTGTATGCATAGTATATCTCAACATCTGCTGGCTGCTCTTGCCTTGTATTGATAAGATTGAATCTACAGTTGTGGTATCGTGGCACATGTAATCATCAGAGGTCTAAGTAAAGTCATCAATTTGAGTTTATTTAATACTTTTGGTTTAAGAGGATATTATCTAACAACAATGTTGTGTATGGACCGATGCATGTTTTACTTGAATATGAACTTTTAAGTTTTACTTGACAGTAGTTACCGTCATTTTAGGGTGAAAAATGATATTAGAGGTCTGTGACAACCATCAATTTAGATCAACAAAAGTCAATAAAAGTCAACAAAAGTCAACTGAAGCGTAAATTAGGTTGAAATGTTGAAATGTAATTTTCATAACCTCCCTATTGTATTGTTGAATATTATAATATTACATGCGTCAGTTTGAATCAATTATCGAGTAACGCTATAGAATACATATAATAAACTAAAGTAGCATAGAAATTTGATAATACGCACAAATATTATTTTGGTGTAAGTAATATTCATAACACGATGTGTTCGTGCTTACGAATCCGTAGACATATAGAACGTCGAAAACGGAGTTCGCATACAAAAGTTACATCAGTTCAATCGCTATGAACAATAAATATACATATGAATTAGGCATTAAATGCATTAGAGCATGCCTTAAACGTTAAGTATGAAATATTGGAACACGTTTTATAGAGCATAATTGAAGGGTTTTCTAGCAAACAATGAACACAAAAAATCCTATGGTTCACATGCAACCCTAATAAGATCTATGTTTTCTTCTATGAAGATAATAAACTAAAACCTAAAGGCCAACAATTAATTCTAAGGTTAAATCAGAAGAACCAACCTTTGAATCTTGTTCTTGAAGCTAGCAGCAAAAGTATCCTGCCTCAGATGCAAGTCATACCCACAGCAATGTTGAAGACAGTCCAGTAGAGTATTCTTAGTTCAAATTGGCGCAGAGAATAAGGGTGGCCAGGTGCCTCATTTTATAGCCTCCAAGGGTTACATCTGAAACCCTAAGGAGCCTCCAAATGGGCAAGCCTATTAACCATTTGGACAAGGCTTTCCTTAACCCTAATTAGGGTTTCGAAATATGAGTGTAACCACTCATAATTTCGCCAACTTAGGCCCTTCCACTGGCTAGCCTTTTATTCAACTATTGAATAATTACAAGGCCAGTCCCTGCACTTTTAATTAATTAATTTAATCACTGAATTAAATCCAATTAATTTTAGATTAAATCTTAATTAATTATTATAGTTTCTAATTAATATATTGACACTTAAATATATTAATAAACCATTTAATTAATTCTATTGATTTATTAAGCAATTAATAAATCAACCTTTTACTCTACCGAACTCTATCCTGACCTCCAGCTATGAGGGCAACCCAAATGGACTTTGCTTCAATTAACAAGATAAATATAGTTGTAAAGTCATGGCTTAGACACCTAATCCAACAGTCTCACACTTGGATAAGTCTATGACTTTAATTTATCTTCTGATTAATAAACAACCTGCAGCTTCCCAGAAACAGCAGCCGAACTCTGACCTAGTCAGTTCCTTCCAAAGATAAGTGATCATATGATCCTTCATCCAACAAGATATTTCCAGACACGAGACATGGATTGAGATCAATCTCTGTCCGATACTCTGTTTCCCGACTTCCGATTCTGCTTTTGACTTTCGGACTTCTAATTGAACACATCAATTTAGTCCAGGCTGGCCAGCACTTAAGTCAACTTCAAAATCATCGAGAGGCCTACAGATATATGTTTCTCATCAGGGTCAAGGAACAAATAAGCTTTGACACATATGGTTGTGTCTTTTACTTATCAAATCATACACAACAATGCGTTTTATAACATCGAGTTACCGATGCGTTTCGCATTATCAATGCACAACCGACTCGTAAATTTCAACTCATATGTCTCCGCTTCAAGATCATACGATATTATCGTCTCAACATTGCTCGTGATGTGATCCATGAAGCAATCTGTTGAGCGCGGGTTTATCCAATACTCAAATCTCTATTTCTAAGTACTCATGAACGTTGTAGCAGTCTTACTGCAATGTCTAACTCCTTAGACAATCTACAAACCAATTCACGACAGTCTTCGTTCATACTTACTCCCGAAAAGTATGAGCGACTATGGACCTTTTGAATAATCAAATTATTCGGGAAGTGAAACATGCAAAATTGAAACTTAAAATCTGACCGGTGGCTACTATTGCCTAATTACCAAGTCTCCACGAGGTAATCACCAAGTCAGATTTTACATAAACTATTATCGGTTTCTATATTCCTATTAAACTATTCAATTCGTGTTATGTATCTATGTCTACTTGACCTTTTACTCTTTCTATGTATTCAAATGTCATACACTTTATCCGATCGGATATCTTTCCGATGATATTTCAATTTTGGTCATACCGTCATTCTCACTAACAACTCCATTCTATGTACTGTGACTTTCCATGGTTCTCGGGATCTTTAGTCCACATGACTGCACCCTAAGACTATTTCGAGGTGTTACGATGTGCCGGTGAGACACACGCGCTCCATCGGAATGCCAACGAAATTCTTTAACCATTAAGTCCTTATTTGAAAAACTCTTTTCAAATTGTTATCAACATTCACCCCTAATCATTTTCCAATGATTTCTCATGTATGTACAAAATCCATTAAGTATTCCCAGCCAGGTCATATCCTGAATCTGACTCACTATGCTCTAAGCATTAAGTCATCAAGACATGTTCATGACACTTCTGATCGATCCAAGAAACTTGTTGGATTCGATCTAGTCTTATTCCAAACTCTTTGGAATCTTAGGATTAGTTGCAATCCTTGTGTCACGACTTTCAATAACTATTTCCTTTCGGAGACTCTTTTCCATGCATCTTGAATCTTATCAAGATCATGCTTACTATGGCCAGGTCTATACTGATGACCACATCTATCTGATAGATGTCTATGGATTATGTGAGTATGCTGCACCTTCTTTATATGCCAAATCATTACACTTTGCAATGATAGGAAACTCTTTTCCTGAGCTATGCATCTTGAGTCTCATCAAGATCATCTTGGCAGAGTTTCGATCTATCTTATAGACGTTTATAACCACCCGAGCATGCCGTATCTTTATTATGTCTTTCATAGCGATCCGTCTCTTAACACCAAGTCATTACACTTTGTAATGAAAAGAGACGTTTTCTAGAAACAGTATGTAACACACATATTGAGATAGATAACAGCAATACTCCCACTGGCTTTGACACGGTTATGGACTATTCACAAAATCCAGAACTTTTGGCACATTTTGAGAATCCAAACCTTTCTGACATCTTAATGCAAATCTTTCAGCCCTTTCTCAAAATCCAATCCTTTGGCATATTTTGAGAATCTGAATATCCTTTCTTGCGAGATGCCCGCAGGGAAATCCCGGGCCCATGTACCTTTATACTGGCATATTCTTTGTGAGTCCCTATTAGTGTGCCGGTGATCCACACGCGCTCCATTAACGACTTACAATATGCAGTATCCTTTCATATTTCATCTTCTATTGAGAGCACTTCTCTCGAAGTCAATTACATGACTCTGAGTATCGTCTCACTCAACCAGATGTTCTGAAGGTATGTTTCTGTCCATGTTGGTTTCTTTTGATGATTACTCCCACTGGTTTTAAGACCAGTTGTAAAATCAATCAAACTGTCACATAGACTGTATCTCGTCCTAAGGTTCTCTTAATTGGCAGCAACCGGGCTCACCAATGCTTCCAAGTAGTCGGATTGAAAATCCGCACCAACTATAGTGTTTTACCACTAATTGGTATGTCACCCTGATCATAACAACTTATGATGGTGATCAGTACTACTGGTCAAAAGAAGATTATGTCAGTATTAGAACAAAAATCTGATTTCTGCTCTAAGCCTAGTGATGACTAAAGGCTATTTCACTTGGCTAATCCTGAACTCATTCAGGACTATCCCAACTCCCACTGTCTCCTTAGAATATGAGTTCTTTCTAAAAGAGCTCTTTCTTTTCCAGGTACAGCGGGATAGCCAGTGAAATGACATTTCTGATTAGGTTCAGGCTAGTCATGAGGTTCGGACGAACACTACAAGACCCTGGACCTTTAATGTACAAGCGGGACAATCCCAGCTTTGTTGGAAATACGATAAACGATCTCCACGAATAAGGGTTATTAAGCCGGTTACTGTGTGACAGATATGTATTTTTGGATTATAGGGTGAGAAATAAATAAGAGTTGCGGAATAAATATAAACTAAAATTAAATAACTGAAAGCTGTAAATAAATAAAATAAAGCGGTAAATTTAATCTAGACAGTATTTAAATGGACAGAAAGTGGTAAATAAAGTAAATGTTAGAAGTTAGAGGTTAGATGTAATAAACGCCATTATCAACGATAAAGTGTTTTTACAATAAATAAAAAGCTTAGAAGTTAGAAGTTAGATGTTAGATGTCTCGGTTAAATACAGTCCACATATGTTTTCGTTGTCAAGGTTCAATTTGGATGTATTGGATATTTGGTACAGTTGATTTATAACAGTTTAAATAAATCAATAATGACACAGATAATTTCAAAAGAACTTATCGATAGCTGAGGAAGATGGTGTTTTCTTTGAAGCGTCGATTCTTGTTCTTTACGGTAGAATGAGGTTTGGTAGTTTTTGGTGTTTGGTGAAATGGGTTTTTGGTGTCGGTTTAATTGAGATGCACGGGGTTTTTGTGGTTTAGTTTTCGTGGTGTATGTATTTGGTAGAGGGTGTTTAGGTATTGTAGTTTGGTATTCGGGTTGAGGCTGTTTAGAGGTTTGAAGTTTGGTGTCGGGTAGAGGTTTTGTTTTTGGTGTAGGGTAGAGGTTTTGTTTGGTGTCGGGTAGAGGTTTTGTATGGTGTTGGGTAGAGGTTTTGTTTGGTGTCGGGTAGAATATGGGTGTGGCGGTTTTGTTTGATGTTTGTTTGGACGTGGATTTTCTTTGGTTGAAAAGAGTTTTCTAGAGAGTTTTGGCAGGTTTTTTTGCTCTTTGGACGTGGGGTAATCTTGATGTATTGGTGCTTGAATGGGTATGGTGTGGTGTAAGTTTTTATTTTCACAAGAATGGCAAGAGGTGAGCTTCTTATTTATAGTTGCTGAACACAGCGATCGCGTCGCGACCATGGGATCTGTCGCGTCGCGAAGAAGCGTCATCGTGTTGCTTTTGGTCGGCCACTGGTTAGTGCGTTGTGTTGGTAGCCTCGCGATCGAAAAGTTGGTGGTGTCGCGTTGAAGGCTTCGCATCGTGACCATGAGGCCCGTCGCGTCACGATTGCTGTAGCAGGGTGACATTTTTGCATTTTGCTCTTTGGTTCATAGCATCACTTCCTCAGGTTTGGTTGTTTTCTCAAGGTTTCTTGGGTCTTGATTCATGTTTGTTTTTTATCTCAAATTTACGCAACTTGAAATAAACTGATAATATTTCTCAGATAAAATAAAAACAGTTCATCTTATTTCAGTGATGGTCACATACAAAAATATTATTTCAACAATTTCCCCCTATGTGATCATTACTGTAATAAGGACAGATTAAAAGGTAAGGTTGAAAATTCTTGAAATTTGGATAAAACATTTATAAAACCATATCACTTGTTTTGAAAAAGTGTGACTAGATTTTACTTATGTTTTGAAAAATGTTTGTCAAGAATATTTGTTTCTGAATCAAGGTTTCATGTTCAATTATCAAAGGGTTTTTGTATATGTACTTTCATAATATTCCTTAAGATTTTATAACATTTATAAAGACGAAAAGTGATCTTAATAGGTCGATTCAGATGAACTCTCATAGGTATAGCTCACACTTGACTGAGGTGTTTTGGTTGTTCTGGGTGCAGAACTGGTGTATAATCACTAAAGATGAGTGATATCTCTCAGTTTGAAGGTGTTGACTTATGCTTAATGTGGATTTATACCTATATACTTTAGTCACTTGGTCTTCATATTAGATAATCAATCACATAAGACTGGTTTCGGCATTACTCAGAGGGTTTCTTCATTCATGTCATTGATGTTCACTCTCTCTCCGTCGGGAAATACATGTAGAGGGGTTTAGAAATATTCATAGTGCAGTTTGCAACTAAAAATATTCAATTATGAAGGCTACAGTATCCCGGTAAATCTTCGGTTTTAACAGTTATATTTGATAAAGCATTTGAGAATCTGTTTGTTTGGAAAATTTTGAGAGATGTCTGTCTTGATGGATTGTTGTTGTAAATCTTCCTTTTCTTTGGTGAAGTGTTCACCTTTGTTTTATCTTTTCTTGATTTTCGCGAATACCTTTTGTGTAAAAGATATCTGATGTGGTTACTAATTGTGATTTGTTGACATCATTTGTTGGATATGACTTTGCGTTTTGAGATTTTGAATTTTCTTCTGGTTTTCTTGGATATGACTTTGTCGTTTCTTCAATTGTCGGATTCGTTATGCCAGATGATGAATCTTTTCTTTGAAGTGGTTTGATTGAGGATAGGGATAGGTGATATAATAGACAATTTGTCTAATATATAAAGAAATGATTGTATCGTCCCTGGTCATTTTGATATCTAAGCAAAAATGAGACTAGCATCACGGTATAAGAGTATAAATCCTATAAGTCATAATGAAAACACCTTTGCTCACAGAAATGAATTTCACTTAGCAGTTGAAGACGAGGCACAAATTCTCACATGGGTTTGGTTTTCATCTGAATCTCCTGATCTTATGTCCCTTAATAGATAAAATCGTTATAATTGAAATAGATTCAAAGGGAATAGGAGAATGTACATAACAAAAATGTTTGAAATTTGAACCTTCTCTTTAATTAAGAATCAATATAACTGAGAACATTCATCGAGCATAAGTATCTGAAAATTTAGTCAAGAATATGTTAATCACATGGTTTTATAAAAACTTTTAAAAGGATAAAACTTTATTCAATTTTTGTGATTTTTGATTATGTGGATGTTTTCTTTTTTTTTTTTTTTGAAAAAATTTGGTTATTTGAATGTTTTTGGTAAATTTTGGTAGAAAGTAAACTTTGAATGAATTTTTTTTTTTTTGAATATTTTGGTTTGGGGGTGAGAATGGGGTAACGAGAGTTCCCCCATAAATGATACACTGGGATCATTTTGGACAGGTGGATTGGGAGTGTTCAAAGAGGGATTTAGTGTTGGTAGTTCCCCCTCAACTTGATCTGCATTTTCTTGATTTGATTGTGAAGTTTCTGCATCGGAGGTAGTGTGGGTTTGAAGTCTTGTAGAAGGTTATGGTTTGTTGTCATATGCTTGGAACGGCCACTATCGATATACCATGTATCATCCTTGGGCTCTCCAGCGCAAAGTGCCGGCAATTAGACAGAAAGTTTAGGTACCCAAACCATGGTGGGTCCTGATTTGTTAATGGTTTTCGGTGATTTGAAATCATTATGGTTTCTGTTAATTGGACGAAGTGGTTGAGGCTTGATTTGACCTATCAGATTTTCCCAATTTAAGATTTGTTTTTGAAAACCTGTCATTTGGAAAGATTTCTGATTGTGTGAAAGGTATCCTTTATGTAATGACTTGTCTGATAACCTTTCTTTGTTTTTGGGATGAGGATGGTTTTGAAATTTTTTTTGTTTTTGTGGCAAGGAGGCTGGTTTCAAAGGTTTCTTTTGGGTTTGTTTGAAAACTTTGGGTTTGCCTTGTTCCTTTTGAAGAGCAATTGGTTTAGAGGTACTGCCTTTCTTGTAAAAGGAGTTTGCACTATTCAAAAAGTCTTTAATTTTGGAGTTTTGGTTGGTAATTTGGATTTGGTGGGTTGAAAACCTATTAGTGAAAGATCTTTTGGAAACAGTGAAATCAGTATCATCTGGGTTACAGTTGATAACTGTTTCGTCGTCTGAATTATCCTCATTAACAGATGTGGATAGATCTGTTAGAGTTGATTCAGAGTTTTCACTGTTAGTCCTGGTTTCTTGTTTGGCTTGTTCGATTTCGAAGGATTCTCTTCTTAATCCAGGTCTGTAATTTGTATCGATTTTGCCAGATCCTAAGGATGTTGCTTTGATGAAAATATCATCACTTAGCTTTCTAGCAATATTGATAGAATCCAGTTTTCCTTGAAATCTTTGATTCTCGGATTCAAGAAGTTTGATTTGTTTTGAAGAATCATCTAGTTTTAGAATCAAACTAGTGTTTTTGTCAGTTAAATCTTGAATTTTTTGTTTTAACTAAAGGACTTCCTTTTCTAAGGTATCTTTTATTTCAGATGAAATAACAGATTGATTTTTTATTTCTAAGTCCCCTTTTTGTTTTGGAGCTTCATTTAATTGTTCTAGAACGTGATTATTTTCTTCTGATTTTCGTTCAATGTCGCTTTCAAGTTTGTCTCTAGTCCTTGTTGATTCTCCAAATCTGAGTTGCAAGGTTTGTAATTCAGATTTGCAGATATCAGATTTGACTATTGTGTCATGATATAGTTTGAGATCAGCTTTCAAACTGTTCTCAATCTTAGTCATGTGGGACTCAAATGGTGTTTTTGAAAGACCGATTTCTGAGATCATAGACCATACCTGATCGATGACATATGGAGCTCTTGAGTAGGTTGTGGAAGACATTTTTGGGTTGTTTTTTTTTTTGAAAATTTTAAGATTTTAATTTTTTTGTTTTGAAAGGATTTTGAACAAGTGATATTAAAATGAAATTTTTAAGGAAAACTTATTGGTTGGTTATAAAAACGCTACACTAATAAAGTTTTCGACAAAAATTTCAGACTAAATCACACGAGCTCTGATACCAATTGTTGAAAATACGATAACCGATCTCCACGAATAAGGGTTATTAAGCCGGTTACTGTGTGACAGATATGTATTTTTGGATTATAGGGTGAGAAATAAATAAGAGTTGCGGAATAAATATAAACTAAAATTAAATAACTGAAAGCTGTAAATAAATAAAATAAAGCGGTAAATTTAATCTAGACAGTATTTAAATGGACAGAAAGCGGTAAATAAAGTAAATGTTAGAAGTTAGAGGTTAGATGTAATAAAGTGTTTTTACAATAAATAAAAAGGTTAGAAGTTAGAAGTTAGAAGTTAGATGTCTCAGTTAAATACAGTCCACATATGTTTTCGTTGTCAAGGTTCAATTTGGATGTATTGGATATTTGGTACAGTTGATTTATAACAGTTTAAATAAATCAATAATGATACATATAATTTCAAAAGAACTTATCGATAGCTGAGGAAGATGGTGTTTTCTTTGAAGCGACGATTCTTGTTCTTTACGGTAGAATGAGGTTTGGTAGTTTTTGGTGTTTGGTGAAATGGGTTTTTGGTGTCGGTTTAATTGAGATGCACGGGGTTTTTGTGGTTTAGTTTTCGTGGTGTATGTATTTGGTAGAGGGTGTTTAGGTTTTGTAGTTTGGTATTCGGGTTGAGGTTGTTTAGAGGTTTGAAGTTTGGTGTCGGGTAGAGGTTTTGTTTTTGGTGTAGGGTAGAGGTTTTGTTTGGTGTCGGGTAGAGGTTTTGTATGGTGTTGGGTAGAGGTTTTCTTTGGTGTCGGGTAGAATATGGGTGTGGCGGTTTTGTTTGATGTTTGTTTGGACGTGGATTTTCTTTGGTTGAAAAGAGTTTTCTAGAGAGTTTTGGCAGGTTTTTTTGCTCTTTGGACGTGGGGTAATCTTGATGTATTGGTGCTTGAATGGGTATGGTGTGGTGTAAGTTTTTATTTTCACAAGAATGGCAAGAGGTGAGCTTCTTATTTATAGTTGCTGAACACAGCGATCGCGTCGCGACCATGGGATCCGTCGCGTCGCGAAGAAACGTCATCGTGTTGGTTTTGGTCGGCCACTGGTTAGTGCGTTGTGTTGGTAGCCTCGCGATCGAAAAGTTGGTGGTGTCGCGTTGAAGGCTTCGCGTCGCGACCATGAGGCCCGTCGCGTCGCGATTGCTGTAGCAGGGTGACATTTTTGCATTTTGCTCTTTGGTTCATAGCATCACTTCCTCAGGTTTGGTTGTTTTCTCAAGGTTTCTTGGGTCTTGATTCATGTTTGTTTTTGATCTCGAATTTACGCAACCTGAAATAAACTGATAATATTTCTCAGATAAAATAAAAACAGTTCATCTTATTTCAGTGATGGTCACATACAAAAATATTATTTCAACAAGCTTTACATTTCAGACAGTGTCTGCAAAACCTACTTAGTCGAAGGATGTGGTTGGAATATGGTCTGACTGGTTTAGTATTCAATGTATCGGAAACTAATTTGCAATGTATCTCATACATTGAGAATCGAACTGTTTCGACCAACACTCCATCATCTTCCCTAAGACACATTATAACTATTAATGTTCTTGGAAGGGAATAAACTGTGAAACATTTTCCCAGTTTATGCTATCACTCAGGTTCTGTGGATCTTGTACTTCCTTTGAAGTCCTTGAACTGTTCAAGGATTCAATCCAATCGCTTATTTTGATAAGCGAAGTCATATTCGTCATACCGAATGACAAATATCGTGAAGTACAAACAATTGTGTTCAATTTGAAGATTCGAGCAATACACAGCAACTGATGTGTTGGTTTCTCCTAAGTTCAATGTCTTTTACATCTCTATGTAAACTTATGACTTTGTTAATTCTGTTCAAGACTTGTAATCTTCAGTTGACTCTAAGTCAACTGATTCCAAAATCCTATCCTCTGGATCTTTGGGTGATTCATTTCTTGCCACATGTGCCTTATAAAGAACTTAATCATCATCTGACTTTAAGTCAAATGATTCCAAAGTCCTGTCCAACTGGATCTTTGGGTGATTCATTTCTTGACACATTAAGAACTCAATTCATCAGGTGACCCTAAGTCAAGTGATTCCAAAGTCCTGTCCAACTGGACCTTTGGTTGAATTGATTCTTACAACATTTATCTTAACAATCATAAGGGACACAATTCCTAAGATCCAAACACTTTGGATGCATTCGATATTCAAGTTATTACTAATTATGCATTCAACACAATCATACAACATTTCAAGGATATTTCAAACAACACGTGTTAAAAGAAAATTGACAATTTTATTAAAACAAAATCCTTGAACAATGTATAATATCATAGACAATGTCATATGCATCTAATAAGCTAATAACATTTTTTCAATATCTAACTAAACTTCAAAACCGCATGAGCCGGAAATCCAATCCAAATGTGCTCCTATGCGCCAGAGTCCCGTACCTTACTCATTCACTGCATACAAACCAAAATGTGACTATCACATTATGCATCAAGGAATTATGGAATAGGAGTTTTGAGGTTTTTAGATATACCTGAGCTTTCAAAAGATTTTGACTTTGGAGCGACTTTCAATCCTTCCGCGACTGTATCCGATTCTGTGGATTCCCAGCTTAAGACATATCTAGACGATCTGGATCGTTTCTTGCTATGTCTTTCCACTGGACTTAATCCAGAAGTAGCTGAACCATTGGAGCTATGCCTATCCAAGAGTGACTCGTATAAAGTCAACAGTGGACGCAGTTCCATTAAGGTCTTTTTCTGGCCTTCCTTTCTATACGTCTGAATGAACATATCGTACTTACAAGTCAGTGAAGCGAGTCGAGTGTTAACACTCGACTCCTGACTCATGGAATAACCAAGTTTGTACAATTCGCCTATGTACGCTTCAATCTGAAGAACATGCGAATCGATGCTACTTCCTTCTTTTAACTTACACTCTGCAAGTCTTTTGAAGATCCTAGCTCGTTCCTCTTTGACCGGTTTTCGGAACCTTTCCTCAATCGATTGCATTAACTCATATGACCCTAAGGATTCAAAATCCTTGCAGAATTCGGGGTCAATGGTCAACAACATGAGGTCAAGAATTTCTTCGGATACATCAACTAAGAAGTTACCCTCATCATAAGAACTATTTATGATGACTTGTTCCTGTGGAACCGGGATCGGATACTCGGTGAGATGAAGCTTGCCCGCAATGCCGAGAGCCAGTCTCCAATTGCGAAGCCATTCCTTACAGTTAAGGCCAGTCAGCCTTTCCATAATAAGCAGGTGCTTTCTGATGCTCTCAGAAATGGGTGAAGTAGGAGAGGGAGGAGAATAGACACTTGATTCAGACATCTACAATAAATAGAATTTATTAGTTTAGTTTTTCCTTTTAAATAATTACTCAATATATTATTTATTAAGGCTAGGACCCAAAATACCCCAACTATGGTGTGAAGAGGGATGCCGTAATCACAACATAATGGTCATTTAGGTAGATAATGCACTTATCAATTTCATCTTATGAAATTCCTAGATCTGTTGAGACACATTGAACTGTTCAATGGCATGTTTAGTCTCGGATGTGCCCCACTGTTTGTGACTGGGATGCCGAGGATCACAAACCGGGTGTGAATAACCATGCAAATTAGCTTGGTACTCTCGAAGTCAATTGTCATCTCTAATTAACGTGCCGGTTAACCACACACGCTCCGTTAATAATGACAAAATCGAGAAACCCATTGCAACTCTTTGCGGACCCCTGTTGGCGTGCCATTAAACCACACACGCTCCACCAACGTTCCACAAAGTGCAATGTGCAATTCCATGGATTAGAACCAATTCACATTTTTTATCCTAAAGTAACTAGATTGGGTTTTGTTCAAAGTTCTAGTACTTCCAATTATAGCATTATACTTTTAAGAGGCTTAGCGGTTCTATCAAACCCATTCGGCTAACGACACTCGACTGACCAGGAGAGCGGTGGGTAAGAGTGGATACCCATTAGACTAACATTTTATAGTCAGTCGCCTTATACCCTCTTTATAGGACAGTTTTGTGAATGAGGCCTACTTGCGGTAAGACTAACCAATTCTTCTTATATATAAATAATTAACTTTTAATCATAAATATATAAGATATATTTTAATCTTATTAAAATATTTTAGAATTAATTTAATAAGAATTTTTGCAAATTTTAAACAATTTTTCGAAAATTTAATTAATTCTTTAAGCTGATTTAATTGAGCTTTTAATTAAACAATTAATTAAACTAATTAAATTAAATATAGGCATCACAAAATTAATCAAATTAATTACCTATATTAATCCCTAGATTTCGAAATTTACATGCCAAGAATAAGGGGTTCCAGTTATTTAATTATCCAATAATTACCAAAACAACAACCAACTATTTAAGGCAGCAAATCAAGCAAATCAAGGGGAAGTAAAAGGGGTGGCGGCTAGGGTTAGGAAACCCTAGCCTAGATTTCGACCAAAGCCTCATCCAAGAGGTATTTTTCGCACAAAACCTCAAGGCAAACATAGATTAAGCAGTTTATATCAAACACAAGAAAACAGCCTAAGCTCTGATACCACTGAAGGGTTTTCTAGCAAACAATGAACACAAAAAATCCTATGGTTCACATGCAACCCTAATAAGATCTATGTTTTCTTCTATGAAGATAATAAACTAAAACCTAAAGGCCAACAATTAATTCTAAGGTTAAATCAGAAGAACCAACCTTTGAATCTTGTTCTTGAAGCTAGCAGCAAAAGTATCCTGCCTCAGATGCAAGTCATACCCACAACAATGGAGAAGACAGTCCAGTAGAGTATTCTTAGTTCAAATTGGCGCAGAGAATAAGGGTGGCCAGGTGCCTCATTTTATAGCCTACAAGGGTTACATCTGAAACCCTAAGGAGCCTCCAAATGGGCAAGCCTGTTAACCATTTGGACAAGGCTTTCCTTAACCCTAATTAGGGTTTCGAAATATGAGTGTAACCACTCATAATTTCGCCAACTTAGGCCCTTCCACTGGCTAGCCTTTTATTCAACTATTGAATAATTACAAGGCCAGTCCCTGCACTTTTAATTAATTAATTTAATCACTGAATTAAATCCAATTAATTTTAGATTAAATCTTAATTAATTATTATAGTTTCTAATTAATATATTGACACTTAAATATATTAATAAACCATTTAATTAATTCTATTGATTTATTAAGCAATTAATAAATCAACCTTTTACTCTACCGAACTCTATCCTGACCTCCAGCTATGAGGGCAACCCAAATGGACTTTGCTTCAATTAACAAGATAAATATAGTTGTAAAGTCATGGCTTAGACACCTAATCCAACAATAATATGATATAGTATTTAATTCTATATACCGATTATTTTTCCGGCGAAACGTCATATACCGCGAATTTACCAAGCTTAAACACCTATATTTCTGCGAAACGAATTGTGAAATGATTTAATTACGTAGTTATTGATACTATTTTCAATAATATTGATTTACATAATAGTTAGTAATTGTATCTTTCAAATTTATACAAATACACAACACATCTTACCATGCTTTTATAAAATCCCAAGCTTTTATTACAGATACTAGTTAGTTTTTATAAAAACTAACTAAAGTCAATTTTTTTCTTCCTATAATCATCTCAAAGCCACTCTACATGTCTTACATTTGAATTAAATAATCAAAATAACCCTAACCTAAATTAAATAATCTATACCCATACTTTGCCATTTTCTCATGCAAACCACTCAAATCAACTCTCTCTACCGCCCTCCTATAAATGTTCGCCGAGAATGGCCACCCTCCCCACCCTCACTTCATCTTCAAACTTCATCTCACATTCTCTCAAGGTGCTCTCAAGAGTTTCCAAGTGGTTTCAAGGTTTTTCCAAGTGTTTAGCAAGGTTCTTTTAGTGGTAAGTTCATAATCATGCTTCTCATGTTCAAGTCCACATTTCCATATTTTCCACTCTTTGTTTACCCTTGAATCCATCGAAAATCATAGGGTACTTCCAAAGGATTTCAAGTTCATCTTTGGTTCCAAGACTAGATACTTCATTCTAACTCACCATCTCTTAAGCAAATCATCAAGGTGAGTTCATACCCATCATTTTCTACCTTTTTAAATGTTTTAAATGGGAGAATATAAGTCATTAAACTACTTGTTTTGTTCTTGAAATATGGTATGTTACACATGTTTGGTTATTTTACTACAAAAGTGATTTATATGAAAAATGTGTTCCGATAAACTAAAATACATGTTTAGTTCAAGAAAATAACATATAAGACTCTTACACATCTAAATCACCAACAAAAATACATATTTTTACTTTGTTGGTAAAATTGTCATAAAAAGGTACACTATCTGATTTTTGACAAAAAAACATGGAAACAATTTTCACTAAAATGGTCATAAAAGCTATTTTGTTATACGTTGTTGAACAAAATCATTTGTAAAAGTTTACATAATTAAAATGGTCCAAAGAAGATATATTGTTACTATTTTTACATGAAAAATGATCATTCATAAGAAGAACGTTATTTTCGTCGTAATAACGATTATTTGAACTTATAACGTCTTACCAAGTTTGGGAAATGACTTTTTACAAGGAAATTGGTACTTGACATAAAAATGACCATTTTAGAGTATTGTGTATGAAAAATGACTATTTTGAAATATTTGCCATCTTTTTGGTAAAAAGACAAAAAATAGAAATGTTGCCATCACTTACATAAAATAACCAAAACTAATAAGTTGTCATCACTTATTTGAAAATTTGTATGTTTATCTTATTGGTTATATTTAGTGCTTTAGGTATAATAAATTAATAATTTTAAATACTTAACATCTTTTAGGCATAAATATGTTAACGCAATAAAAACATTTATATAAATTATAATAGGTGTAATTTATGGAACAAACGACAACGATATGACAATACACGAAAGATAATTATATACATATATAATTATTACATGCTATAATTATCATTGGTATATTTTCATAATTACAAATACAAAGGATTTCGATACATTTACAAACAATGGTTTACGCTATAATTATCATTGTTATATTTTGATAATTACAAACACAAAGGATTTCATTTCAGTTATTAACTAGGATAAAACTTCACGTTGAGTAGTTATGTGAGACATTATTCATTGTACTAAAAGAAATACCCAATAAGTCCCGATGTATAACCTTAATTATTTATGAGCGGGATAGTTGTGTATAGATCTATATGGGATTGACAATCCCCACCTATGGTTGTTCGCTACAACTACGACCGCCGGGTCAATGGTGAAAAATGTCTACCAGTTACACGACGTTTGAAGAGCGTCGTGCCGGGCCATCTAGTAAATAGCGAGGTTATAATAACTCACATGTAACAACAACGAACATCAATGGTTTGGGAAAAACATATTCACTTAGTTTTATAGAATGTAAGACTACATTTTGTTTACACTTAATATATAAGTAAATAATTACTTATACACTTTAATTTGTGATAACAAATTACATTTTATCAAGATACAAATAAGTATGGTTTACTTACACACTCGGGTTTTATGGATTTAAAACTACATTTACATATAAGAAAATACAGTTTTTCTTGTTACAAACACTACCAGCTTTACAAAGGAAATACTGAGTTTTCTCACTACAAAATCTTATGAACTCACCAACCTAATGTTGACACTTTTAAAACTACTTGTATTCTTAGGAAATCATTAGTCATGTACGACTACTTTTTGGGATGAGACATGAAGAGGCCACTTTTGTTCATTTTGCTTGTCATACAGTAATTGGGTTAAAACAGTAACATTTTGAACATGCAACTTTCCAATTATAATGTATGATGGTTGTTTATCTACTTATGTTTCAATGTATGCAATGATTATGATACTGTGTGACGTTCCACCCTCCGTCGATTTCGCCATTGTGGTTTGAGGGTGTTTCAATGGTTGTTTATCTACTTATGTTTCAATGTATGCAAATGATTATGATACTTATGTTTCGTTTCAATATATGCAATGATTATGATGATTGTTTATCTACTTATGTTTTAATGTATGCACTGATTGTGATACTGTGTGACGTTCCACCCTTCCGCGATTCCGCCATCGTGGTTTGAGGGTGTGACAAGGTCCATCACACCTAATACATAACACCTAGAAAAGGAATTTGAGCTGGCAGCAAAAGCCAAAGAAAGAAAGAAATGTTTGTGTTTATTTTAACTTTTATTTATGATCTATTGACAGAAGACCTTTGTGGATATGTATACAAAGGTTTATGAGTTTGGTGTCAAGGAGAGGAGTTGGTGATTGGGCTGGTTTTTGGTGGCGCGGTTATAAAACCACAAATCAAAGATAATGTTCACTTCAGGAGCATCCATCTTGAATATGTGTTAGTTGCTTATTGTAAATAGTTTTAGTAGCTTTCATTTTTGTTAATGCAACCTAGACTTACTTTGACCATGTCGTTTGCAGTTGCTCAGGGGATCGTTAATTGTAGTAGCTCATGGATCTGTTAGTCAATGAGAGTGGTGAGGAGGCTGGTTCAAATATTCCTCAAAACTTATTATTTCCTTCTTATTCGGCTTAGTTGTTGCTTTGTCTCTTATTTGAAACTACACATAGTGGCTCAATGCTTCCAGTTGCTGGATAAATTGGTGGTGCTTCTTTTATTTATTTCAAGTCTAAAATGCTCTAAAAGAAGTTCTACTTTATCATTTTATTTCTTCAATTTTTCAACAATTAAAATATCAAAACATTTTATTTGTTTCATCGTATTTGGAAATTGGTAAATGTTAATGACACATCGCTACAATAAGAATAGTGGAGGCCGAAATGAAACCATGTCGCTACAATAAGAATATAATTTATTTTTCAGTGATACTGTAAAAAATAAAATTTAGAAATTTTTTAGTTTTTAAGTTAGTCGTGTTTGACAAAAAAAACATGAACCACAATTAAATTAACAAACCAAATACTTACTGGTTCGGATAACCAAACGTAAAAAAAAAAAAATCAAAATTACCTATTTGGTAAATGGAAAACTGATATGGTTTGGTGGTTGGATGTTAGATTTTTGGACAACCATGATATGTATGTTGCAGTTTTCATAATCATTTGCCACCACCGTACTACACATGTACATTTGTATTGCATTTAAACTCTATTTCGGTGCAAAGGTTGTCGATGTTTGATCGGGTGTATACATAAATAAAGAAGAATATGACGTTTAAAAGTCTAAATGAAACTAATCACTACCACTAAAATGTATTTTCTTTGGAATATTACATATTTATGAAAGAAAAACTAAGTGTTAACATGTTGAAGGTACATTATGAAAATCTACAATAAATGTTACCAAAGAGTGATATTTTTAAGGGAAATATCATAAAAATCTTTAAGTTTGGAAGAAATATTTGGTTTTACCCTATTGCCAATTTTAGGTTCAATAAAGCCTAAACTGTGCAAAACAATGTTCATTTTACCTTTGAAACCTGCTATAACGGTTTTCAGGTTACCATCAATTAAATTTCGCATAAAACCCTTGAGTTTCAATTTTTTACGTTTTTACTATAAGTAATCTTTTTTCATATTATACCACCACCACCATTACTGCCACCAGCTACCACGACCCACCAACATTTTCGCCACCACCCACCACCGATAGTATCCCCATTACCAACACCACCCACCACCGTTGCCGCTTTTACCCACAACCACCGTCGTCGTCACTGCCACCAATACTATCACCACTCACTACCACTACCACTACCATCGCCAACACCCACCACCACAATCACTTCCAACGCCGCCACCACCCACCACGTACCACCACCCACCACGATCCCCACCATTACTAATGCCGCCACCACCCACCACCATCACTGCCGCCACCATCTAACAACACCACTCACTTTCGTTGCCACGCCACCACCACCACCGCCACTACCACAACCACAACCACTGCTACTGTAGTAGAGGTGGGTGGTGGTGGCGACAGTGATAGTTGCGGTGGTGGTGGGTGGTAGTAGTGGGTGGCGATAGTGGTGGGTAGTAGTGGGTTGTGGTGGTGTGTGGTAGTAGTGGGTGGTGGCGGTTGTGGTGGTGGTGGGTGTTGGTAGTGGTAGTGGTAGTGGGTGGTGGTAGTGATGACAGTAGATTGTGATAAAAGTGGTGGCTAGTGGCAGCAATGGTGGTGGTGGTGGTGGTATAATATAAAAAAAATATTAATTAGGTTAAAAACGTAAAAAAATTTGAAAACTTAAGGGTTTTTATGCAAAATTAAATTGATAGTAACCTTAAAACATGTTATAGCAGGTTTGAAGGGTAAAAATGATTTTTTCTTTTTTTTGCAAAGTTTAGGTTTTAGTGAACCTAAAATTGGCAAAACCGAACATTTCTGTCAAAATTAAAGATTTTTATGACATTTTCCCTATTATATACTTAACATTTATCAAATGTTAGTATACTGTTCTTAAGGTCAAGATCACGCTACCATTTTTTTAGAGCATGTTTGGCTGTGTGTTTAGAAAGTGCTTATGGGCTTTTTGACTTCTCAAAAAGCTAAAAAGCTGAAAATAGTGTTTGGCAACTAAGAAGCACTTTTTAAATCAGCTTTTTATTACATTGCAAAAAGCTATTTTTAAAAAGCATGGGGAACCTGGCTTTTCAAGGAGAGAAGTGCTTTTTAATTACCAATTGACAATATTACCCCCAACTACCATCTACCCGTATATAAAAGCTTATTCAAACACTTTTTTTTAACTCCTTATCAACTTTTAGATTTTCCCACCATATAAGCTTATCCAGACACTTTTTTAAAAACTTATTTTTGAAAAGCCAAAAACTCATAAGCACTTTTGCCCAAAAATGATTATGAGCTAAACAGGCTTAGCCAAAGCCACGCTCTTATTCAAAGCCACGCTTACAAGTCACAACACCATCTCTCCCTTCTCCTTCTTTCTAACCCCAGACACACCTCATCTAGGCCGTCACCACAGTCGGACCACAGAGCTCACACCACCGTACGTAGCAATGACTGTTGCACCAACACCGAACCTATTCCACAACTGCTACAATCGTCTCACTCTAAAATACCGACAAGGAGTTCTACCATTAAATATGAATGTTCTTCTCTTGCGGGGGTGGTGTTGATTGAGTATTCAGAGCTTGGGTGATCGATATCATCATCTATTTACTTGGTGGTGTGGGGACAGCTAGCGTTGGAAGAGCCACCGGACTCGGTAAAAGTTCATGGATTAGTGATGAATCGACAAAGCTAAAGCAAAACTTTTGAGAGCAAGTTTATCAAATGTTACTTTTACTGTGCTTAACGTCTCTTCCTTCCGTTATGTTCATTTCTTTCTCTTTTAGTTGCCGACTCTGTCTTCTATCTCTCTCAAACATCTACTCCCCTTTACGTTTCTTTCAAACATCCCCTTCCATCTTTGTCTCACTCAAACATCGCCTTCCAATCTTGACGGTCTCACCGCCTACGATCGTCTTCCTCTGTCACATATTCTCAGTCACCTAAATCTTGGCAGCTTCAAATGTGAAGCATCGTACACCACCGTCGGCGCTCTTCCAGCTCTTCAATTGGTCGGTGGTTTGCTACAAATCAGCCTACCACCGTCTTCCTCCGTCACTTGAATATCGAGCTCACCCAAAAGATTTTGTGTGGAATTTATAAAGGTAATTTCTCCTTCTGGGGTTTTAAATGTTTTTGGAGCTTCGATTTTGGTTTCTAAGGTTGGTTGTCCATTGCCGGTTATATCTTTGATTTGGGTCGTATGAGATGTTAAATAAGGGATTTGTTTATCTATTTGATTTAGGGTTTTGTGGGGGTTTTGATAGTTTTTAAACATAATTAATACACCCCTATAGGAGTAATGTGAATTATGATACTTTCTTTAGACCAACTTGATATAAAAGCATAGCATCTGATGGTTATAGCATAACATAAGATTGTTACCAACTTATAACCCGTCTATATAAGGTTTACCTTAAATGTTAGGAAAACTCACAATCATTAGGATTTTTAAGCCTAACACACATTTTGGGGCATCTATTTCACGTAATAAGAAACAAAAAACATGGTCAATGAAGTAGTTAGATGTTGCTGGAGCTGTAATTGAAAATGTTATAAAGTTAAAAGGAAATTGAATTAGCATGTTGTAAACATTTTTTGCAATGTAATCCTATGATCTTTTGGTTGTCTGTTTTAGTTTTAGTACTTTAGTCAGTTAGATATTGTTGTGTTGGTTAGTTAATTGTTAGACTTTACTTACTATTCTCATGTGTTGAGGTTTAGAGGTGTTACACTACACATATGCTGTCATTTGGCCGATTGTTAACCCTATATCTAGAATTGAGAAAAAAAAAGATGATAGTGAACTGATGAGTGCTTAATTATTAATGGGTAGGAGCTTCAATTATGATTTAATTAGCTACAAATAAAGTACAAGCGCACCTAGAAGTCGAAATCAACATCTAGAAAGTTGTTACTTGAGCATAAAACTTGAGGCACTCTATATATGGTTTGTAATCCAAAGTCTTTTCAGCATTGGCTTCTTGAGATACAGACTTTTTTCCCTTTTTTGGAAATCTGTGAGACCTGTCCCACTTCCGGTCACACCTACCTTTCCAAAAGAAACATATTTTTAAAGTGCATAAGCTTTTTATTTATAAACAACCTGAAAGTATATAAAATATGGCTTCTGGATTGGTTCTTTTTTGAAAAAGATTATTTGCTTTGATGTGGCATTGGCATTCATTAATTGAAGCAATGTACTGTCATTACCAATTTTAGAGCAATGTACTTCCGGTTTTGGAAATTAGATAGCAATGTACTCTTAGATTTTCTTGAAATTATCTTCTTCTTCTTCTTCTTTTTTTTTTTTTATTTACTTTTTGGCTTTCTGGCAATGTAAATTAAATTTTTTTTATTAAAAATGGAATAAGTCATATCGAATAAGTTATAACATATTAAAGTATTTGCGACTTTTAAAAGTATTTTCGAAAGGCACTATACATCGCGATTATTGACATGGAACTTGGAATTCAACAAAAAGTTGTACATCACAACTTTTTTATAAAATTCCGCTGCAACGCGCGGTAGCCAAACCTCGTTTTTAACAAGTAGGTAATACTTACATGAAAATCTACAAGAAACCGATATGTGTTGACCTCAAAAGCAAAAGTTGCTTCCTGTGGAAGCAAGTAAAATTCATTTAAACCCTTATAAAAAGTAACTAAAAGATATGAAATTTTGTTTGATTGCAGTTGCTTTTGGTTGACAAAATTATAACAAATCCAAAGGAGATATATAAAATATTAGACGTTGCGGTCAAAATGGACATTTCAATTGTAATAAATTAAAGGAATTGAGAAGCAACAAATTGATCTTTTATGCATATTACATAATCACACTCACAAATTGGTTGGGGGTGTGGGAGGGGGATATTAACTGAATATTTTAACAATGCAGTTTTATTGGTACATTTTTTGATTAACTTTACATATACTCATCTATAACTTCCGCTTGTGTTTTATTAAACATCAAACCGAACCGCGTGGTGTTCGCCGTTAACAATTTGTGTCATGTCGTGTTGTGTGGGTATGCCATTGGTATATAATTAATACATATATAAGTTACAACATATTTAATGCATGGAGTCTTAAAAGTAAGTTGCAAATTTAAAACGTACAACATCTAATGCATTTTTTTTTGGGCGGGCCTACGAGTTATTTCAAAACATGAACCAGGGAAAATCAATCAATTCTCCGTCTTATTTGGATTCAAAATCCAAATTTGAATCACATTCTCTCTCTATATTCTCTCCCCCATCAAACCCTAAAATGAGAATTATTCTTCCTCAAACCTAATGTTCTCGACAGTTTCCACCATTCGATATGCGTCCACCAGCCGTTCTCTCCACAAAACTCGCTTTGAAAATCAATCGGAAACCAAAAGCCGCTTGTTTCCCTCATTCAAGAAGCCGTGAATTCTTCCCCTCTTATCCACGTTCCCTCATTCTCTTGAACCCTAAACAAGTGCCAGCCACTCTCAATGACCACCCGATGACCTTACGCCTCTTAACAAACCTTCGACAACGCCACCGCCGAACCATATATTCTGGTCGCCTAGTAGAATAATCGAAGACCATCGAGTATATTTTCCTAATTGTTGGCGTTGTTTATCTATTTTAGGGATTACAGGTTTATCTCTAACTTGCTGCTTCATCTTGTGTTTTGATTATTTTGAAGGCGAAGGAAGAGGAAAAGGATGCCGATATCTGGGCTCTTTGAATGAGATGATTGAAGCTTCGCATCTCACATCTCACTTCGTCTTCGCCACCACTCTCCACCAACGCTCAACAACCGTACACCACCACCTCCTCATTCTAAGAAACACTAGACTGATGTTGATGCTACACCATCCCCCTCTCTTTATCCCGCATTCTGTTTCTTTTCTAAAGCCAATTTCACCGTCTCCTTACCCCTCGCTTCCCGTCACACCACTAATGACCATCAAACCACTTATCGTGCCTCAGACTGCCCTAGAACCATGATCGCTCACTGCAGGCATCACCGACCATCGTGGCTCTCTCGCTCAATCTAGGTATTTCTGATGTTTTTTTTTTTTTCCGATTTTAGGTATTTTTGATGGATTCCAATTATTCAGGAATTACAAGTGGATCCGTAGTTAGTGCTCTGGGTGGTCTCCAGATATTTATAGGTCCCTAAACACACAAATGAATCGGTGCTATCCAGATCTGTAGTTGTCCCTACCATTCTTGAAGCCCAACCGATGAACAAGGTACCCGATTTGCTGGAATTAGCTTTATGTATGCAGCTTCTCGCAATGAAATCATCACAAAAAATTTAATGTACTGCTTTTGAACAAGTAAGTACTCACAGGATAAATAACTATCTTTATTACGTTTTGGTTTCTTCTGGAATGTGTTTCAAAACTACATTGATTCTGATGGGTCTGTTGACTAATTGAACGTTAGTTTTTACTTTTTATTGTGCTCCATTCCATAAAATGTGACATTTTTTTTACTCCAATACCCGAATCCATTGTATCACCAGGGCTCTGTGTTGTGTAACGAAAGATGACTATAAAAATCTTGAATGCAGGTTACCTCATGTAAGTATGCTTTTCATCTTCAACAGATAGAGGTTGGCTTCTATTTTTCCTTCCTTTTTCGTATATAATCAAGTAATTGTGATTGTTGAGAGGATATTAGTTAATCATTCTATATTTTTTTGCTCATTTCACTTTAAGGATTTACAGGTAAAAGATGTGTCAGGTTCTAGCTTACAATAATATGGGATGATCAAATGCTTAATAAATTAAATTTGTGTCCCTTCTGTTCCACCTGCTACGAGAAAATTGTAGTGCTGGCTAATTAAATCGGTTCATGATGATTGCAGCTCCATTTAAGAGAAAAAATTTAATAAAATGGAATCCAATATGCAAAAGAACATGTGCACAGGTGCTTAATTTCTCCTTCAATTGCTTCTAATTCACTCTGACGCTATTTCATCCCGTTGTCTCTATGTTTTCAAATTCTATGAGTTCTTTTTAAGTTTTTTAATTGCTACTAATTCGCTTTGATGCTATTTTCTTCTAATGTTTGTGGGTATGTTGCAGTTAGAATTTGCGATTATAGGTATAGTTTCTAAGTGCAATTTTTATGCCCTAATATACAGTAAAAGCACATCGCTGTTGTGTTGGGTTTTTTGATTTTTGTAGATACTTGTACATGGATTTATGAAAAGACCAAAAGTACCCTCTTAATACCTTAAAAAAGCAAGGTTAAGAACCAAGTGTTCTATAAAAGCTTAACCTTTATTAAAAAAAAAACTATATATATGAATTGTTGATTTAATTTTAACTAAATGGATGATGGCATTCTGCAACATTGAAAGTCGCTAATATGGTGCACTTGTGAGTCTAGTTTCTATGACTAGAGGAACCCTAAGCCTGGTTTTCAATATAACTTTGTTGAAGCTTCGTTTTCCACGAACTGGTTTGGAGTTTACAAATTTGATCTGTCAACTTGTAAAATTTATAATAAATTTTAGGAAATTCGTATAGAGATGTGCTTGGTATCCTTAGAATGCTAAAATGGAGTATTTTGAACTATCTGAAAACCCGTCTAGGGAAATGTTATTATGATAGGTGAAAAAGGGCTAGAACGTACTGCTATTTAGTGAGCAAAACTAAAATGATTGTTGAACAAACATGTTATGATTAACAGTTGGTTTAGCTTAATTATTATGGTTATGTAAGTTCACGTGTGTGTGTTATTGTTTTATTATTCCTCAATCGACGTCAAGTTATTCAACTATGATAGGTGAGTTTCAGTCCCTATATATAATTTAACTATGACAGGGTAGCAGTATGATGTTGATGTAAGACTACCGAAAGGGGTGGTGTTTGGATGGATTATGTGTTTTGTTTTGAGATGATTTTACATGTTATGAGCTTACTAAGTATTAGGATATTGATTGTATCGAGATTTGTATATCCGAAGTTCTGGTGTTCCCTTCCGAAGTCAACAGAAGATCTGAAGTTGTGATCACGATCCGAAGATTGCTAGCTGTCAGTTAGAGTTTATCTTTGGAAGTTAGCATATTTATCTAGGGTTTCCGTTCTTATCTGTAATCAACGGGCTTGATGTTTAGGTCCATTATATGTTATTATAAATACTATTGTAACCCTAGATGATATAGATATGATCGTTAGAACAGTCATATTTATTGTAATCGTGCTTGATTTAGGTGCTCATCTATTTGATTAGGAGCCCTATTTTTATTTACGGTGAATAAATCATTCGACTGGTTTGATATTCAAAGATTATTGTTCTCGTTATTTGCTTCGTTCGTAATTTAATCCTTACTAGTGGTATCAGAGCGGGTTATCTACCGATCTCTTACTGAGTCAATTCTAATCTTCTTTGAATCGTCGTTCCAATTTGTTCTTAGATCCAATCTTTCGTGTTTCAAAGTTTTTGTCTTGGTTACGTTATGCAAAGATCCAATCTTTAATGGCTTACAACGTGAACAACGCTATGATGAACTATGTTGCTCTTCTTGGTTCCAACAACAAAGCTTCAATGCTGATTCCTGAATTTTACAATTAATGGGCTGATCGTATGGAAGATCATCTATCTGGGATTGATAAGATCTTATAAGATTTATCAATGAAGGTCCTTTTTCTGCTAATGCCCATGCTAGATTTGCAAAACATGGTGAAGCAGCCCCTGTCGAAACCGAAGCAACCATCGCTGCAAACAAAAAGATGGTTGAGAACAACAAAAGATGTATGAGAGAACTGAAGAGTGGTCTGCCCCCAATTGCATTCAATCTTATCCGAGGGTCGAAGTCTGCTAAAGAAATCTGGGATAGATTGAAGATGTGATACGAAGGCAACGACGTCATGAAGAAGAGTATCGTCAACAATATTTTTGCTGATTTCGGCAACATCAAGCAACTGCACAATGAAAAGATTGATCAGACCTTTGAAAGGTTTAACGATGTGGTCTATGAATTGGGAGTTTCCTGACAACGCCTAATAATATCAAGTATTTTAGTCGTTGTTGAGCCCTATTCTTGGTGAATTTATATCATATATGCTGTGATATTCTCACTTTTTGTGTGAATGCTTGTTTGAAAAGAAATGATGTAAACAGGGGCTAAATGCGTACAAAATGGAAGAAGTTTGAAGATAAAGACAAAAGAGTCGAATAAGAACGCGCGCCGCGGTGATGTACAAGGGCGCGACGCGCTGAGTCATAATTGAGGCGGTGGAGAAGATTCAAATTCCGAAAAAACGGGGATAAACTAGTACGCGCGCCGCGGATTCTAAGTGCACACGGCGCGGTCTTTTATTTTCAAAACTATAAATAGAGGGTTCTAGGTCGAAATCAGCAACAAATACTTGGCATAGGAACGACCCCCAAGGCTTCTTTGACTCCGAGTTTCAGTTTTCAGTCGACCATAATTGGTATTTATAGTTTTCTCTTTTAATTTTCAAGTAGTTAGTAGTTTTTAGTAGCTTGACTAGTGTTATTGGGTGTGACAACCATTAGCATTAGGTTTAAGTTTCTGAAATTTTATGTTTTCTATTTTGAACAAGTTGGGATCTGAGTTTTTAATAGTTAATCATTCGGTTATTGTTAATTGCTCTTTTTACGGTTTTTATGCTTTGGAATGCTTTTGGATGTTTTATTGTGTTGGATTGTTCTTGTGTTTCTAGATTTAGATTATCTTTTCTGATTTCAGTAACTTATTTTAGTTTAGAAATTGAATTGGATTGGGTAATGTTGGAGTTAGTTTTTTGGATTTGTTGGATTTTATGATTTTGGGACTGTTTTCGGTAAAAGTTAGAAACTAGATCCTCTGGTTGTAGAGTGACACTACAATTGGTAATCTGTTGCCTACCTAGACCACGTAACTCTTGTGGATCGACCCTAACTACCGCTATACTAGTGTGTGTTAGGTTATTTTACTATTTTTGACCGCACGATGACCTAGGCGTTTCATTTCCGAAACTTCGCATGAAACAAACTTCCGTTTCATCCAATGTCTTCGAAGTGAGTGGAAACAGATTACGATGATGGTGCAGGCCCATGAACGTATTAATTCTTACTCATTGGAAGAATCGTACAACTTGTTGAAATCATATGAATACGATGTGTTGGATGCACAAGGTGATCAACCGAGTGCCGGTTCTCTTGCATTTATTTCAAACATAGAATCTGAAGATGTCTCTTTTGCTGATGATGAAGGAGATGATGATGAAAATGTGGAAACTATGGCCTTATACTCAAACAACAATGGAAAATTTCAGAAAAGGCCTCAAAATAGTTCAACCTTCAACCGAAGTTTTAATAACGGGAAACAAAATTTGAAACCTGCTGAAGCATCCCTCAAACCGAAGGTTGAAACTAATCCCCAACCCGAGAAGAAGTTATTGGGAGACTCAGGCTATGACTGTAATTACTGCTTTGGCAAAAATCATCTTGCCAAGGATTGCATGTTAAAGAAGGCAAATGAGAAGAAGGAGAGGATAAAAGATGAAGCATACTATGTGAAGAAGCTTGAGGAAGTTCGAACAAAGACTCAAAGGCTATCTCTTGTGGCTCCTAACGGTGGTGATGGCACATATCAAATTTGGTCATCTGGTTCTGATGATGAAGAGATAAAAAAACCAACCCATGGAGCAATGTTTGCTGCGAATACTGGATGCAGCACATGGTCTGAAGATAAAGAATCGGATGATGATAACAACATCATTAGGGTGTGTCTTATGGCACAGGGAACAACATCCACATCGAACTCGCGTCTCACCATCCCTGAGCATGTATCTCTTTTACTTCAAAACTTTAATGTTCCAGAAGAATGTTTTATTAATGATCTTAACGAAATTACTTCTGACTGTCTGCATATGAATCAACTACTTGTTTCAGCAAATAGTGATGCGTGTCAGGCAAGGGATGAAGTAACTTCGCTTAAGGGAAAACTAGAAGGCATGCGTGGGGCATTAGAGAAGAGTCAGTTTAGAATAGAAGTATTAGAAGAGAGTAGGGAGCAACTACGTGAAAACAATGGGATTTTATTGAAACAGAGAAACATTTTTTGTGAAACTGCTAAAAAATTATATTATCATATTACACGTATTTATCATTCTTTTGATATTGCATTAGATCATCATCAAAAGCTTCTGCCCTTCATTGAGTTTAAGTTACAGGATGTGGACTCCATTTCTTATGAATGTGAATCCATTGTCTCCTCTGTTGATATTCCAAATCAAACTTATGCTCATGGGCTTATTTCGTTTCAAAAATTTTTAAGCTCAAATGATCTATTGAAATTAATGGATGAATCTCTACCCACCATTCCTCTAGTTAATAAAACTGATTCTATGAATGTTATTGTTAATGAACCTGCTTCGGATGAAAATGTCACATACGATTCTGATTCCCATGTTGAGGAAATAGACTGTAGTGATTTATCTCAACATAAATCATATTCATTATGTTCTTCAACTAAAACTGAATCTTGTGCAACTAAAGAGGTAAAAAATTCTTCAAACTATACTAAAAAATGCTCTTCTGAGGTTACAAAGGATTCTCCAGATGATGAATTGCATCCCATCTATGCTCTTGATACTTCAGATGATTTGGCAAAGTTTTCAGAAAATAAGTCCAAAAAGTTTGTTGAACTTGCATGTGCGTATACCAAGATTGCAAACTTCAAAAACATGGTTTTTATAAAACAAGGTGTTAAACTCGAAGAGAGTCGTGAATTACTCTCAATAATGAAGAAAGACAATGAGTTTGTTACACCCGAAGGGTTCTTTTCAACTGATAAAATGCTTCAAAATAACTTACATGAAAATATGGAAGTAAAAATTAACATCTGAAAACAAGAAATGTATCAGTTGAAAAACTCTATCAGATGCAACACTCATTTTTCAAATGTCATAAGAGAATCTAGGGAAACTCCATCTTTCGTGAAACAGAAAAGGTATTATGACAATAGACGAAGGAGGAATTATCGTGATTCTCAAAATAGATAGAACGATTTTTGAAATCAACAAAAGGCTTCGAAAGTTAAGAAAACTTCGGATACTAAGCAAAAATGTGTTTTTGAATCGAACAAATCAATCTATTTAAATCAAAAGTTTGAGAAATCATCAAAGAAAAATTTCACAAAAGGGAGCAACTTAGTTGATACATTTCATGTCTGGTTAGATAAAAATATGGATCTTTTCAAAAATAAAAATCTAACCATACAAGATTACAAGCTTGCATACGAAGAATTTTTGTGCGAATCTACTCAATGTAGCTCTTCATCTGGAAATCTTTTCATTTCAAAGAAAAAGTGGGTCCCCATTAAGCAAACCTCTTCACCACAAGTTAAAACCAAAAATGAAAAATCAAAGAAAATCATGAAATGGGTTTCGAAAGCCATTTAAAAGAGTAAATCCGAACCTGATGTTATTTCTAAAATTGGGTCGACATCAGGAACCAAAACCTTCTTGGATATCAAAAGCTGGCAATGATGTACTCATTCCAGAGGTTAGAATACTAAACAATGGATCCGAAGATGTGATAAATGGAACAGAAGTGGGAATGGTTGAGATGATAGGTGTTTCAAATGTTGTGGAAAGTGGAGGAACATACAAATATGTGGCGAGAAGGAGCTTTAGCTTGAACTTCTGCCCCCATGATGCGAACCGGATAGGGCATTATGTGAGTGGATCGATAAGCATCAACAACATTGTTCAAAAGTGGAATCTTCGCAAGCATAGCATGAGGAATCTGGGCACAGAAGCCCGAAGGATTCTCATCTGCTGATGGGATAGTGATAGTTCCATATTTCATGAGTGAAAGAGTTGAGTCATAGGGAAAACCTAATTTCTGATAATGTTCATGGATGATGATTGCCCAGATCCTGGCATTGGTGATTTCAGTTCCCTTCATCGAATGATTGACATGTGAGCAGAAATCGGCCCATAGAATGGATGCAAAGTCCACCTTCGCATCATAGTAAATGCCATACAGAAGAGCCATGAAAGTTTGGCTCGTTGAATCGAAGCCAGATGTCCTGCCAGAGAGACATCTTATAAAAATTCCAAAGAAGAACGTGCATAGAGTAGGAAGATTCTTATTCTTGAAGGCGGCAATGTTTTGAAGCTCAGGATCATAACCCATGGAGTTAAACATCTCCACGATTTGCTCAGCAGCGGGTAGAATTGGTTGATCATGAATTAGGATTTGAAGGATTTTAGCAAATTGGGTTTAGTGAGGTTGATTCTTTTGGTGGTTTTGTCTGCATTGAGAACTTCAAAATTGACTGATTCAATAAAATTGTCAGTGTTATTAACAGCAATGGAAGTAGAATGTGCTCGATAAATTAGCGTAGCCGGAACAGCCGGGCTAGCAGCTAGAGCGAAACCTAGAACTGAATGTTTCAGACATTCAACCATGGCGTTGATTGGTTTGAGGTAAAGTTTGATATCAGGACAGAGAATAAAATTTGCTGATTGAGATTTGAGAGTCGGAATTGACATCTCTTCCGGACTCTGAGAGGAACCTTCATTTGCAGGAGCAGCCATTGATGATGATCGAAGAAGATGATGAACAGTAAGGGTTTTAGAGAAGTTTTGCAGGGGAAGTTTGAACAATTTGATCGTGTAAAGAATGGAATTGACTGATGTTGAGGTATATATATGGTTTGTGGTCCCAAGGGCATTAAATGCGCATGTTGGAAGGTCCACTAAGAATAAGCCACCTCAGCACCGTAACGTCCCACTAACGCTGTAAAAGTGGAAACGGAAACGACACTGTGTCAGTCATCATAGTTTTTGAAAAGTTTAAATTGAACCATCATTCATAAAATATCTTTTTGTTATGTTTTTGCGAGATTTGCTGAGTCATAGATAATTCTTTTGAACGGCCATTTAATTTGAAAGAATGTTTGTCTATTGAGATGTCATAAATGCTCAAATCATTGAACATTAACTATCTTCGGATCACCAAAAGATGGTTGTGAGAAACATTTTGACATTCGCATGTTAAGTTTTTATTACTAACATTCGGATGGTCATGTATTTTCTTCTGATGAAAAGATTTTTTGCGAAGAAAAAGAGTAACACTCCGAAGATCATTATGTTAGCAGGATAATAATTTTTCTTGTATGAATGCATTGATACTGTGACCTTATCTTTCTTGAAGTTTATGAAACCAAGATTTAGCATTTTATATTCAGAGACATTCAGATCATGTTAGAAGTCCATTTTTCAGTCCGAAGCCTGTGTGATCTAACATCATTCAAGTATTGTCTAACTCTAACCACCCTAAGTTAAACTCAATTTCGCATTTTGAATAGTTGTTTGTTGTTCATTTGGATGATTCAAAATTTTCTTACAAAAGGAGGTAAGCAGTCACTACGTTAAAATTGAAAACGTTTTTACTTTTGAATTGAGCATCAGAAGGTAGTTTGAAGTTTTGGATTGAACTTTGAAAACCTTTTTGAAAAATATATCCCATTTCATCAATCAAGGTGTTTGGATATGTTTCCCTTGGTGACAAGCCTTTGGGATCCATACACCACCTCAACAATATCATTTAAGACAGACTATTTGAGATGTTCATACTCTCTAGAAGGTACTCAACTATGTTATAGGACCTCCTTATATTTTCATTGAAGAAAGAGCAGTATGCCTTTGAGTGCGGATTTTGAATTATTCTTTTTCTTTGCACTCCTTCGTAGTATCTTGTACTACCTTTGTTTCTTTTCATTCTTTTGATTTTTCAATTTTCTTGTTGGAAATTTGTTTTGTTATTTTGAGAATTTCATATCAGAAGATAGTTCTTTTTAAGATTTCACCATATAATGCTTTTGATGGTGCTTTTGAAATTTTGTGCAATCCTTTTTGAAACTTCGTATGGCTCCAATTTTGAAAACAGAAGTAAAAAGAATTTTGAATTTTGTTATTAGTCATTGCAAGTTTCACTTGTGAAGAAAGCTTTGCTACATATGCATATACTAAGAAGTATTTAACTTCTTGATCAATATGATGATGAAGTGAGTTGAGTTCAACAGGGAGCTTAGTAATAGACATGTTGTTAAGGATATTGAAATCACACAAAACTTCGTTTTGTAAAATAGCCTTAACCTCACTCCAAAGTCTGTTTTATTACCATTATTGCAATTCGATCCCAAATACCCATTAGTGCAACTGGGTATGATTATCAGAATCTAAAATCAAAGTTTTGTCCTTTAACCAGATTTTTCAAGAAAGAAGGCCAGTTTTGTCATTCGCATCTTTGAAAGTAGATTTTTGCTCTTCGAATGTCATTTGTTTTGCAACACCCATTTATTTTTAACAAAACAATGTCCTTGGTTGAAGGATTATCTTTATGTTATAAAGACAGTTGTTGTTTATTAGATTTTTGACATTCATGACATTTTATTGAGAAGTTTTGTTGTTCCGAAGGGTTCCGAATGTTCGGAATGCTTCATATAAGCATTATTATTTATTTTGATAAGGAAAAAGATAAGGCAAGAAGATGCAAATCTGATTTTCATGTAAGAGTGGATCCATTAATCATTCCTAGTCCTCGAACGATTCTTGTAAATGAAACTTCGGTTAAAGCTTTTGTAAAGACATCTGCCAGCTGTTCTGTGGTGTTGACAACATGAACTTCTATATTCCCCTCCTCAACATGACTTTTGATGAAGTGATAGGGAAGTGCTATATGCTTCGTCTTGGAATGTTGAACATGATTATGGCATATTCGGATATCACTTTGTGAATCACAGAACAATGAGATTTTTCGAATATTAATGGCATCTCTTAGTTGACTCAGAATCCAAACTATTTGCAAAGTGCAAGCTGTAGCAGCTACATGTTCGGCTTCAGCTGTGGATATAGATACACATGTTTGTTTCTTCGATTGCCAGCTGATGAGTTTTCCATCAAGAAATTGACAACCTCCAGATGTACTCTTGCGATCGATAGAACATCAACCCATGTCCGATTCGGAGTATGCTTGTATGTAGAAGCCTGAGTTTGCTGGATACCATAAGATGCAAGCAGGAGTATGATGAAGGTATCGAAAGATTGTTTTTACAGCAGCCAAATGAGGTTCGCGTGGATCTGATTGATAACGTGCACAATTGCACACTGCAAACATGATGTCTAGACGACTAGCTGTTAAATAAAGTAACGATCCGATCATACTTCTGTGGGTTTGAAGATCAACCTTCGGTTTGTCCAATGAAGGATTCAACCTGGTACCTGCGGCAATGGGAACCTTCGCATTTGAACAGTTAGTCATACCAAATCGTTTAAGTAGGCTTTTGGTATATTTTTGTTGATTTATGAAAATCCGTTCTTTTGATTGTTTGGCTTGCAATCCAAGGGAAAAATTAATTTTCCCCATCATGCTCATCTGAAATTTGCTCTTCATTAAATTTTCGAAATCTTTGGTTAAATTTGAGTCAGTGGATCCGAATATGATGTCGTCCACATAAATTTGAACCGACATTAAATGTGAGCCAACTTTTTTTCGAAAAAGTGTTGGTTCCACTGATCATTGTTTGAAATTTGATTGTTTCAAAAATTTTGCTCATACCAAGCTCGAGGAGCTTGTTTTAAACCATAGACAGCCTTATCTAACACATAACAATGTTCAAGATGATCTTTATTGACAAAACCAGGTGGTTGTTCAACAAAGACTGTTTCCTCGAGATCGTCATTTAGAAAAGCACATTGACATCCATTTGATAGACATCAAAGTTTTTGTGTGAGGCATAAGCCAAAAAGATCTGAACAGATTCGAGTCTGGCAGCAGGAGCAAAGGATTCTTCGTAGTCAATTCCCTCCTGTTGACAATAGCCTTTAACAACCAACCTAGCTTTGTTTCTAACAACATTGCCTTCGGTGTCGAGTTTTTTATGATAAACACATTTAAGACCAACGATCGAAGCATTTGCTGGTTTTGGAATAGGTCTCCAGACTTTGTTTCTTTCAAATTCTTTCAATTCCATTCGCATTGCTTCAATCAAATGCATATTTAACGTTCTTCGGTTCAGTTTTTGAAATGAAAACATTAAACATGCACAACTCCAAAGTTTTGTTTAAATCTTGTTGTTTTTGATGAAGTTGTGCACGTGTCATGACTCTATTGAGAACGTTTCCAATGACAAGTGATTGAGGATGATTTTTCGTCTATTTTTCCAAAGGTGGAAAATTCAGATCGAATTCAGGTGGACCTTCGGCATTGATATCCTAAGTGTCCGAAGGATAACCTAAGGTGGACGGAAAATCATCATTTATTACATTTTCTTGATTTGTTTTATTTGTAGCAGTTGTCTTAGGAGAATTTGTGTTTGAAGAAGTGGAAGATGAGTTTAGAATTTGCTCCCCCTCGACTGCAACATTTGGGGAGTTTGTTCGTCCATGATCAGACGAATTTGGCGTTGAAGCTTCTGGCTCCCCCTGAACAGTTGGATACAGGGACATGATGTGATAAATTTCATCCGAAGGATAACCTGAGGTGAACGGAAAATCATCATTTATTACATTTTATTGATTTGTTGTGTTTGTAGCAGTTATCTTAGGAGAATTTGTGTTTGAAGAAGTGAAAGATGAGTTTAGAATTTGCTCCCCCTTGACTGCAACATTTGGAGAGTTTGTTCTTCCATGATCAGACGAATTTGGCATTGAAGCATATGGCTCCCCCTGAACAGTTGGATACAGGGACATGATGTGATAAATTTCATGCGAAGGATTGTTAATATTCGCTGTAAGACCCGTTCCGCCGAGTCGCAGCCAGGACAGATCCGCGGCGCGGCTCGGGCGAGATCTGGATTCACGAATGATTTTGTACGCACGGCGCGGCTTTAAAAGATCCGCGGCGCGGTGCGCCGCTAAGGTGAAAAACCCTAATTCGGATTTAAACGCCTATATAAAGGGACCCAGCCCTAGGGTTCGTGTTTTTGGGAGTTTTCTGGAGCAGAGGCATCAGGTTTCAGCAGAGACTCTTTGGTTCCAAGGCTTTGGGAGGTTTGAAGGAAGAGATACAACGTGGGGAAAGGCTGTAGTCGATCGGGAGCATTTCTCTATTTTCCAGAAGCAAGGTAAGAGGATCTACCTTCTGATATTTCAGTTTATCCCGTTTTTATGGTGTTATCCCCTTAAGTAGTGGTCTTGGATGACTTGTAACCCTTAGGGTTAGACTAAGGACATGAATAGACTTGCATGTCCCTAAGGAAGTGATCTTAGGGTAGTTTCTGATCTCAGGAAGGGTTTGGAGTGAAACCCTAGCCGATTGATGCACTGTTAAACGCTAAAAACAGTTTGGAATGTTACGAGCCGCGACGCAGACTGGCTATGTCAGCGGCGCGGACTCGGCTGAAACCCCGTGATTATTCGATGATAGCCGCGGCGCGCAGGCTGAGGAGCCACGCCGCGGCGAGCGACTGTTTGACCAGGAACTTAGTTTTAACCACAGTTTGGTGGCAAATATTGGGTCTAACCTCTAGGCTGGTCTGTAAAAGCCTGGTCAGTAATTGATATGTTGTGTGTGTGTGAGATTTAGGTGTGTGGTCGAGCTAAGTGGGAATATTAGAGAATATCTGCACGGTTTCGAATCAGGTAAGTATCCTCACCTTACTATATGATGTTGCATGTTAGGCATCTTGTGTGTTGTTTACAGTTATATGATTTGCTCTATATCTGTGGTTATTTGTTGTTGGGCTCAGTACTGATGCGTGTCCCCTCGTAGCTGTTGTATGGCGAGTTGGACTATTGCCTTGTCCCATAGCTGTTGTATGACGGGCTGGGCCATAACCGGGAACCCATAGCTGTTGTATGATGGGTAGAACCTTCCCGTGTCCATAGCTGTTGTATGATGGACGCCCGTAGCTGTTGTATGGCGGGTAGGGTCGGGTCGTTCTCGAGGACGGGTTGTTTAATGTGTGGGCATGTATAGTAACTTGTGGACTCACTAAGCTTTAAGCTTACCCGTTGTTTTATAACATTTTAGGTATTTCAAAGGACAAAGGGAAGGGCAAGGCGTGACGGCGGCGCATCGTATACAAGAGAATTATTTTAACGAACTATATTAGTATTCGCAAATGTTTCCGCTGTTGATTTGAGTAATATGTTGAACAGTTTTACTTTTAGAATAAATATTTTATTTGAAACCTTGATAATAAATGAATTTTTGAAATTTTGAAATTGGGGTGTTACATTCGCATTGTTGAGCTCCCCCTCGAAACCAGAGTGTTCTTCAGACCCATTGGAAGACTCCCCCTCAACAGAAGAAGGATTTTGTATACCGCTTGAAGGTGAATCTTTGGGACCATCAGTGAGCTTGCAAAGTTCAGACATGTTATTGTCTGGTGCCTTAGTTTCAGAATCCACAGCTCGTACTGGTGGATCAAAAAGGAGTTGCAAATTAGCATCAAAGGACAAGATTGACAATGCATCCAAAGCAGATTTTGAAAGATAGATGACATCGGAAGGGCATGCTGAGATTTCTTGATATAAAAGTCATCGAACGAAAGGTTTAAGGTTTCTTCAATTTTTCGTGTTCTTTTGTTCATTACTCTGTAGGCTTTAGAATTTGAGGAATTTCCAAGAAATATGCCTTCGTCTATCTTGTCATTGAACTTTGACAAATGATCTTTCAAGTTGAGAATGAAACACCTACAACCGAAGATTTGAAGAAATTTGACATTCGGCTTTCTTCGGTTGAGAACTTCGTAAGGTGTAATGTTGAACCGCTTGTAGATGTAGGATCTATTCTGAGTAAAGCAAGCTGTTGAGATAGCGTCGACCCAGAAGTACATGGGCAGATTTGCAAAATTAAGCATTCTTTTAGCTGCTTCACATAAAGAGCGATTACGACGTTCCATAACACCGTTTTGTTGAGGTGTATAGGGTGTTGAGAAGTTGTTTGTAATCCTTTTTTTCTTCAGAAAACCATCAAGGGTTTGATTTTTGAATTCGGATCCATTGTCACTGTGAACCATTCGGACAGTCTTTTACAGCATTATTTCCATGTTCTTGATAAAATTCATAATTTCTTCTACAGCGTCGGGTTTATTCCCTAAGAATATTACCCATTTAAAACGTGAGGATTCATCAACAATAACAAGGATATATTTCTTTTTCCCAATTGATTCAACCGCTGATGGACCATAAATATCCATGTATAGAAGCGAAAGAGGTTTGGTGATCTTTGGATTGATCACAGTGCTTTGTTTGTTTGCCATGTTGGCATGTAGAGCAGAGAGTATCATTGTCGAATTTAAGAGCTGGCATTCCCCGAACCAAATCCATTGCCACTAACTTGTTGATTGCCTTGAAGTTCAAGTGAGCTAACCTTCGTTGCCATAACCAACTTATATCTGAATTAGCTTTGGATAAAAGGCACAATGAAGGTCCACCGGTTATTGGCTTTAGATTTAAGGAAAACATTGATCCCTTCCTTTCAGACTTCATCAACACTTCCTTTGTAGCTTCCTTGGTGATGATAGTCCCATGATTGTTCAATGTTACAGCATTGCCAGTTCCAACAACCAATTGAGAGATGCTCACCAGATTATGTTTCAACCCTTCAACAAATTCTACACGATTTATTGTAAATTGTCCATTCGTAACATTGCCATAACATCGAATAGGACATGTTTAATTATTACCAAAGCATACATTTCCAGCATCATCCAAGGTTCGGTAGTCCCTTAGATACTCCTTCTTCTCTGTCATATGTCTCGACCAGCCACTGTCCATATACTATTTCGAATCGTACTGCTCGTTTGACATAACATGCAATCAGTTAATGAGAAGTTGGTACCCAATCAATCCTGGGTCCTCGGGGTAAACAAAGGATTCTTGAATCCAATTTTCTACTACTTCTTTAGATGTTTCATTTGTAGTTATGTTTATCATGTTTTCAGATGTTTCATTTGATGAACAAGATGAACCAGAAAATGAATTAGATGAACTTTTAGTAAGCATTGAAGAGTCAGAAGAAATGGACTTTGAAATGTTTGTAATCTATGGAACCCAAACTTGTTTGGATGTTTTGGAATTATTGGTTTTTGAAGTTTTCTTTGATTTTGTTATTTTTGAAGACTTTGATGACTTAGAAGATATTGATTTTGGAGTAAGATTTTTCTTCAAGTCATTCCTTCTCCAATTTGATTTTTCTATTGTCGATTTTCTGGACAATGAACTACATAGTGTAGAAGTACACAAGTATTCTTCGTAGGCCAGCTTAAAATCGTTTAATGAAAGATTCTTATCCTTAAACATATCCAAATTTTTGTCTAGCCACATGTGGAATGTATAAACCAAATTGTTTCCTTTTAAGAAATTTTCCTCCAAAGGTTTTTGGTATTTTGGGTTAGTGAGTATAAAACTAACGATCGTTTGATTCAAGTATGCAGAATAAGAACAAGAATAACAGGATCAAATGATAAAACTGATGTCGAATGATTAGAATTCAACACTCAAGAACAATTCAAAGAGAACTATTCTGTATAAGTGTGCCGTGAAAGTAAGTTACAAAGTATGAATAACAAAAACGTTAACCCTAGTAAGGGAACGTGCATGCCTTAAATAGTCTAAGCTGATAGTGGAATGGACAGGCCCACCCGATAACTAAAAGGCCAATTAGAAGGCGCAATTGACTCAACAATAAATACTAACAATCTCCCCTTTTGAGTCAAATTACAAAAGTGAGACATCACACTTTCGGCTTCGGAGCCGAGACCGCCACCTTGAACAACTTTGTCATCATGTTCAGAAGAGTTCTTCGGAAGATCAAGTACCAGTTGATCATATCTGAGAAACATTTCTTGTCTTCTTTAGTGTTTGCCATGCATTTGTCGACAAGAGTGAGTCTTGGTTCCAAAGTAGATGTTCGGTACAAATGTTTGTCTATAAAAAAGAACATCTTCTTCTGAACCACATCTCCTTCCTTAGTCGGGTAGGCAACACTCTAGTGTTGATTTTCAATCTTTCCTATCTTGCGTTTGTTAAGATTAGAAGATGCTGGCTTAGCCTCAACGGAAGGTCGTGTCATCAGAACTGCATCGATTTCTATATCCAGCTGCGAAACCTCATGAATGTAGCAGATAAGCATTCTTTTGAGGTGATCGAGGACAGCTTCGTACTTCTTATCTTCTCTAGAAAAGATCTGAAACATGGAGATCTATTCGAATGGATTCATGAAGGGCAGATCTGCCATAGAGAATTCGTCCGTTTCCTTTTTGTTGCCCCTGACACCTTTGAATCATCCATTCACAAAAGGATCAGTTGCCTCAGGGAGTCTAGGTTTCAGCCCAACCAATTTCTTCAGGCTCCATGATTCGAACTGTGGCTTCGCCTGGTCGAGATAAAACTTGAAGAGCTTGTTATTGGTGTCGGTGTCGGAGACTGGAACATTTGCAATTGATTTGATGCACCGAAACAGGAAGGCTCTTGGGGTGATCGGGAAATCGAGTTGTGAGTCCATGTTATTGTTGGTCTTGAAAGAACACACGGGCTCAAGCCAGTTAGTTTTGGGCTTTTTGATCGCCTCCTTCACCATCCTCTTAAAATACCAAAGAGGGAAGAGATGCTTTTGGGCCTCCAAGACTGCCTTTGCATCTCGAGCCTCTTGATCTTCAGCATCAAGCTTCTTGCGAAGCTTATGCAGTTCATCAAGCTCTTTGTCTTTAGCTTTTCGAGCTTCAATCTCAGTTTAGGTAGGCTCTTCTTCTTCTTCATCATCATCGGCACCAATTTGTTTTCCCTTTCGTTTAGAAGAGCTAGAAGGTTCACTACCGGTCACATGATCAAACCAGCCGAACTTTGGCTTCTTCTTCTCATCAGCAGACTTGTCAGTCTCCGGTTCCTTCATGATTTTCACAAATATTGGCTTCATCTCTTCAGCAGACTTCTTGGTAGTATCTGGTACCATTGTAATTCCTTCTTCTTCATCCTCGTCTCCCATTATTTCAGAGAAGCCTCTCTTTCCAAAACACCTTGATTTGACTTAGAATATTGAAGACTGGATGAAGTTTATGGGCGATGTGATAATGAATGGCGGGTGTGAGAACCGAATCACCCGTTTCGACCATTCGGCGTAAAAATAAGTCAACATCGGAGACACATCCTTTGATAGCTGTGTTCTGAGCTGTGACGGTGGCCAGGTTTTCCGATGTATGTTTAAGTTTTGCAGAGAGAACCTTGATTTTTGACATCTTCTCCACAAGCTTATCCATGATAGAGTTTTCCATGGCAAGATCCTTCTGACTGGTCAACTTTGGCATTTAGAGAGGAGACAAGATCAACATTCTCTTTCTTGACCTCAGCACGAAGTCTAGAGACAGCTTCTTTTTCAGCCTTCAAAGACTCTCGAAACCTTCCAATCATGTGGTTGACTTTGTCTGTATTTTCATCTGTGGCAGTTTGGAACTCCTTCATAAAGTCAACAACCTCTTTATGTAGTTTATCGACCTTTTGGGTCATTTCCTTCACCAGCAATTCCGAAGCGCTGATTGCCTTGAGAACATCTTCAAGGACTTTGGAGTTCTCTTTTGTCAAAGTCTCTACTGTGGTCTTGTGAGCATCGAACTAGGATTGCCAGTTGGAAGAAGTGGAGGCCTTTGAGGATTCGAGAAGAGAATCCAGCTTCTCATTCAATTCTTTAAACTGCCCCTTTGTCATTGGGGCCTTGTCATCATCACCGTCCAAATCCACAGTGAATGGGGTCTGAACAAACCCTGTAATAGCATCCTGTTCATTGTAGAACAGCATGTCGTCGTCCTCGGATGGATGAGGGGATTTTTGGTTTGAAGAGGGGTTGGAAGTTCGTTTTGGTGAGGGAGTAAGAGTACGTTTCGGAGGAGATTTTGGAGGAGGGGAGGGTGGATTCTGACCTTTGTTTCTCGTGTCTTCCTCTTCTTCATTTTCCTTATCACCGTTCGGAATCTCGGAATGAGTCCGTTCTTCCGAATCTTCGTCTTCCGAAACAGAAGTTGGAGATCGCGCTTTCCTTGGCTTCTTTCGGGGTTTAGTGGGATTTTCCGTTTCAAAAGCCGATGCCTTCCCTTTTTGTTTCCCCCCTTTCCTTGGATTTTCTATCTTGTCGAAGGCTCTTTGATGATCATCTGGTATTGGTCTAATCCCAGATTCAGGTAAGAGCCTATAATCAACAACATCTTTAATTACGGGTGTAACCTGGTCGAGCATCGCCTAAAGTATAGAACCCACAAATTTGAAGTTCTTGGCATCAGTCATGACGAATTTGCTGTAGAAAGAAGTGGAATTGGAGCCATGACGGAATCTTTCATCTGATGCACCTCGAAGTGAGTAAGGGCACGATGAACCACGATCGACCAAAATCGTGTACAGGAGATCTCCGTAGAACGAGATCTAGAACTTAGGCTGAGAACAAGCTGACTCCACAAAATTGAACCAAAATCGAGGTTAATCCCGTGATATAACTCATAGATAATTGTATAAAACAGTCGGTTTGCACTATCAGTATCGGTGGCTCTCTCAGAAAAACTCTTGAATAAGACTGTGAACAGCCCATTCCAGAACGGGGGAAAATAGCAGATTTCTGAAACTTTGAGAGCTTGGTTATATCCCCATTATAACCTATCTGCCAAAACATCTTCTGAATGTCAACTGGTGTGATTGAATCTGAATCAACCAAGTTATCAGGCGAAATAAACCCTAATAGCTTGCTGAATCAAGATTTAGAGATTGAAGTTTTATGGGAAGCAACTTCAAAGGAGATATTTTCTTCGGCCTTATGGTAAACATCAGTAGCTAGGCGAAGAAAAATGAACCACCGACACTGATTCAGACATTGTCAGTGCTCGAGAAATCTGTGAATACTTCAGGAATTGAATCATAGGTTGAAGAATCAGGTTGTAGCGAGAAGAATCAAGATTAATAATCATGTTCTGATTGGGTTTAACAGCAAGCATGATTGTCATTGCAGACTGGTCGTTGAAAGAAGATGCTTCTACCATTGTTGAAGGTTTGAGGACGACGAACAGAAGAGAGAGAGAGAGAAAAAGATTTGCTGGAGATGGATATGAGAACTGTAGAGAGAAGAAACTGTCGAAATCCTTTTATATGTTTGGGAATTAATGAGTAGAAAGAGAAAATCCCAAAAATATTGTTTCAGTTTGCCACATATTTCGCTTGTTGATTGGACGTTTTCCCATAAAAGTAGGCATGTCAGGCGCGTGAGTGGCGGATATGGCGAGTAAACCTTATCTCCAAGGAACCTCCAGGTTTACGAGTCAGCATTAAAGATCTGTAAATGCCATGTAAAACCTTTCGGAATGAAGCCAGAGTTAGAAAAATCAAAATGATTTTTGTGCAAGAGTGTGCCAAAGAAAAAGAAATAAATCAATTTAAATATATGGGATTCTGTGATGTCTGAATTGACATGAAAGCAGATGGATCCCGAGCAACGATATCATCCTTCGGAATCAAGAGAGATTCTAAAGTGCTTGTGTGGTTTCCCGTTGAATTACGATCACTTGTTTGTTAAGAAACAGTGAAATGTTTCTTTTAAGTGTAGGCTTCATGGTTGGCTAATTCTCTCAACAAATTCCGACACTTGACATAAGTCTGAATTAGAGGGAAGTACTTGTTGGACCAGTGTTGCCATTAATAATAAGTAGGTTTGGTTTGTTTTAAGTAACTGTGTAGTTCGAAAATCTCTTGAAAAATAAAAAAGCTGGATCTGATTGGGAATAAATGTCTCAGGTCTAGAACATTTCATTAACATCACTCAAAAATTAAAAATCGAGATTTCACGAATCGATTCTGTTGAAAATATAAAATATGATCACCACAAATAAAGGTTTGCACCGTTTATTGTGTGACAAATATATATATATATATATATATATATATATATATATATATATATATATATATATATATATATTAAAGATAAATGCGGAATAAATAATAAGAGTTGCAGAATAAAAATATATAATCTGATCGCCACAAATAAAGGTTTACACCGTTTACTGTGTGAAAGATATATAAATAATATAAATTGCAGTAATTAAATGACTTAAAGCGATAAATAATATAAATGACTATAATTAAAAGACATAAAACGATAAATAATATAAATGACTATAATTATATAAATATATATATCAAGTAGGTTCGTCAATAGATTGACTGAACTGGTTTATAACAGGACTGTGGAACGACTGGTCTATCAAGTAGGTTCGTCAAATAAATTGACTGAACTGGCTTAGGGTTGGACTGGATTTCTAATAGACTGTGTCTCTATTTGTTCTTGTTTGATGATCTTGTTTGATGATCTTGTTTGATGATCTTGTTTGATGATCTTGGTGTTCTTGGTGTTGATCTTGGTGTTCTTGGTGTTTTTCTTGGTGTTCTTGGTGTTTTTGGTGGTGTTCTTGGTGTTTTTGGTGTGTGTTCTTGGTGTTTTGGTGTGTGTTCTTGGTGTTTTGGAGAGTGTTTGGAAGTTGGAAATAAGATGGTGGAAGTTGGAGAGGTTTTTGAGAGAGTTTTGGTTTATAATTATGTGTTGTAATGAAAAAAATGGTGTAAAATGGTTTATATATGGAGTTGTAAGGGTTTTGGGTGAGTTTTGATAAGTTTTCGGAAGTTTAGGGACTGAAAATGTAAGTATTTCATCTCAGAAACACGCGGGTCGTCGGGTCGGTTCGTGGGTCGCGTTTCCGGGTTTACACGCGGGTTTTTTGTGAGAAGAAATGGATCAGCGCTGGGTCGGATCGGGTGCGGGTCTTGGGTCGGAATAGTCCGCGAAAATTGTGAGTACGCCGGATCTTGGAGGCGGGAGCTGGGTCGAAGCAGGCGGGTCGGAAGCCGGGTTTGTACGCGGGTTTTTCGTGAGAAGAAGTGGAGCGTCCGGGTCGGACGGATGGAGCGGTTCGGGTGGTTCGGATCCGGAGCTGATGGGTTGCAGGCGGAGAGTGGGCCGGACTGCTGGGCTGGTACTGTAGCGGCCTGGTTCCTTTTTTATTTAATTTAAATTGATTTTAAATGTTTTAAAAATCAAAATAAATTCAAATAAATTAGGAAAAATCATTTTTAATTTATAAAATTAATTAATTCTAATAAAATAAATTATTTAGAAAATATATTTCTAAAAATTCATTTTAAATAGATTTAATTTAATTTTCTTTTGTATTTTTCTTTGTTTTGGCTTTAAAAATCATTTTCTTATTTTTCTCGTTTTTAAACTCGAATCCACGCAACCTGAAATGAACTGATAATATTTGTTAGATAATAAAAAACATTTCGTCTTATTTCAATAATGGTCACATACAAAAACATTTTGAACAATTTCCCCCTATGTGATCATTGATGAAATAAGGACAGATATAATAACATTAACAGTTTTAACATTGAAGATTTGAGATAAAAGTTTTGTCAATGATAAAATATATATAAAACCATTGTAATCATTTTGAAAGTTTGTGACTTGGTTTTACATATCTTATGTTTTGAAAAAGATTTTGAAGAATGTTTGTTTCCGAATCAAAGTCTCGGGTTCGGTTATCAAATGGTAGTCATATATGTATATAAATAAATTTCTTAAGATTTTATAGCATTATTGATGACGACAAGTGGTCTAACAGGTCGATTCAGATGAACGCTCATAGATATAGCTCACATTTCACTTGGGTGTTTGGTTGTTCTGGCAGCAGAACAAGTTAATGATCACTAAAAATGAGTGATATCTCTCTCTGACGACTCACACTCATATTGGAGGTATTCATCTATACTTTTCCTGTAAAGTCACTTAGTCTCATTATTAGATAATCAATCACATAAGACTGGTTTCGGCATTACTCAGTGGGTTTCTTCATTCATGCCATTGACGTTCACTCTCTCTCCGTCGGGAAATACATGTAGAGGGGTTTAGCAATTTTCATAGTGCAGTTTGCAACTAAGAATCTTCAGTAATGAAGGCTACAGTATCCCGGGAAATCCATTATTGTTGCAGCTTCTTCTTTGCCTGTTTGTTGATCAATATCGATTTATTGTAAAAATATATTTTGTTTTATCATTGAGAAGTTGCTACAATTGAGAACAATTTTTTTTGTTCTTGTAAGAATATCTGTCTTGAGTGATTGAGATGTTTGCTTTTCTGAAAAATGGTTAAAAACAAATTGCGGGATTTGATGATGTTTGTTTTGAAATAACCATTTGGTTCAAAGTTTGTTTAACTTGGTATTTCTCCGGTGAGTGATTTGACTTTCTTGTTGACTCGTATTTGAGGATTGGATGTTAATAGATCTTTGTTTCGCCTTTGATTTTCTTGTAAGGATATGTCGTTGTTTGGAGTCTTTCCAATTTTGCGGCTGTCTTCATTTTTGGTTGGCTTTTATCTAGGTAGGGATAGGTGGCATAAAAGACAATTTGTCTAGTATGTAAGAAATGAAAGTATCGTCCCTGATCATTTTGATATCTAAGCAAAAATGAGACTGTGACAAGGTATAATCGGGTATACCTTAAAAGCAATAGTGACACACCTAAGCTCACAAGAAATGAATTCCACAGTGATTTAGATCGACGAGGCACAAATTCTCACATGGGTTTTTGTTTTCATCTGAACCTCCTAACCTTATGTCCCTTGATTATTTAAAATCGTCAATAATGAAATAAAATCGAAGGAAATAAAGTTATATACATTATGAAAAGTAGGAGATTTGAACCTTCACTCCAATTGAGAATCAATATGACTTAAAATCTTCATCGAGCATAAGCATCTGAAAAATAAGTCAAGAGACGATTAATCACAAGGTTCTATAAAAGCTTATTATGGCAAGTCTTTTATTGTATTTTTGAAGATTTGTTTTTCTGAATGTTTTTGGAAATTTTGGTTATTTGAATGTTTTTGGAAATTTTGGTTTTTTAAGGAAAGATATGAAAATTATAAAAATCTAAAATCTTTTTGTCTTTTGAAGTTTTGTAATTTTTTTGTTTTTCTTTTTGAAATAAAGTAAACACACGTTTGTACAAACAAAAAGTAAAAGTTTAAGGATGGATGATATCTGGATTTAACATTCCTAGACGGCCTAGGAAGTATAGAAACTTTGTTTCATCGAGAGCCTTAGTGAAGACATCGGCAATTTGATCTTCGGTGTTTATGAAGTGTAATTCGATATGACCCTTTTGAATGTTGTCTTTGATGAAATGATATCGAATGTCGATGTGCTTTGTCATGGAATGGTGAACGGGATTGTGAGAAATGGCTATTGCACTGGTTGAGTCACAAAATATGGGAATTTGTGAAACTCTGAAGCCATAGTCACGCAGTTGAGTTTGCATCCATATGACTTGTGAACAACAGCTGGCGGCAGCGACGTATTCAGCTTCTGCTGTTGATGTGGATACACAACTCTGTTTCTTTGAAGACCAACTCACTAGTCGACCTCCTAGGAATTGACAGCTACCAGATGTACTTTTCCTATCTAGCTTGCATCCTCCATAGTCTGAGTCGGTGAAAGCGTTCAGCTGAAAATCGGATTTAGCTGGATACCAAAGGCCAAGTTTGGGAGTGCCTTTTAGGTATTTGAAGATGCGTTTCACAGCAATGACATGGGATTCCATTGGATTTGCTTGGTATCTGGCACAGACACAAGTAGAAAACATAATGTCAGGTCTGCTGGCAGTGAGGTATAATAGTGATCCGATCATTCCACGATATTTTTTCTGATCAACGGGTTTGCCATCTAAGTCTGCATCGATTTTGTATCCAAAAGCCATTGGTGTTTTTGCGGTATTGGATTTGTCCATTGAAAATCGAGTGAGTAGGTTTTTGACATAATTCTCTTGGTTGATGAAAATTCCATCAGTTGACTGTTTTATTTGAAGTCCAAGAAAAGTAGTCATCTCCCCAATCATGCTCATTTCAAATTTGCTCTTCATTAGATCTGCAAACTTAACACTCAAAGATTCATCAGTAGAACCGAAAATAATGTCATCAACATATATTTGTACGATTAAGAGATGTTTATTATAGATTTTTCGAAAGAGGGTTTGATCGATTGAACCCCTTTTGAAACCTGATTCATCGAGGAATGTTGACAAGGTGGCATACCAGGCACGGGGTGCTTGTTTTAAGCCATAGACGGCTTTCTGCAATTTGAAGCTGTGATGAGGAAATTTGGAATCTTCAAAGCCTGGTGGTTGTTGGATGTATACTTCACGATCTAACTCTCCATGTAGGAATGCACATTTAACATCCATTTGAAAAACTTTAAAGTTCTTATGTGCAGCATATGCGAGAAAGATGCGGATAGCTTCTATTCTGGCGACTGGAGCATATGTTTCATCGTAGTCTATTCCTTCTTGTTGTGAATAGCCCTTGACTACGAGACGTGCCTTGTTTCGACACACGACTCCTTGATCGTCAGTCTTGTTTCTGAATACCCATCTTGAACCTATTACAGTAACATCGGGTGGTGTAGGAACAAGATTCCATACGTCATTTCTTTCGAATTCAGCTAGCTCTTCTTGCATAGCTTTTACCCAGTCTGGGTCTTTGAGAGCAGTATGTATGGTTTTGGGTTCAGTCATGGATAGGAAGGCTCCAAATAAGCAATCATTGGCAGTTGCGGCTCTAGTTTGGATGCCTGAATTGGGATCTCCGATTATTTGGTCAGTGGGATGGTTTCTGGTCCATTTTATTAAACGATTTTCTTCCGTTGTAATAATAGGATTTTCAGTATCCCATTGTTCTTCTCCAGTAGTTTCTTCTTGGAAGAGGTTTGAAGGTTCCCCCATAAATGTTGCATCGGGATTGTTTTGGATATTTGGCGATGGAGTGGTAAAATCTGGGGTGGTTAAATTTGGAGTGGTTAAAGGAGGATTTGGTGTTTGTTCTAATGAGGAAGTATGTGTTTGTGGTTCCCCCTCAACTTGATCTGCAACATTTCTGTTTCTTTGTGGAGTTCCTTCAGTGGGTGTTCCTGTAGGATCAATTTGAGTAGTTAGAATTTCAGAATTATAAGCAGTTTTAGGTTGTTCAAAAAGTAAATCAATATTAACTTCAATGTCTATGTCAGGAGATGGTGTTTGTGAAATTGGATTTTGAAAAATAGTATCTATCATTTGTGAACCAAAATGTTCACGATCCAATTTTCTGACATAAAATTCATCGAAGTGGACATCGGTACTTTCTTCAATTACTCTTGTACGTTTGTTCAGTACTCGATAAGCAGCTGAAGAAAATGAGTAACCAAGGAAAATTCCTTCGTCCGACCTTGATTCAAATTTTGAAAGGTGGTCTTTATTATTCTTTATGAAGCATCGACAACCAAAAATATGAAAAAATTTGATATTTGGTTTTCGGTTGTTAATGACTTCATATGGTGTTTTATGAAGATTTTTGTGAATTAAGGAGCGATTTTGTGTGTAGCAAGCTGTGGCAATTGCTTCTGCCCAGAAGTATTGTGGCAGATCAGCAAAGATGAGCATTGATCTTGCAGCTTCGCACAGAGTTCGGTTCCTTCTTTCAACAACGCCGTTTTGTTGAGGAGTGTAAGGGGCTGAGAAGTTGTGTTCGATGCCTTTGTTTTTGAGAAATGAGTCTAGAGTTATGTTTTTGAACTCTAAACCATTATCACTTCGGATTCTTCGAACTGGTCGTTTGAGCTTTAGTTCGATCTGTTTTATAAAGTTGATCATCTCTTCTGGTGCTTCTGATTTTAGTCTTAAGAAAAAGACCCATGTAAATCGAGTGAAGCCATCAACTATGACAAGGACATACTTCTTCCCTTGTATTGTTTGGATTTTGGCGGGGCCACAGAGGTCTATGTGCAGCAATTCTAGTGGTTCGGATACACTAGATTCTGTAATGCTTTTGTGAGAGGATTTGGAAAGTTTTCCCTTTTCACAAGCGGCACAAAGAGTTTCATTGTCGAGCTTCAGAAGTGGCAGTCCTCGAACTAGATCATCGCCGATCAATTTGTTGACGTACCCGAAATTTAGATGGGAAAGGCGGCGGTGCCATAACCAACTAATATCTGCTGGGGCTTTGGATAACAGACAAATATCGGGTTTACCATAAATAAGATCCATGTCTAGTGGATACATATTTCCGGCACGGTGTGAATCAACAATGATTTCTTTGGAGTTGGCGTCCATGATCAAGCTTCTTTGTTTGGTAAATAGGACATCAAGATCGTTATCGCAGAGTTGAGAAACACTGATGAGGTTGTGTTTCAGGTCATCAACATAAGCAACTTTCTTTATGGTGAAGTTACCATTAGTTATGTTTCCATAACCTTTGATTTTCGCCGTCATGTTGTTGCCAAAGGTAACGTCTTGATTGGTTTGGGTGGGTCTGAAGTCACGAAGGTAGTCTCTGTTTCCTGTCATATGCTTGGAGCAGCCACTATCAATGTACCATGTATCATCCTTGGGTTCTCCAGCATTAGATCCCTGCAATTAGACAGAAATTTTAGGTACCCAGATCTGAATGGGTCCTGATTTGTTAGCTTTTGCTATTTTGGGTTTGTTGTTCAATGACTTTGGTTTATTGGGATAGAATGGTTGAGGTTTGATTTGATTTATCAAGTTTTCCCAAAATATGATTTGTTTTTGATAACCTGTGAGTTGATAAGATCTGTGATTTGGTGAACGATATCCTAGATGTGAAAATTGATTTGAAAAGTTTTCTTCATATCTGGGGTATGATGAACGGTTATAAAAAGTTTTTTGAAGAGGTTTTGGTTTTTGTTTGGAAACCTGTTTATGAGGTATGACATAGGGTTTAACTGGTTTCTTTGGTTGGTTTTCAAAAACTTTTGGCTTGACAAGTGGGGTTTTGATGACTTGAATGGGTTTTTTGCTTATTTGTTGTTTCTTGGAGTATTTTTGTCCCGGACTAGTTTTTCCAACAATTGAAGAACTCATTGTAGGAAAAGCAGTTGGTACAGAAGTACTACCAACCTCGTAAAAGGAATTTTCTCCATTCAAAAAGTTTTTTGATTTGATGGTTTTGTTGGTATGTTTGATTTGGTGAGTTAAAGAACTAGCTGAGTCTGTTTCAGAATTTAAGACTCTTTTGAAAGACTTTTTGGAAACAGTGAAAGCAGTATCATCCGGGCTACAATTGATAATTGTTTCGTCATCTGAATCTTCCTCATTAACAGATGTGAAAAGATCTGGTAGAGTTGATTCAGAGTTTTCACAAATTATCATGTTTTCTTGATTTTCTAGTTCTTTTTCAAAGGTTTCTCTACCAATTCCTGGTCTGTAACTCGTATCAAATTTTCCAGTACCCAATGTGTTTGCCTTGGTGAAAATATCATCACTGAGTTTTCTGGCAATTTTGATAGATCCACATTCTGTATCAATCTTTTGTTTTCAGATTCAAGAAAAGTGATTTGGTTTAAAGAATCAGTCAGTTTTTCATTTAAGATTTTGTGTTTTTCAGTTGACTCTTCAAAGTTTTGTGTCAACTGAATGATTTCCATTTCTAAAACATCTTTTGTTTCAGAAGAAATGACTGATTGATTTTTTAATTCTAATTTCTTTTTCTGAATTAGAGATTGATTTAATTGTTCAAAGACGTGATTGTAATCTTCTGATTTTCTTTCAACGTCTCTTTCCAATTTGGTCCTTATTCTGGTTAATTCTGCAAATTTGAGTTGTAGGGTTTGTAACTCACATTTGAAGATTTCAGAATTAACCACTGTGTCATGGTATTTCTTGAGATCAGCTTCTAAACTTTTCTCAATTTTGGATATATGGGACTCAAAAAGTAATTTAGAAAAACCTAGTTCAGATATCATAGACCATACCTGTTCTATGACATTTGGAGCTCTTGAAGTTGTACCAACTACGAAGCAGAAGTTGGATTGTGACGGTTCATTTTCGGCTTCGTCTTCAGAGGTTGGCCAGTATTCCACATTTGGTTCGTGGATTGCCATCAAAGCTCTTTGGTTTTCTTGGTTTTCCTTTTTCTTTAACTCATCGGCTTTTTGAGCATAGTATGCCGAGTCTTTTATTTTTGTCTTGTTTTTGGCTCGGCACTCTCTTGCGTAGTGATTAGTTCCTTTACAATTGTGACAAATAATCACTTCTTCATCACTTTCTTCCTTTTGACTTTTGATTGGAAGTCGTTCCGGTGCTTGAGTTTGGATTTGTTGGGAAGATTGGGAGGAGTTTTGTTGGAATCCAAGATTTTGGTTGTTTGAAAAACCATTATTTTGATTATTGTATCCTTGATTTTGGAATCCCCGGTTTTGGTTTTGAAGACCGTTATTTTGGTTATTGTTTTGATTATTTGAGTTGGGATTGTTTTGAAATCCCTGGTTTGAGTTATTTTGGAAAGAGGGTCTTTGCGAATTTTGTCCAAAATGAGGTCTTGGTTGAAAACCTTGGTTGTTTTGACCAAATTGTGGTCTTGGTTGAAATCCAGAATTATTTTGTCCAAATTGTGGTCGGTTTTGAAAATTCGGTTTAAAATTCGATTGACTGTAATTTGGAATAAATCTTTGGAGATTTGTATTTGCAACCAAAGCACACAATTGTTGGTAGTCTGCTTCATCATTTAAATCAGTTTGATCAAAAGAATTGTTCAAAAATGATTGATTTTGAAAAGATGCTTGATTAAAATGATTGGGGTTTTGTTCATGAAAAAGTGTTTGGTTTTGGTTTGATGTGGAAACGAGAGCAAGTGGTCCTCCAAAAGCTGTAGAGGTTGGTGGGTCAATCGAGGATTCATACGATTGAAGTTCTCCGTACAAATTGTATAGAGATTCCGTATGAATGGCAGGATTTCCCTGAATGATGAGTTTAACCATCTTCCAGCTTTCGTAAAGATTGTTTAGAAATTTAAGATTGATCTCGTGCTGTGTCTTTTTAATGCCCAAGTTATTCAATTTTACCATGATAAAATTGAACCTATCATGTGCATCATGGATGGTTTCTGATGAAAGCATCTTGAAATTATCGAATTCATTTAAAACAGATGTTCTTTTATTTCCAATAATTCTTTGATTTCCACAAAAACGGTTTTTTAAGTTTTCCCAAATTTGATTCGCAGTCAACAGTATTATGTCATCCATTTGACTTAAAATACTGTGGGGAATTCCGGACACAAGCTCCTTTTTGGCTTGGAGATTCAACCTTTTCTCGGTTTCATCAATAGTTGCTTGAGTTGTAGCAAGGGTAGACAAATCCTCTGGAGTAGTATATGTTCCTTCTACACATTTCCAAACATTTTCACTTATGGAGTTAAGATGAAGATTCATACGGCCAACCCACGAATTATACTCTTCAGGTATAAGTATGGGTGCCCGTGAACCAGATCCTAAGCTGTTGGCAATTGAAACTGAATTCATGTTAGAATAATTAGCAGAAGACATGTTTTTAAGATTTTTAATTTTAATTTAAAAAGAAGGATTTTTAACAAGTGATATTAAAATGAAATATTCAAAGAAACGCTTATGGAAGGTTAATATAAACGCTAACCAAAAGTATTTGATGAAAATTTCAAAGTAAATCACACGAGCTCTGATACCAATTGTTGAAAATATAAAATATGATCACCACAAATAAAGGTTTGCACCGTTTATTGTGTGACAAATATATATATATATATATATATATATATATATATATATATATATATATATATATATATATATATATATATATATATATATATATATATATATATTAAAGATAAATGCGGAATAAATAATAAGAGTTGCAGAATAAAAATATATAATCTGATCGCCACAAATAAAGGTTTACACCGTTTACTGTGTGAAAGATATATAAATAATATAAATTGCAGTAATTAAATGACTTAAAGCGATAAATAATATAAATGACTATAATTAAAAGACATAAAACGATAAATAATATAAATGACTATAATTATATAAATATATATATCAAGTAGGTTCGTCAATAGATTGACTGAACTGGTTTATAACAGGACTGTGGAACGACTGGTCTATCAAGTAGGTTCGTCAAATAAATTGACTGAACTGGCTTAGGGTTGGACTGGATTTCTAATAGACTGTGTCTCTATTTGTTCTTGTTTGATGATCTTGTTTGATGATCTTGTTTGATGATCTTGTTTGATGATCTTGGTGTTCTTGGTGTTGATCTTGGTGTTCTTGGTGTTTTTCTTGGTGTTCTTGGTGTTTTTGGTGGTGTTCTTGGTGTTTTTGGTGTGTGTTCTTGGTGTTTTGGTGTGTGTTCTTGGTGTTTTGGAGAGTGTTTGGAAGTTGGAAATAAGATGGTGGAAGTTGGAGAGGTTTTTGAGAGAGTTTTGGTTTATAATTATGTGTTGTAATGAAAAAAATGGTGTAAAATGGTTTATATATGGAGTTGTAAGGGTTTTGGGTGAGTTTTGATAAGTTTTCGGAAGTTTAGGGACTGAAAATGTAAGTATTTCATCTCAGAAACACGCGGGTCGTCGGGTCGGTTCGTGGGTCGCGTTTCCGGGTTTACACGCGGGTTTTTTGTGAGAAGAAATGGATCAGCGCTGGGTCGGATCGGGTGCGGGTCTTGGGTCGGAATAGTCCGCGAAAATTGTGAGTACGCCGGATCTTGGAGGCGGGAGCTGGGTCGAAGCAGGCGGGTCGGAAGCCGGGTTTGTACGCGGGTTTTTCGTGAGAAGAAGTGGAGCGTCCGGGTCGGACGGATGGAGCGGTTCGGGTGGTTCGGATCCGGAGCTGATGGGTTGCAGGCGGAGAGTGGGCCGGAGCTGGAGAGTGGGCCGGACTGCTGGGCTGGTACTGTAGCGGCCTGGTTCCTTTTTTATTTAATTTAAATTGATTTTAAATGTTTTAAAAATCAAAATAAATTCAAATAAATTAGGAAAAATCATTTTTAATTTATAAAATTAATTAATTCTAATAAAATAAATTATTTAGAAAATATATTTCTAAAAATTCATTTTAAATAGATTTAATTTAATTTTCTTTTGTATTTTTCTTTGTTTTGGCTTTAAAAATCATTTTCTTATTTTTCTCGTTTTTAAACTCGAATCCACGCAACCTGAAATGAACTGATAATATTTGTTAGATAATAAAAAACATTTCGTCTTATTTCAATAATGGTCACATACAAAAACATTTTGAACAGATTCGTCAATTCAGAAAGGTAATTCGGATTTTTGGGTTTCACCCGGAATTTTGGTGATAACAATTTGGGGATCATAAACACAGTTGTTGTGTAACCATCAACTCTCAGTGGTAATGCTGAGAATCTTCATAAGGGTTACGTTTACATGAAAGTGAAAGTGATGGAGAAGAATAGATTGGTAAAGAAAGGTTGGGAGTCTCACAGCTAATCATGGTGATAATGATTTGCGATCATCAACTAGAATTATTGCAGCCATATACCGAAATTGGTTCGATTCCGATAATCATAGGACTACATTTGTTGGTACTAGAATAGATACAAAGAGGTCAACCGTCAGTACCTTGTTATATTCTTAAATTCACGAATGAATTTACCATGATATCCAAAATAAAAAAATTGTGAGAGAGGGCGAGAAGGTAGGCGAAAAGAGCGGAAAGAGATATTGTGATGATGATAGAGCCGAAATGTCAGGGACAGGTGGCAACCATCAATGGTCACACTCTGGGACAGAGAGTGTCAGAGCTGCAGGCAGGATATAAATCCCTGTCAAATCAAAGATATCTGATAGGATCATCTTGAGAAGTACAAAAGGTGATCTGTCAAATCAGAATAATTACAGAGAGAGTATACCATCTTCAAAAATGGAAGTCTCGAGATTGCTGCACCTGTCTATAAATGGAAAAGGAGAGTAAGATATACAAATCACACAAAAAAATATACAACAACCATATACGCTAAAAAATGGTTGACTGACACGCCTAGGTCGTCATGCGGTAAAAAATAGTAAAATACCTCACTCACACTAGCACAGTGGTAGTCAAGGTCGATCCACAGGAGTTTCGTGGTCAAGATAAGACGATAGCTTGCCAACTGTAGTGTCACACTACAGCCAGAGGGACTAACTTCTACTTTCCCAAAATCACACGAAAACCTCAAATCCAAACTGTTGAAAAATACGATAACTAATCTCCACGAACAAGGTTTTTAAGCCTATTACCGTGTGACAGATATGTATTTTATCTATAATATGCGGAATAAATAAAATGGTAAATCTAAACTAGACAGTATTTAAATAGACAGAAAGCGGTAAATAAAGTAAAAGTTAGAAGTTAGAAGTTAGATGTAATAAACGCCATTATCAACGATAACGTGTTTTTACAATAAGTAAAAAGGTTAGAAGTTAGAAGTTAGAAGTTAGAAGTTAAAGGTTAGATGTAATAAACGCCATTATCAATGATAACGTGTTTTTACAATAAGTAAAAAGGTTAGAAGTTAGAAGTTAGATGTCTCGGTTAAATACAGTCCACATATGTTTTGGTTTTCATGGTTCAATTCGGGTGTATTTGATATTTGGTACAGTTGATTTATAATAGTTAAAATAAATCAATAACGACACGGATAATTTTAAAAGAACTTATCGGTAGCTGCGGAAGATAGCGTTTTTCTTGATATGTCGATTTCTTGTTCTTCACGGTAAGATGAGGTTTTGGTGATTTTTGGTGTCGGGTAGAGGTTGTTTAGAGGTTTGGAGTTTGGTGTCGGGTAGAGGTTGTTTGGAGGTTTGAGGTTTGGTGTCGGGTGGAGGTTTTGTTTCTTGCGGTTTTGCGGTTTGATCCTCGTTGCCAAATGCAGAGATTTGAGAGTCTTGAGGTTTCTGGTCGTGGGTTTCTTAGAGAGTATATGAGTGTATAATACTTGGTTGATTGGGTGTAACAAAATAGCAAGAGAAAGGCTCAATTTATAGTTGCTGAACACACAGCGTTCGCGTCGCGACCATATGGTCCGTCGCGTCGCGAAGCTGCTCGGCTGGTGGTCGGTGCGCTTTTTGTCGGGTCAGTGCGTCTTCGCTGGTATGTCGAGCTTTTTGTCGCGATTGCTTTTGGTCGCGTTGCTTTTGGTCGCGTCGCGAAGGGTTGGGTTGGTAGTCTCGCGATTAGAAAGTTGGTGGTGTCACGTTGGAGCTCTTTGCGTTCAAGCTCTTCGCGTTGCGACCATGCTGGCCGTCGCGTCGCGATCGCTGGGCGATTTGGACTTCTGCTTTGCTTCTTTTCTTCACGTCGCGACCGTAGGGTCTGTCGCGTCGTGATCGCTGTAGCAGTGTGATATTTTGTATTTTGCTCTTTGGTTTGAAGCGTTACTTCCTCAGGTTTGGATGTTTTCTCAAAGTTTCTCGGGTCTTGATTTATTCTTGTTTTTGATCTCGAATTCACGCAATCTGAAATAAACTGATAATATTTGTTAGATAATAACAGTTCATCTTATTTCAGTGATTTTCACATACAAAAATATATTTTTCAACAATTTCCCCCTATGTGATCATTACTGAAATAAGAACAGATTAAAAGGTAAGGTTGAAAATTCTTGTAATTTGGATAAGACATTTATAAAACCATATCACTTGTTTTGAAAGAGTGTGACTAGATTTTACTTATGTTTTGAAAAAATGTTTGTCAAGAATATTTGTTTCTGAATCAAAGTCTCGAGTTCGATTATCAAAAGGTTTTTTTTTTTTTTTTTTTTTTTTTTTTGTATATGTATTTTCATAATATTCCTTAAGATTTTATAGCATTTATAAAGACGACAAGTGATCTTAATAGGTCGATTCAGATGAATCCTCATAGGTATAACTCACACTTGACTGAGGTGTTTGTTTGTTCTGGGTGCAGAACTGGTGTATAATCACTAAAGATGAGTGATATCTCTCAGTTTTGAAGGTGTTGACTTATGCTTAATGTGGATTTATACCTATATACTTTAGTCACTTGGTCTTCATATTAGATAATCAATCACATAAGACTGGTTTCGGCATTACTCAGCGGGTTTCTTCATTCATGCCATTGATGTTCACTCTCTCTCCGTCGGTAAATACATGTAGAGGGGTTTAGAAATATTCATAGTGCATTTTGCAACTAAGAATATTCAATTATGAAGGCTACAGTATTCTGGTAAATCTTTGGTTTTGACGGCTATATTTGATAATGCTTTTGAGAATTCGTTGTTTGAGAGATGTCTGTCTTGATGGATTGTTGTTGTAAATCCTTTTTTCTTTGGTGAAGTGTTCACCTTTGTCTTTATCTTTTCTTGATTTGTGTGAATACACATTGTGTAAAAGATATCTGATGTGGTTACCAATTGTGATTTGTTGACAGCTTTTGTTGGATATGACTTTGTCGTTTCTTCATTTGTCAGATTCGTTATGCCAGATGATGAAGCTTTTTCTTTGAAGTGGTTTGATCGAGGATAGGGATAGGTGATATAATAGACAGTTTGTCTAATATATATAAGAAAATGAAAGTATCGTCCCTGGTCATTTTGATATCTAAGCAAAAATGAGAATAGCATCACGGTATAAGAGTATAAATCCTATAAGTCATAATGAAAACACCTTTGCTCACAGAAATGAATTCCACTTAGCAGTTAAAGACGAGGCACAATTTCTCACATGGGTTTGTTTTTCATCTGAATCTCCTGATCTTATGTCCCTTAATAGATAAAATCGTTTATAATTGAAATAAATTCAAAAGGAATAGGGGAATGTACATAACAAAAATGTTTGAAATTTGAACCTTCTCTTCAATTAAGAATCAATATTACTGAGAACATTCATCGAGCATAAGTATCTGAAAATTTAGTCAAGAAGATGTTAATCACATGGTTCTATAAAAGCTTATTATGACAAGTCTTTTATTGTATTTTTGAAGATTTGTTTTTCTGAATGTTTTTGGAAATTTTGGTTATTTGAATGTTTTTGAAAATTTTTCTTTTTGAATGAAAGTAAACACTCTTTTGTACAAACAAAAAGTAAGAGATTAGGGATGGATGTTATCTGGATTCAACATTCCTAGACGGCCTAGGAAGTATTGAAACTTGGTTTCGTCTAGAGCCTTAGTAAAGACATCGGCAATTTGATCTTCTGTGTTGATGAAGTGCAATTCGATATGACCTTTTTGTATGTTGTCTTTGAGGAAATGATATCGAATGTCGATGTGCTTTGTCATGGAATGGTGCACGGGATTGTGAGAAATGGCGATTGCGCTGGTTGAGTCACAAAATATGGGAATTTGTGATACTTTGTAGCCATAGTCACGTAATTGAGTTTGCATCCACATGACTTGTGAACAGCAGCTTGCGGCAGCTACATATTCAGCTTCTGCGGTTGAAGTGGACACGCATGATTGTTTCTTTGAAGTCCAACTTACCAGTCTGCCTCCTAGAAATTGGCAAGAACCAGATGTGCTTTTTTTGTCTAGTCTGCATCCTCCATAGTCGGAGTCGGTGAAAGCATTAAGCTGAAAATCAGAGTTAGCTGGATACCAAAGGCCAAGAGATGGAGTTCCTTTAAGATATTTGAAAATTCTTTTCACAGCTATGGCATGAGATTCCATAGGATTGGCTTGGTATCTGGCACAGACACATGTAGAGAACATGATGTCGGGTCTGCTGGCTGTGAGGTATAGGAGTGATCCTATCATTCCTCGATATTTCTTTTGATCAACAGGCTTGCCATTTAAGTCTGCATCTAATTTGTAACCAAGGGACATTGGGGTTTTTGCTGTATTTGATTTGTCAAGAGAAAAACGAGTTAGAAGATTTTTAACATAATTTTCTTGATTGATGAAAATTCCATCTGATGATTGTTTGACTTGTAGTCCAAGAAAAGTAGTCATTTCTCCTATCATGCTCATCTCAAATTTGCTCTTCATCAAATCTGCAAACTTGATACTCAAGGATTCATCAGTAGAACCGAAAATAATGTCATCGACATATATTTGAACGATTAACAGATGTTTATTAAAAATTTTACGAAAGAGAGTTTGATCAATTGAACCTCTTTTGAATCCTGATTCTTCTAGAAATGTTGACAATGTTGACAATGTTGACAATGTTGAATACCAGGCTCGAGGTGCTTGTTTTAAGCCATAGACTGCTTTTTGTAACTTAAAACTGTGATTTGGGAACTGTGGATCTTCAAAACCTGGAGGTTGTTGAATATACACATCACGATCAATCTCTCCATGTAAAAATGCACATTTTACATCCATTTGATAAACTTTGAAGTTCTTGTGTGCTGCATATGCTAGAAAGATACGAATGGCTTCGAGTCTTGCAACTGGAGCATAGGTTTCATCGTAATCGATTCCTTCTTGTTGAGAATAGCCCTTGACAACAAGTCTTGCTTTGTTTCGACAGACTATGCCTTGATCATCAGTTTTGTTTTTGAAAACCCATCTTGAACCTACTACAGTAACGTCGGGAGGAGTAGGAACAAGATCCCATACTTGGTTTCTTTCGAATTCAGCTAGTTCTTCTTGCATGGCTTTGACCCAGTCTGGATCTTTGAGAGCTGAATGGATGGTTTTAGGTTCAGTCATGGATAAGAATGCTCCGTATAAACATTCATTTGAGGTAGCGGCTCTTGTTTGAATACCAGAATTAGGATCTCCTATGATTTGTTCTATCGGATGATTCTTGGTCCATTTGTTTAGGCGAGTTTTTTCAGGTATTTCGATTGGTGTTTCTATGTCCCATTGTTCTACTTGGTCAGGTGATTCTGTTGGGAATAGATTTTGGTTGTTGTCAGATATGTCTTTTTGGATTATGGGGTGAGAATGAGGTGAAGAAGGTTCCCCCATAGATGATGCACTGGGATCATTTTGGACAGGTGGATTGGGAGTGTTTAAAGAGGAATTCAGTGTTGGTAATTCCCCCTCGACTTGATCTGTATTTTCTTGGTTTGATTGTGAAGTTTCTGCATCGGAGTTTCCTGTAGGAATTGTAGAAGATGTTAGAAATTCAGAACTATAAGCGGTTTTGGGTTGTTCAAAAAGTAAATTAAGATCAATTTCTATGTTCATGTCAGGAGATGGTGTTTGTGGAATTGGATTTTGAAAAATAGTATCTATCATTTGTGAACCAAAATGTTCACGATCCAATTTTCTGACATAAAATTCATCGAAGTGGACATCGGTACTTTCTTCAATTACTCTTGTACGTTTGTTCAGTACTCGATAAGCAGCTGAGGTAAAAGAGTAACCAAGGAAAATTCCTTCGTCTGATCTTGATTCAAATTTTGAAAGGTGATCTTTGTTATTCTTTATGAAGCATCGACAACCAAAAATATGAAAGAATTTGATGTTTGGTTTTCGGTTGTTAATGACTTCATATGGTGTTTTATGAAGTTGTTTGTGGATTAAAGAACGATTTTGAGTATAGCAAGCTGTGGCTATTGCTTCTGCCCAGAAGTATTGTGGCAGATCAGCAAAGATGAGCATTGATCTTGCAGCTTCGCACAGAGTTCGGTTCTTTCTTTCAACAACGCCGTTTTGTTGAGGAGTGTAAGGGGCTGGGAAGTTGTGTTCGATGCCTTTGTTTTTGAGAAATGAGTCTAGAGTTATGTTTTTGAACTCTAAACCATTATCACTTCGGATTCTTCGAACTGGTCGTTTGAGCTTTAATTCAATCTGTTTGATGAAGTTGATCATTTCTTCTGGTGCTTCTGATTTCAGCCTTAAAAAGAAAACCCAAGTAAAGCGTGAGTAATCATCAATAATAACAAGGATGTATTTCTTCCCTTTTATGCTTTGGGTTTTTGCAGGGCCGCAAAGATCAATGTGCATTAATTCTAGTGGTTCGGATACACTAGATTCAGGAATGCTTTTATGAGAGGATTTGGACAGTTTTCCTCCTTCACAAGCTGCACAAAGAGTTTCATTATCAAGTTTCAGAAGCGGCAGTCCGCGAACAAGATCATTTGCAATCAACTTGTTGATGTAGCCGAAATTGAGATGGGAAAACCGACGATGCCACAACCAACTAATATCAGCAGAGGCTTTGGACAAGAGACAGATGTCTGGTTTTCCATAGATAAGGTCCATATCTAGTGGATACATGTTGCCTAGACGATCAGAATTAACTAGAATGGCTTTGGTCTTGGCATCCGTGATTATGCTTCGCTGTTTGGTGAAAAGAACTTCATGATTGTTGTCACAAAGTTGTGATATGCTGATTAAGTTGTGTTTCAGGCCGTCAACGTAGGCTACTTTCTTGATGGTGAAGTGACCATTTGTTATGTTTCCATAACCTTTGATTCTTGCAGTCATGTTATTTCCAAAAGTCACATCTTGTTTGGATTCTGTGGGTTTGAAGTCTCGTAGAAAGCTTTGGTTTCCTGTCATATGCTTGGAGCAGCCACTATCGATATACCATGTGCCATCCTTGGGCTCTCCAGCACAAAATGCCTGCAATCAGACAGAAATTTTAGGTACCCAAACCATGGTGGGTCATGATTTGTTAATGGTTTTTGATAATTTGGAATCATTGTAGTATTTGTTGATTGGACGGACTGGTTGAGGCTTGATTTGACTTATCAGATTTTCCCAATTTAAGATTTGTTTTTGAAAACCTGTCAGTTGAAATGGTCTTTGATTTTGTGAAAGGTATCCTATATGTGAAGATCTGTTTGATAACCTTTCTTTTTATCTGGGCTCTGAATGGTTTTGGAAAACGCTTTGATGATTGAATGGAATTTGGTGAAATGATGGTTTCTGAAAGTTCCTTGAGAGATTGAAGTTTATCTTTTGAAAGTGACTTTGAATCGGTTTTTGAAAAGGTATTTGTTTTGGATTAAAGGTTTGTTTTTGTGGCACAGCGCTTGGTTTCAAAGGTTTTTCTTTGAAAACAAAGGGCCTGCTTTGTTCTATTGGTTTACTGACAGCTTGAATGGGTTGTTTATTTGTCTGTTGTTTCTTTGAATACTTTTGTCCCAGATTATTCTTTCCAATAAAGGTTGAGTTTAAAGAGGGAAAGACAGTTGGAACAGAAGTACTGCCATTTTGATGATCAGAATTTTCTCCATTTAAGAAATTTTCAAGTTTGATTGTGCCATCATTCATTGTTAGTTTAGTAGATCTCAATTGATGAGTTACTGAACTAGCAGAGTCTGATTCGGATTTTAAAACTCTTTTGAAAGACTTTTTGGAAACAGTGAAAGCAGTATCATCTGGGCTACAGTTGATAACTGTTTCGTCATCTGAATCATCCTCATTAGCAGATGAGAAAAAATCTGGTAGAGGTGATTTAGAGTTTTCACAAATTGTTCCATTTTTCTTTTCAGTCTCTTCATTTTCAAAAGATTTTCTTCCAATTCCCGGTTTATAATTCGTATCAATTTTGCCAGTTCCTAAGTTATTTGCTTTAGTGAAAACACATCACTCAATTTTCTGGCAATATTGATAGAATTCAGTTTTCCTTGAAATCTTTGATTTTCGGATTCAAGAAATTTGATTTTCTTTGAAGAATAATCTAGTTTTAGAATTAAACTAGTGTTGTTGTCAGTTAAATCTTGAATTTTTTGTTTTAACTGAAGGACTTCCTTTTCTAAGGTATCTTTTATTTCAGATGAAATAACAGATTGATTTTTTATTTCTAAGTCCCTTTTTTGTTTTAGAGCTTCATTTAATTGTTCTAGGATGTGATTATTTTCTTCAGATTTTCGTTCAATGTCTCTTTCAAGTTTGTCTCTAGTCCTTGTAGATTCTCCAAATCTGAGTTGCAAGGTTTGTAATTCAGATTTGTAGATATCAGATTTAACTATTGTGTCATGATACAGTCTGAGATCAGCTTTTAGACTGTTCTCAATCTTAGTCATGTGGGACTCAAATGGTGTTTTTGAAAGACCAAGATATGAGATCATAGACCATACCTGATCGATGACATATGGAGCTCTTGTGGTTGGTTCATTGTCAGCCATGAAGCAGAAGTTTGACTGAGCGGGTTCAGTGTCTGTTTCATCATCAGAAGTTGGCCAGTATTCCACGCTAGGTTCGTGGAATGCCATAAAGCTTTTTGCTTTGCTTTCTGTTCTTGTTTCTTCAGCTCTTCGGCTTTTTGTGCATAGTAGGCTGAATCTTTGACTTTGACTTTGGCTCGACAATCTCGGGCATAATGATTTAGTCCTTTGCATTTGTGACAAATGATTACGTCGTCATCATCATCGTTATTGTCAGCCTTTTGGCTCTTAACAGGTGGTCTTTCAGATGTTTGAGTTTGTTTCTGTTGAGATTGTTGTGAATGATTTTTCTGAAATCCAGAACTTTGGTTATTATAAGAGTTGTGATTATTTTGAAAACCGCGATTCTGAAAGTTTTGTCCAAAAGTGGATCTTTGTTGAAAATTTGGTCTGAAGTTTGATTGATTATGATGTGGCAAAAATCTTTCGAGATTAGTGTTTGCTACCAAAGCGCACAATTGTTGGTAATCAGCTTCATTATTTGGATCAGACAAGTCACAAGAATTACTTGAAAAAGCTTGGTTTTGATCAATTTGACTTTGATCATGAAAATGTGTTTGGTTTTGAGAGGATGTTGACAACAAAGCAAGTGGTCCTCCAAAAGAAGTTGACGTTGGTGGGTCAATCGAGGATTCATACGATTGTAATTCTCCGTACAGATTGTACAAAGATTCAGTATGAATTGCCGGATTTCCCTGAATGATTAGTTTGACCATTTTCCAGCTTTCATAAAGGTTGTTTAAAAATTTGAGGTTTATCTCATGCTGTGACTTTTTGATGCCCAGATTATTCATTTTGATGGTAATGAGATTGAATCTGTCATGAGCATCATGGATGGTCTCATGTGAAAACATTTTGAAGTTGTCAAATTCGTTTAAAACAGATGTTTTCTTGTTTCCAATGATTCTCTCATTTCCTTCAAAACGATTTTTCAAAGTTTGCCAAATTTGGTTTGCAGTTAAAAGGATTATATCATTCATTTGGCTTAGAATACTGTGGGGTATTCCAGAAACAAGCTCGTTTTTGGCTTGAAGTTCAAGTTTCTTCCTTTCATTCAGTATATCCAAGTTACTCGTAAGAGAGGTCATGTTATCTGGTAGAGATCCGTCTACACATTTCCACACGTCTTCACTTATAGAGTTGAGATGAAGATTCATACGACCTACCCATGATTTATATTCTTCGGGAATAAGAATGGGTGCTCGAGTACCTGAACCTATACTGTTAGCAATAGATACAGAATTTATGTTTGAGTAGTTTGCGGAAGACATTTTTTTTTGTTGACGAAAATGTGATGTTAAAATGAAATTTTTAAAGGAAACTTATTGGTGGTTTATAAAAACGCTACACAAAAGTTCTCGACAAAAATTTTCAAAATAAATGACACAAGTAATTTTTAAATGTTTTTTTTTTTTAATATATTTAATTTTTTTTTTTTTGATGAACAAGTGATATTAAGATGAAATTTTTAAAGGAAACTTATTGGTGGTTTATAAAAACGCTACACAAAAGTTCACGACAAAAATTTCAGATTAAATCACACGAGCTCTGATACCAATTGTTGAAAAATACGATAACTGATCTCCACGAACAAGGTTTTTAAGCCTATTACCGTGTGACAGATATGTATTTTATCTATAATATGCGGAATAAATAAAATGGTAAATCTAAACTAGACAGTATTTAAATAGACAGAAAGCGGTAAATAAAGTAAAAGTTAGAAGTTAGAAGTTAGATGTAATAAACGCCATTATCAACGATAACGTGTTTTTACAATAAGTAAAAAGGTTAGAAGTTAGAAGTTAGAAGTTAGAAGTTAAAGGTTAGATGTAATAAACGCCATTATCAATGATAACGTGTTTTTACAATAAGTAAAAAGGTTAGAAGTTAGAAGTTAGATGTCTCGGTTAAATACAGTCCACATATGTTTTGGTTTTCATGGTTCAATTCAGGTGTATTTGATATTTGGTACAGTTGATTTATAATAGTTAAAATAAATCAATAACGACACGGATAATTTTAAAAGAACTTATCGGTAGCTGCGGAAGATAGCGTTTTTCTTGATATGTCGATTTCTTGTTCTTCACGGTAAGATGAGGTTTTGGTGATTTTTGGTGTCGGGTAGAGGTTGTTTAGAGGTTTGGAGTTTGGTGTCGGGTAGAGGTTGTTTGGAGGTTTGAGGTTTGGTGTCGGGTGGAGGTTTTGTTTCTTGCGGTTTTGCGGTTTGATCCTCGTTGCCAAATGCAGAGATTTGAGAGTCTTGAGGTTTCTGGTCGTGGGTTTCTTAGAGAGTATATGAGTGTATAATACTTGGTTGATTGGGTGTAACAAAATAGCAAGAGAAAGGCTCAATTTATAGTTGCTGAACACACAGCGTTCGCGTCGCGACCATATGGTCCGTCGCGTCGCGAAGCTGCTCGGCTGGTGGTCGGTGCGCTTTTTGTCGGGTCAGTGCGTCTTCGCTGGTATGTCGAGCTTTTCGTCGCGATTGCTTTTGGTCGCGTTGCTTTTGGTCGCGTCGCGAAGGGTTGGGTTGGTAGTCTCGCGATTAGAAAGTTGGTGGTGTCACGTTGGAGCTCTTTGCGTTCAAGCTCTTCGCGTCGCGACCATGCTGGCCGTCGCGTCGCGATCGCTGGGCGATTTGGACTTCTGCTTTGCTTCTTTTCTTCACGTCGCGACCGTAGGGTCTGTCGCGTCGTGATCGCTGTAGCAGTGTGATATTTTGTATTTTGCTCTTTGGTTTGAAGCGTTACTTCCTCAGGTTTGGATGTTTTCTCAAAGTTTCTCGGGTCTTGATTTATTCTTGTTTTTGATCTCGAATTCACGCAATCTGAAATAAACTGATAATATTTGTTAGATAATAACAGTTCATCTTATTTCAGTGATTTTCACATACAAAAATATATTTTTCAACACAAACCAAGTCCAAAACGAATCATAAACTAAATGAAACTTAAGCTTGAACCTAACCTAGATTGCTTACTGAAATCAGAAGTAAGATTCAGAATCAGAAACAAACAAGATCAATCCAAAAGCATTCAAAGCAATAAAGCATAAATAAAGGTAAATAATGCAAACTAACATGAACCGAATGATTAACTTGATTAAACTCCAATCCAGAGGGTTCAAAATAGTAACATACGAAAATAAAAAGCTATAACCTACTGCTACTGGTTGGCACTATCCAGAAACACCAAGCTACAAGCTTAAAACAATTGAACTAAAACTAAAAGTAGAGTAAAAACATAAAAATACCACAAAGGGATGATGAAATCTTGAAACTTGAGTCAAAGTCACCGAAAGTCCACCTTAGGGTCTGATCTTCGCCTGCGGACTTCGACCTAATGGCCTCTATTTATACTTGTGGAAAATTAGAACCCGCGCCGCGCAGAGCTCATAACCGAGGCGCGCGTAGAGCTTTATCACCGTTTTCTCGTGGTTTGAATTTCTTCCACCGCCTCATCTTTGACGTGGCGCGTCGCGCACACATGCATCCCCGCGGCGCGCGTGTCCAGTCGACTCCTTTTGACTTTATCTTCAAACTTCTTCTTTTTATACGTATTTAACCCCTGTTTATAACTTTTCTTTGCAAACAAGTACTGACACAAAAAGTGAGAATACCAATGCATATATGATATATTTTCACCAAGAATAAGGGCTCAACAATGACTAAAATACTTGATATTATTAGGCGTTGTCAAACACCCCACACTTGTGCCTTGCTTGTCCCTAAGCAAGAGAGTTTTTAATAGATTCTAACTAAGACTCAAACAATTTTTGAACGCGTTCAATTTCAAAGCTTATTGTCCCAAGAGTTAGATTGAAATAGTTTTTGAAAACATAACTAAAATATTCTTTGGAATTCATGATTTCTAAAGAACCCTTGATCACAAATTTTCTGTCCACAATGAAGTGTACGTACTCATTCAGATTCTAAAGGCTATAAAAGAACTATCGATGACTTTCGATGTTGTCCGTGTAACGAGCTTTCAGAAATACCATCCCAGACCAGATGATCTTAGGTGGCAAGGTGCATAAGTCCCACCCATTTTAGGCTTACTGACTCGAACAACAAAGACCACTGATTGACAGTCCCTTCCTAAATTCCAATCCTAAAATACTCCAATATTCTAACTCTTAAAACTCAACTTATTTAACTAAACTGATAGCATGATAACAACTAAATAGTATTTCTTGAAAAATACCAAAGCTATGACATTCACAAAGTATTTGTTTCAAAATTACAATCTAATAAAAATTTTGAAAAAATTGCTAAAATTTTGAAAATTACTGATTTCGCAAAAATTTCAAAAAAAACTCTTTCGACCGTCCACACCCCACACTTAAAACCGTACAACGTCCCCGTTGTACAAAATTATTTCAAAACAAGGGAGAAAGAGTTAATGTAACACCCGACTTTTAAAACAAAAACACCCGTGAAAATTTTTCATTTAAAACAAAGGTTTCAATACGTAAAACCATAACAAAAGGGGGTATATTTCATTAAAAACGGGTACAAGTGTATCAAGGAGAGTATAAAGTACCATAATCTCCTTTGTAGCCGGGCTGCTACTGACAGCATCTATAAGTCCACTTCTTGAGTCACGGACTTTATCCTTACCCTTAATCAGGGTTATGGTAACCTGCAGGGACATTTAACAAACGGTATGAGCTACAAAGCTCAGTGAGTAATCATATCTGCAAATAACGTCACACATATCTAAGAGAATAATACCAATTAAACTCTTAACACAGTTTTTGTCCCACAAATCATAGTCATCATTGACCGCACCATATGTCATAGCCTTATAGGCCACACCAAAACATTTAACCTGTTCAGATCATAGCCCTGAGGCCGCACCAATAGTTTCATTGTTTAGATCATAGCCCGAAGGCCGCACCAATATAGGTTCAATAACCCAAAATCATGGTCCTAAGACCGCACCATTTAATTTCAAAGATAATTATCATATCTAACCTGTTATTTGCACATTGATCAAATCAAAGCTGTTAGCCACATAAATCCACATATATACAAGACAAAATAAACATACAAATTCTCAATTACCGTTTCTGTCCCATATTTCTTAGTCACAATTGACTGCACCGTATTTCCTAGCTATATAAGCCGCACCATGTGTCATGACTGTACCAGCCGCACCAAAACATTTTCAACATATAAATCATAGCCCTAAGGCCGCACCAACAGGTTTTATAACCCGATATCATAGCCATAAGGCCGCACCATTTGGATTTAAGTTTAATATCATAGCCATATAGGCTGCACCAAAAATCATAGCCATTTAGGCTGCACCAGTTGGATTTAACATCCAATATCATAGCCACAAGTGGCCGCACCATTTAATTTTATTTCATTATATAATCGTTTGTGGCTCACGGCTCCGTTCTTGTCATTTCATTGACTCACGGCTTATCCGATATTGCCTTTTTATTGACTCACAGCTCCGTTCTTGTCTATTGCAGACTCACGGCTTAACTGGTATTGTCTTTTCAACGCATCTGTCAACTGTAAATTGTGTCCCCCAAAGCAGTTTCAATCTGTAACAGTTCAATCATCATATATCACATATGATATCAGTGAGATTACTCACCTGGATGCTAGGTGCATCTAAATCCCAGTTGTTTCTTGCCTTTGCACGTACCACAACCATTTGTCCCATACCTATATATTCATTTACATATCAAATGATAATAGGTTAATAACCATTTCAGTTGACTCTAATACATAAGAGTCAAATATTATGCAGCTATAAATCATCCCTAGATGATAAACTTTCCATTTACCATCTTTTCATGAGTTATACACATTCCCGAGGCATCGGTATCGTTCTACAGTGCCCCCGAGGAGTCGAAAACTCAATTTAATATTTTTCCCAGACTTTTCAGACCATCATAGACTTATGGTTCAAGTTTGAGGTCAATCGGACAAGCCTAGCAAAAATTCACATGTTTGAGCTCTCTGTCAGGCCGGCGCACCGCGTCTGGAACTGGGCGCACCGCGCCTGGATATGGGCGCACCGCGCCTTGCGCCTGGGCAGGGTTCCAGAGCAGTCACGATTTTACACTGTAGCATGCAGTTTTGACATTTTAAGTCCTAAATACACGACTTAATCAGTAGGGGTTTGTTCTAGGACCAAAACCCTTGACTAATAACAAGTTTTAAGCCATTAGAACCACCTTAATCACACCAATTCATGATTTAGGGTTCTTGAGCAACATTTCAATTTTTCAACAATAGCAACCTACTTTGCTGTTTTTAACATATGTTCTTACTACATGAACATGTTTAAGCCCAGAAATCATATACAAACTCCATGGATTTCACTGAAATTGCAGATTTCAGTTTACCCACAAAACCCACCAAGAACACTTCAAGAACTTGGAATACTAACCTTGTTTAACTTAGGAATCACCAATTCCAAGCTACTAATCCGATTTCTTGCTTCAACCTTCAAGGAATTCCAGAAATCGTGCATCAAAATTTCTTCCCGTAGCTTCTCCAAATGATCAGCCACATAGGGGAGTCAACTCTCCTATTTATACCTCCAGATTTTTCAAATTTAGTCCCTAAGTTCCATTTCTTGAACTTTTGGCACTTTTATCACATTTTATCATATACAACTTTCATTTCTTATATTTTTGCCACAAGCAAACAATATTTTTACATAATTGGTCCTTCACATGGTCAAATGACCAAATTACCCTTTTATGGTAAAATGACCAATTTACCCTTTTTCTAGTATTAACTTTCTAATACTTAGAACACCATATTAAATCATAAATACACTATGATTAACATATTAATACTTAACAAAAGTATAGTGGTGTTACAAATTCTCCTCTCCTTCAAAAGATTTCGTCCCCGAAATCATACCAACAATCGAGGGTATATCTCTTTCTCGTTTCAATTCTGGTCTTCCATATCATATGGAAACCTCTATGGTATTGCCAAGGCACTTCAACCATACTAATCTTTTTATCTCGCAGCTGATTTATCTTCCGGTCAAACACCTTCTTGGTTTGTCCCGGGTACCTTAACTTCTTATCTACCTTCATTTCAGCATGAGGTATTCGTTGAAATTTAGTAATCCATGTCCTCAGCACTATGAGACCCATAGAAAACATTATAAATATCTTGAAGTTTATCACGAAACTTCGATCAGTACACCAAAATTCTTACTCTTTAGGACATATGGAAAGGTCCAATAAATGAGGACTTAACCTTCTTTTTGTCCCAAATAGATTTTTAGTCTTTCCAAGGGATCTTTTGATTACCTCGTCATTCCTCATCTGGAATTTCAACGGTTTTACTCTTTAGTTCATGTACTGCCTTTACTGCTTCTTAGCCATTTTCAACTTTTTTCTCGTATTCATCAAGTCTTCTTTTTAACTTGTTTCAAAATCTAAGATCTAGCCAGCGGCTTTTCCACAGTTCCAATTTAATAAATCGGAGGATAGCACGGTATCCCATACAATACTTCATACGAGCTATTAAAACACTAGTATAATATCTGTGATTATCTACAACTTCTACCAAAGATAGACGTTATTCTCATCTTCCACCAGAGTCTAAGATGCAAATTTTGGGCATATCTTCTAAAGTCTGCATCATTATCTCGCCTTATTTATAAATCTGTAAATCATATACAGTACTTACTAGTACTTTTGAACTAATAATTCTAGGAATTGATGCCAAAATCAGCAAATAATTCTAGTACCTCGACCCGATACAGTCGACACCTATAGCGCACGTCAACAAATTTCTTTTTCTATGTAGTTTTCACTACTTTTCAATCTTAATTTCTTCCTTACTCAGTATAAGTCTACACTGATTTCACTAACCGGTCTATTAATTCTCATATAGTATCATACCCATGCGGTATTTGCAAAAACTTTATTACAAAGTCTATAATAATATCGTCCCATTCCTCTTTAGGACCCACAGTGGCTAAATTTTCCGTATGCTTCTAATGATTTGACTGTAGTTACACACAAGTCAAATACTTTTCACATGTCTTTCAATATCTTTCTGTAGTCCCGGCCACCAATGCGTAGGTTACATCATCCTACACAGTTTGGTACTGCCTCGGGCATTTTGCATATCTACCCCAATATACATCTTTTAAGGGTAAATTTCATATCTCGCTTTGCTTTGGAACTCACATACACAACCACCAAGGGTTTTCAATCGTCGTGAGTTTCTAGCTAACTTCTTTCAATAGCTAATCATTCATTCATTTTTTTATGTTTTTAGACTTGCACACTTCTTTTTGTGCTACCCGAATCAACTCAGGTAATCAATTCGCCACATTCATGCAGGTGGTTGTATCTTTCAAAAAATTATTCTTTTCAATTCAAGGCATCTATAGTCACATATGCCTTTTCGAGATGGTACGAGATTTCATAACCGAAATCTTTAAGTAACCCATCTATCTTCGCTATCTCATATCTAGCTTCTTTTTGATCAATTAAGTACTTCAAACTTTTATGATCCGTATAAACAGTAAGCTTTACACCATATAAGTAGTGTCTCCCAAGCTTAAATGCCAAATCATAATTGCTACGGCAATATCATGTATCCAAAGTCAACTCTGGATGCATTTCTGTAATCCAGTTTATCTTCTCCGCTTAGCGATAATGCTAACACCGGAGCTTCACACAAGGTTTATTTCAACCTTTGAGAAGTTATTTGGGGTCTTTCTACCCACTCCAACTTTTCACCTTTCTTGGTCAACTTTAGTCAACTAGACATCAATCAAGGAGCAGTTTTTTTCTACAACTCTCCTATAATAATCCGTCAATTTAAGGTAACTACAATTTTAGTCAGATTCCTCAGGCGGTTCCCGTTTTATCACAATATCATTTTCACTGGATTTACTTTAACATCTTTGGCACCGTTATCATGCCCAAAGAATTAAAACTTCTTTTAGCTAAATTTTTCATACTTGGAGAATTTTACATATCATTTAACTCAGTGAAGTAACTCCAATATCTGGTATAAATGTACCTCATATTCTGTCTGGTTTCGGGAATATCAGATTCTCAGTAGTCAGTGCACATACACATCAACTCGTCTTTCTTCTTTTCAAACAAGATAGGGCTCCATATGATGACACATTCGGTCATAAGAGACCCCAATTCAAGAATTTATCCTAATTGTTTTCCCACACTGCCATCTCTGCAGATGTTAATCAGTATAGAGCCTGAATAACAGAAATGGCTCCCAAAATCAGTTTAATCGTAAACTCTTCTCATCAATCTGGCGAAAATTCTGGAAGTTCTTTGCAGGAAACATCCAAGAATCCATTTAAAGTTTTACACTTCTATCGCCACTTTATTTAGCTTGGCCTATACTGCATATGCCAACTAAAACATCTTTCCTTTACTAACTCCTATCAGAGTTTAAGCAAAGAAAAATAACTGGTATTCTCAACAACTGTCATTTACCATGGATTTTCGTCCATTTCATTTCTGATTTTAGAACCACAATGTTCATATTTCTACAATTCATGTTAGCATCATTCATTGCTAACCAATTCATATGCACAATTTCTTCAGATTCACTGGTAGTCATCGGCTTCAGATTTATAGGGAAAAATGGTCTCGTAAATCCTAAGCAAACTACCTTCCAGGTGTTCAATATCTTGAACATATTTGCTAGCTGCTATAGCTACTTTCAACATTTCATCCCTAATCATTGATGAAATATTCAGACATTACATCAAAGTCACCGATCCAAAGCATAGCTCCATGGATCAAATATAACGTATACGGGGATTATATTCAAAACAATCATATCTGAGACCATATCAGTCTACTCACGAGCTTCTTCCACAATCTACTGGAATGCTCATGTACCACTGGTCCTTTTTGACCATTCGTTTCTTCTTTCTTTCCTCCCTGTTCTTTCCTGGGTTTATCACCCGTTACTCCACATTTAGCATGTGAACATTTCGTAGGCAAGTGATCTATAGCTCCGTGCTAGACACACTTCCGTGCCATCTAACAAGCTCGAGCAATATGCTCCTATTTTCTGTAATTTCCACAATTCAACGATAGAGTCTTAACTCTACAAGTTTTCTTAGTGCTTTTCATGCACTTCTTACATCGCATCGCCTTTTTCATTTTGGTCCCTTCCCTTTAAGGTTGGGCCTAAATCGTGGTAACTTCTCCTGAAGCGTCCACTAACATTTTTTTGCTTTTCTTGTAGTCTCAGCTACTTTTCTTTAACCTTGAATATCGGTCAAGGTGAGCACCCAATTTCTTTCTCTGACCACAGCAGCTACTATTGCTTGTCATGTGGATTTTCTGCTACTTGTCTCCTTGTCCTTCGTTCAAGGGAGCCTTGAGAAAGGGCTGGTCCACCTCTTAAAGCTCCACGCCCCAAATTCCTTCCAAATAAGATTTGCTGCTCATACTTCTTATACATTAGAAGTCAGCAACAGTTAGGTTATATTATATAATAACAACTTATATACACCTAACTATACATCGTGTCTACTATCTCAAGGTTTAAGTCCACGAATCTACTGTATAGACACCTAGTTCACTTAAACCACGGCTCTGATACCAACTTGTAACACCCGGCTTTTAAAACAAAAACACCCCTGAAAATTTTTCATTTAAAACAAAGGTTTCAATACGTAAAACCATAACAAAAGGGGGTATATTTCATTAAAAACGGGTACAAGTGTATCAAGGAGAGTATAAAGTACCATAATCTCCTTTGAAGCCGGGCTGCTACTGACAGCATCTATAAGTCCACTTCTTGAGTCACAGACTTTATCCTTACCCTTAATCAGGGTTATGGTAACCTGCAGGGACATTTAACAAACGGTATGAGCTACAAAGCTCAGTGAGTAATCATATCTGCAAATAACGTCACACATATCTAAGAGAATAATAACAATTAAACTCTTAACACAGTTTTTGTCCCACAAATCATAGTCATCATTGACCGCACCATATGTCATAGCCTTATAGGCCACACCAAAACATTTAACCTGTTCAGATCATAGCCTTGAGGCCGCACCAATAGTTTCATCGTTTAGATCATAGCCCGAAGGCCGCACCAATATAGATTCAATAACCCAAAATCATGGTCCTAAGACCGCACCATTTAATTTCAAAGATAATTATCATATCTAACCTGTTATTTGCACATTGATCAAATCAAAGCTGTTAGCCACATAAATCCACATATATACAAGAGAAAATAAACATATAAATTCTCAATTACCGTTTCTGTCCCATATTTCTTAGTCACAATTGACTGCACCGTATTTCCTAGCTATATAAGCCGCACCATGTGTCATGACTGTACCAGCCGCACCAAAACATTTTCAACATATAAATCATAGCCCTAAGGCCGCACCAACAGGTTTTATAACCCGATACCATAGCCATAAGGCCGCACCATTTGGATTCAAGTTTAATATCATAGCCATATAGGCTGCACCAAAAATCATAGCCATTTAGGCCGCACCAGTTGGATTTAACATCCAATATCATAGCCACAAGTGGCCGCACCATTTAATTTTATTTCATTATATAATCATTTGTGGCTCACGGCTCCGTTCTTGTCATTTCATCGACTCACGGCTTATCCGATATTGCCTTTTTATTGACTCACAGCTCCGTTCTTGTCTATTGCAGACTCACGGCTTATCTGGTATTGTCTTTTCAACGCATCTGTCAACTGTAAATTGTGTCCCCCAAAGCAGTTTCAATCTGTAACAGTTCAATCATCATATATCACATATGCTATCAGTGAGATTACTCACATGGATGCTAGCTGCATTTAAATCCTAGTTCTTTCTTGCCTTCGCACGCACCACAACCATTTGTCTCATACCTATATATTTATTAACATATCAAATGATAATAGGTTAATAACCATTTCAGTTGACTCTAATACATAAGAGTCAAATATTATGCAGCTATAAACCATCCCTAGATGATAAACATTCCATTTACCATCTTTTCATGAGTTATACACATTCCCGAGGCATTCGTATCGTTCTACAGTGCCCCCGAGGAGTCGAAAACTCAATTTAATATTTTTCCCAGACTTTTCAGACCATCATAGACTTATGGTTCAAGTTTGAGGTCAATCGGACAAGCCTAGCAAAAATTCACATGTTTGAGCTCTCTGTCAGGCCGCGAACCGCGTCTGGAACTGGGCGCACCGCGCCTGGATATGGGCGCACCGTGCCTTGCGCCTGGGCAGGGTTTCAGACCAGCCGCCATTTTACACTGTAGCATGCAGTTTTGACATTTTAAGTCTTTAATACACGACTTAATCAGTAGGGGTTTGTTCTAGGACCAAAACCCTTGACTAATAACAAGTTTTAAGCCATTAGAACCACCTTAATCACACCAATTCATGATTTAGGGTTCTTGAGCAACATTTCAATTTTTCAACAATAGCAACCTACTTTGCTGTTTTTAACATATGTTCTTACTACATGAACATGTTTAAGCCCAGAAATCATATACAAACTCCATGGATTTCACTGAAATTGCAGATTTCAGTTTACCCACAAAACCCACCAAGAACACTTCAAGAACTAGGAATACTAACCTTGTTTAACTTAGGAATCACCAATTCCAAGCTACTAATCTGATTTCTTGCTTCAACCTTCAAGGAATTCCAGAAATCGTGCATCAAAATTTCTTCCCGTAGCTTCTCCAAATGATCAGCCACATAGGGGAGTCAACTCTCCTATTTATACCTTCAGATTTTTCAAATTTAGTCCCCAAGTTCCATTTCTTGAACTTTTGGCACTTTTATCACATTTTATCACATATAACTTTCATTTCTTATATTTTTGCCACAAGCAAACAATATTTTTACATAATTGGTCCTTCACATGGTCAAATGACCAAATTACCCTTTTATGGTAAAATGACCAATTTACCCTTTTTCTAGTATTAACTTTCTAATACTTAGAACACCATATTAAATCATAAATACACTATGATTAACATATTACTACTTAACAAAAGTATAGTGGTGTTACAGTTACTCCTTAGACGGTTGACTGCTTGATGGTACTCGATTGTCACAGGTTACAAATACACGAACTACTTACGCTTCAGATTTAGATTTCTAGGAGTTCTAACGCAACAGTAAAACACGTCGGTGATCATGGCAAGTGGAGGGGGCACGGTGACTCCTCACTTTCCTGACACAACTCCTTCACAGATTCCGCATTTGGTATTACATGCATCACTCACAAACAACATTAAATGCAAAAAAAACAAACAAACAACTAAAATATAAAGCAAATACAAAGATAAAAGAGTATCATAGGTTTGGTACAATATCTCCAAAAAGTGAAAAGAAAATACATCAATCATCATGGCGTGTCCCAAATGGACCCGCCTCATCATCATGGGCTCTGGCTGGGAAGGGTCGTGGGCGTCGTCCCTGCTGAGAGGCTGTCTCCACTAGTACCTCCTCAATCCAAGCCAGCTGGTCCTCTATACTGGTGACCCTGTCACCCAGCTCTCGAATGGCTGTCATCACATCTGACAGCTGTGGCTGTGGCTCTGCTGGTGCATCAACTCTCCGGCATCGCTTCGCTGGTCCTTCCTTATGGGCTGGTCGGGGTGCCCGTGATGCCTCTGTCGCCACCCTCACGTATGTACCTACACGCAACTGATGAATGAGCCCATATTTTCCAAAAAACAGACTGATGTGCGCACGGGAGGTATCGTTTTCAAGGTCGTTATGGTCCCAGCAGTAAGCAAGCCATATAATCTGGCCAAGCGAGAAATGAAGTGCCTGCCGGCGATGGGGCTGCTGCCAGACAAACCCGCTGCTCGAGTCGACAAAGAGATCGCCAGCGCGTAAGGTAGATGGAGGAATCTGGTGGGGTCGAGGAGCGCCCACATAAAGGTCATGTCCTCCTCGGACACCTTCTCACCTCCTTGCTTCTACATGACAGAAGTGGAGATGATATGGTGCATAAGGCGATGCAAACGGGTTGCAGAGCTGGCTCTCCCTAGCCGACCCCGCTTCAAACTGAACATTGGACATCGTAGCCCAAATAACCCCGTTGGCATCCCGCTCGGGCTGCCCCTGAATACACGCCTGAAGAAAAGGCGTAAAATGGCGGCTCTCTAGCACCTCCGCTGTATAAATCTCTGTGCGTCTCCCAAAATCCTGACGAGTGCACTCCCGGCTCTCTCCACCCAACCTAAACTGAATCATCCGCAAACGTGCCTCCTGTGAGGCTGGTGTGTAACGAACAGTGGACAGGAACTCCAGAAGAAGCTCCGTGTAGACCACATCATCCCCATTGGCCATCAGCCTATCCCAGCCATGGCAAGTAAACGTGAACCCTCCGGCAGACCAAGTACGGTGGAGAAACGGCTCCAGCTCGGCCCACAGCCTAGCCTGTGTGAAAATGTCCCGGTCCAATATGGTCGCCTCGAGCACCCTGCGAGTAATCAAATCATCTCTCCGCGCCACTTACTCCGGTGTACTCTCTAGAATCTCAGGAAACTGAAGGAATGGGTGATCACGCCTGAAAGTCATCTGTACAAAAGAAACCACACACGAAAAATATTTTTCAAATTTAGTCCTTGTCTTCCCTAGAGAGGCATGGCGCGGCCCAAGAACCAGGCGTAGCGCGCCGTAGTCTGTCATGAAACCAAAACCCCAACTTGATGATTTGACCTGTTAAACTCGATCCAACACCACTACAAGGTAGCCTAACCTCTGACTAGCCCTATAGGGTGATTATTTTGCAAACAAAACACCCTACGAGCCAGCATTGCCGATTTCTAAGTTTTCTAGTTTTTGAGGAAATTACTCAATTTTGCGGCCTAAATGATTGTAATAACTAGTGCAAATGAGTTAGAACAACATACCTCGATCGTAGTAATCAAAAACACGAGAAAAACGCAAGAAAAATCTCTGGTCGATCGGTGCTCTAGAGCACGGCGTGGGTTTGTGTGGGTTATGCGATGAGATACATACCTTCTAAAGAGGATGTCTGACTGATTGACTTCCGCGACGCGCATATGAGTGAGCCGCGGCACGCGTGTCTCCAATCTAACCCCCTGCACATCGGTTTGTGTTGCGACCCCGCGTCGTGCCTTTCTCCATGCCGCGTCGTGGCTTTCAAAACCTCCAAAATCCTTCGTGTGACCCCACACTTGTCTCGAACCAATAATACCTACAAAGACGATGATAATATTTTGCTAATTACTCCTAAGAAACACTCTACCTAACCTATAAAGATGGGTTGCCTCCCAACAAGCGCTAAGTTTAACATCTTCAGCCAGACGGATTCCTCCTACTCTTTCCAATCTTCCCGAGGCATCATCCTTTTCATTTCTGGTGCCGAGTCGTGAACCAATGTCGCCAGCAATGTCGTAAGTTGTGTCATTCGATCACTGACTTGACTAATCCACTGCTGTTGTGCATCCAGGAGCTGGAAGACCTTTGCCTCCATGCACCGTGCATCCTTTTCATATTCCTGATGTCTTAGTTCCATCATTTCCATCATATCAAGTAACTGCACCTTATCCACTGTTGATAGCGGATGATCTTTTGTCTCCTTCAGGATTTCTTCTTTTCCACCTTCACCTTCTCGTGTCCATATCTTCCTTTATCCCTGGACCCTGGTGCCATCAGCGGACTGCTGCTCCAATACTTATCATCATACCCTTGTAGTAGAGATATGGGACATCCGAACATGTTAAGTCTACGCTTCCTCGTCCCGAATGAGATATCCAAATCTCCAGTCTTGGAATCCATAACAGCACCAGCTATAGCAAAAAATTGACGTCCCAAGATCAGCGCGGGCGCGTCCTCCAAACTCTCGTATTCCATTACCAAGAAATCCACGGGGTAAAAGAAATCACCAACTTTAACTATCACATTCGTTAACTTGCCCCGGAAAACCTTCGTTGACTGATCAGCTAACTGCAGAACCGTCTTTGCTGGTTCCAGTTCCTCATTTTTATATTTGTCATGCAAGTATCCTAGTAACACATTAACACTTGCTCCCAAATCCAGCAAGGGGTTCCTAATAACCACATCACCCACCGTGACAGTAACCAACGGCGATCCAATATCTCTTTCCTTCTTAGGCAGTGTCCCTAACAAAGCCTTGCTCGCCTTAACCGTCAGCCTCACCATATCCGGTGTAGGAGTCTTGGATTTTCCATTCTTTTCACACATCTCCTGAAGAATAGTTGTATCTTCAGGAGCATCCTTCAGCTCGTCCCATAGTGGTTGATTTATTGATGGCCCAGTCGGCTTACTAGGCTCCTCCTGCTTCTTCTTTACTTTCCTATCCTTCTTTTTCTTAATCCCAGCCACCACTGGCTGGTCATCCATTGGGACTTCGTAGTCCTCCTTAACTTGATTCTTCTTCTGAATTTGAGCATCCTCCTCGTTCTTATTCTCACCTTCTTCAGTCTTAGCCTCTTCTTCATCCTTAACTTCATCCTCATACCCTAACAAATCCTCTTTAGTGACTTTTCTCCATTCTGCTTCAACTGCATTCACATGCTCCTTCCCCGCTCATTGTGTATGATTTGGGTTGATTTCTGTAGTACTGGGCAATTTGCCACTATCCCTTTTCCTTTGGTCCTCGGCCATCTGAGCAATCTGCCTCTCCATGTTGGCAATGGCCTTGGCATTGGCTTGAGTTTGTTGCTGACTGGCGTTGAACAAATTGTACATCTTAGCAATCATACTTTCTTGACTTTCTGGAGCATTGTTGCTATTGCTAGTTGATCCCCTGTTGTTGTTGCTGCTCCCATTTGAATTATTATTATTATGCCTGGTATTGTAGGAATTTTGGGTTCCCTGGTTGTATGGTCTGTAGGATCGTCTGTTATTGTATTGTCCTTGACCCTGACCAAAAACTTGATTCACATGATGGGTCCTTTGTCCCTGTTGCCACCTTGTTGCTGATTCTGTTGCCCATTCTACAAGGTAGTCATCAACCTATCGAACTTCTTATTCAACTCACCTATTTCCTTCTTGACCTCTTTCTTCCAATCTGCATCTGCTCCTTCTGCTGCAGCTGTGTTTACGGGCTTCCTGGTGGAGAAGTTTGCCTTCGACCATTGCTGAGCTGTTCGAGGAATCGCCAAGCATCATCAGGATCTTGTATCATAATGGTCCCACTGGATAATGCGTTGATTATCGCTTGATTGGTCAGATCCGCTCCTTCAAAGAATAGCTTCACCAGCTGCCACTTTGGAATATCATGGTGAGGGCACGACCTCATCCACTCCTTCAACCTCTCAACAGCCTCGTGAAATGCTCTCTCGGATTATGTTGAAAATCATGAATTGCCCGTCGGATCTCGATGGTTTTACTAGCTGGGTAAAACTCTTGCAAAAACTTGGCCTTTAATTGCTCCCATGTGGTAATGCTATTAGGTTGAAGAGAAGTGAACCAGTATTTGGCTTTATCTTTCAAGGTGAATGGGAAGCAGCAACTGCAAGGTCAACAAGGTTACAACAATGATCACTATAACGGTAACTTTGTTCAACCCTTATATTTTTCACAACCAAGAGGGCAATCGGTTGCGTCGCACTTCCAACCTCGGGAGTATGACGATGCGTTGCCCAATTATATTCCTGATAATGTAGAAACTCATATAGAACTTAGACCGCAACTTTTAGGAATATTGCCTGAGTTTAGGGGTTACAAACAAGATGATCCATATAATCACTTATATGAGTTCATAGCCATAGCTAATGCCAATACCCCTAGGAACACCAACAAGAATATCTTTAGGTTAAGATTGTCATCCTAAGGAGCCATCCTTTTAGTGTCATCCTAAAAGGATGGCTAAAAGGATGGCTCAGCAGCATATAGCTTTCTTCAACTTCATTACGGCATTTTCTACAACTGCCTCGTCGATTACGCTAATATTTTGTAAGCAGATTTCATGGCATACATCAATTATGCGGAGCGAAGAACAGACATAGCCTCTACGTAATTCTGGGCTCTCATCGTTCACGCCATATATGCTCATGAGAAATTCCCTGTTCCTTTGGATCTACCATTCCATGATTTCGGTACTATACAAGTCCCTTCTTCTTCTTCTTTGGATGATATTTTCAAGTTCGTTGCTCAGATTACTGTAGCCATGCTTTGCCTAGTCCCCGACGATAACCTGATCCTCAGCGCATATCGCAAAATGCTTAGACTTCCTCATTCGATGTGTCACTTTGACCGCGTTACTAAATTTGAACTCCAAAAACCCAAGGGTAAACGTAAAGGTGGTGCTGAACCGTCCAAACCACCAGCAAAGAAAAAAAACGTCATGGTCAACCCAGCAAGTCTAAAAAAAATCTTCCACCCACACCTCCATGCCGTCTACACCACATTCTGATGAGGAAATATCATAGGCAGAAGAACCTATCATTACTCCCGCAGTATCCGAACCTATCAAAACCACGATACCATTTCTGATCCCTTTCATCTATATTTCAGCATCCAGTGGTTTCCGAACATATGACCTCTGTCAAAACTGTTGGGCTGTTAAGTATCAGCACCAGCTGATCATCAGCATCAACTGATCAGTTAACAACATGTTTTGAATCTGATGATTGTCAAAGGGAGGATTATACGCTGCTACTGATGAAGTCGTTAGAAGTTTATCAGTTGAAGCATAATATAGTACTTATCATATTTTTGTAGTTTATCTAGTTTCCATACCTATCATGTTTATAGTTGGGAGTTCCCTGAATTGTTGGGATACTCCAAATATACGTAGGATAGCAGTTGTATAAATACATAGCTAGGGTTTTTGTAATCGCAACTTGGTTAATTAATCAAAAGGATCTCCGTGTGAGATCAAACGTTTCTGTGTAAAAAATACCTTCTTATTCTTGTTTGAGCGATCCTTGTAATCCAACAACTAGTATCAGAGCAGGATCTTTATCATTCAAGAATGTCTTCCTCGTTTTCTTCCACCTCTAGCAACAAGATCCCTCCGTTCGATGCTAACAACTATGGCATGTGGAAGAGCAAAGCTCTCATGGTTCTTGAAACCATGGACTATCAATTGCCAGAGATTCTCAAAAACGGCCCATATGTTCCCCGCTTCACTGTATATATATATATATATATATATATATATATATATATATATATATATATATATATATATATATATATATATATATATATATATATATATATATATATACCAAAGATGCCGTTCCTGGTGAGAAAAAGGCTACTCCTGTTCATGAATTCACTGAGGATGACAAGCGACTTGTCAATTTTGACACGCGAGCCAGAGCTGCTATTGGTAATTCTCTCCCATATGATATTTATCATCTTGTTCAAAATTACATATATGCTAAAGAGATGTTAAGCACTCTCACTGTCGCCTTCGAAGGCACTGCTGAAGTGAGAGCTGCTCAGGAGAATACTCTTAATCGAAGTACGAACACTTCTTTGCATAAAAGAATGAAACTTTCACTCAGACTTTCAATCGTTTCAACTGCCTGGTGAATGACATGAGAAGATTCAACATTGTCAAATTTGACTATGTTCTTGTTCTCAAGTTCCTCAACTCTCTGGACGACAAATGGGAACATCGCGTCGATGTTTTGAAAAATAGTGAGAAGATTCGCACCATGGATCTCCAAAGCTTATTTGGCCATCTCCGCAGCCATGAGGAGATTAAGGCTCAGAGGAAGGAGATTATGAGAGATAGCCAGCATGAAAGGTCAGCTGCTTTATTCTCAAAGAATCAAGAGGATGCTGAGTCTGAGACTGCTGCTGGTGAAGAGTTAGATGCTGAAGATGAAGAGTTCAAGCATATGGCAGACCTTGCATCCCAAGCGGCACTAATTGTAAAACATTTCAATCAGTACAAGGATAGTAGACGAAATGGGGCACAACGTTTTCCTGGTGGATCTAAACCGAATTTTTCAAACTTCAAGAAATCCATCAGTGACAGTCCTAAACCCATTAGTGATAAGAGGAATGATGGAAAGTGCTTCAACTGTGGATGTAATGAGCACTTTGCTAAGGAGTGCAATGTGAAGAAAGACGACTCAAAGGGTGAGTCATATGAAGTCAAGTACAAGAGACTTGTTGCCTCTCTCAAAAGGGAAAACCTGGGATCTAAAGTGCTGATCACTGAAGAGGAAAAAGAGATGTGGGAAGAGGAGGCTGATTCCTCTGATGATGAAAATCAGAACATGTGTCTGATGGCTGTGACTGGTGGGTCTGTTGAAGAGTCAAGCAGTAGCACCAGTGCTGCTGATGCTGATATGGTCAAAGATTGTGACTCCTCTGTGTATCAGATCAAAGATTTTGTCAATTTATCGTTAAATGGAAAAATAAAAGCTTTTGAGTATTTGTGTGTTTGTCTTGAAATCTCTAACTTTAACAGACACCATCTGACTCTTGAAAATAAAAAACTGAAAAATCAATTTAAAAACAAAGATCTTGACTACTCTAAACTAAAAATTGAATGTCGTGACCTTATCTTGTCTAATAAACTGATTTTTGAGGAAAAACAAGCTGCTAAAAATGTAACTAAAAACATTCAAATGATCATCAAGAACTGGACCCATTCTCACAAAAAGGTTTCAAAATTGATAAATGATCAGATATCTTTTCAGGCCACCAAAATTCTTGGTGGAGATTTTGAATCTGCTGTCAAGAGTTTAAAAAAAGTTGAAACTGAACCTGCTTTTCCTTCAAAAGAGGAGTTGATTGAGGATTTCAAAAACAAATTTGTTCCATCAGGTTTTCAAAAAGAAACGGAACTTATTGATAAACATCGTTCTATTGACAAAGAAGGTGACATCAACATTCAAACCAAAATTAGTGTTATTGATCACTCCTTAAAAGGATCTGAACAGGAAAATGTTGGTGTTAGTACTGAAAATCTCATCAAATTTCCAATCTCTGATGGTGAATTTCATATTGTCACAAACATTGCCTGTGAAGCTTCTGAGTGTCTCACATCTGCTGCTACCTCTGATGATTCCAAAAAGAAATTTACCTTCTCAAAAGAAGTAAATAAATTCATATTTTCATAAACAAAGAAATCTAAACCCATCAGAACATGTTACAGATGCGGTGATTCATTTCATATGACATATCAGTGCATTTTTGAGTCAAGGTCTGACAGGAAGATAAACATTGTGACTCGATGTGATAAATGGACCAAAAAGGAAAATTCATTAAACTGTCTACCATCTGATTGTTACAATATCCTATCCTGTTTCAAACCCATTTCCAAATGGGCTTACTGAGGTTCTCATATGTGTTTTAGTATCTGTAGGGCCAGGAAAATATTTGGTATCTTGACAGTGGATACTCTCGTCATATGACTAGATACAAGTCCCTGTTGGAAGATTTTGAGAAGAAAAATGGCCTAGTAGTTATGTATGGTGACAATAGTCATGGTCTAACCAAAGGCCATGGCACCATTCATTGTAAATCTATACAATTTTCTAATGTTTCATATGTTAAAGGTCTTAAACATAACCTCACCTCCATCAGTCAGCTGTGTGATGCTGATTACGACGTCTACTTCATCAAAAGGGAAGGAAATATCATCAATGCTGCCAAAGAAGTGGTTCTCTCTGCGAAACGAAATAAGGACATCTACATCCTGGATATGTTCTCAGCTAATCAATCCCTGAAGAGGTGTTTCTTCTCTCGAGCACAATCTCATATCAACTGGCTATGGCACAAGAGTCTGTCGCACTTGAACTTCAAGAATATTTCCAAAATTTCAAAAGACCAGCTGTTCGAGGTCTTCCTAAGATAAACTTTGTCAAAGACAAAGTATGTTCAGCCTGTGAAAAAGGTAAACAAATCAAAGCCTCTTTTAAATCTAAGCAGTGTTCCTCCATTGTATCTCCTTTCAGCTTGATGCTTATCGACCTCTTTGGACCTTTTCATGTTGCCTCACTTGCTGGCAAGAAGTACTCACTGGTAATTGTGGATGAATTCTCTCGCTACACCTGGATCATGTTTCTAAGGAATAAAAGTGATGCTACTGCTGAAATCATCTCACTAATCAAGCAATCAGAAGTTCTTTTCAATCTAAAGGTGAAACAACTGAGAAGTGATCATGGCACTGAGTTTCGCAATCAAACTCTAGAAGACTTCTGTAAATAAAAGGGAATCCTTCAAAACTTCTCTGTTGTGAGAACTCCTGAACAGAACGGTGTTGTTGAACGGAGAAATCGAACTTTGATTGAAGCTGGGATAACAATGGTGGTTGATGCTGGTCTCCCTCTGTCCTTATGCGCTGAAGCCATAAACACCGCCTGTTACACTCAAAACAGATCCATCATTGTCAAACGACATGGAAAGACAGCCTATGAAGTACTGAAAGGTCGATCCCTTGACATTTCCTACTTTCATGCTTTTGGTTGTGCATGTTTTATCTTGAAACAGGGGGAGCAGCAATCAAAATTTGAAGCAAAGTCAGATGATGGTATTTTCTTGCAATACTCTGCAATCTCCAAAGCCTTCGAAATCTTCAATGTGAACAAAAGAAAAGTGATCGAGTCTATTCATGTGCAGTTTGATGAGTCAACCCTTCCTCATCAGCATGAAGTACACGAGCACTCAGTCCTTGAAGAACTTCTCATTCCCATCTCATCTGCTCCACTTGATAAAAGTCATGTTCCATCTGCGCTACCCTCCACTGATGATCTTTCTTCATCCTCTCCTACTGATGTGTCTCGTCTCGAGCCTCACTCTGCTGATGTTCTATCTCCTGGACCTTCTGCATCCCCTGAAGCTCCCTCTGATGATTCTATACCTCTTATTAATGTTTAAAGCGAAGAGGCCTCACACTCACAACCTCTTCAAAATGTTAGAGATCATCCTATCAGTCAGGTTATTGGAAATGTCACATCAGGAGTTCGTACTAGAAGACAAGTCACCAGCAACTTTTGCCTTTATGTGAACTTTGTTTCACTGATTGAACCCAAGAAAGTGGACGATGCTCTTCTTGATGCTGACTGGATTAAAGCTATGCAGGATGAACTCCACGAATTTGAGAGACATAAAGTCTAGACCCTGGTTCCACGTCCTCAAGGAAAGTCTGTTATTGGAACTCGGTGGGTGTTCAAAAACAAGATGGATGAAGATGGAATAGTCATCAGAAACAAAGCTCGTTTAGTTGCTCAAGGATTCATCTAGATGGAAGGGTTGGACTACGATGAAACTTTTGCTCCTGTTGCTCGATTGGAGGCTATCAGACTGTTTCTTGCTTTTGCTTCCTTCATGAAATTCAAAGTATTCCAAATGGATGTTAAGACAGCTTTTGTACATGGTGATCTCCCTCAAGAAGTATATCTGAGACAACCTCATGGATTTTGCAGTGAGGCTTTTCCTGATCACGTGTATCATTTAGACAAAGCTGTTTATGGACTCAAGCAGGCTCTCAAGGCCTGTTATGACACTCTGGCATCATATCTTCTTGGAAAAGGGTATCACGGGGCTATCGACAACACTCTATTTATAAAAAGATCAGATGATGACATTATTCTTGCTCAGGTCTATGTCGATGACATTATCTTTGGTTCAACTAATGATAAACTGAGTGAAGAATTTGCTGCTGTTATGTCATCAAAGTTTGAAATGAGCATGATGGGTGAGCTGTCCTTCTTCTTGGGACTTCAAGTCAACCAGTCTTCTCATGGTATCTTTCATCAGTCAGAGCAAATATCTTCAGGACATGTTAAACAAATTCTCATTTTCCGAATGTAAACCAGCAAAGACTCCTATGAGTACTTCAGTGTATCTATCTCCTGATCCCATCGGTGTTGATGTAAATGCCTCATCCTACAGAGGCATTGTTGGATCTCTTCTGTACCTCACTGCTAGTCGTCCTGATATTGTTTTTGCCACCAGCATGTGTGCCCGTTTTCAAGCCAAGCCTAAAGAATCTAATCTCAATGCTGTCAAGAGAATCTTTCGCTATCTCAAGCACACACCATCTTTGGGTCTCTGGTACCCATGTGAGCCCTCCTTTGATCTAGTTGGATTCACTGATTCTGATTTTGCATGCTGTTCCTTGGATCGTAAAAGTACCTCTGGAGGGCGCCAACTACTGGGAAATCGTCTAATCAGCTGGTCAAGCAAGAAGCAGTCATCAGTTGCATGTTCAACTGCTGAAGCTGAATATATAGCTGCTGGTAGGTGTTGTGCTCAAGTACTGTGGATTCAGAACCAGCTGATGGATTATGGATTCACTCTGTCAAGGACACCCATCTGCTGTGATAACACTAGTTCCATTCTCGTCTCGCAAAATCCAGTCCAACACTCAAAGACAAAACACATCGATGTCAGACACCACTTCATCGGGGATATTATTCCATAAAGAGAAGATCGAGCTTCTATACATTTCTACTGAGCAACAACTAGCAGATATTTTCACCAAACCTCTTGATGACCAGAAGATGTTCTTCATTGGTGAATTAGGAATGATCTCTCTGTAAATTGTTTATTTGTTCTTAGTTCATTTCTATTTTTGGTATCACAAAATTACAAACAAAATAAACTTCTTTTCATTAAAAGTTAATTTCTTACATTTTTTTCTTACATTTTTTCTCCTAACTCCTACTAACGCTTGAAGTACTGCCATAATGAGGGATTCCCCATTGTGTACAGCTGATGAACCCTAAGCTCATTCTCATCCACAAAAAGCTGAACTTCTTCTGAGATCTTCACAATACACTGCCTCTGGTCTGTAACTCTCTAGACAGTCGCCGGCCACCAACCTCTCTTATACCAAACCTCCACCTTGTCAAAGGGCTTGTATTCCACCAGTACTCTCGGTGGCACTGGCTGAAGTGCACCCCAACCACAAGAAACCCTCATTGTTCTTCCTGTTGCACTATCAGTCAAAGTTGTTAACTTACTTTCATACCTGTGCAGCCAGATGCCCACGATCACTCCTCCATATGTTCCACCTTGAAACTCTCCTTCATCCAGCATCTCCACCTCCACCTTGTCCCAGCGTTTGAAAGGACTCTCACCAATTTTCTGTACTCGAGTGAATTTTTTTTGTATATTGTGTTTTTTGTGTGCTTTGATTCTCTGATTCTTTGTTTCATTTTATAGACTCTAGCAGCGATCTCGAGACTTCCGTTTTTAGGCGATTCATTTCTTCTAGAATAAATACTTCATGTGACAAATCACCTTTTAATATTCTCAAGGTGATCATGTCAGAGATTTTCGATTTGACGGTGATTATTGATCTAGTATTCAACCCTGACACCTACGTCCCTAGAAGCATGCTGCTGTATGTGTCTTAAGTCTCATTTCTCAGTGGCATAACTGGCCCTGAGATGTAATAGTGCCACTCACTCTCATGAGTGTTCCAGCATAGTCTATCCACTGATGAGAGATTGCCCTGTCCCTCTGATAAAAATTTTCTTTGGGCTTGAGTGATGATTTTTTCTTTCTGCTTCCTCCAGACCCTGTCCCTGGAAACATGATGCCGCATGTCAAGTTTTATGTCCTGCTGAGACATTAAGCACTGACCCGCCTCATCAGCTCATCATTGTATCAGCTGATGACTGTATTGTCTGGTCCTGTTAAAGACAAAGGGTTTCCAATATTCCTTAAATTCTGTATGAGAATTTTATCTACCAGACCCTGTCCCTAGACACTGCTGCTGCATGCACGCCCTACAAGGCATTTGATCCCTCCATGTGCTGACGCAAAGTCTTCAGCACATGAAGTACTGGCTGGTCCTCTTAGCCAATGGATCATTTGGTCATTTGTCGCTGAGATTAACCATTCACGCTTCTGCCTTTATCTCTCGTATCTCAGCCACAGATCTTGACCATTGATGATTGCCACCTGTCCCTGACATTTCGGCACCCTAATCATCATGAGATCTCCTCCCGATCTTTTCGCCTTCCGTATCGCCCTCGCTCAAAATACATTCCCTAAATATCTCTCCACAAACACACATCCTTTTTCAAATTCCTTAAACCCTCTCGCCCACGCAAACATCCCCCTCACCATAAACCCTAATTAGCCTCTCTATAACATCCACAAAAATGTCTCGACTGTTCGAGTTTGTTCTTTCCTCTGGTCTCTCCAAAGCTGCTGCATCTCCTGCCTCAATCGTTCTCATTCTCTCAAAAAATGTGGCAGGCACCTTTGTTATTCCTCCAAAGTTCAAGGATCAGGGTTTCGAATAGTTCGTCGATTTCTTGAAAGGCCATCCTCTCAATTTCGCAATATCGGGTATGCCATATGTCTTTAAACCCTCATTGGTTGCTGAGTTTTGGTACACTTGCGACTATTGTTGAGTCATAAATATAGATTGAGTCAAATATGCTAATCGGATTTGTAGCCAGAATTAACGACTATAATTTTGTTATCGGTTATGGAATGGGTCTGTCCTTCCATACTTAGTTTTCTTTAAATAGCATGTTAAAACCTTTTCTAGGGAAGAACTTTTTGTAATCTTTAGACGGCACTCATACAGAATAGTTCACATCGAATTGTTCTTGAGTTGCACTTTTAATCATTCAACTACAGTTCTTCATATTGCCTGTTCTTGATCTTGTTTATTTACTTTATTCCGCATACTTGAATCTTGATCCGACTCTTGGATTTCAACAATTGGTATCAGAGCAGGAGTTAGTGTTATTCGCGTATCTGTTTTGATTATTCTCATCGTATCAATCGATTTTGATTATCAAAATTTGATCTCTTACGTTCGATTCTTCTTTTGATTCGAACTTACACTTCTGATTCATACTAGTAAACAAGTCTCAATGGCTTTTGACGACTCACATACTCAATCTTTCAATCTCTCAAGCAGCATTGGATCGACTACAAGGACTCCAATTCTATTTACTCAAGAATATGAGGTCTGGGCGCTGCATTTTGAAGATTATGTTCTTGGCATCGAAGAACATGGAGCAACGATCTGGCACGCCATTACTGAAGAAACTCATGTCCACGCAGCCACAAGAAGGGCTATCAAAACCCTAAAAGAATACAACAACTTGCTTGTTACTCACACGAACATTCCTCAAGATGAAAAGGATAAACTAATGTGCAACATTAAAGCATTCAAAATTATCAGGTTCGCTCTCCAAGCTGATACTCTTCGTCTGGTTAGTTCGTGCGAAACAGCTAAAGAAATCTGGGATAGGCTTAAGGAATTGTATTCTGGAGATGCTGACCTTGAGCACTCTATTCAGACTACTCTTCTTTCCGATTTCGGATCTTTTGCACAAGGTTCGGAAGAAACCCTTACTCAGACTTTCAACCGATACAATCATCTTCTAAGTCGATTATTAAAATACAATCTTGCTCGGACTGTTATTGAGCAAAAGGTAACCTTTCTTGATGGTCTTCGTTCCGAATGGAAGGCTATCGTTTCAACCATAAAAGCGCATGAACAGTTCAAAACGTACACTTTGGCTAAAGTTGTGGGAATCCTCAAATCCCATGAAAAGGAAATCATTTCGGAAGCCAAAGCGACAGTTGGTCTCGGTTCACTTGCCCTGGTTGCTGCCGGAAAGAAACCGGCTGAAATCGATTCTGATTCTGACTTTTCCGACGATGATTTGACCAGAGAAGACAAAGCTCTAATGGTATCAAATCCCAAGAAGTTCTTCAAGAAAAACATTTCCAAATTCAAAAACCGAAATCGACAAGGTGGTTTCAATGTCGAAAAAGCGGTGGAAGAAAGCCATAAAAAGAAAAGTGATGAGGAGAAGAAACTCGTTGGCGACTCAAGATACGATTGCCATTACTGTAAAGGCAAGAACCACTTTGTGAAAGACTGTTTGCTCCGAAAACAAGCTGAGAAGAAGGAGCAGGTGAAAGATGAAGCTTATTACGCAAAGAAAATTGCGGAACTGAAAAAGAATGATGCTTCATCTACCAAGGCAGCCTTTGTGGTAAAAGAGGACAGCGAGTTTGGTGCCATTGAGGTCTGGTCAACAGATTCGGAAGATGAGGAGGTGAGGAATCCAACGCATGGTCGATGTCTAATGGTGAAAGCTGATCATTCCGAAAGCAGAGGTTACTCTACCGACGGGTGTCAAACCTCAGCAAGTTGTTTTGCTGCGAAGCCTGTCTATGAACAAGTTGAGGAATGTGAAGCTGTGGTCAAAAAGGTACACTCTATCCTTAAATCTTTAAATATTTGCTCTTCTAGTTATGATACTGAATTAGATGATCTTAGATTTACTGTCTCCAGTTTAAGTGATAGCTTAAAAAGGACACGTCTAAGCAACTCTAACCTAAATGATCAACTGAGCAGGATATCGAATAAGAATGAGGAGAGACGAATGAGAATCGAGGCGTTGGATAGTGAGTTAGTTAAAGCACGGGATGATATTATTTATGTCAAAAGAGATAATTTAGTTCTTGTTAAACAGCGAAACATTTTTTGTTTAATTGCTAAGCGTCTTTACAATAATATTACTCAGTTGCATCTTGATTGTGACATAGGCAGGGGTTTACACAAAATGATTTTGCCCTTTCTTGAGTTGAAAGAGGATGAAATTGATGCTGAATGTCATAGATGTGAAACCATTGTTTCATCTGATGAGGTTTCGGAAGCTTATCGAATCGGACTTGATAAAATTGAAAACTACATACAGTCCAAAGAACACAAAAGTATGGTTAAAGAATATTTTTCAGAAAATGATCATGAAGAAATTAAAACAGCAACCTTAAAGAACTTTCATTCTCTATGCTCCAAACTAAATTATGATAATATTCCCATTAATGAGAATATTTCTGATTTTGATGAAAGTGATATGAGTGAAATATCTGTTGAGGATGAGATTGACTGTTCGGAATTTCTGTCAAATTCTACTGAAACTAAGAAAAATCTTATTTCTGAAAATTCAGTCGCTTTTGCGAGAATTGTTAAAAATGAAGAATCACACACTTTAAACGAACAAGCTACTGTTTTTCCAAATATTCACACTGTACCAAATCAAGTTTTCGTTAAACTAGGCCTAAATACAAAAGATGTAACTGAACTTAAAGTCCTAGTTGATAACGATAATTCCGAAGTATGTGACTCTTTCTTTTGGTCGGAACCAATTGACAACTCAGAAGAGACTAAAGGTCTTTCCGAAATGACATCATGGAAGTCTCGTGGTAACTACATTTCTGGATCATTGAACTGTAAAAAGTCTGTCTCTCAAAATGGTTCATGGGGTACAGTGAATTTTAAATCTAATTCTTCAAACCCTAAGACGACTACTTTCAAGTCTGATTCTAATCACAGCTCGACATCTCATATTCATAAGTCTCCTGAAGAGCTCATTGCCAAAAGGAAACAAATGAATGCCAGGTACAAGAAGAATCTGAAAGAGAGAAAACAATTCTGGAGAAACAAACACGACTCACACCTAACTCAGAAAGTCAACCCACTTCCCATTCGGAAAGTTCAGCTCGCTCCAAAACCAAAACCAACACCTAAACCCTCTGTCTTAACACCAACAACAATGAATCCCACTCATGCTCTCGGTTCAACGGATTCAAAAGGGAAAGGAAAACTCTATCCTGAAATCTCTCAGGATCCTAAAACCAACAAGATTCATCCAACTATGACTATCAAAGCAAAGCTCACCTCTCAATCAGTCAAAAATCAAAATCCCACTTATCTCTCCCACAGTCAGAAAACTCATTATTATCAAGTTTCGAACACATTCACTCCTAAGAAAACTCGTTTTGCTAAAGAACAATGGAAATCCACAAAAATGAAAGTGTTTCGAATTGAAAATAAGAAAAATCAACCATTTGTGAGAAAATTCTTTTGGGTTGAGAGATCATGCATTTTTCCTACCTCTCGTAAATTCTCACATGGGCCCACATTGGTTTAGGTTCCTAAATCTCTCTAACTTGTGCAGGTCCTACGTGACGAACAGTATGATCCGGAATGGTACATTGATAGCGGCTGTTCACGTCACATGACAGGAAGGAAGGCGGAATTGCGAGAGTATCGATCGCTATCGAATGGAGGAAAGGTTAGCTATGGAAACAATGCAACAGGCAACATCAAAGGCTATGGCATGATCACAAATGGTGAAATTTCGATACGGAAAGTGGCATATGTTGAAGGACTTCAGCACAACTTGATCAGTGTTTCACAACTAGTCGTCGGAACTGGTCTTAAAGTCTCATTTGATGAAGATGGCTCCGAACAGGTTGAGAAGGAATCCAAGAAGATAATCTTGAAGTCAAAAAGAAAAGGAGAGATGTTTCCTTTGGATATGAGACCTATCCAAGGAAAACCTGCCATCTGCCTACTCACTAAAGCAACGAACGATGATAGTTGGCTATGGCACAGACGGTTATCTCACATGAACTTTCGAGACGTTAATAAACTGGTACTTGGTGACCTTGTACGAGGATTACCGCTACTCAAGTACGATAAAGATCGACTCTGTGATGCATGTGAGCTAGGAAAACAAAGTCGGAAGAGTCATTCTACAATCATCAACACAAAGATCATCGAACCATTAGAACTTCTGCATATTGATCTTTGTGGTCCATCTGCCATCGAAAGCATTGCTCATAACAAATACATTCTAGTTGTGGTAGATGACTTCTCTCGTTTCACATGGGTATTCTTTCTCAAGCAAAAATCTGAAGCAGCGATCAACATGATTAACTTCATCAAGAAGATAGAAATCCTTCTCCGAAAACAAGTTCGAATGATAAGAAGTGATAATGGGACAGAATTCAAAAATAAAGTTCTAGATGAATTTCTTGTCAATAAAGGAATCTCACATAACTTTTCTGCCCCCTACACTCCTCAACAAAATGGAGTTGTAGAAAGACGAAATCGATCTCTTTGTGAAGCAGCTCGAACAATGCTTTCTTTTGCAAAACTTCCTTTATACTTCTGGGCCGATGCCATCGCAACTGCCTGTTATACTCAGAATCGATCAAACATCACAAAACGGTTCAATCTCACTCCCTATGAAATCATCAACAAAAGAAAACCGAATGTGAAATTCTTTCACGTGTTCGGATCCAAGTGTTTCATTTTTAACTCCAAAGAAAAACGAGTTAAATGGGATGAAAAGGCTGATGAAGGAATTTTTCTGGGCTACTCTCTTACTTCAAAGGCCTATCGTATTTTGAACAAAAGATCTCGAAAAATTGAAGAAACATACTACCTCACCTTTGATGATAGATACAATTCCAGAGCAAAGCATGTTAGTACAAAGACTGAAGACATCTTTCCCGAATCCAATAAATCCGCAATTCCTCTTGTGGATCTATATGAGGAATTCTTAAATTTGTTCGATGATCAAGAAACTGCAAAAACATCAGAAGCAAATGCACGAGATAATCAAGAAGATGAGTTATTAAAGCTTATAGAAAGTACAGTCAGTGGAAATGCATCTTCACAAGACAATTCCACTGATGTTCCGATTCCGAACAATGCTCCTACTACTGTTACTGATGCTCCTATCCAGGGGAGGGTTCAACACCAATTCAAGGGGAGAGCATGGCTCCTGAATCCGAGTCAACCACTCTACCGGTTGAACAAGATCACTCTAATGATAGAAACGATGCAAACTTCCAGGGGGAGAACGGAGTTGAAAACAATGACCTTGACACACAGTCAGAGGTACAATCGGAAGCAGAAGAAATTATTTCGGAAATTAATCCGGAATACGATCCAAATTATCCTCCAATGATAAAATGGACAAGAGATCATCCAAAATCTCAAATCATTGGAACAACTTCTGATGGTGTTCTAACTCGAGCTCAAGCTAAAGAAAAACAAGCCGCATTAATTTCAAAAGTGGAATTTTGCATGTTTCATTCGTTTATCTCCAAGATCGAACCTAAAACAGTTAAATTAGCACTTGATCATGCTGACTGGGTTCAAGCAATGCAAGATGAGCTAAATGAATTTGAACGCAACAGAGTATGGCGATTGGTTCCAACCCCGGAAAAAGCATCTGTTCTCGGAATGAAATGGGTTTTTCGGAACAAATTAGACAAAGAAGGAAATGTCATTCGGAACAAAGCAAGACTGGTTGTTAAAGGTTACTGTCAAGAAGAAGGAATTGATTATGAAGAAACGTTTGCACCAGTAGCCAGACTAGAGTCCGTTCGGATTTTTCTTGCTTATGCAGCACACAAAGGTTTCGATGTCTATCAGATGGACGTCAAGTGTGCATTTCTGAACGGAGAATTAGAAGAAACAGTCTATGTCGAACAACCACCAGGCTTTGTAAGCAGTAAACATCCTGATCATTGCTATGTGTTAGACAAAGCTGTTTACGGCCTAAAACAAGCTCCAAGGGCTTGGTATGAAACTTTAACTCGGTTTCTCAAGCAATCCAAGTTCAAGCAAGGATCTGTCGACCCAACTTTCTTTCGCAAAAAGGAAGGAAGTCACCTGATGATTGTTCAAATCTATGTCGATGACATCATTTTCGGATCCACTCACCCTAGCCTAACAGCTGAATTCCGAAAACTGATGGAGACAAAATTTGAAATGAGCTCGATGGGTAAAATCAATTTCTTTCTAGGCCTAAACATCAGACAAAGCTCAGAAGGCATATTCATCAATCAGGAAGCCTATACCAAGTCTCTTTTAGAGAAATTCGGAATGAAGGGAGGTTCTAAAGTCAAAGTTCCGATGTCTTTCGGAACAAAACTTACTCCTTCACTAGACAAACCTGCAGCAGACATCACTCTTTATCGTCAAATGATAGGCTCACTTCTCTATCTCACTTCGAGCAGACCTGACATTATGTTTGCTGTTTGTTACTGCGCGAGATTTCAGGCAAATCCTAGAGAGCCACATCACAATGCTGTGAAGAATATATTCCGTTATCTCAAAAGAACCGCCTCTCTTGGACTATGGTATCCATCAGGATCTGGCTTCTTTGTTCAAGCATTTTCCGATGCTGATCTTGGTGGTTGTGGATTGGATCGCAAAAGCACTTCAGGTGGATGTCAACTTCTTGATGGAAAACTCGTAAGCTGGCAATCAAGAAAACAGACTTGCGTGTCACTCTCAACAGCTGAAGCTGAGTACATTGCTGCAGCTTCATGCACCTCTCAGATAATATGGATTCAAAACCAACTGAGAGACTATGGAGTGAGTATGAAACGTATTCCTCTTTACTGTGATTCCGAGAGTGCGATTCGGATCTGTCACAATCCAGTGCAACACTCAAAGACTAAACACATTGCACTTAGATATCACTTTATCAAATATCATGTTGAAGATGGCAACATCGAGATTCATTTCGTCCGCTCAAATGATCAACTTGCAGACATCTTTACAAAGGCCCTTCCTGAACTAGCATTTAACAGAATTCTTCAAGGTCTCGGAATGATGGAAGCTGAATCCGTTCCACTTTCTAACTGAAATTTCGATTGGTTCCGAATTTCGGAATGTCTCGGAATCAGAATTTGGACAACAATGATTCGGAATGCATGTATCCTTTCTTTTATTTTTTTTATTTCTTTTGTTTTATTTTTTTTTGTTGTTTTATTCTATTTAATTTTTTTTGTTTTATTTTATCTTATTTTATTTTTAATATCAAAATATCAAAAACATTTTTATCTCATTTCTTTTGTTTTGTTTTATCTATACTTCAAAATATCAAAAACATTTTTTTTTGTTTAATTTTATCGTTTTTTTTTGTTTATTTTGTTCATTTTATCGCCTGTTATTTTCATTTTTTTTCCTCTTGCCCATATCCATGCGAATGCAGATAAAGAAGTCAATCAGAAATCAGAAAACAACAGAAAACTAAATTTTATTTAAGCTACGGGAACAAAGGTTGTTACATCAAAAGCCAAAATAAAAACAACTTCAACCTATAGCTTGTAATAATGCCACATAGGGGGATCACCGGGATGGAAAGCTTGGTAGAGGCGCAGCTCACTCTCATCAACAAACAGACGACTTCTATCAGCTAGTCCCACATGGAACTGGTTGTGAGGAGTGGTCCGAATGATCACCGCCGGCCACCAACCCCTTCTGTGCCAGACCTCAACAAGGTCAAACTATTTGAATTCCACCAAAAGTCTTGGTGGGACAGGTTGCAGAAAGGGATAGCTTGTTGGGACGATCAGTGGCCCACCTCCCTCGCCGTTGTTTAGAGTGGTCATTCTCACCTCATATTGGTGATTCAATACTCTGGTGACAACCCCACCATAGATGCCTCCAGCGTAGTCACCTTCTTGCATCTTGACCTCAACTTTGTCATGACGTCTGTAGGGACGAAGCGCCATGAAATATCTCTTTTGGTGGTAATTTTTCTTTTTGGAATGTGCGTGTTTTCTACTAACACTACTTCTTTTTATAGGCAGATATGACACCGGTTGAGTTTCCAGTTGTGAATATTTAATAACTTTATGAAGTGATGATGCAACCTGCTGTCATTAGTATGTGTCATAAAGGCGAAGACGGCTGATTAGCAACAGATTGGACGTTTCCCTTTCTTTTCGCCGGAGCATTAAATGTTTTCTCATGATAGCCAAATCCTTGTCAGCATTCTTTAGCAAAAATACAATATTTTTTTTTCTTTTTCTCTTTTCTCATTACTAAAAACGAATATCCATGATTATTGAAATCTCAACCAATTTCAATATATGATTTCGGCAATTCTAGTCAAAGATCGCAACTCATTTTCACCATGGGGCGCTGTGAGACTCACCATCCTTTCTTGACCCTTCTATTATTTCTCCATATTCACTACACTTCCATATAACTATAACCCTTATGAAGGTCTTCAGCATTACCACTGAAAACTGATGGTTACACAAATTCTGTGTTCATGATTTCGGAATTGTTTTTACCATCATTCCGAATGAAACCCAAAAATCCGATACCATCAAGGAATTGACGAAAACTTTAAAGGGAATCCCACTCTTTCACTTTTGCGTGTTCTTTATGAAATCTACTATACCCAAGTAATTTCTATCCAAAAAGATCCAGTTTTATTTTTTTTGAGATTTCAAAACAGTTACCAAGTCAGACATAATTCTTCTAATCCTTACTTGTTTTCTTGACTACTCAGGTCAGACAAGTACTGTCTTCCGATTCCGAGCATTTCTCACGTTTTCGGAATCCGAAAGACAGTTCAACCCAACCCATTAACTTCATATCTTCAAAGAAACCTTTCAATGATTCTTATCAATCAATTGATCGTAATTCAACGGGATGCCACATGAACACTTCTGAATCTCTCTTGATTTCGAAGGAAGAGATCTTTGCCCGGGATCAATCAGTTTTATGTCATTTTGACATCACAGACAACCAAATTCTTGATTTTCTTCTTTATATTTGGCACACTCTTGCACGAAAATCGTTATTTGATTTTTCTAATTCTGGTTGATTTTCTTTTGATAAGGATTAAGATCGATGACGTGGAATTTTTCTTTTACTCTTCAAAATTTTTTCAAATTTTGGATGAGATAATCCTGACGTGGCCGTTATAACGTCATCTCCACAGCAGCTACTCTAATGCTTTTCACGCGCCTGTAATGCGTCTTTTCTGGGTATCTCATAATGATACGGCGTGATTCTTGGGAAACGTAATCGGCTAATCCGACATTTCCTTTTCCAAATTACTCTTCAAGGGATATTTAAAGGAAATTCTGGTTTATTATTTCTTTTCTCTGCTTTTCTTCTCTCAAGCAGAACTCTTCGTCTTCACAGCCCTCTTTCTCTCATTCAAGAACTCTACAATGGCTGGTTCATCCTCAGCGAACGAAAACACTTCCTCTTCTCTAATGTTGAAGATCAAGCAAAATCAGAACATGATCATTGATCTTCATTCTTCGAAGTATAATGAAGCTCTTCAACCGATGATTGAATGTCTCAAATTCTCCAGGATCTGCAAAGCCCTAACTGCTTCAGAGGAGGTTCCAATCGTGTATCTCTCATCTGCATACTCATCTGCATTCTACAACAAGGCTGATGATGTCGTTACCTTTGAAGTTGGTTCCATCAAAACTCGCATTTCCAAGTCTCGATTTGGAAAATTGCTAGGGTTCACAGATCAAGCTGATATTGTTGATCCTGATTCTCTTTCGCCTTCTACTCTTCCACAGTTTTTCTACCAACTAGGCTACAAGGGAGACATAACGCAACTTTCCAAGTTCACAAAGAAGAGCCTGCCGCCTCTGTGGAACTTTCTTTTTACAATCTTGTTCAAAAGTTTCTCCGAACGCACAACAGGCACAGACAGTGCAAGTAAGCTTTTTTACTCTCTATTCTATGGCATCTATCATGATATCAATCTTGATTACGGATCAATTCTTTGGAGCCAATTTGTTGAAAGCGTGAACTACAAAAATCGACATTCCGAAATCTCCTGTGCTCGATTTTGGTCCATTGTGGTAAAAAGGGCGATTGAACAACATCATCTTCATATCATGACTGATTCTGTCCTAGCGGTCATTCCGACGCTCTCGACCACACAGTTTACAACCACCAAATCGGAAGATTTTGACTTCATTGGAACCATTCCGATTACAATGTTGGACTGTGTTCCGAAGGACGTCCCATGCATTGTTGCGTATCGTCAACTTCCTCCATCCTAAATTCGTCCTGTTGATCAAGTACATCAAGTTGCTTTTGATAGACTTGAGAATCCGAAGAAAATCATCAAACGAAAAGGTAGAATTGCCGCATCTGACAACGAACTACCCAAACGTCCAAAGAGACTCCGAAAGCTGGTCCAGACTTATGAGTCCGAAAACGAGCTCTCCGAAACTCTTCAGATTCCGACATCCCCACAAGACGCTCCGATTGCCGATAACCTTGAAGATATTCCACCTCCCAAGCCTTCTCCTCCTGCCCAATCACCGCCTCGTGATCCCACACCAAAAACAACCCCTCATTCTAGTCCACAATCCACACCTGAACGTTCGCCCCTCCGAACCACAAACACTCAAAAGTCTCCATCATTATCACCAAAACAAACTTCTATTCCTCATTCCCCTCTTAACAACCCTCCTACCTACATTGATGAAGAGGAAGATATCCTGGTTAATGATGATCAGGATGATCTTTCCGATTTTCTTGAATCTCCATCCAATGTTAAACTAAAGACTCCCAGTTCCTCTGTCCCGATGTCGTCTGATCAGCTCTCGGAAATCTCTGCCAAACTGGATTTACTTCTCCAATCCCAGGCGAATCCCTCTGCCTCCGATTGGCAATCCCAGTTGAAAGATCACAAAGATTCGGCAGAAACCTTGGTCACCGAAAACGTCAATCTCATGGGTAAAATCACCTTTCTCATTGAGAAATCGGAAGTCCAAGTGCGAGATTCAACCACTTCTATTGGCAGACTTGAAAAAGATGTTCTCAAATTTACTCAAGATTTCCGAGATGCTCATGATCGGAACAATGAAAATATGCAACAGGTCATTTCCAACTTCAGTACCTCTTTGAAGAATGAAAAAGAGGCCCTTTCAACCTTACGTTCGGAATTGAAGCAGCAATATTCCGAATGGGTATCTACTATGGATACAAAGGTTGATCAACTGAGGGCAGATTTGGCATCGGAAAATTATTTGATGGATAAATTAGCGGCCAAAGAAACTAAAATCCAGCTCCTCAAGTCCGATCTCCGTCAAAAGTCTGCCATTCTTTCCTCGGCTTTGTCTCAGAACAAAGCTGTTCGAAATGGCATATCGGAAATTGACTCCTTCCTTCATCGGATTGTTGAAGACAATGATCCAATTCTCAATCCTCAGGTGCGTAGGCATCTGACTCTTAAGCTTCATCCTGTATTCAATCTTCTCGCTGCCTTAAAGGGTGTTTCGGAAGGTATGGCCTCTCCGAAACAAGGGGAGACGAAACAAATGAAGAAAGTACATTTAATCAGGAGACTCCAAAGAAAGACACTCCGATTAAATCAAATGAAAATGCTGAAGGAGACGCTGATCCATCAAAAGACAAAGGCAAAAAGATAATGGAAGAACAAGAACCGGATAAGGATGCTGCCAAATCAACCAAGGAGAGAGAAATTGATGAAATTCTCAACCTTACTCGGAAACTTGATGCTGAGGAAGCTGCCAAAAGAGAGGCTGAGTTACTCTTGAAAACTCAGATGTTGTTATTTCCTCCCTGGCACTATAAAAGGATGTAATTGGAAGCAATCACTGAGCCTGTGGAAAACTGGCTTCAACCAGTGACCTCGTACAACACAAGCAATGATGTAAACTCTCAGCTTGACTTTCCGATAACGGCAAAAGCTCTTGTGTTCCGAGGGTTTGAGAAACTCATAGACACCTGTCTTTCTAATTCGGAAGTGAATGACTTGTTATTCACCTTCTATTTGAAGAACGCGCGTCCTCAACATTTAACCTGGAGTTTGAAGAAGATTGTACAGCTTACTCCCCGTCTTCCTGAGGTCACTCTTCCCTTCATAAACTCAAGACTTTTAGCTTTCAGAGGGGATGATAAAGAGAAGATGGAATTCTCTCTTGCTGATCTACCTTTCATGAATCCATTCGACTGGATATCTTTGTTCAACATCTTGTCGAGAGAACAAAAGTATTATCCTATTTTTAATCATGTCAAAAGAATGATTGGATTCTATATTCTTGAAGTTGCAAAGTTGGATGTTGAAGTTGCTGGTGTTCTGGATAAAATTCCTTTGACTGTGAGACGTCCTCCTCCCAAAAATCTCAGCAGGCGAAAAATCGGAAAAATTGTCAACTCAAACTGGAGTGTGGCATACAATTCAAAGGAAGGCCTCGAGAACATTAAACGGATATTCTATCTTTCGGATAAACATCTTCACAGAACTCCGGTGTTGCAACACATTCTTCACATCACCAACAAACTTCAATCCAACACCACTGAAGATAAAACTTGCATCAACGACATGTTAACATGGTACATTGAATTCCGAAAGAGGATCCTGGCAATCATTCCGAAGGTGTTTGACAGACAAGCTGATGAAGTGAAACCTGAAGAATAAAGCATAGTCGCATTTTTGACTCAAAGGGGGAGATTGTTGAGTCATAAATATAGATTGAGTCAAATATGCTAATCGGATTTGTAGCCAGAATTAACGCCTATAATTTTGTTATCGGTTATGGAATGGGTCTGTCCTTCCATACTTAGTTTTCTTTAAATAGCATGTTAAAACCTTTTCTAGGGAAGAACTTTTTGTAATCTTTAGACGGCACTCATACAGAATAGTTCACATCGAATTGTTCTTGAGTTGCACTTTTAATCATTCAACTACAGTTCTTCATATTGCCTGTTCTTGATCTTGTTTATTTACTTTATTCCGCATACTTGAATCTTGATCCGACTCTTGGATTTCAACAACTATATTGCTGATTCCGACTCAATCCATGGAACAATCAGCAATGGTCGAACTCAGGTCTCTCTTTCCGTCGACACATTCAAACGATGTCTTTGTCTGCCCTTCTCCGCCCCTTTCTCCGAACTTCCATCTGAATAAGGTGCCAAAATGGTTGTGCATTTTCTAGGATATGATTCTAGTCTTGCTGGGAAGCGAGATGTAGAGAAAACGGTTCTTCGTCAGTGTTTTCCTACGGGATGGAAGTTTTTGACCGGGGTCATTGGAAGGTGTCTATGTTACAAACAAAGCAGTATAGACCAACTAAACTCGTACGAACTCCGTCTTCTGTATGGGATGGTTCTTAACAAGAATCTCGATTATGCTCGTCTCATCTTTGATCAGTTGGTATTTCTTGTGTCATGCAAGACTTGCACAAACTATTTTGCCTTTCCAAGATACCTGGCTCTGGCTCTACGCTTTGAGTCAATGGAATATGGTTCAGGGCTGATTCTGCATGCACCCTTCCATCACTGTCTCCAAAGATCTTTGGTATATCTGCTCCGACAGCCAAGGATCCTTCCATGCTTGCTTGCATGACTGGGTGGATCTCTTTACCGCATCAGGGGGTATGTTTTCCCAGGTCCACTCATCCTGTCCTTCCAACAGTGTCTCTTGCAAACCCTAAAGACTCTACTGCCTCTGGGTCTCAGCCTCCTTCATCTTAGAGAGCACCTCCGATGTTCACAACCACCCAATCATCTCCAACTAAAGAAAGCTCTTCAGACGCTGAAAGAACTCAGTCTGATTCTTCTTCTGATTCATCAGGTTCTTCATCTGAGTCCTCGTCTGACTCCACAGATCTTGAGATTTCTCCAGTGGCTGTGTCTGATAATGTGTCGCTTAACTCTCAAACATTTTTGTCAGTCAGAATGATTCCATCTCCAGTACGAGGGTTTGGACATATTCGCTTTGCTTCTCCTGAGCCTGAACCAAATGCTCAACCTGAAACCCAAGAACCACCCCCAGAAGTTTCTGTCCCTCTTGTATCCCAACACATATACTTCTCCTCTCCTGACCCTGGACCATCATCTGGTCCTGCACCATCATCTGGTCCTGTTCCCTCATCCTCCGCATCTCAGCCGGATGAAATTCAAGCCTCCCTAAAGACCCTGCTAGAACACTCCCAAAACCAATCTTTTTGCCTTCAACAACTTGAAACCGATGTGGCCTATCTAAAAGAGTTGTCTTACTGGTCCTTGGTGAATGAGATGCCTGAAAATGCATCAGCTGCTGATTTGCCTCACTCTCGACCACCTGGTCCTGATAACACTGATCATCTCTACATGCCACCACCATCCACTGTACCTCGCTACCACCACCACCACCACCATCGACTGCCCCTCTGCCACCTCCTCCTTCCTCTAATGATGCCAAAAAGGGGGAGAATTCGTCTGGCACTCAAACTCAAACCCCTCTTCCTGCAGGGGATTTTATTTGATTGGTAGAGATATTGATTCGTCTCATGCTGAGGGAGAGCATATAGATTCATCTCATGCTGAGGGGGAGCATGGCAAGGCTTCACAAGTTCCATCAAATTTGCTTCAACTTTCAATTGTCTCCCCTGCTGACACTAAGGGGGAGCAAGCTAATCCTGAGGGGGAGCAAAGGCCTAAAGAAAACTCTAACAATGAGGAGGAAGCTAACTCTGAGGGGGAGCCAGAGGTGGCACACGCCTCTGATATTGATGACGAAGAAGGCTTTTTCGATATGCCTTATCATGCTGGTCCTATTTCCATACTATATCCAGGTCAACCCTTTCCTGTTAAAAACCCAAGTACCTCTGCTCCTGGAGGTTCCTCTATTCCAAGTTTGATCACCTTCCAGCTAACGTGTCTGATGATGATGTTCCCTTGGTGTTCAAAAGAAAATGCAAAACTGAGTTCTCCTCAGTACCCGAAACATCAAAACGTTAGAAGACTTCCTTCAAGTTCTCAAACTGGCTAAAGATTGGTGCATGTCCCCTGCACAGGTTGAACAAAATAGCCGCTAAACATAATCTGGTCATGACAAACCGGATCATATGTTCAAAGGATGCTAAGATGGCTAAGCAAGTGGTTCAAGAGGAAGGAGGGATTAGCCAGCAGCAAGATCTTCTGAGCCGTTTTGATTCCATGACTATGGAACAAAGAAAAATTGCAAGTAAAGCTAAAAGCGCAAATAGAAAAATTGATTTGGCAAGATTTAAAGGTGTGTTTTCAAGAAGGCGCTCTATGCTTCCAATCGTCAAGGTGGGATACTCCAAGAACAAAGGGGAACTAATCCTGAAACTTCGTCTTCAGAGGAAAGACAAAGAAGTACTTGTTCCTGAACAAGTCTTTATTCATGAAGTAGGAAGTTTTGGGTTCATTGAATGGGAGGAAATGCTCTTTGCAACAAGAAGACATAAGGGGCTGTACGCTGAAGAGCTTCGTGGTGCTATTAAATATGGATGGATAAGGTTTATAGTCTGGACCTCATCCATGTCTCTGCTCGTTCTAATAAGCCCTACATGTCTGGTCCTAGGAAAAGAAGAAGGAAGTCCCAGGAGGTTTATCATCTGGCTCTCTATGGAACTAAGGACTTCAACAACATTCCTCCTCCTGGTGTTCATACTGAAGCCTACACTCTAGTCAGGACTCCAGTCCATGGAATAACCTATGAAGATGAAAATGGAAATATGTGTTTCATGCGCACTGCTGATCTGAAGAAGGCCTCTACTGAACATCTTTTCAATCTTCGTCTTGAATGCTTCAAGGCAGAGTCAGCTGAGGGTTTTCATATGCTGATATCTCATGAATTGGGAAGAAGATAGCCTCAGCTTCATGCTCTTGAGTACAAATGGATCAAGCCTGAGATCCTCTCTGAGGCTGAGTATATTGGATCACTTGGCCAATCCTCCTTCAGTTGAAAAGGTTTTGACATCATCAGATTGGGGGAGATTGTTGGGCTGTTAAGTATCAGCACCAGCTGATCATCAGCATCAGCTGATCATCAGCATCAGCTGATCAGTTAACAGCACGTTTTGAATCTGATGATTGTCAAAGGGAGGATTATACGCTGCTACTGATGAAGTCGTCAGAAGTTTATCAGTTGAAGCATAATGTAGTAGTTATCATATTTTTGTAGTTTATCTAGTTTCCATACTCATCATGTTTATAGTTGGGAGTTCCCTGAATTGTAGGGATACTCCAAATATACGTAGCATAGCAGTTGTATAAATACATAGCTAGGGTTTCTGTAATCGCAACTTGGTTAATTAATCAAAAGGATCTCTGTGTGAGATCAAAAGTTTCTGTGTGAAAAATACCTTCTTATTCTTGTTTGATCGATCCTTGTAATCCAACAGAAACATCTAATGTTGAGACAAGTCATATTCAAACCCCTATGCACACATCTGATGTGGACACAAGTTTCACACTTGATGATCAAATGACAACTGATCCTCCTCCACCACCAAAGACTTATGATCCTCTCGACGACGTCCCACCCGAAGTCCCACTCAAATCTGCCTTCATCTCGGCCAATCTGGCTGATCCGGAATGGGGTCATTGATCCGAAGAAGCAGGCGCTGTTGATGAAGACTACTTTGAAACCGCTCCTGTTCAAATACAAGACGATGATGATGATGAACCAGATACCAACCTCGTCTCAATGAAACAGTTCAGACAGTTAAATCACAAGCTTACCCTTCTACTTCAAGCGCAAACAACCTACTCTTCGGATACCTCCTCTGGAGTTACAAGTGAACTTCTTTTAGACTCCATTAAGTCCTTGGAAAAATCCATCTCTAACACTATCGACTCACGCCTTGATGGAGCTGTCGAATTGATTAAGGATGAAGTAAAGACGGTAACCCGAAACGTCTTAGCAAAAGTTGATCTACGCTACAAAATGATGGAAAGGATGTTCCAAGAGAAGACTCATATGCTTCATGACCAACACAACACCAGGCTCACAGAAGTTGTCACCACACTCAATTTTGCCCACTCCGAAGTTTAAGCAAAGCTTACTTCTTTGACCACTTCTATTGATGCTCTATCAAAGCGAAGTGCTGAAGAATTTGATGTTCAGTTGAAGACTCTTCGATCTGATTTAGATACTACAAAGAAAACCCTGGCTGAATATGAGCCGAAGGTACATGCATATAATGCTCACTAAGAGGCACAAAAGATAACCAACCATCAGTTGAAGGTCCTTGTCTCTCAAATGATCGAGTCAATCCGAAAGGATATAGCTCCACTTCTTACGTTGGTTAGTCGATTACCTGGTGCTCCGAAGTCTTCCCAGCCTTCATTACAATGGGGAGACTTGAATCGACCAACTGGAAGGACCTCAACCACATCCGTACCAACAACAATAATCACACCAGTAACAACCTTCGCACCAATCACTCAATCAACCACAACCGAACCAACTTCCATACCAAAGTTTGGATTCACATTAGCTCCATCTTCCACAGCAATTTCCACCACTACACCGGTCACTACTGCTCCATTAACTTGGAGAAAAACCACTTCCAAACCAATAACATCCGAATCCACTTCGAGAATAATCAAAAGATTTTCAAGTGGTGTAAAGATAGGAGTTAGTTCTCCTCCAGCATCGATAGCAACAATAACTACATTCTCTTTGATTCCTCCAGTAGCTGGTTCTTCTGTTGACAAGGGAAAGAAGATGGGTATACAATATTCAAAAGAAGAAAAGAAGCAACAGAAAGCTGAAAATATGACCAGTTGAGGCATCTTTATGCCGTTTCTCGGAGTCGCATGGGAGAGAAAGAACAGATGGGTCCAGTTAACAAAATCTGGACATATGAAACTATGACATCGTTGGTTTTCACCAATGTGGAAGTTTTTAATCGAGTACCATTGGTTTCGTATTCAGTCGAAAACACAACAAAACTTCAGTTGGACATACCTTACAATCCAAAGATTTTCACGTCAAATATATACGACATTGAGTTTGACTCCTCTAAAAAGAAGAAGTTTCAAGAATATACGGCTAGGTTTCATGCGAACCTAAGCAAGGATCAAACTAAATTCTGGTCGTGTTTGAAGATTGTGGGTATAGACAAGATCGAGATGGGTGAATTGTTTGAAGAGGTGTATCAGAATTACACATATCATGTCCGAAGGGTGAGGATAAAGTTGAAAACACTTTTGCTATTGCTGACTTTCCTCTGATGAATCCTAATCATTTTGTGGTCCTAGTGGAAAGATACTTCAATATGACCCAGACCAAGATATCAAAGCAAGTGGGTCTCACCAACAGACATAGAATGATTGGAAGATTTATGGGATCATACATCTGAAACTTCTTCGTATACGACTACGAAATTTCCAAACTTTTAAAGAAAGAGTTGCAGCTGCTGACAAAGAACTCACAGGGATAAACAAGTATAGTGATGGGAAGATTTTGCAAAAACCCTGGGGAGTTGTCTACAGGGGAAAGCTTGTCAAAAATGGCCGATGAAAAGCTGTTCTTCGAGATGGATCAAAAGGAGAAGTTCCCTACAACATTTATCAAAGAATGATTACGCAGGTGAGTGTAAATAATGAAAATTCGAATGATGCGAAGCTTGAGATATGTGATCATCTTTGCTGGTGGATAGCTGTCAGGAAGGAACTCACTAATGCCTTTACAATGTTATAACTTTGGATACCTTGCATCTTCACCAAAAAGGGGGATATTGTTAGGATATTGATTGTGTCGAGATTTGTATATCCGAAGCTCTGGTGTTCCTGTCTGAAGTCAACAAAAGATCCGAAGTTGTGATCACGATCCGATGATTGCTAGCTGTCAGTTAGAGTTTATCTTTGGAAGTTAGCATATTTAACTAGGGTTTTCGTTCTTATCTATGATCAATGGGCTTGATGTTTAGGTCCATTATATGTTAGTATAAATACTCTTGTAACCCTAGATGATACAGATATGATCGTTAGAACAGTCATATTCATTTTAATCGTGCTTGATTTAGGTGCTCATCTCTTTGATTAGGAGCCCTATCTTTATTTACAGTGAATAAATCATTCGACTGGTTTGATATTCAAAGATTATTGTTCTCTTTATTTGCTTTGTTCGTAATTTAATCCTTACACTAAGCTTTTCTTACTTATTGATGTTAAATACTTTGAGGAAACTTCACGATCAGTCAAAGGGACGAAGGCAGCTTGATTACTTATGGCTCGTATAAATAATTCATGAGACATTTTAAAAGGAATGTTAGTTAGCCACTATATGCTTGATGTCTCTTGGATGTGTGGCAAATTAGACAATGTATGCTAAAGATTAAAAGTGGATGTGATGTGTTGATGTTAGATGGTATTAATAACTTGAAGTAAGTTAATATGATTACTATTTTATTAAGACATGTCATAGTTAAATTATACAATTATTTAACAATAGGATGTGTGAATACTTTGAACTTTATGCATGGTTAGGATCACATAGGCTTAGAATACTCAGGTCGATCTAATTAAATATTACTATGTGATTGTTTCTTTATGGTAGAATGAAGTATTGGAATGCCTATTTGGTTTCATGCTATGCATGATATTGTGTTTATAATACGGGATAAACTACTACAATTAGTAATATACTTGTGACCGGTAGAATGATGTGTTGACCGGCCCATGCGAATGAATCGATATTACTTAGTGGTAAAGTCTAGGTATATTATGTAAAGGGCGTGTTTGGCAAAATTAGCTGGAAGCTGATAGCTGGTAGCGGGTAGCGGGAAGCGGGTAGCGGGTAACGGATAGCTGGTAGCGGGAAGCTGTGACTTTTAGTTTGTATATGACTGTTCGACAAAAGTTGCTGGAAGCTTTTAAAATATGTAAAATTACATAAAAGGACATCTGCGTAATTATTAGTTATCGTTTTAAGGGTATTCTAGTAATTAATGGTATAATTGGCAGAGCTTTTTGTCAAACGCTACTTCAACTAGCTTTTAAAATAGTAGCGTTTAGTTTAAAATAAAAGCTTCAAGCTCGTGTCGCCGAACGAAGCTTTTGGTTTTTATTAGACCTATTTCCTAAACGCTAGAAGCTAGAAGCTCTCAAACGCTCCCAAAAGTTCCGTGCCAAACACACCCAAAGTGGGGTTGCAATAGTACGAGGGCCCATAATACTATATCCACAACGTATATATTAGAGATTGACAGAGTCATTATAGGGTTTTATGAACATCCGGTGTGCATAATCGTGTGTTAGGAACATGCTAGGTGCTTACAACAACTAGTATAATACATCAGAGCCTTACTAATCATATCAAGGTATGATTAAGAATTCCAAACTCCCGAATATGGATGATATATGCCAGCAACGATCATTTGAAGTGAAGTGTCTTATAACTGAATTGGGGACTAAAGTGTGAAATGGTAGAGTAAAATGTGGTGGTACATGAGAGAGAACATGAAAATCATTCTAGGTAGATAAATTAGATGTGTGGATGTTAGCCATGTGAAACCTAGTTGTTACTACCCCTTGAGAAGAACCAAGTCATCAGTTTGAAGGAAGTGCATGACGAGAATACCTCCACTAAGTTATGTGTTCCTGATTAACGTCATTACTCGTGGACTTTAGATGTGCCTTCAAATACTTGTGGAAAGAACCGTTGTACAACTATTTTCCAATGCGAATGGTGGTGTCAATTCAAATCTCCATATGGAATTATGACTATTTTCTACAAACTGAGTAAATTGGACAGGTCTTGTTAGTTATGAATGGAGAAGGTTTGTATGAGGACTCATGAATTACCAAGGTAGAAGAAACCAACCTCTCGGACCATTAGAGTAAGAACTACAGAAGTTGTAGCACAGCTAGGCTCGTTTGCAACCAGCTGGGGACTTGGGGTATTTTAAGGCATAAATTCGCAAGGTTACTTGGACGAGCAGTGATGTTAGGAAGCACTGATGAAAGCACTAGAAAGAAGACTTGCGAAAGGGTTTTAAGCTTAACGTTGAATATGCAAAGTCAACACCACACGTTATCACAAAGATCAATTATGGTAATATTTTCAAGATAGCCGAAGTGGTTAGAGGCTAAAGTGAGTTTTGGAATTGACTAGTTGGGATGGCACAATACCCTGACTAGTAGCAGTAAATAGTAGGATTGGTTCAAACCCCAAGTGGGGGCGAACTACTCATCAGGAGGAAGAGCGAAGGATAAACTAGTGTCCTGTATGGTTGCAAACGACTGCGGGAACTTACAGAACATATGTACATGGTACTTAGCTTAACTGGTAGGTAGTCAGCCAGGAAAAGACAAGCTACCAGATGCAGACGTTCTAGTCATGAATGAAATCCCTAACGTACTTTCAGAAGGTTTATATAGGTTTCTCCTTCAACGCGAAGTTGAGTTCAGAATTGAACTTGTTTAGGAGCAACCCCCATTGTCAAGGCACCATGCAGACTTGCACCGCCAGAGGTGCAAGGTTTATGTGCATAGTTTCATGAATGACTAGATCAAGAGCTCACTAGTTCAAACAACTCATCTTGGGATGCACCAAGGCTCTTTGCAAGATGAAAGACGGGTACCATAGAAAGTGCATCGACTATAGGGAGCTAGAGAAATTACCATAGTGGAGGAATACCACTACCAACTATCAATGATCTGGTCGATCGGATGCCAAGAGGAACACAATTCCCCAAGAATAATCTCAAATCAGGGAACAAACACCTAAATGGTAGTACTAAAGACCTGCACTAGGGAGCTTCAGTACAAGATACAATCACTATGAGTGCGTTGTGAAACCTTTCAGGTTAGCAAAGGCATCAGCCGCGTTTAAGGGTCCTAAGACTAACGCCATCTATGAATATTTAGTCGGTCGATTGTAGAATTTTAATATAAAAAAATGAAACAGGGGATTTTGTTGAAACTATCAGCCTTTAACGAGACCTTGGTCGCTTAAGTTGTTTACTCCAAAAACTGACACGATCAAATTTGAGTTATATATAACTTAAAACATAAAATAATAATATATTGACTTTACAACCGATCAGTCCATCCGTCACAAATGGTGATAGCCTAAGAACCGGTGGTGAGGACCCATTTTCTCTCATATGCACTAGACTGTTTTAAAATATTCTCCCTCGTCTATATATCCAAAATGTTTACCTTCACCATTTTTTCAACTAAACTACACATTATAAGCCCTTTTATCATAATATACTTTAGGCGTCCTTTTAAAGCTCTTGTCGGATTTCAATAAAAGTGACGAATTATGATTCTTATTCATATTTTCGACATTTTTAAATTTTCACTTTTTCATTTTTTTAATTTGTTGGCAATGTTTAATGTCCAAAATTTGAATTAAAAATGCTTTTTATAGAAATATGCTTGTGAACTTATTTTTGGAGTTAATCATACAAAAACACATATTTAATATATCTTAGGAGATTTCACTTTAAGTTCTTCAATTGAAACCCATTTTTCTCTCCTCCGACCACCACGTCGGTCTTCTTCTCCGATCGCCGCTGCAAGCTTCCGACCCGCTCCTCACAGCCGCTTCTCGCCACCGTCATCTCCTCTCTCCTCTGCTCCTATCCTCTCTCTCTCTCTCTCTCTCAATCTCACACACTACATAATCCCTACCGAACCCACCGAGTCGTCACCTGCAACTGCCGTTTTCACCTCTTTAGCCGCCGGTTCGCGTCCTTCCACCTCCGGTTCCGAGCTCAGGAGGCCGTCCGAAGCAACCCCCACCATCACTTTCCCCGATCTGCAACCTGGTTGAGTCGACTGGGTCACCTCGATGGGTTGAATCGGTTAACCGGTACGAGTCGGGTAGAGTCAAACGGGTTCGAGTAAAGCTTGGGCTATTTCAGCAAAGGTCGTCTCGGCGGGTGATCTGTGGTGATTGGAGCGGTGCAGCAAGGATGTGAGACTTGATTCCGGCAGCAAGGGGGTGGTTCGGTCTTACTTCTGGTTAGGAGGTGGTTTTCGGTAAAACCCTAGGGGCTTTTGGTGGGTTTTCGACGGCGTGCTGAGAGGTGGTTAATTCAATCTTGGGGTTAATTGGTTCTCTCAAGTGGTTGTTCGGTCTTAAGTGGTTGTCTGTGGATGTTTGGTTTTTCGGTGCATGTCGCGTGTCCCCGTGCATGCGTGTTTCCTTTTTTTTGTCTTTTGAGTTTTTAGCAAAAAAAGGAGTAGAAAAAATATATAAAATATAAAAATATTAATTAATTTATAAATTAATTAATTAGTTCATTGTTTGGGTTGGAGGTGCTTTGAAGTCATTCTCTTTTTAAGGATGGGAGGCCAGGAGTGGATTACTGTTCAGGATAAGAAATGCACGTCGGTTTTCGAAAGATTAGGGACCCAGAAGCATTTGGAGTCTAATGTATCTCATTTGCAAAAGATCTCAACCACAATTTATGTCGCTAATTTCCCTAACCATATGACGGTGAGAGAATTATGGAGATTTTGTGAGCGTGTGGGTGTGGTGGTGGATGTTTATATCCATGACAAATGCAATAGTAGAGGTCAGATGTATGTGTTTGTTCGTTTTATCAGAATTGGTAATTTGGCAGATCTCATACATGCTCTTTCTCAAATCAGAATTGGTTCATTCAAGTTGCATGCAAAATAAGGCTAAGCACCCTAGCGTTTTTCCAAAAACTAGAAACGTTCAGAATGTTGCTAAGGTTGTTGACAAACCTAAGGTGCAATATTTTCGGAAGAAACTTGAGGGGCACGTCGGTCAGGCTAGCTCGTATACTGAAGTGGTTTCTGGAGTGCCGGTGGGGGAGAAAAAGCTGGCTGGTGCGGCGAAGTCTGTCTCGATATCCACCTCGATTAATATTGGTGATGTCTTTGCTAAAAATGCATATCCTAATGCTTTACTTGGGTGCTTAAAAGATTTTCGATCCATTGCTAATACTAGAGCTATTTGTCAAGGAGAAGGTTTTCTTGAGGTTGAGCCGCTTTATCTTGGGGGTCTTTATGTGATGCTTGATTTTGAATCTATTGGCTCGTGGGATGCGTTTTTGAATCACGATGCATTAAACACATGGTTTCTACTCTCAAACCTTGGCATAATGATTTCATTGTTAAAGAGAGGTTGCTATGATTTGAGGTGGAAGGAGTGCCATTGTTAGCTTGGTTTTATGATACGTTCAAGATGATCGCTAGTAAGTGGGGTGAGATGATCTTTTATGATGACACAGATGGTTCTAATAGACATAGTATATGGGTGGGGGTCAAGACTGAACATGGTCCCTTGGTGTTTGAATCGGTGTCTATCAATCTTGGCGGGGTGGAGTATGGTGTGCGGATTAGGGAGCTTAGCTCGTGGTCACCAACTTTCATTCAGGGTATCATGGACGAGGATGGGGGTGATTCGGTGAATGAGGAAAGTGAAGGAAGTGATGTTAAATCTTTTCATGACGATGATGAGGTGTTACGGGATGAGCTCGGGGATAAAGTGGATACGGTCGAGGCGGTTAAGTCAATGGACGCAGAGGTGAATTATAAGGACATGTCGGCTGATAGCGACCCTTTTAATTTGGTTCATTTCATTGAGCAATCTAATTCTCCTCATAAGCAGTTTAAAAAATTAATACCTAATGATTCGTTGGAGGCACATTCATTTGAAGTGATTGATAGTAGTTGTGATGGTGGGTTGCCGCCAGGGTTCAATTTAAATGATTTTGAGGTTGATGGTAAAGTTGGTAAAAATATATCAGGGAGATGAACTTGGTGTGGATATTGGTAAGATGGGTATCCCAAAAAATAAAGTAAGTTGGGTGAGTTCAAGTGATGGTGGGATTCCGCCAGGATACTCTCATTTGGTTTCTGAGCTAGATGGTGGTCATACTAGTCATGGGGGTGATAATGATGTGGATAATGGAAGGGTGGATACTCCAAAAACTCCAATTCACGACGAAGGTGGTGTTAATGTTTTACTTAGAGAAAAAGAGTTGGTTAATCTATGTTCGGCTAAAAAGTATTCGGCATCGGTTGTTGAACAACTTGATAATGCTATTGCGGTGGGACATTCGCTTGGATGGGATATGTCGGGGTGTGTAGATACACTTCAGAAGATTATTAATGTTAATGGAGTTTCTCTTGTTCATCTATGAATATTCTTTCTATTAATATTCAAGGTGCGGGGGTGGTGGCTAAGAGACAGTGGGTTAATAGGTTATACAACAGGCATTTCATTAATTTTCTTTCTTTTCAATAAACCAAACTTACTTCAGTTGACTTGTGGGTGATTCGTCAGTTTTGGGGAAATAATGGTTTTGACTTTGCTTCCAGCTCGGCTAGAGGGATGTCTGGTGGTATTCTTTATATTTGGAATAAATTGGTGTTTCAGAAGACTAAGGTGTCCTATTTTCAAAACTATTTGGTGGTGGAAGGCGTTTGGTTGGCGAATGGGGTGCAACTTATGTTTATTACGGTGTATGCTCCTCAATTGTTGGTTGACAAAAGGTTGTTATGGCACGCTATTGGGTTTCGCCTTCGTAGTTGGGACGGTCCAGTGGTGGTTATGGGTGATTTTAATGAAGTTAGGGATGCTTCTGAGAGGTTTGGGACCGAGTTCATTCAACACCAAGCAGATGTGTTTAATGATTCTACTTTAGATTTAGAGTTGGTGGATGTTTCTATGGGGGGATTTTCCTTTACTTGGACGAATCGGTGGGCTTCTAAAATGAGTAGACTTGATAGATTTCTGGCGTCAGAGTGTATCGGGGTTAGTTCTTGATAAAGGTATTTCGGATCATCGGCCTATTATAGGTCCTTTGATCTCACAATAACACAATGATACCAATCAATCAATAAGAACAACAAGGAGATTAAGCTTCAATGCACTCTTGTATGGATCAAGACTAGTACATAAGCTTTGTGGTTGTCAAGAACACTCAAGATCTCACTATGATTAGCACACACTTCTAGGACAACCAACCTCCTAATGGAGGCTACATTTTCCTTAAATACCCTAGAAAACCCTAGGTAAAACCCTAAGCCCACAAGAGACAAGCCCACCGAGTTAATCTAAGTGAGCGCAACCATGGACTTCGGTCCGTTGCACCAAACAACCCTTAGATGTTCGGTCCTCCATCGAGAAACCCCATAAAAGCCTATATTTTCCATTAAAGGCCCGAATTAAATATCCTTTTAATCCCAAAATGCAAAGATTAAACCATGATAAATTATGACCCAACAATCTCCCCCTTGGTTTAATGCTTTCATTTCGTCTTCAGGCTTCTCTTGGATAGACTTCAGTTGAACACTGCAGAACACTTCAACAATCTCCCCGTAATCATTATGATCTCCCCCTTAGCAGGACAATCTCCTCTTAGCAGGTGATAGCTATAGATGTTGATGAGATTTAACACATTGCAGCGAAAACTTCTTCTTCGGTATTGGCTGTCTTCAGATTTGACTTTGAAGTACATTAGGCTTCAGGCTTCAGCATAGGTCTTGAGATCACGACATCCAGCTATTGATTTGATTTTGACAGGCATGGAGTCAGACTCTTCATTTTTCTTCTCTTGATCACTTTAGGTGTTGATGTAGTAACAAGTTGACTGAGGAGGAAATCAAGCAACTTATCACATAGAATTCAGCTTTACCTTCTTTGGGAACAGATATTCGATACGATCCACTGACACAAATCCTGTGGGTCACGGAGTTAGGAACTCTCACTACAGTTATTCAAGGATTCATCCTTGGCTCAAGAATGAGACTTCTCGCAGTATCTATGTGAACCCAGGGGAACGCACTGTGATTGTTTGAGTATCGGAGAACTACTCGTGGCCGTTTTGATTTAGGCCCCTGCATATCCTTGATCAAAGATCTCAATGCAGTTGACAAGTTGACAAGTCTACTTGGCTCTTGGCGAGACGTTCAATGGTATCCAAACTCTGCGGAGTGTACCATCCTAGTGCCAATTTTGAATCAGGTAATGTTGTTGGGGTCTCACAGCTATTGTGGTAAACAACAACGATCACTGATCCAGAATTTCAATGTTTCATCAATGTGAGGTAATATCACATCGAATCACGAACATCTTGTTTAGAAGAAATTTTGGTCAAGAGTAGTGTGAGCGTGTAATATGTCTTGGTTACTACACATACACATCGGCTAGGCTTTCGAATTGTCATCAGTGTATGGTCTAATACACTCATCCAACTGTTGATTTAGAAACTTTGTAAGGTGAGAAAGGTTGTTGATGCCTCACATCTACTACTGGTGTTGTAGAAGAGATCATTAGCATAGAGTGTCAAAATATCATCATTACTTGGTTTACAGTAATGAATTGTCTATTTCTTGCATCAGAAATTGTAAAGATGGTTAAGAATGGATTGGTGTGTGTGAAAGACTACGGTATGCAGTCTAACCATCGGCATAGAATTTTTAACTCTCGACTTCGAGTGGTTTCTCTCAAAGTGTCTAGAAGTTGGTGTTACACAAGAAAAACCTTTAGATTTGTTAAGAAGCGGTCTTCAGTGCTTCACATTCATTGGGGTGTACCAATGAAGATCACAAACACTTAAAATTCACCTCAGTAGTGAGTGATATAAACTCAATGCGTCGTCGGTAGATAATACTGTTTTTGGATTTTTTTAATTTTTAAGGAAATATATGAAAATTATAAAAATCTTTTTGTCTTTTTAAGTTTTGTAATTTTTGTTTGTTTTTCTTGATACCAATTGTAATTACTCATAATTTTCTGAAAGAAAAATATATGAAAATTATAAAAAAATATGAAAGAAAATATTTTTGTATTTTTGAATTTTCTAATTTTTGTTTTGTTTTTCTTCTCCCCCTAAATTTTTTCATGGGAAAGAAGTGCGGAAATAAAACATGAAGAAACTTACGTAAACAAAAATAACGAAAGAAAAAGTATTTACAGAACTGATTTAACAGCCACTAAAACGTATCATTTTCAACATCTTGACTAGCACATTGAATCGAGCTTTTGCAACAGGTTTAGTGAACAAGTCCGCCACATTATTATCTGTGTGAACTGTATCCAAATGAATCAATTTCTGCTCGAAGCAATCTCTGATAAAATGAATTTTAATATCAATGTGCTTAGTCTTAGAATGTTGGACCGGGTTTGTCACGATTTGGATAGCTGCTTCATTGTCGCAAAAGATAGGAGTATCAAGAAAATTAATACCGTAATCAAGGAGTTGATGCTGCATCCAAATGACTTGAGAACAACAGGCCGAGGCAGCAACGTACTCAGCTTCAGCTGTGGAAGTTGACACGGTATGTTTCTTTCTGCATTGCCAGTAAATCAATCTGTCTCCTAGAAATTGACATCCAGCACTGGTGGACTTTCTGTCAATCTCACACCCTCCATAGTTGCAATCTGAAAAAGCGTAAAGATCAAATTCACGGTTCTTTGGATACCAGAGAGCAAATTTTGGTCTACCCTTAAGGTATCTAAAGATCCGTTTGACAGCATCAAGATGAAAAGGTTTAGGATTAGCCTGATAGCGAGCGCACTGGCAGACTGCAAAAACGATATCCGGTCTACTAGCAGTCAGGTACATCAGTGAACCAATCATCGAACGATAATACCTCTGATCCACCGATTTGTATCTGATTCTGCAGATAGCAGAGGTCACTCAGCCATTGGAGTGTTAGCCTCTTTCGCATCCTTGAATCTGAATCTTGCAAGAATGTCATCCACATACTTCGCTTGATGAATTAGAATACCCGTTGAATCTTGCTTCACTTGCAACCCAAGAAATGTCGTCATCTCTCCCAATGAACTCATCTCGAATCTCTTCTTCATCACCAACTCAAACTCCTTGCACAGAACATCACTTGTAGAACCGAAGATGATGTCATCCACATAGATTTGGACAACGATTTGATCATCACCTTGGCGTTTGATAAATAACGTCTGGGAAATAGTGTCGCGAGTGTAACCGTGCTGCAACACATGTTCTGTCAAAGTTGCATACCAAGCACGAGGGGCTTGATTAAGACCGTAAAGAGCCTTATCAAGCTTGTAGACGTGATTCGGAAATTTTGAGTTGATGAAACTAGGAGGTTGATCAACATAGATTTCTTCTTTAACTTCTCTGTACAAGAAAGCAGTCTTGACGTCCATCTGGTAGACGGTAAAGTTCATGTATGAAGCATAAGTAAGGAAAATCTGAATCGCTTCAAGTCAAGCAACAGGAGCACAAACTTCCGTGTAATCATGTCCTTCGATCTGACGAAAGCCGCGAACCACCAAGCGTGCCTTGTTTCGCACAATTACTCCAGAGTCATCTTGCTTGTTGCGAAATACCCATATTGTGTCTAGAGCCTTTTTGCCCTCGGGTAACTCCACTAACTGCCAAACATTCAGCTTCTCAAATTGATTCAGCTCTTCATGCATGGCATCCACCCAACTTGGTTCATTGAGTGCCATCTCTACGTTCTTCGGCTCGATTTGAGAAATGAAGCACGAATAGAGACACTCGTTGACTTGACCGCTTTGGCTTCTGGTGAGAACACCATCTTCCAAAGGGCCAATAACTTTCTCAATTGGATGGTCCCGTTGAATTCTTGAAGGCACAGCATATTGGAGCGTTGCAGTAGAGACCGGAAGGTTGGGTATATTCTCAACTCTGTCTGTGCTTGAAGTATCTCTATCAGAATCCCTGAAGTCATGAGAAGTACTTGCAATGTACTCTTCATGGATTGTTTCAGGAAAGAGCGAATCCATGAGACTAGAGTCAAATTGATCTGCAGATTCAGAGTGAGTAACGCCTTCAGAAACAGTTGATTGGTCAGCAACTGGAGTATCGCCAACAACTTGGGATGAATCTACCGGAGCATCTTCAGTGATAGTTGTAGAATCAGGAGATGCACCGTCGTTAAGAACAGGATCTTCATTAATAACAGACGGATAGATAAGGTCAGGAATGAAATCTTCGTCTTCATCTCTTATGATTCCACTGGAGCTTGGCTGTGTGCCTGGAACAACATCGTAAAACATATAGAACGGTTTAAACAAGTTAGCATAATCAAACAGCCAATCAGGTCCAACACGGGCATTAGTTGGATTCTCTTCTAGCCAGCGAACATCAAAAGATTCCACAATCTGCTTTGTCGCCTTGTTATTCACTCGATACACAATTTTATTTGCATATCCAACGAAGTAGCAATCATCCGCCTTGGAATAAAACTTCAGAGTAGCTTCGAGATGAAGTAGAGTGCAAAGACAGCCAAAAGTACGAAAGTGAGAAACATTGGGTTTGCGACCATAGAGAATCTCGTAAGGTGTCTTCATTTGAGGTTTTTTGATGATGACCCAATTATGAACATAACAGGCCGTGTTGATTGCTTCATCCTAGAAAATCACTGGCAGTTTCGAATCGCACAGCATGGTATGCGTAGCATCAATGAGAGTTCTGTTTCGTCGCTCAGCAACACTGTTTTGTTGAGGAGTACGAGCAGCACTAAACTGACGCAAGATACCTTTGTCTACACGAAATTTGTTCAAACTGCATTCTTGAATTCCATTCCATTGTCGCATCGTAGAGCCTTCAGCTTCTAATTCGTTTGATTCTCGATAAGCTTTATGAATCTTATGACCAGCTCTGCAGTTTCATTTTTGTTCTTTAAGAAGAAAACCCAAGTAAAACATGAGTAATCATCTATAATCACTAGACAATAAGAGCTATGGATAAGACTGAGGACATTAACCGGGCTAAAAAGGTCCAGATGAATTAATTGAAGCAGTGAATCAATGGAATTGATCTGTTTGGGCTTGTCTGGCTTCCGATGATGTTTGCCTTGAGCATAGGCAACACATTTCTCAAATGTGATGAAATCCTTGATCGGAAGTCCTTGAACCGTATTGTTCTTCGCAAGACGATTCAGGTTCTTTGCGTTGGCATGACCGAGACGTTTGTGCCATAACATCGCGCTTTGTTCAGATGCCTCGAGAATAAACATGTAACATTTTCCGGAGTGTTGTGATTCATGTCGATGCTGTAAGCATTGTTTTTCCTTTCAGATCTAACAAGAATCCACTCTTCTGGGATGACTACGCCAGGTTTAAGAATTAAACATTCCTTCTTCGTGAAGTGAGTCGAAAAACCCTTGTCACAAACTTGAGAAATGCTCAGCAGACTGTGCTTGAGCTCAGGTACAAAATTTACATTCTCGAATTTCAACACACCATTCGACAACGTCCCTCTTTGTGTGATCATCCCTTTTTCACCTCCCATAAAGCAAACACATCCCCCATTAAAATTTTCAACATCGTGCAATTGGGACATGTCGCCAGTCATGTGCCTGGAACAGCAACTATCAACATACCAAGGTCTACTGATATTCCTCCGTAACCGTTCCTGCACATGTCGCGGGATCAATTAGATTTAGGAACCTAGTCCATACGGAAACTGGGTTTACCTTCACTATCAACACATCTAACAGATTCAAAGCTCATATCACGTTGATCAAGTATTGGTGAGACATTTGAAAATGTTTTAACACTACCTTTGGGAACCCATTTCATATTTGGTTTAAAACGCTTATCTTTAGACCAAATAGAAACATTAGCATTTGAAGAAGAATTAGAACAGCTAGAAGTTGATTCTTGAGAAGACTTGGGTCTTACAAAAGTTGGTAAGCCATAGTTACTTCTAGAAGCAGTTCTATTCCAGGCATTCGTGTTATTTTGATTTCTCTTTCTAGAACGTGATTGAGGGTTTTCTCTTATAAGATTTCCCTTTTGGTACATTATGCAAAAAACTGTTCATTTTGATAAGCATACATGTGTCGGGGACAATTCCTAGGAATATGACCGGCAATTCCAGAGTTAAAACAAGTCTGTCTTTACAAAGGTACGTTGGAATTTTGTCTAGGTCCAGATTTAAGCAAATTATTACCACACACACATGCAAGCAACAGATTTAACATTCAAAACATTTTTCTTGGAAGTTTTAAAAACATCATCACACACAGTTTTAGAGTCAACAGAAACATTAGAATCAAGTTTAACATCATCACATAAATTAACAGAATCAGTCTTCAAACAAACTTTTTCAGGATTAAAAGCAGGTGAATCTTCCACGTCCTGATTCTTCAAACTTAATTGATCTGCACATGAGATAGAAACATTAGTGGATTTTATTTCAGATTTCTCAGCGGTGCCAGATGTATCCTTTTGAATATAGTTTGACAAGTAACAGTCCTCTGATTCTTCAACATCCAAGGATGGAGAAAAATTGTTATTATATGGAGGAGGAACAGCACTATAGCCTAAACCTTCGCCTTGTTTATTAAACCATTTGCTTTGATGTTCAATTATAGACTCAACTGTTTTACTTGATACATAAAACTTTTTAAAGTTTGATTCAGCATTTTGAAATTTGGATTTCAATGCATCAAGTTCAGCAGTTAATCTAGCAATATCTTGATTTGCAAATATAAGATGACATCTTGGTGTGCTAAGTTCGTCTTCCATTTTACGATAGTCTGAGATTTTGGCATCTAGTTTTTCTTGCAAAGGTCTTAGTTTATTTTTATGTTTGTGGACAAGGTTTTCAAGTACAAACACTTCTCCCATAAGATTTTCATTCAACTCACAGTATTTAGCAATTGTGTCAATGCAAGATTTTGAAGAGCAAAAACTTCACTAACCTCATTTTCAGCTGGAGTGGTAGATACCATGAAAGCCAACTGCAAGTCCATCATTTCTCCTTCAGCTGCATCCACGTCCATCTCTCCTTCAATCTGGGCCAAATGAGCTCTTCCTTCACCATTTAAATTCAATTCTTTAAGCTGATCCTCCCTGGTAAACTGTTGAGCCACCATTGCCCTCTATGTGTTCTGGGGTTGAGCAGCGTCATGATTAGTTCCAACGGGCACCAACGTTCTGTCAGCATTTTCGGTTTTGGGCTTGGTGCATTCACGAGCAAAGTGACCAAGCTCGTTGCAGTTGAAACATCTGAGATTAGCTTTGCTGAGACTCATCTTTCTATCGCCAGTGTTATTAGCCCAATTGTTCTTTCCAGTCCTGTGAGTGAATTTCTTGGCCCTATGCACAGCCATAGCAATATACCAAGAAATTTCCATTTCTTCCAGGTCATCAGGGTTGATTTGATCAAGATCTCCAACAGTCATTGGATGAAACAATTCACCAGCCATAAGAGCGTTGTAGCAATTCAGGAGACCAGCCATCATGCCTAGATTTTCTTCAGCACCCTTAGGAAGAGGTTGAGTAGAAGTTGGTGCCTTGGAAGTAGAAGCATGACTAGATGAAGCTTGATGTGCAACAGGAATTGATGCAGACTGAGACTTGACTTGAAACTGTGTAGGGGCTAGACCAGTAGCTTGAGCAGAAAAAGCATTGTTTGTTGAAGTTCCAACATTTGCTGACTGATATGAGCTCACATGATTCATTTCTCTCTGTTTGTCATCCATGGCCATAGATTTGATGACAGCCATTATCTCAGAAAGTGAGAGTCTACCCAAATCTCTAGTCTTCTTTATAACGGCCACATTGACATCCCAGCTTTTCAGAAGAGAATTCAAAAGCTTCTTGTTTACATCAACCCTTGGATAATAAATTCCATTTGTGGTCAATTCTGTTTTCAAAGTGATGAAACGCTGCAACTGAGCTTCAAGAGATTCACCAAGTATGTGATTGAACATATTAAATCTTTGGCGAAGCATTTCTTGCAGACTTTGCTTCATGTCTTCATTTCCCTCGTACACATCAATCAAAGCTTCCCATAGAGTTTTTGCAGTCTTATATTCACGTAAGCCTTGAGCAATTTCAGGTGATAATGCCATAGATAGTGTTGCAAGAGCTTTATCATCACATTCCACCTTTTCAAAGTCCTCATCGGTATATTCATTAAACAGTTTGTCCATAACGACATTTTCTCTAGTTACGGTAATTCTGACGGGTGGCCGTAAGTAGCTTCTCCATAGTGTTACATCCTTCATCATGATGTACTGCTCAAATCTATATTTCCATTCAGCGAATCCTTCAGCTTTTGTCAATCGAGGAATACGCGTACCGGTTCCCATAACGTTGTCGAGATTGTCGATACCAGAATCCATTGAAGAACCTATTAAAAAAACACGTCTTGAAAATTACTCAAAAAATTATCACGAAAATTAAATCGCAAAAATTAAAAGCGACTAAACCGAAAAACGATTTAAATGCACTGAGCAATCGCGGAAAAACCGAGCAAAGGCTAAACCGAGTAACAATAGTCAAACCGAGCAACAAAGTCAAAGCGGGAAATGATTTAACCGACCAATCCAGCTGAACCGAGCAATGGTTGATAGACCGATCAATACTCAGATGGACCGAACAACATAGTCGGACCGATTAACATATACACCGAGCAACAAAAGGTACCGAGCAATCACCAAATAATCAAACAACCGAGTAACAAACCAACAAACTCGTTGACCAAATAAATCTTGACTGAATAGCAGGAGCCGAGTAACTCACGTCGGACCGAGCAACTCAAGTACACCGAGAAATAGATCAACCGAGTAACTAAAAGTACCAAACAACCAGCCGATTAACTTGATGCGGACTATCTTGAAGCAGACCGAACAACAACTAACCCAAATAGCAACTTGGGCTGACCTAGCAATGATAACAGGACCGAACAATGCTTTAGGGCTGACCGAACCAACTACAAGCGCACCGAATAGCAACTCAAGAACCCTAGCGCTACAAACTGCCACCGAACAACCCTTCAGCCGCCAAGGAGCCTCACCGAGAAACCGTCACTAACACTAAACTGCTTGTGCGCCGTCGAACAACCCAAAGAATTCGACCGAGTAACCCCAAAAACAGATCCAAACAGTTCCGTAAAACAATTTTTGGATCAAAAACAAAATTTTAAGGACTTTTGGATGAATATCTTCAAAGAACACCAAGAACTTCAATGCCAAAAACACCAAAACAGTCCGAAAATCTCAAAAAAACGGATCAAAACACTCTAAAAACTTCAAAATCTCCAAGAACAAAAGATGATTGATATAAAAACAAGCTCTTATACCAATTGTAGGTCCTTTGATCTCACAATAACACAATGATATCAATCAATCAATAAGAACAACAAGGAGATTAAGCTTCAATGCACTCTTGTATTGATCAAGACTAGTACATAAGCTTTGTGGTTGTCAAGAACACTCAAGAGCTCACTATGATTAGCACACACTTCTGGGACAACCAACCTCCTAATGGAGGCTAAATTTTCCTTAAATACCCTAGAAAACCCTAGGTAAAACCCTAAGCCCACAAGAGACAAGCCCACTGAGTTAATCCAAGTGAGCCCAACCAAGCAACCATGGACTTCGGTCCATTACACCGAACAACCCTTATATGTTCGGTCCTCCACCGAGAAACCCAATAAAAGCCTATATTTTCCATTAAAGGCCCGAATTAAATATCCTTTTAATACCAAAATGCAAAGATTAAACTATGATAAATTATGACCCAACACCTATAGTGTTGAAAGAGAAAGTGTTTGATTACGGTCCTACTCCATTTCGGTTTTTTAATTCTTGGTTGAATATTGATGGTTTTCATGAAATGGTTGTAGAAATGTGGCGAAATGATGGCATTAATCATAATAATTCTATGATTCGTTTAAAAATAAATTAAAGCATCTTAAAACAACTATTAGAAGTTGGATTGGTGAGTATAAAGTTAAGGCGAAGGAGGATGTGGTAATGCATTGTAAGTGTGTTTCTGAGATTGATAGGCTAGTTGATCAAGGTTTGGCGTCTAAGGATGAGATGGCTAGGAGGTTTGAGTCGCTTAAGGTTATTAATGATTTTGAACGGTGGGAGGCGAAGGATCTAGCTCAGAGAGCTAAACTTAAGTGGGCTACAGAGGGCGATGAAAATTCTAAATACTTTCATGGGATTCTCAAGAAAAAATGGAGGAATGCGGCTGTTAAGGGTGTGTTATGGGATGGTATTTGGATTAAAGAGCCCTCTGAGGTGAAAGATGAATTTTATAATCATTTTAAAGCTAGGTTTTCGCCTCTTGAGGGGCCTTGGTCATGGTTGGGGGCGGGTATTTCTAAGAAGTTGTCGGTTGACGATGCTAATGTTTTGGAGATTGACTTTTCTCGGGAGGAAGTAAACAAGCTGTGTGGGATTGCGGGGGGGGGGGGGGGATAAAGCTCCTGGTCCTGATGGTTTTTATTTTTCTTTTTTCAGACAATTCTGGGATCTGGTGGAGGTTGATGTTGTTAATTTGGTAAGGGAGTTTTTTAATTCTTCATACTTCCCGAAGGGGTGTAATTCCTCGTTTATTGCTTTGATCCCTAAGGTGAAAGATCCTAGAATTGTCTTTGACTTTAGACCTATTAGTCTGATTGGTTGTCAATATAAAATTATTGGCAAATTGCTTGCTAATCGTCTTAGTTTGGTGATCGGTGGGTATATTAGTCTGGAACAGTTTGCGTTTCTGAAGGGTAGATTTATTCTTGATGGCATTATGATTCTTAATGAGGTGATGGTTTGGTATAAGCGTAAACACAGGAAGCTTTTTGCGTTTAAAGTTGATTTTGAAAAAGATTAAATTCTCTTCGTTGGGAGTTTTTGGATGTGGTTATGGCTGAGATGGGGTTTGGTTTTCGACGGAGGAGATGGATCGAGGGGTGTTTATCTAATGTTCGTGTTTCTGTTCTTGTGAACGGTGTCCCGACTGATGAGTTTGAAATGGCTAAGGGTTTAAGAAAAGGTGATCCGTTATCTCCTTTTCTCTTCATCAACGCTATGGAAGGCCTTCATGCCATTGTATCGAAGGCGGTGTAGTGTAATCTCATCAAGGGGAGTCCTTGGCCATTGATGGGTTGGTTATTTCTCATTTGATGCATGCTGATGATGTTATTTTACTGTGTGATTGGGATGTCCAATGTGCTAGTAATCAGATTGGGTTGCTGAGATGTTTTTATGTCACTTCTGGTTTGAAGATAAATGTGAGTAAGAGTAAGATTCTTGGAGTTGGAGTTGAGAACTTTGAGATGCAGGAGATGGTTCGTTTGTTGGGGTGTGGAGATGCGGATAGTACGATTACTTATTTGGGAGTTCCTATGGGTTGTAATATGGGTCGATGACACGCCGAGGTCGTCGTGTGGTCAAAAATAATAAAATAAACCACACTCACACTAGTATAGTGGTAGCAAGGGTCGATCCGCAGGAGTTTGGTGGTCAAGATAGAACGACAGATTACCAACTGTAGTGTCACGCTACAGCTAGCGGTATTGTTTCTACTTTTCCAAAAACTAACTAAAAACACAATTCCAAGACCAATGCCAAAACCTAACTCAAGCATGAACTAAACTAACCCAAATCAAATCCTAGACTAAAGTTCCTTTCTGAAATCAGAACTAAATTCAGAACTCAGAAGCAAACAATCAATCCAATACAATCAAAACACATCCAAACATCAATAATGCAAAATAACATCAAACTGAGTGATTACTTTTATAAATCCAAATCAAACATCAAACCAATATTCAAACAATCAAATCAGATCTAAACTACCAACTATTTACTACTGAAATTAGAAACTACAAATCTAAACGAACATCGAGTAATCGATGGAAATCCCAATTTCAGAATTCCTCGATATCGAGTTGATAAAACAAGAGAAAAACTAAATTACTAACCAAAATATTGATTCCCACAGAAAAACTGACGAAATTATGCCTTCGGATCCCTCCTTCGCGTCCCGGGATGAGTGAACAGTCGGACGGGACTCCGGTATTTATAGTTGTGTGAAATTTGGGTTTCCGCGTCGCGGGTATATAAAATCCGCGGCACGCGTGTTGCCTTATCCCGCAATCTCGGAATTTAAAATTCAAAAACGAAGATTTTATCCGGTCGCGAGATAGCGGCGCTATCTCAAGAAATAGCGGCGCTATTGACGATAGCGGCGCTATCTCTGGTAGATAGTCCCTCTATTTCCGCCTGATCCGATTTTTTGCCTTTTTTGCTCCACATCTTCTCTAGAATTGCACTAAACCCCCTGCATTTACATTAAAAACATTTCCAAGCACTTTGGCACAAAAGTAAGTGATATTAGCCAATTAATAATGATAAATTAACTAAAACACGGCTAAAAAACGCCTAAAATACTTGATATTACTAGGCGTTGTCAAACACCCCACACTTGTGCCTTGCTTGTCCCCAAGCAAGAGAGTTTTTAACAAATTATAATAAAGACTCAAACAATTTTTGAACGTGTTTAATTTCAAAGCTTATTGCCTTAAGAGTTAGAGTGAAATAGTTGGTGAAAACATAATCGGAATGTCCTTTGGAATTCATGACTTTCTATCCACAATGAAGTGTACGTACTCATTCAGATTCTAAAGGCCATTAAAGAATTGTCCATGACTTTCGATGTTGTATGTGTAACGAGCTTTCAGAAATACCATCCCAGACCAGACGATCTTAGGTGGTAAGGTGCGTAAGGTCCATCCATTTTAGACCAACCGGCTCGAACAACAAAGGCCACTGAGTGACAGTTCCTTCCTAAATTCCAACCTTAAATATCCCAATCTTCTAACTTCTAAAACTCAACTTATTTGACTAAACAGATAGCATGATAACAACTAAATAGTATCTCTCGAAAAATACCGATGCTAAAACATTCAAAACTATTCGTTTCAAAATTATAATCTATTAAAATATTTGAAAAATTGCTAAGAATTTTGAAAACTGGTCATTTCCCGCAAAAATTTCAAAAAAACTACTCTTTCGACCGTCCACAACACCCCACACTCAAAAACGTACAACGTCCCCGTTGTACATTAAAATATTTCAGAACAAAGGAGAAAGAGTTACCCCCTTTGGAACGGCGAACTGCTTGATTGTCGGGATCATTTGTAACAGGGTCGATCATGTTCGTCGTCTCGATGAAATCCGGGAGTCGGGGGCAGCAGAAAACACGCCAGCATGATACAAGTGTAGGGGTACGATGACCCCACACTTGCGTTATGAAACTCCATCAGTTGGTGCAGCAATCACAGTTTGGATAGATACTATTTACACTAACAAACACATTAAAAAATAAAAGTTGCAAAATACAAAAGAAGATTACACATTGCGAGTTGCTGTCCTTGCTGATTCCCCGTCTCCGCGACGCCAGAGTGTCAAGACTGCGTTGCGTAGATGCTATGAGATCCAGTGTCAATTGATCAAGGTTGAAGATCTGTGGCGCCAAATGAAGATGTCCGCGTCGCGAGTATGCGCGAAAAGCCCCTGTGCATCGGGTCTCTCCTCGACCCGCGTCGCGGTTTGATGATGTTGGCCGCGCGTGTGTGCATTGTTTTGTTTTTTCTTTCGAATCCCTCATGCTCACCCCACACTTGGGTCATACCGTATAGCACTCAACAATGATTATCTTCAATGATATTTTGACCAAAAATAAAAATGGAAATAAAAATACTTATCGAAAATTGGGTTGCCTCCCGAAAGCGCTTCTTTGTTCAGTCTTTTAGCTGGACCGTCTTTCCGTGGCTACGGTGGATCATATGCCATTTGTCTCTACTGAATTTGAGTTACCACCGTTCCTTCATCGATCCCATACTCCAATTTCCCCGGGTCAAATGGTTTGCCGGTTCCTCTACTGCTGCCCGGTTGTCGTTTTCTGATAATTTCGCGTAAATGCTTAGAAGTGGCTTTAAACCTCCAAGCTCGGTCCTTCCTTCGATGTCTCTTCAACATCACCGGCTTAACGTGGAGCGCGCCCAGTGCCTCTCCCAGTAATTGTTTTGCGCCTCGTTTGCTGCTTGCGTATTGCGTGTTGTCTGCACGTTGCGATTTTTTCCTGCGGTGCCAATAAAAAAATTTCATTTGAATGGGATCGGAGGGCATAATATTGATATGCTCCCGTATATCCTCATAGATGGTATTGATCACATCTAATTTTCCATTCATTAATGGGTCATGAGTGGCACTAAAATCGTGTTTATTATTTTCGAAGACCACATCATTGTCATCATCTTCTTGGTCATCGTCCAACAGGTGGATCCGTACCAAGAGTGAGCGACTAGTTTTATTTGGTGATGGGATAGATTCACTCATCACCAGATCTTTACTTTCAAAATGTTCAAAATTTTCGAAAATTGTAGGGTTGGGGTTGGTATTGTCATTTACGCCCCCTCCCTTAATAATTGTCTCGACCATGTCATCTGGTGATGGTATGAGTTCACTCATCACTAGATTTTGGATTTCAAAAGTATCAACAATTTCAGAAATTTCAGGAGTCGTTGGGCTGGGGTTTGTACTTTCACTTACAGCCCCCTCCTCAACTTCCTTTTCAACCAAATGATCTGGTGATGGTATGGATTCACTCATCACCAGATCAACATTATTAACATTTTCAAAAACATCAAAAGTTGTTGAGTCAGGGGTAGTATTGTCACATACAACCTCTTCCTCAACAACCTGTTCGACCATCTCAGTGGTCTCTTGACTTTCCCAAGGTGCATGTCCTTCCATCACATGTTCGGGTGATGCATGTTCACACACAACACTATTGGTACAAAAATTACTCGCCTCAGTTTCAGGCGAGTATGGCAGAAATCCCAAATTTTGGTCTTTCGTAGAACACGACTCAGCACAATTACCTTGACGGTTGCTATTGTATTGATGGTTGTAGTTACCATTGTAATTCTGCCCTCCCTGATTATTCGGCACATATGGTCGTCCGTTGTTGTTGTTGTGGTATTGCACTTGACCATACGCTTGACTACCCTCTTGTGGTCTTTGTTCTTGTTGACCGTGCTTCTGTTGAATTGGTGGTTCTTGCTGTACGGTGTCCAATACTGTATCGAGCTTCATGCTAAGGGCACCGATCTCATTCTTCACCTCCTTCTTCCGATCGTTATCGATATCTACTGCTGCCACCGATGAGGTGCTGTTTGTCATCCTTACTGCATGATTGAACTTATTGTTAGTTCTATATGCCCAAAGATGATCATAAAATGATATTACTAATAATACATGATCCTATAGGGTCATACCAACAACAAGTTTGACACCAATTGATCATTTAGAACGTTAAATTTGATTTAACATCAAATGATACTAAACTTGCAATTTAATCTTGTAGGTTATTATTATTTGAGGTAAATAATAATAACTACAAAATTAAAGGTTGATTAGTAATTCATATGTGATGAATTAATTAAGTAACAATTAAATTGTTTAAATTGTTAAACGATTTAATGGATTTATAAGTAAGCCTTTTATTTAATTTAATTAGTAAATTAAATAATATATATATATATATATTGTTATATATATATATATATATATGTATATATATATAATTATACAATTAAGATTGTATATTTAGATGGTTTATTTATATATATGATTATGGGTTAAATGTTATCCCATTTAAGAAATAAGAAGATGTATTATTTATAAGCTTTTATTATCTAAGTTTTATAAATAATAACAACCAACTAGCACTTCATTTATCATCATAAAATCAGCCATATTGGAAGGAAAAGAATGCATTAAGAACTTAAAAGAAAAAGAAGATGCTTTGTGTCTTCTAGCTTTTGATTATAGAAATCAAATGGATCTTTCTTTTAAGCTAGTTGCATGTGCTTCTCTTTTGCTTTATGGGTGATATAGTGAACGATTTTGAGGGTGTCTAGGTGATCATTTCTTGCTTCAAAAATCAGCCAAAGAAACTCTCTAAAAGCTCTCTTGATAGTTAGCAAAAATTGGTTTTTGGTTTCACAAGAAAAGGAGTTCTAACTTGCAAGTTGTGGAACTAGCATTCAAGGGTGTTCAAGCTTGTGGTGGATCAACTATAGAGGGATTCTAATTTGATTCCTAGCTATCAAAATCATCCAAACCAAACACAAGAACAAAGGTTATGATCTTGAACTTAATCTATGTTTGTTCTTCATCTTATCTCTACATGCATGTAGCATGATCCTCTTGAAAATGGAATTTGTGTTCATGATTTTATGCTTCCGTTGCAAACTCTTGTTTTTGAAACTTACCACATGAACCATGATTTCCAACAATTGGTATCAGAGCCATGGCTATATTTCATGTTTAGATAATAAGTTTATTTGGATAAACTTGGTTTTTGGAAGCCATGAATGTTCATCTTCTTAAATGAAAGTTTCATGCATGGCTTCTTTGGCAACATGCAATTATATTATCTATGATTTTATGTAACCAACTATATCTTATGTATGCATGCTTTTGGTTACATAAATTGTTGCCTTAGAAAAACAAAGTGTTGATTTTCTTATGATTTTATGTGATAAAATGGTGCATAAACAAGCCAAGGACCATATGATGCATGTTTTGTGTTTGTGTTCGATATGGTTGTAATCTATTGATTTATTCAAATGGTTTGTAATAATAATTAGTTATTTACTTCTTAATATTCATTTTGTAATTGTTAGAATAGTTGTATTTTATTTCATTCACAAAATGTAACAAGAGAAGGAAGTAAGAAAAGATTGCACCCAACAGCAGCACTTTCTGAATAGCTGCTGTCCAGATTTCAAAATTGTTTTGGAAGTGTTTTATAAATTCATATCTTGGTCATTTGGTGATATACTTGTTGGTAACTTTAATATCTAGTATATACATTAAGTTTCAACAAGTATTAGCATCAATATAGCCAAGAATGAATTGAAAAATGCAACAAAAACAACAAAAATTCCTTCCTGCTGCCCCTGATTTCGAAATTTTTGAGGGCTCCATAGAAAAATCACATGTCACTCAATGGTGTCAAGAAATGGTGGTTCAATTGTCATTTGGTGATATAAGAAGCTTGGCAAAATTGTAGCCAAATCGGAGATCATTTGGTTGAGTTTTTGTCACTCTTTTGTCCCTAGGTTTGGACTTGATATTTCATGTGTGGCTCACATGAAATATCAAACTAGTTGGCTTGTGTTTATGCACCCATGCATGCTTGTGATGTTTGAATGTATTATTATGTTATGTTGTGGATGAAAATAAGATTTTGCATGCTAGACAACCTAGATAATTAAACATAATCATCAAGGAGTTTGTATTTTCAAAAGTTGACAATTAAAACATAAGATGTGAAAAATGGGTTTTATTAAAATGGGTTTTGTTTAAAACCTATTAAGTCAAGTTTTGAAAATGATTGAAACAAGAAATAAAATGGAGATTTTATAAACTCTTACAAACTCCAACCCTAAGTAATAATGGTAATTATTTAGGATTATAAATTGGTTCTAATATATGTGATCAAACTCAAACTTAATATTGGATATTAATCTTGACCACAAACAAAGAATCAATAAAATGGAGATTTTATGATTTAGGAACCAATTAACAAAATAAGATTTAATGGTACCATGTTCATTGGATGCATGCAATCTACATGATACCATATGTTTTTCAAAATTAGAATTGTAAAACATTCAAATCCCTTATGAAATACGAATCTATGCCGTCCTTCTTAAAGACACTCATGTATCACTTGTATTTCCTTGTGGGATAAAGGATACCTAACCACTTGGAGTCTTCTTGTGATACAAGAAGTAGTTTTGCAATATTGATGGGATAAAGGACACCTAACCATCAATAGTTGACAAAACTACACGACCGTTTAAGTAGGATGATTCGTTTGGAAATCTCTTGTGATAAAGGTCACCTAAGCATTAGAAATCCAAGGCATAGATGGGATCAAACATGCCAAACTTATAAATGTTATAATAGGATCCCATAAATCTAGAAATTATATTTGGATATAATTGGTAAATCGTTACCTACCTTGTTGATTCGAATAGGCGGGATAAAGGATACCTAACCACTTATTCGTGATGCAACTTGGATTCTAGACCTTAATTAATTAAAGTTTATGAAACAAGAAAGGGTATTAATTATTAAGGACTTAATATCATAATTTACTAAATAGAACCTTGTTAAAATTTTGTAGATGGCACCAAACAACACACACTCGGCTCCTAACAAAACCTCACTACGGTCTCTCCTTGAAGGAGAAAAACTTAACCATACCAACTTCTTGGATTGGTACCGTAGTGTGAGAATTGTTCTCAAACAAGAAAAGAAAGAATATGTTCTCAATGAACCACTTACAGAAGAGCCCCCTGCCACTCTTAAGCCCGCACACGATGCATGGCTTAAAAAGATGGATGATTCCATCGATGCATCATGCCTCATGTTGGCAACCATGATTCCCGACCTTCAGAAGGATTTGGAGAATCATTCAGCCTATGACATGATTAATCAACTAAAGGAAATGTTCCAACAACTTGCAAGAACGGAAAGGTTCGAAACTGTTCGGGCTTTCCATGCTTGCAAGATGGAGGAAGGGCAGTCGGTAAGCTCTTATGTGCTCAAAATGAAGAGTCACATTGATCATTTGGCACGTCTTGGAGTTGTGATGCCCGAAGAGCTAGCAACGGATATGATCCTTAACTCCTTGACAAAGTCCTTTGATCCTTTTGTCATGAATTATAACATGAATGGTTTGAACAAGACTATCCCGGAATTACATGGGATGCTAATTACCGGGGAAAAGAGTCTGCCTAAGAAAACCACTCAAGTTCTCATGATCAAGGAAGGTGGCACAAAGATAACAAGACCTGAACACCCCACCAACTCCAAGGGCAAAGGGAAAGCAAAAGCTTTCAAAGGTAAGGGCAAGAAAGTTGTCCAACCTTCCCATCCGCCCAAGAAGAAGGCAAAGGTTGCCAAAGAAGATACATGCTTTGAATGTGGCAAAGCTGGGCATTGGAAGAGAAATTGCCCTACCTATCTTGCAGAGTTGAAGAAGAAGAAGGCCGGTGAAGGCACTTCAGGTATCTATGTGATAGACCTAGAACTTTATAATTTATCTCCTAATACATGGGTATTTGATACTGGTTGTGGAACTCACATATGTAATATGTTGCAGGGGTTCAAAAGGAGTAGGTGACTGAAGGCAAATGAGGTAGTACTTCGAGTTGGAAACAATGCAAGGGTTGCGGTGGATTCAATTGGAAGTTTTAATTTATTGCTACCTAATGGCTTGTGTATGACATTGTTGAATGTTTATTATGTTCCTAGCTTGACTAGGAATATTATTTCGGTTGCTAAATTAAGACAATGTGGATTTGATCTTTCCTTTATGAATGATGATATTTGTGTTTACAAAAATAATGTATTCTATTTTGAGGCTAGGCCTTTAAATGGAATTTATGAAGTAAACCTTGATGAAAAGACTAACCAAGGCTCTTTATACCACACTTTCACCAAGAAACCCAAATTTGATTTGAGTCAAACCTATCTATGGCATTGTCGCCTTGGGCATATAAACAAGAATCACATATCCCAACTTCAAAAGAGTGGACTTTTGAAGGCAAATGAGAATGACTCATTTGATATATGTGAATCTTGTTTACATGGCAAGATGACTAAAGCTCCTTTCTCTGGAACCAATGAGAGAGCAAAGGACTTGTTAGGAATCATACATACGGATGTATGTGGTCCTTTCAAGCCAATGACTAGATATGGTGAAAGATATTTCATCACCTTCACTGACGACTTTAGTCGTTTTGGATATGTTTATTTGATTAAACATAAACATGAGGCATTTGAAATATTCAAAACGTTTCAAAGTGAAGTGGAAAATCAACTCAACAAAATAATTAAAGTTCTTCGTTCTGATAGAGGAGGTGAGTACTTAAGTACAAACTTTATGGATCATTGTAAGACTTGTGGAATTGTTTCACAACTTACTCCACCTGGAACACCATAACATAATGGTGTGTCTGAGAGGCGGAACCGAACACTATTGGATATGGTTCGATCCATGATGAGTAGAAGTACTCTACCTTTATCATTTTGGGGTTATGCTATACAAACAGCTGCTCGTCTCCTAAACATGGCACCTACTAAGAAGGTAGATAAAACGCCTTATGAGATATGGCATGGAAGGGTTCCATCTTTATCCTATCTAAAGGTATGGGGTTGTGAAGCTTACGTTAGACAAGAAGCTTCAAACAAATTAGAACCCCGTTCAACTAAATGTATCTTTGTAGGGTATCCGAAAGATTGTCTTGGATACTATTTCTACAATCCTATCGAGAATAAGATATTTATTTCTCGAAAAGCTGAATTCCTAGAAAATAAGTTTCTGACGGAAGAGGCTACTGGGAGGTTTGTGGAACTTGAGGAACTTCAGGAACCACAACCTGATACACAAGAAGTTGAATCTAGCATTCAACAAGAAATTGTTGAACCTGAACAAACGGTTGATCAGGAACAAATTGTAACACAAGGTGTTCGCAAATTTGGTAGGGTTCGAATTGAACCAGAAAGGTATGGTTACCTTTTGATGGAAGAGGAATGTTATACGATAGATTCTGATGAACCCGTCAACTATCAGAGTGCAATATCAGATCCTGAATCTGATAAATGGCTTGAGGCCATGAACACTGAGATGCAATCCATGCACGATAATCAAGTTTGGAACTTGGTTAATCTTCCCACCAATTGTAAGACTGTTGGGAACAAATGGGTTTTCAAGAAGAAAATCGACGTGGATGGAAATGTTCACACTTTTAAGGCTAGACTTGTCGCTAAAGGATACTCACAAACTCATGGTATTGACTATGATGAGACCTTTTCTCCAGTGGCAATGATCAAGTCGATTAGGATACTTTTTTCCATAGCCGAATACTATGATTATGAGATATGGCAAATGGATGTCAAGACCGCTTTCCTTAATGGATACTTATTGGAAGATGTCTATATGGAACAACCTGAAGGTTTTGTCGATCCCAAGCATCCAAACAAAGTGTGCAAGCTTAAAAGATCTATCTATGGATTAAAGCAAGCGTCTCGAACATGGAACATCCGTTTTGATGAAAAGATTACGAGTTTTGGATTCATCAAAAATGAGGATGACTCCTGTGTTTACAAGAAAGTTAGTGGGAGCATTGTCATAATCCTAGTATTGTATGTTAATGACATACTTTTATTTGGAAATGACATCCCAACCTTAAAAGGTGTCAAAGCGTTCCTTGAGAGTTGTTTCTCAATGAAGGATCTAGGGGAAGCTGGTTATGTATTAGGCATAAAGATCTATAGAGATAGATCTAAGAGACTTATTGGTCTTAGCCAAAGTGTATATATTGATAAAATCTTGAAAAGGTTCAAGATGCAAGACTCCAAAAGAGGATTCTTGCCAATGCCTCATGGCACCATCCTAAGCAAGTCTCAGTGCCCAAACTCCAGGACTGAACTTGAAAGGATGAAACATGTCCCATATGCTTCGGCAATTGGGTCCATCATGTATGCCATGTTATGCACTAGGCCCGACGTCTCATGTGCCTTAAGTATGACTAGTAGGTATCAACAGAATGCAGGTGAAGCCCACTGGACTGCTGTAAAGAACATTCTTAAGTACTTGAGAAGAACTAAAGATATGTTCTTAGTTTACAGCGGTTTGGAAGAAAGCTTAAAGGTAAAGAGTTACACTGACGCAAGCTTCCAAACAGATAGGGATGATTCGAAATCTCAATCTGGGTATGTCTTTATTTTAAATGGAGGAGCCGTGTCTTGGAAGAGTTCCAAACAAGAAGTGATTGCACAATCCACTACAGAATCAGAATATGTTGCTGCTTCAGAAGCTGCTCAAGAAGCTGTCTGGATGAGAAAGTTCATAGAAGATCTAGGGGTTGTCCCTTCCATTCGGGACCCTATAGAAATCTTCTGTGACAATCTAGGTGCTATAGCTCAAGCAAAGGAACCTAGATTGCATCAAAAAACCAAACACATTCACCGAATGTATAACTACATTAGACATGAAGTTAAGAATGGTGAAATAAGTATTCACAAGGTTCATACAGATCAAAATTTGGCAGACCCATTCACGAAACCTTTACCCCAAACTAAGCATGAAAGTCATGCTAAGGGTATAGGGCTCCGTTTTTCTAATGAATGGATTTGATTTATGTTTAATGTTTTATGAATATGAACTTATGTAAAAGACAAGAATTACGTAATATATGTGACGTGATGTTTCATTCATAATTATTGTGTTTTATTAGCATGTTTAATCCTTGAATAATTTAGTTATTCTAAACGTCCATAGTCGATCATAGTTGTGGGAGCAATTATGAAGTAAGACTAATATGAATTGGATTGGTTGACTTTTATAAGTAAAAGTAGCAAAAGGTTGCAACCAAATTCATAGGTACTTGTCAGTGAACAAGTATTGGACTTGACCCGTTTCAAGATCACTCCATGGATCATCATCATAAGTGATTCTTGAATAAAGGTATTATCATTGTATCCTTTGACCTGAGATACATATTTGGGACTCAAATGTAGAGTGTACTATGCTTTGATATGGTTTACTGTTGTTCTTGAAATACAGACAACCATAAAGGCCATACTCATGCATAGTACTAACTATATGAGGGGCGTATGTAGTCAAGACGGGATTTGTTCCTCTTATGTGTTGAGAGTTAGACATCTAAGGCGCCTGTTTGAAAGTTGAACATAAAATGAGAATGATTAAGATCCATGTCTCATGTTCAACATGATGTCTGTGACAAAGGGATAATTGATAGATAACCTTATACATCAATTAGAGCCTCGTGTTTTCTGAAGAATTGAATGTTGTTGAATGGCACAATGTCATGTGTTATTGGGGGCAGTGAAATGTTGCTAGACGTTTACCACTGTCGATATCATTCTATGATGCAACCTTGTGTAAGTGGGAGATTGTTAGTTCTATATGCCCAAGGATGATCATAAAATGATATTACTAATAATACATGATCCTGTAGGGTCACACCAACAACAAGTTTGACACCAATTGATCATTTAGAACGTTAAATTTGATTTAACATCAAATGATACTAAACTTGCAATTTAATCTTGTAGGTTATTATTATTTGAGGTAAATAATAATAACTACAAAATTAAAGGTTGATTAGTAATTCATATGTGATGAATTAATTAAGTAACAATTAAATTGTTTAAATTGTTAAACGATTTAATGGATTTATAAGTAAGCCTTTTATTTAATTTAATTAGTAAATTAAATAATATATATATATATATATATATATATATATATATATATTGTTATATATATATATATATATATATATATATATATATATATATATATATATATATATATATATATATATATATATATATATATATATATGTATATATATATAATTATACAATTAAGATTGTATATTTAGATGGTTTATTTATATATATGATTATGGGTTAAATGTTATCCCATTTAAGAAATAAGAAGATGTATTTTTTATAAGCTTTTATTATCTAAGTTTTATAAATAATAACAACCAACTAGCACTTCATTTATCATCATAAAATCAGCCATATTGGAAGGAAAAGAATGCATTAAGAACTTAAAAGAAAAAGAAGATGCTTTGTGTCTTCTAGCTTTTGATTATAGAAATCAAATGGATCTTTCTTTTAAGCTAGTTGCATGTGCTTCTCTTTTGCTTTATGGGTGATATAGTGAACGATTTTGAGGGTGTCTAGGTGATCATTTCTTGCTTCAAAAATCAGCCAAAGAAACTCTCTAAAAGCTCTCTTGATAGTTAGCAAAAATTGGTTTTTGGTTTCACAAGAAAAGGAGTTCTAACTTGCAAGTTGTGGAACTAGCATTCAAGGGTGTTCAAGCTTGTGGTGGATCAACTATAGAGGGATTCTAATTTGATTCCTAGCTATCAAAATCATCCAAACCAAACACAAGAACAAAGGTTATGATCTTGAACTTAATCTATGTTTGTTCTTCATCTTATCTCTACATGCATGTAGCATGATCCTCTTGAAAATGGAATTTGTGTTCATGATTTTATGCTTCCGTTGTAAACTCTTGTTTTTGAAACTTACCACATGAACCATGATTTCCAACACTTAGATCCATTGCTGAGTTGCTCCAAGAACCTCCATGCCGTCTCACTATCTTGCAGCATAATTGTCCCTCCAAAGGATGCATCAATCATGCCCTGGCTCATACTGTCGACACCGTCGTAGAATATCGTGACCAACTGCCATCGTGGAAACTCGTGGTGTGGACATGAGCGCAATAGCTCATTCAATCTCTCGAAAGCATCATGGAATGCTTCCCCGGGTTTTTGCTGAAATTCCTATATGTCTCTTCTTACTTCCATTGTCTTACTCGGGGGATAGAACTCCTGCAAGAACATTGTCCTCAACTGCTCCCACGTGGTGATACTGTTGGCCGGCAACGCCATGAACAAATACTGCGCCTTGTCCTTGAGTGTGAACGGAAACAACCTAAGCATAAAGAAATTCCAATCAACATTTCTAGGTATGTTCACATTGGCTATAGCTAAGAACTCGTGAAGATGATTATAAGGATTATCATGCTTATGACCCCTAAATTTAGGCAACACACCTAACAACTCTGGCCCAATCTCTACCTAACAATCTACATTTCACGAAAAAATATAGGCGATGCCTCATCGTACTCTCGTGGCTGGAAGTGCGATGCAACCGACTGCCCACTCGGTTGTGCAAAATAAAGCGGAGGAACGAAATTACCGTTATTGTAGAGCCCATTGTTATACCGTTGTCCTCTCCACTGATTGTTTTGTTGTTGTTGTCGTGGAGGTCCTTGACCTTCGTTCCACTGGTTGTTATTGTAATAAACCAGGTCACCATAACACGTGTATTGACCCGGGTACATGTAATCACCCATTGTGAGGACGTACACATACAAAAATTTGAAAACTAAAAATCAAACATCAAAAGAAAAATACCACTGATCGTCTATCTTAAGCGCACAACTCCCAAGCAACGGCGCCAAAATTTGACACGCCGAGGTCATCGTGCGGTCAAAAATAATAAAATAAACCTCACTCACACTAGTATAGCGGTAGCAAGGGTCGATCCGCAGGAGTTTGGTGGTCAATATAGACCGACAAATTACCAACTGTAGTGTCACGCTACAGCTAGCGGTATTGTTTCTACTTTTCCAAAAACTAACTAAAAACACAATTCCAAGACCAATGCCAAAACCTAACTCAAGCATGAACTAAACTAACCCAAATCAAATCCTAGACTAAAGTTCCTTACTGAAATCAGAACTAAATTCAGAATTCAGAAGCAAACAATCAATCCAATACAATCAAAACACATCCAAACATCAATAATGCAAAATAACATCAAACCGAATGATTACTTTTATAAATCCAAATCAAACATCAAACCAATATTCAAACAATCAAATCAGATCTAAACTACCAACTATTTACTACTGAAATCAGAAACTACAAATCTAAACGAACATCCAGTAATCAATGGAAATCCCAATTGCGGAATACCTCGATACCGAGTTGATAAAACAAGAGAAAAACTAAATTACTAACCAAAATATTGATTCCCACTGAAAAACTGACGAAATTATGCCTTCGGAGCCCTCCTTCGCGTCCCGGGATGAATGAAAAGTCGGACGGGACTTCGGTATTTATAGTTGTGCGAAATTAGGGCTTCCGCATCGCGGGTATATAAAATCCGCGGCGCGCGTGTTGCCTTATGCCGCAATCTCGGAATTTAAAATTCAAAAACGAAGATTTTATCCGGTCGCGAGATAGCGGCGCTATCTCAAGAAATAGCGGCGCTACTGACGATAGCGGCGCTATCTCCGATAGATAGCGCCTCTATATCCGCCTGATCCGATTTTTTGCCTTTTTTGCTCCATAACTTCTCCAGAATTGCACTAAAACCCCTGCATTTACACTAAAAATATTTCCAAGCACTTTGGCACAAAAGTAAATGATATTAGCCAATTAATAATGATAAATTAACTAAAACACGGCTAAACAACGCCTAAAATACTTGATATTACTAGGCGTTGTCAGTCGTATTAACCACTGGAATAAAATCGTGTGTTTGCCTTGGATTTACACAACAATTGCACGGTGGCGGAGAGAGTAAATCTTCTTAGTTGGGGCTCGTTTTTTTGTCATGTGCCGACTGGTGGGGTTGAGTTAGATCAGTTTCAAGTGGATCAGGTGGTTATTTCGAATAAGGAGGATGGTTGGGTTTGGGATTCAGATTCTGCGGGGGGGGGGGGGGGGGGGATATTTTGTGGCGTCGGGTAGGAGTTTGATTGATAATTCGTTGTTGGAGGTGTCGAATTTGAAGACCAGGTGGAATCGGATCCTCCTTGCTAAGGTGAATGTTTTTATGTGTAAACTAAGGTTGAATCGTTTGCCTTGTAAAGTTAATTTGGAAAGGAGAGGTATGGATTTGGACTCTATCTTGTGCCCGGTGTGTATGACGGATGTAGAGACAGTCAATCATCTCTTCTTTTCTTGTGAGGTGGCTCTTGATCTTTGGGCGTTGGTGGCGAGATGGTGGGAGCTTGATATCCCCGTACGTTCTTCTATTAGTGACGGGGACTCTAGGTTTGATGACTTTCGAATGAAGAAAAAGGCGAAAAATGTGTTTGGAGGTGGTTTGTAGTACTTTGGGTTGGGTGATTTGGTATTTTCGGAATATGTCTTTGTTCGATAAGAGTAAGTCTCTTAAGGCGGCTCTGTGGGATTTCATTCAATCTCAATCGTTTCTTTGGGTTTGTGCTAGGTTTCGTACTCTTAGGATTTATTGGTGTGATTGGGTGTCTAATCCTAATGTAACTATTACTTCTTTGTAATTTTCTGCTAGGGTTTTGCTAGCCTTTTATTTAATTTTATGCCGCTGTTCAAAAAATATATATATTAGGAAACTTATTTTTGGAGTTTGTTATACTCATTTTGGTTGTAAAAATGGTTAAAGTATACTATCACTTCGCCTCCCAAATATGCCTATAAATATAAGCTCCATCTCATTTGTCATTATATCATTTCATACTACTTTCTAAGAGAAAGAAATAAAGTTTCTAAAAAGAGCAACAATATAATGCCCAAGCCAGTCAATTTATATATGGCTATCTTGTGTGTAATCTTTCTTATGTCGTCTATTTCTCATGAATGTAAGTTTATTTATATTATTTTGTTCACGTTATATATTCTTTTTAGTGGATATCCTAATAAATATTGTTATTGTTTTTTATTTATAGGTACCAAAATTAAAATAAATTACACTATAGAACAACAACCTTGCTCATACCATTGTTCTCATCGAAAGATGGAAAACACTTTTGTTGTTGTGATGACTCAAGAATGTGCGACCCACTTTTGGACGCATGTCGAAGACTTTGTAGCATGAGTAAAAGATGTTGTGGTAAAATAATGTAATTGGTATTACTTTTAATATTTATATAATCAATAAAGTGTCTTATCTCTACATAATTGTGAATGGTAATACTTTTAAACCAAAGACATTGTGTGCGTGTACGTGTGTTTGTGTGTATATAAAATCATGCACGTTTTACGAAAGATAAGAATCTAAAAGGTTACATATAATTCACTACAAGAAACGGAGCCTGTAGAGACGAAGGCTATAGGGACGACATATGTCGTCGCTATAGATACCTCTATAGGGACGACATGTCGTTCCTATAGCTCGAAAGGTCAAACGTTCCTATAGCTCGAAAGGTCAAACGTCGAAAGGTCAAACGTTGTACGGTTCAAACTTCTTAAAGTGTCCATTAAGTGCTTATTATGAGGTTGAATAGGACTATATTGTAAAGAATTTCTATCTATGTCAAAGTTTCAAAATAACCCTTGGAGATTGCTAACTTGCTGCGTTTTTTTCCAATTCACACTCATAAATATCGTTCTAAAAACACATATACATATAAAAGACAAGTTTCTAAAAATAAATAAATAAACAATTATAACAATTAAGGCCGTGCTAAGCAATTATAAACCCTAGTTGTAAAAACACATATACATATAAAAGATATCATTTTAAAAATAAATAAATAAACAATTAAAAACCATAGTTGAAATATATATATATATATATATATATATATATATATATATATATATATATATATATAATGTATATATATATATATATATATATATATTATATATATATACATCATATATATATATATATATATATATATATATATATATATATATATATATATATATATATATATATATATATATATATAAACATGCATTGCATTAACCTTAGTTGTATCCCCGCCCGAAATGAATTTAGAAATACATTTCGGGCAGTCCCCGTTTTGGGACTCCTTTTTAAATATTTTGTCTCATTTAGGATGTGAATGAATATTACAGATTGAGTATTTAAGGAAAAATCGATACACATTTCTCTTTACTCCTATGAGTTTGCGTTTCAAACGCATACTTGGGGAGTTAAGGGGAAATGCTGTCGATTTTTTCTTAAATACTCAATCTGATAATATTTATTTACATATGAGACAAAGTATTTAAAAAGTGGGTTAGGTGGCCACCTTTAGACAAACATGTAGTGGGTTCATACGGTGCATTCATACAATCAGCCTCAACTTACACAAATCCTAAAAAAGTCTAACTTATTATAACTAAACACAAACTAATTAGCATGCATACGATCTAAGTCTTAATAATGAAACAGTAATGACAATTGATAAGAGTTGGATTAAAGAGCGAAATCGGCGGTCTCCAGAGTTCTTGGAAGGTCTAAGGAACTTCATAGAGATTTCCAAGAACCATGTAGAAAATGAAGGGAAAACGTTTTGCCCATGTAGAGATTGTGTGAATTCGTACCAGCACGTTTTGTCTACGATTTACGCCCACGTACATGATCGTGGCTTTCAACAGACATATGCAAACCAAATTCAACCGTCCTGATAGAAATATGGATGGTGGCATGCCAAAGAGGCAGTTTTCTGTGTTTTCATCACAATGTCGACCAATGTCCAAAAAGAAAATCATTGCTCTTTCTAGAGAGGCCAGCAAAGCATTACATTCGTTGTTGGTATTGTCATAAACTAATTTGTACATTTTTCCGGTGTACAGCCAATATAAAGCTAAACATCCTCACACTGATGAAAAAGCTAAATTCCCGTCATGGTTCAGTGATAAGGTGAATACATTATACGGTATTATATATGAATCTAAAGTATAATATTATATAAATTATCAATTTTATATTTTTCTCCAGGTCTATCGTCTACAAAAAGAAATGTCCTCGGACTGTGCCAACGAATTAAAGGCATTGGCACATGGCCCGTTGAGCGCATTTTCTTACACTGCTTGCATCGTCAACGGTGTTAGATTTATCGTGCACAGCCGCGATCTCCGACGTACTACTCAAAACAGTGGTGTCGTTACAATAGGAGAAGACGGTACACCATTTTATGGTCAACTGGAGGATATAATACAATTGAACTATCTAAGTGGTTACTCGGTTGTACTATTTCGTTGTAAATGGTTCAACACATCGGGGAAGAGGCGATTGGTTGATAAAAATGGTATCGTTGCTATCAACATCGGCCGTGAATGGTATGTCGGTAAGGCATGGTACGATACTCAACAATATATTTTAGCCACACAAGCAAAGCAAGTGTTTTATCTCCAAGATCTTTCTCGAAACCCAAATAATTGGAGGGTCGTGGAAGACGTTCAACATCGGAAACTTTGGGATCATCCGAGTATCCCTGTTGTTAATGATGTAGATGTCTTGCACGACACTCAATCTTCTGATTATGACTTGGTTGTCGACATAGGCGATGCTGGTGAAAGAAGTACGGTTGTTGAGAGAGTTGTCGCCCCTGTTGTGGAAGAACAATTATTTCATTGTAACTTGGTTGTCGACTTAGGCTATTTGCCTATGCAAGCAAGTTTAGATGTAGTTGATGAATCAAATGATGACCCTATTCCAGAGGATGAAAATTTTATTGACGATGATGAAGAGGACGGTGACATGTACCCTTCAGAAGACGAGCTCATTGTTGATATAGATGATAGCGATGATGATGATGATATAGATGCATGTTATTCTAGTGATGGTTCTGATTGAATATAATGTAATGTTTTTCTGTATGTTTAATGGATGATTTTTGTTAAATTGTTATGGTGTTGCTTATATTAAATTATTGCTTATAGTATTTGTTAAAAATATGTATGTTATTTATTTCAATTGAAGGCATGGCAACACGTGTTGCCAGAGGTCACGGTAGAGACGGTGGGGCTGAGCCTCCACGAGGCCCACATAGGATTCCTTCGACTTGCGAGTCATATATGTAACTTATTCCAATTTACTATATGATTTTATATTGGATATATTTTTTTTACTTACTAACTTGTCAATAACATGTATCAATGCAGCCAAACCCAAAAAGACTCGTGGAAAGGGAAAAGACTTAAATCTTCTTGAAGAGTTCGCAAAAAACAATGAGCAAAAGTTCTCTCTTTTGTTAGATGACAAGGGACAAAAGTTCAAAATGATCGGAGATAACTACCTGATGTATATACGATTGGTATCAAACGAGGTGGGTAGAAGAGTGCCAATGCACTATCGCAGTTGGAATGCTGTGCCTAGCAAACACAAGAGAGAGATTTATCTGACGCTTCATGTAAGTATATGATATAATGTTTTATTTTTCTTGCAATTTTATAATTTCTAAATGTCTTCTAATTCTTTGTTTTGCAGCACTATTTTGATATTGATTATTGGAAGAACACACAATATTGGAATGGCGTTGTACATAGAATAGAGGCCGACTGTGCCAATGCATACAAGCGACGAAAATACGATTTGAAAGTACATTTTGATGAGCAAGGAGGTTACGCAGATATTGAGAGGGCAAGGGCGCATCCCCCGCCTACACAGACTCTCCGGGCATGGGGGAAGGTAATTGATAAATTATTTACCACAGATAAGTTCAACACCCGTTCAGAAAAAAAAACAAAGGCAACAGAGAACTTCTACCATATTGTTCTCATGGGACGGAATCATATGCCAAAAACGATATAAAGAAGTAAGTATTTTTTAAGTATTTGAGGAGTTATTAATATGTCTATGAAATTATATTAACTCTTGATGTTAATTTATAGGTCCAAAAAATCGGCAAGAGTAGCGACATAGATGTGTGGAGAAAAAACCACTTCAAAGAAGGTCGTGGCTGGGTGAATGATAAAGCACAAGCTGATTGGGTAAGTAAATTTCTAGCTATATATATGTTTTTATTACGTAACATATTGATATGCAATTTAGCGTATAATGTCTATTTTGGTATTGGAAATCATTGCATATATTGAAATATGAGAATTGTTATTGTTATTATTTATAGGTAAACAAGTTGGTTATCCATTTTATAGCAGTTATGCTGTCGAATTTTAGATATGAAAACTAACATACGTTTGTTGTTTTGTTTATTATAGGAAAAAAATACAAGTCGAGTACAAAACAATGCTTGTCAAAGCTAACGGTGACGAGACAAAGGTTAATGAAGTTAAATGCCTTCAACGTGCGCTTGGAGAAAGGCGTGGCCATACACGGGGAGTTGGTAGAAAAATCAAAAATATCCCAGCCCACCACGTACCGGATGCTTCAACATTATCCCAAAACTTTAACCAAATGACCCAACAGTTGACCCAACAGTTTACCCAGCAGTTGACCCAACAATTTAATCAACACTTACAAACAATTTTCACACAAAATAACATACCGTTTCAACCGTTTCAATTCGATCCAACACAACTACAAATTTAATCTCCAAACAACCAAGGAGGTGGAACCAGAAATGAAGATGAAACCGCAAATGATATTCAAGGAGATGACGCCGGAAATGTAGTTGAAACCAAAAGTGAAAGTGATTAAAACTTTTAAATGTTTTAGTATTCATGTTTTGACTTCGAACCTTTTTTGAAATGACTTTATAGTAACGAAATGTCGTCTCTATAGCAGGGCTATAGAGACGAAGGCTATAGGGACGACATTTTTTTGTCTATAGGGACGAAGTTGTAGGCACGAAGGCTATAGGGACGACAATTGTCGTCCCTATAACCTTCGATTTTTGTATTGATATGTGTTCCATAATTAACAAGAAAACTAAAAACAGTTACCAAATTTGAATATCCATTACTTCTATTGCACCTAGTATATGGGGGACCGTGATTGGGACATCTAATTTTATGTATGACCGCCACTTGCTAATGTGTATGGTAATATTAGCCTTCATATCTAAAATTTCTTGTTATGAGATAGCATTATAATAACTAAATTATTATTAACTTTGGGAGCTGGTATTGTATGCATCTAGTTTACAACCATATATTTTTTTTTAAGCAACCGAGTCATTTATAATAACTCAATTTCATATGAAAATTTTCATACGGTATACCAAAAACATGCAGTTTTCTATAAAATTGGTAAAACCTATATAGGTGATTTCAAACTAATAGCTACTAGGTTTAACACTTAAAATGATTAGATGATTCTTATAGAAGCTAAAAAAAAGTTATTTGGGAGCAAAATATATAGGATTGTTACTAATATTACTTTTACATATGAAATTTTCATAATAGATAGTTTTGTTTACCACGTATAGTAAATCTCAACATGCATTACAATTTTGTGAATAATAACTCAATTTCATATGAAAATTTCATACGAATCACAAAAATTATGTGTTGAACGACATTTGTAAAAAAAATATACGTGTTAAATGTGGTTTTGAGAAATTTTCATTTCTTCATCTTCCTCTAACATAAACTTTTTTTTATTTTTTTTTTGAACAGCGGAATTTTATAAAACTAGCAAGGAGCTAGAAAAACAAAACAACAAACAAATCACAACAAGAATCTAAAGAAAACAAGAATTACAACATAGCTAACCAAGGGTTGAGATGCCAAGTAACCCAGTCAAATTTCTTGTTGCTTCTATTAACCCCCCAATGGAAAGATTGATTAACAATCTCATCAAAATTTCCACTTTTCTCTGGAGGCTTAACACCAAATATCATCTTATTCCTACACCGCCAAATATACCACCAAGACACGAAGAAGACACCTTCTAAAACATGTTTCGCCATTTTTTGGAGCTTCAAAGTACCAAACCAATCCCGCCACATGTTAAACGATGTGAAGTTAACAGCATCCAAACCCCACCATACTAAAACACGACGCAGCACCGCATCAGCCAAGGAGCATGACAGGAAAAGATGCTCTACTGTTTCTGTTTTATGATTGCATATAGGGCACAAAATGGAAGGTAACTCCATACCACGTAACGACATGTTATGACGGGTAGGCAACCCATTTAAGAAAACCTTCCAGCAGAAAACATTGACTTTTTTAGGAACCATTCGTACCCATCTAGTCGCCATGTCGCTAGCTCCATTCAGAACATGTCTATCTACAACTTTTCGAGTGGAACACACAGAGAAAATCTCGTTGGGATCTAAATCCCACACCCATCTATCTTGGTTCCTATTAAGCACCACAGAAATTAACAACTCATCCAAATGAGACCATTGTTCCAATTCAGGTCCACCCCGCAAAGGACGCCGAAAGGAGTTCAACCAAGGCTGTCCTAACTTATTAGCAACAGACACTTGTTTTTCCAATTCCAAGGCGAAAAGTCTGGGAAATTTATCTTTCAAAACATACTCACCAAGCCACTTATCTTCCCAAAAACGCGTATCACATCCATCACCCACAATCTTTTTACAGAAACTCATCAAATCCACACCCTTACGTTTAAGGTCCACCATAGCCTGAAGAATATCGCGCCACACCGAGGTACGTTTCGTAATATTTCTCAAATCAGCACCATCATGAATCGCTCGAATGACTTTAGCCCATAGCGCATTCGGGTAAGATTTAAACCTCCATATCCATTTAAAAAACATGGCTCTATTAAAAGAGAAAAAACTTCCCACACCTAGACCTCCATATTCCTTCAATCAGGAAACTTTATCCCACGAAACCCATGCCATCTTGTTTTCATCATGGGACCCACCTCTAAAAAAATTGCTCCTTAAGGACTCCATCTGTTTAAGAATACCCAACGGAACTTTGAAAAGAGACATTGGATAAGAGGGGATCGATCCAAGCACCGAATGTAGAAGGGTCAAACGGCCTCCAATAGACAAAGTCTTAACTTTCCAATTTGAAAGTTTAGACCTAATCTTTTGCAACGTATCATCCCAGGCCTGTAACCGAGACATATTTCCCCCAACTTGAACCCCAAGGTACTTAAATGGCATCACCAACGACGCACAACCAACTATATCCGCAACACGAGCAACCTCCATCGAAGGAACAGCCACACCCAAGATCTTCGATTTTTGAATATTAATTTTGAGCCGTGACGCTAAAAAGAAGCACTGCAAAACAGCAACAATTAGCAAAATTCTCTTCATTCCAATCCCCAATGAATACCGCATCATCCGCATAGAACAAATGAGAGATCTTCAAATTTCCAGGCAATGTAAGAAGAGTGAAAAACCCATGATCCATCGCACGAGTAAAAGAAATATGAAGAGTCTCCATAACCAAAATAAACAGAAATGGAGAAAGCGGATCTCCTTGTCTTAAGCCTCTAAAAATCTGGAAATCTTTGGTTGGGCTTCCATTAACAAGAACAGAACCAATAGAAGAAGTCAAACATCCACGAATCCACCTACACTAATAATTTGTATTTACCTGATTAATAGTAGCAAAGTCTATTTGGGTTGCCCTCATAGCTTGCAGTTTGACAGAATAACCAGAAGAGAGAGAGATTGATTTCTTATGTGATTAATAAATCAATATAAATAAAATAAATATTTTATTAATATATTATGTTGAAAATATATTAATTAGAAATACTATTATTTAATTAATAATTAATCTGGAATTAATTGGAATTAATTTTGGTGATTAATTAGATTAATTAAAGGTGCAGGGGCTGAATTATAATTATTCAATAGTTGAGTAGTGACAATTATGGAAGCTTGAAAGGTGGAGATTTTGAGCATATATTTATCCTTAATTATGAAATATATAATAAGGATAAATAGAGTCTGAATCAAATGATAAAAGGTTTATCTTATTTGAATTCAAAAAGGTTTATCTTTAAGGTTTATCTGGTAACCATCTGGAAACTATAAATAGGGGCACCTGGCCACCTATTTCTCTACGCCATTTTCTACTCTACTCCTTTCTTTGGATTTCGACTTCTAGCAACAGGGTGTGATTCCATGTGAGGCACGACATTTGTGGTGCTAAACTTTCAAGAATTGAACTAAAGGTTAGTTTTTCTTTTATATTCTTTTTAGTAAAATTCGATTAGCCTTATGTATTTAGTTATATGTTCAAATAGTGAAAACATAGATCCAATTAGGTTGCATGTGAACTTAGGGTTTAAGTTTTGTTGTTTTGCATAAAACCTATCAGTGGTATCAGGGCTTTTGGTTGTTTCTATTTGAATTGCTATAATAGTTATACCTTATATTTAGGGTTTATAGAACCTAAAACCTAAGTTTGGCCAAATCGATTTGGGGGTTAGGGTTTTGGAAACCCTATCCCCTCCCCACCCTAATTTGCAAAAATAGTTCTTAGGGTTTTAGAAGGTTTTTCTATTTTTGGTAATTGTGATTAATTAATAAATGGATAACCTTAAACCCTTATGTGTTTTCGATTTTAGTGGGTTAAATGATAATATTAAATTAATTTGTTTAATTTGTGATCCATATCTGATTTAATTGTTTAATTAATAGATAAATATTAAATCAACTAAAGGTTTAAATTTAAATTTAAATTAAAAGTTAATTTTCGAAAAATTAAGTAGTTAAACAAATAATATTTTAAAGTTTAAAATACATCTTATATATATTATTATTAAAAGTTAATAACTATATGTATAAGAATTGATCAGTCAAATCGCTAGTATGCCTCATTCACGAAGCTGGTCTATAAGGGGGTATAAGGAAACTGCCTTAAAATGGCTGTTAAATGGGTGTCCACTCTCACCCACCGCTCCCTTGATCAGTGGAGGGTCGTTAGCAGAACGGGTTTGATAGGACCGCTTAATCTCATTAAAAGTATAATGTTATTAATCAAAGTACTAGAACCAATTTTATAAAAAATCCCAAATCTAGTTACTTTTGGAAAAAAGTGAAAGATATGTTAACCCATGAAATTGCACATTACACTTTATTGGTCGTTAGTGGAGCGTGTGTGGTTTACCGGCAAACTAATAGGGACTAGTAAAGAGTTGTAATGGGTATCTCAAAATTTATCATTGTTGATGGAGCGCGTGTGGTTTACCGGCACATCAATTTGAGATGCTAAACGACATTGAGGTTACCAAGCTATTTGCATGGTTATTCACATCTTGTTTGTGATCCTCGACATCCCAGTCACAAACGAAAGAGCATAGTTCGAGATTAAACATGCTATTGAACAGTTCAATAAATCTCAAAGATCTAGGAATTTCACTTAATATGATTATCTTCCGCGGTGGAATTGGTGAATCGTCATTCACCAACCTTTATAAAATTTACAAATAGATTACGACATCCCTATTCTAAATTGTGAATTATATAGTTGGGTCCAAGCCTTAATTATTATTCTTGGGTTAATATTAAGGAATATATATATATATATATATATATATATATATATATATATATATATATATATATATCTAATTAAAACTACATTCTTTTATAGATGTCTTCCTCTGCTGATGCTTCTACTCCCCAACCCGCACCCCACACCAACAACAACATCACTTCAATCCTCTCATTGTGCTCCAAAGTGACATTGGATGGCACAAACTACAATGATTGGATGAGAAACATAAAGATGGCTTTGAGGTTTGAGGACAAAGAGTATGTCCTTGACAAAGAGCTTGTTGAAGTTGATTCCGACACAACTATTCCCGAGTAATATGCCTCGTACAAGAAACACTATGATGATGCGACCAAAGTGGCCTGCATCATGGTTGCTACAATGGTCCCCAAATTGCGGAGGCTTTACGAGAACTACTGGCCATACGAGATGAACAAGGACCTTGCAGAAAAGTTTTGCAAGCGAGTTCGTCAGGAGAAGTATGAGGTAGTCCAAGCCCTCATGGCTTGTAAGCTAAAGGACGGAGAGTCTGTCTACACCCACATGCAGAGGATGCAGAGATATGTAGAGAGGCTTTAGAAGCTTAATATGCAGATCGACGAGGAGCTGGCCATTGATATAGTCCTCAACTCCTTGCCGAGTTGTTATGACCGGTTCATATTTACTTATCATTTGAACAACACCCAGACCACCTTGGTTGAACTACATAACATGCTAAAAATTGTAGAATACAGGTTGAAAGGTAAAGGTGTACCTTCCGTAAACACTCCTGTCATGGCTATTGGGCAGGGTAGAGGAAAGAAGAGGAAAGGTCCTCCCAAGCAGAATTGGAAGGACAACACTCTAGTCGGGTCATCCAGTAATGGTCCGAGATCCAGGCCCAGTTCCACCATTCCTCATGTCCTGAACCCCAAGGAGGCCGACTGTTTCTATTGCAATGAAAAGGGCCACTAGAAAAGAAGTTGCCCCAGATACTTGCAGGACATCAAGGATGGCAAAGTGAAGCCATTATCGGCAGGTATATACACTATCTCTAAAAACTCATCATCTTCTTGTTCTTGGGTCCTTGATACAGGATGTGGTTTTCACATTTCTTCTGATTTGCAGGGCCTAAAGGAAATTAGGGAGGTGGAGCACGGGAGAATAAACTTGATCATGGGCAATAGGCGATCGTCACCTGTAACCAAGATCGGAGTTTATAGCTTAGTGCTCAGTAGTGATGTTAGTTTAGATCTTTAAAATTGTTGATAATTGCCAGATATGGCACGAAATATTATTTCTTTTCATGCATTGTTTAAACAAGGTTTTAAGTATTCGTTTGATAATTTGAATGGTTTAATTTCTGTATATAAGAATGGTGTTTTTATATTTAAAGCTTTACCTTGTGATGGTGTGTATGAAACTGTAACTTGTGTAGACAATTTAGGCAATAATGTATTACAAATTGATTCTTCTAATGGTGTAGAAAAGGCATGCTTGTGGCATTGTCGTATTGGGCACATCAACAAGAAACGCATCGCCCAACTCCAAAAGGATGGAGTGTTGGAATCATTCAATCTCAAGTCAGATGATGTATGCGGATCTTGTCTTTTAGGCAAGATGACAAAATCACCTTTCACATGGACTTGTAAAAGAGGTGAAGGTCTGCTAGATATCATACACATAGATGTGTGTGGACCCTTCAGATCAACCACAAGGGATGCCAATCAGTTCTACGTGACTTTTACTGATGATTATAGCAGATATGTATATATCTACTTGATCAAGCATAAGTCAGAAACTTTTGAAAGGTTCAAAGAGTCCAAGAATGAAGTAGAGGATCAATTAGGCAGGAAGATAAAGATGCTTAGATCCGATAGAGGCGGTGAGTATCTTAGTATCGAGTTCCTTGACTATCTTAAGGAATGTGGAATTGTTTCACAATTGACACCTCCTATTCTATATGTTGAAAGGAAATTACCCTTTTTGTGTCTGTTTGTGACTTGATTTTTATGTGTGTGTATCTATGTGTTTTTGTCTATCTGTATGTGAGTGATTGTGTCTTTCTATATGTGTTTAATCCGGTTATTCAAGGTATAAAATCAATTTACCTTTGTTCTATAATTGTAGGTTGCGAGAGCTGTTTAGAATACCCTTCATACAAGACAAAGGTGCATCTCATCTATGTTATTGTCACATCTGATGACATCTTTCTTAAGGCAAGTAAAATTAATTATAATTTACAAATTCTTACATTTTGTTAAAATATTTTAACGCAACCGTGGATAATTAAATCATTTCACGAGTAACATGAATAACTGGAGAGACTTGCTTCCAATTACCCTGACCGCTTCAAAGTTTACTATGTGTTAAATCAGGTATTCTCAAAAATAACAATGTACTTTCAATTTTTTTTCTTATTAAGACATTGTACTTTGAAAAATCAACCAGTGAAAATTGTTTTGTATATGAATGACATTGATGTAATCTTGTAGATTTTTCAAAGTACAATACTGTAGTAAAAATAAATGTAAATAGAATACTATAATAATGAAACAATGAAAGTGCGTTGCTATTTCTTGTTACGAGACTTATAAAACTAACAGCATGGTTTACTATACTTGTGAAGCCACCGAGGGATGACAGGTGGCATTGGGTTTGTATCAAAAGAAATGATCTAAACACATAGATACACAAACGCACATGTTTCAAATTTTATTCAAGTGAGATGATTTAAAAAAAACTAAATAAAAGTAATACATTTACGTGTAGATTTTATGGTGTGATCCACCACCAATGAACAAGACGATGGCTGGTCATCTTGAAGCCTTGGGATATGAATCAGATTTGCTAAGGGTATTTTGGAAGATAAGGGTATTTTGGTCATAAATAAAAAATGCAGGAAAATGATATCAAGCTTTTAATGATTTTTTGTATTAACATATTTATTTGAATATAATGAAGTTAAATTCTGGAACTAGTGATTTTTAAACAGGAAAATATTAGTAGATTCATATTTGAAAATGTAAATGTAATGACAATGTACATTACTATTAGCATTATAAACTTGAATGTTTTTATTTTTAAAAGGTAAAGTGGATTTTTATTGATGCAAAAGGTGTATATCAGATACTCGAAAGGTAAATAAACCTTATGCAGATATTAGACTTGATGCAAATATTCAAAAAGCAAATATTAGACATTATGCAAATATCATACATGATAGATTTAAGCAATGTGGTTGACGATACGAAATGCATTTAGGCTAATATAAGACCTGATGCATATTAGACATAATACTTATAAACATATACGGTTTGTAACGGCAGTAATCTTTTAGTAATACATTGAAATAAGTTCCTTAGCAATTACAATATTTGAGTGGTGAAATCAATCGTCGTAGTGTATTGATGGAATGAAAATGATGCATTGAGGTCAACAAAATTGAATTGCGTAAAACCATGCCAAAAGAAACTCATTAATGGAACTTTGATATTATTTCGAAAGAGACACAATTGCAATTCTAATATCATTAATGCAAGAAAATATTAAATGAAAATATAAGCGACATTAAAAGTTCATTAATGACATTGGATTACAAATTCATTTGTAGTCGACAATATTCTATTATTACAAATGTATAGGAAATGGTTATTTAAGATCAACCATAGAAAAAACTCTACTACTAACTATCTCACAATTGGTCTTGAGCTAAAAAAAAAAAGACTTGCAACGTTTCGAAGCTAATATTTTTTTCAGGTTGAATGCCACTTACAAATTATAAAAAACCAACAAAGATGATATCCCGCCGCATTGCGCGGGTAAACATCTAGTGTATATATATATATATATATATATATATATATATATATATATATATATATATATATATATATATATATATATATATATATATATATATATATATATATATATATATATATATATATAAGGTCCCGTTCCGGTGAGCACTCTTTTTTCGGTGAGGACTCGTAAGGACACCTTAAAAAATTGAAAAAAATTATAAAAAAAAAATACAAATCATAAAATCAAGAATAGTACTTGATATTGCCTCATTTATACATATATTTCGGGCAATATCAAGTGCTTAAAAATGTGTTTTTGGTTTAATTTCACGATAAAAGGTACTTAATCATTTTAATAACCAAAACGCAGGAAAAATTGCTTGATTGAGAAGAATGAGCTGAATTCAAGCCTTGGAATGAAGAAAATGGAGTAAAATATCTATCGGGAGAAAAAGAGCCAAAAAGAGTGTATTCTGGACGAAAAAGCGAAGAAATTAGTCAATCAGACGATAGATCGTGACCTTATCTCCATAGGGATCGCGACCCTATCTCCTAACGAAAGCGTGACAGTTGATGACCAAAGGATCGCGACTAGAAGCCTGAAATCGCGACCTTACAGAGATCGCGACCCGATCTCCTCGAGGATCGCGACCCGACCTACCAACTACACTCCACTCAGTCGGAACCCGACCCGATCTCCTCGAGGTACGCACTACATTGAAGATCGCAACCCGATCCCATAGAGGATCACGACGCGATGGTCCCTGTCCAGCACTATAAATAGAGGCTTAATCTTGTTGTTTTAGACACATAATTCAGATCACAAACTCTCTACCTGGAAAAACACCCTCTATCTCCCTGCTCTCGACCTCCCTTCATCAAGGAATGAAGTTCTACATGCGGTAGTCACGACAAACGATCAAGAACACCATTGCTCGGATATTCGGTTTGCTTACTATGTTTAGCTTTCTTATATATTCAGTGTGCTGTTTGTCTTTGATTATGGAGTAATTCGATTGTGCTTTTACTTAGAATAGATGAAACTTATAACTATGTTTTGATTGATATGAAATTGGATATTGCAAGTTTAATAATTTACTTTGCATGTTTATTTAACCGACTAATGTATATTAAGAATTTATCTTTGAAACTTATAACTGAATTATATTTAGTATAGATGACCATTCTTGCTAAATTAATTTGTATCATAATATATATATTTCATGTATATATTTATGACTAGTGATTGACCAAATCCTAGGTTAAGTTACAAAGAAAGAATCTTATATGCATTTGTTTTAATTGTATTAGTGGACCAAACTATACATCTTATTTTGATTATCATGACTATTGATATCAAAAGAAACAAATAAATCATGCAGAGTATGAATAAATAGAATGATTAATTGGAGTAATTAATTTACAGGACCAATGGGATTAATAACTTTTTTTAATCATAAAATTGGATTGATGGACCAAGACATCTAATCAACTTAGAAATCGGTATTTAACTTGTTAATATCCATTGCACATTATTATCAATCAGAATATTGTTATAAGGAGTAATCACCTCTAAGTAAAAAGCATATTTGTTCAAACTATCCTTTCGGCTTAACTTCAAACCTTGTCACCATTTATTTACTCATTCTTTATTTATTTGATGATACGATCTCTTTACAATTACACAAACAAAACCCCCCTTTTTATCTCTTTTGTTATTATTATAAATTGTTAATTGATAATTGATTTTCTTCAAATTAAACAAATTCCCTTGGGTTCGACCCGAACTTACCATTGCTATATTACAACCGATTAGGTACACTTGCCTAGTTGTGTTGTTTTCATTCATGGTATCTCCCTGTTATAAATTCAAAACTTATGAAAAGACATTACAAAAAAACAATATTGATCCTCAGAATTCCAAAAATAAGTGATATCATTTTGGGTATATAAAATATGTATGTCTGAAAACACATCAGTTTAAGAACCGGAACGAGAATTTCGCAGACGACGGAGACACGCAAGACTAATGGCAGACATTGCAAATCTTTCTTTGGAAGAATATGCAAGTCGCACACAAGAAGAAACAGGCCAAGGACTAGTTCGTCCCACAATTCCAGATGGGACGCATTTTGAAATAAAAGGGCAATTTTTACATCTTCTAAGAGAAACTTTGTTCACAGGAAAAGATGCTGAAGATGCCAACCAGCATGTTGAATCCGTCCTGGAAATAGCCGATTACTTTCATATTCCTGGAGTCACAAAAGATGCTGTCATGTTACGAGTATTTCCAATAACACTCCAAGGAGCAGCAAAGAGATGGTTAAAGGCTGAACCCCCAAGAACAATAAAAACTTGGGAAGAACTAAAAACAAAATTTATTAAACAGTTCAGCCCACCTTCTAAAATTGCTAAAATGAAAGCAAAAATCCAAAATTTTCAACAGATGGATGATGAAACACTTTATGATGCATGGGACCGTTATAAAGAAATGCTCCAAAATTCTCCACAACATGATCTTAATCCACATCAAGTTGTGCAAACCTTTTATAACGGAATTAATGTAACAACTCGTCAAATGGTTGATTCGCAGGGGCAATTCCAAAGAAAACTCCAGCAGACGGGTATGTATTAATCGAAGAATTAGCCCAACACTCGCACCAGTGGCATTCTTCAAGAGACTCTTCCCTGAGAAAAAAGCCATCAGATGAACAAGCTGATGGATTAGCAGCCCTCAATGCCAAACTAGACGCTTTGGGGCGAGACATGAAAAAGGTAAACCAAACAATCCATGCCATACAGGTCGGCTGTGATAACTGTAGTGGACCACATCTTGCAAAAGATTGTCCACTAGATGAAGATGGGAAAAGGAAGGAAAGTGTTTGCTATTCCTCTGGAGACAGATTTGATGAAAGAAGGCCACGAAACAGCAACTGGAAGCCTTATGAAGAGTATAAAAAAGATCAAGCAGAGAAGTATAAGCAAAACGGGCAAGGATACTACCAAAGAGAACCAACCTTTGATCCACAGAGACAAGCCGAGAAGAAACCAAGCTTTGAAGAAATGATGGCTAGATTTGCAGAAGCCTCAGATAAAAGACACAGATCAACTGAAGAACTAGTGAAGAAAATGGGAGTAACTACGGAATCTGCACTCCGAAATCAACAAGCTTCAATATTAAATATTGAAACTCAAGTTGGTCAGATTTCACGAGTTTTGCACGAAAGATTTCCTGGTACATTGCCAAGCAATACAGAACAAAATCCGAATGCACATGTCAAGGCAATTTCAACCGGAAGCGGTAAGATTTTAGAACCGTCAATTCCTATAAACACTAACTCTTCATCTAAAACACAGGAATCTGAGAAGCTACCGGAAAAGAATGAAGAAGAAGCTGAAGAAAGACCACCGCCAACACCCGTAAAAAGTTATAAACCACCAGTTCCATATCCACAACGTCTAAAAAAGGAAAAACAAGAAGAAGAGTATAAGAAATTTTTAGAACACATTAAATCATTGCATATTAATATACCTTTTGTTGAGGCAGTTGCACAAATGCCTAAATATGCAAAGTTTTTAAAGGATCTTCTTACAAATCGAAAGAAACTCGAAGAAGCATCCAATGTGATTCTAAATGAACAATGCTCAGCAGCAATGTTAAATAAACTACCTAAAAAGATGACTGATCCAGGAAGTTTAACATTACCATGCCAGTTTGGTAATCTAACTTTTAGTCATGCTTTAGCAGATTCAGGTGCAAGCATCAACCTCATGCCATATTCATTTTACTCTAAGCTTGACTTGCCTGAACCTAAACCAACAAGAATGGCGATCCATTTAGCAAACAAATCGATAACATATCCAAGAGGTATAGTGGAGGACTTGTTGGTAAAGGTAGATAAATTTGTTTTTCCTGCAGACTTTGTTGTTCTAGACATGGAAGAGGATGAACAGGTGCCGATAATTCTGGGAAGACCATTCTTAAGCACTGCAAGAGCATTGGTAGACATCCGTGAATCTAAACTCACACTCAGAGTTGGAACTGACGCCATAACATTCAGAATTGATCAATCCATGAAACATTCAAAGACATGTGATGATGCGGTGTATTTCATTGATACTTTTGACACCATTTTGGAGAATGAATTGCAGGAACTGGAGAAAAGAAATCTAGAAAGCATGATGCCTATGGAAGAAGAAGAATTTAACGCCAACGAGGATATTGAGAAACTAGAAAAATTACTAGAAGAGGAGAAAGTGCCTAGTAATTCATCTACAACCAATGAGAATCAAGACTCAGAGCCAAAAACTCCTAATCTCAATACTTTACCTCCTCATCTTGAATATGCTTATCTAGATGAAAGCATGCAATTACCTGTAATAATAAATGCTTCTTTGTCTTCTGCAGAAAAAACGAAACTGGTAGCTGTCCTCAAGAAAAAAAAGAGTGCCATAGCCTGGAAAATCTCAGATATTAAGGGAATAAGCCCTTCATACTGTTCCCATAAAATTCTCATGGAAGATGAAACCAAGCCGAAAATACAACCCCAGAGACGTTTAAATCCTAAAATGCAAGAAGTTGTAAGAAAAGAAGTTGTGAAATTGCTAGATTCAGGGATAATATACCCCATCTCAGACAGTCCATGGGTCAGTCCCATTCATGTAGTGCCAAAAAAGGGAGGAATCACAGTCTTAAAAAATGAAAAAGACGAATTAATTCCCACCAAAACAGTAACCGGATGGAGAGTATGCATAGACTACCGTAAATTAAATGATGCTACTCGCAAAGACCACTTTCCATTACCGTTTATTGACCAAATGCTTGAAAGGCTTGCTGGTAAAACTTACTATTGCTTTTTAGATGGTTTTTCAGGATATTTTCAGATCCCAATCGATCCGCTGGATCAAGAGAAAACCACCTTTACATGTCCCTATGGAACTTTCGCATACCGAAGGATGCCATTTGGACTCTACAATGCACCAGCAACGTTTCAGAGATGCATGACTGCCATATTTCACGAAATGGTAGGGGATTTCATGGAGGTATTTATGGATGACTTTTCTGTATTTGGAGATACTTTTGATGAATGTTTAACCAGTCTTGATAAAATGCTTGAAAGATGCGAGAAAACTAACTTGGTGTTGAATTGAGAGAAGTGCAATTTCATGGTTCAAGAAAGAAATAGTTCTTGGGCATAAAGTGTCAAAGCAAGGAATAGAAGTGGACAAGGCCAAGGTGGAAACTATCTCAAAATTGCCGCCTCCTACAAACGTGAAGGGAGTGAGAAGTTTCCTCGGACATGTAGGATTCTACCGTCGATTCATAAAGGACTTTTCAAAAATAGCAAGACCATTAACTCAATTACTGTTAAAAGAAGCAAAATTTGAATTTTCAACAGATTGTTTAAATGCTTTTAACACTTTAAAAGAAAAATTGGTCTCGTCTCCAATTCTGATTGCACCAAATTGGAATTTACCTTTTGAATTGATGTGTGATGCAAGCGACTATGTAGTTGGAGCAGTTCTAGGACAAAGGGTGGAAAAACATTTTCAACCTATCTTTTATGCTAGTAAAACCCTCAATCCAGCTCAAGAAAATTATACAACAACAGAAAAGGAATTACTAGCAGTGGTTTATGCATTCGATAAATTCAGGCCATACCTAATTTTGTCTAAAACAACTGTCTTTACAGATCATTCTGCTTTAAAATATTTGTTTTCAAAACAGGACGCAAAACCAAGACTCATACGTTGGATCCTCCTGTTACAAGAATTTGATCTGGAGATAAAAGACAAACCAGGAATGGAAAATGTAGCAGCAGACCACTTGTCCAGACTGGAAAACCCAAGAATGGAGCAGCTGAAGGAAACAGACATCAACGATAATTTTCCTGATGAACACCTACTGAATATAGACACAGATCTTCCTTGGTACGCTGACATAGTTAATTATTTGGCTGCAGGAGTACTTCTGAAAGGAATGACACATCAGCAGAAAAAGAAATTCTTCACAGATGTAAAACATTACTTCTGGGACGATCCATATCTTTTTCGAGTCAATGCAGACAACATAATTAGAAGATGTGTCTATGGGAAAGAAATTCAGAATATCCTGGAACATTGTCATCAAGGACCAGTTGGAGGACACCATAGTGCAAACTACACAGCGAGAAAGATATTTGAAGCCGGATTTTATTGGCCAACGATTTTCAAGGACGCTAAGAGATATGTGAAAGAATGTGATTCATGCCAGCGATCAGGAAACATCTCATCCAGGAACGAAATGCCTCAGGTAAGTATACAGGTATGTGAAATTTTTGACATTTGGGGAATCGATTTTATGGGACCATTCCCAAATTCATGTGGAAACAAATACATTTTAGTCGCTGTCGACTATGTGTCAAAATGGGTTGAAGCCCAGGCTTTACCAACTAATGACGCACGAGTTGTAATTAAATTTCTAAAAAAATTGTTTTCACGATTTGGTGTACCAAAAGCTCTAATCAGTGACCGGGGAACTCATTTTGCAAACGCACAACTTGAGAAAACTCTAAAAAAATATGGAGTTCAACACAGATTTGCAACCCCGTATCACCCACAAACCAGTGGGCAAACTGAAGTCACTAATAGAGCAATAAAAAGAATTCTGGAAATATCAATTGGTACCAATAAAAAAGAATGGTCTAATAAACTCGATGATGCTTTATGGGCTTTCAGAACAGCTTATAAAACACCTATTGGTACGACACCATATAGGTTGATATACGGTAAAGCATGTCATTTACCTGTGGGGATAGAACATAAAGCATACTGGGCGTTAAAAAATTGTGATCTTGATGAAACAAATATCCGTTCTAACCGTTTAATGCAGATAAACGAGTTAGAAGAGTTAAGGAACGAAGCATATGAGAACTCCTTAATTTACAAAAATCGCACTAAAAAATGGCATGACGCACGATTACAAAAGAAAACGGAGATTGCACCAGGAGATCAGGTACTTCTATACAACTCGAGATTAAAATTATTTCCAGGGAAATTGAAGTCAAGATGGTATGGGCCGTACAAGGTGAAGACCGTATTTCCATACGGTACTGTTGAATTACTGGATAAGAACGACGTAAGCTTCAAGGTTAACGGACACCGGGTGAAGCACTACGAACAAGGAGTCCGTTGTGAGGAAGGAGAGGATGTACCCCTCTCAAACATTTAAAAATTTAAAAACAGGGGTACGGGTTTAAGCTTTCAACCCAGGTAAGGAAAGCGGTGTGAGAAAAAAAACATTGATTTTTATTCGATTGGGTTGTAATAATTTAGAGACAATTTAATTTTATGTTGTGTGCTTAATAAATAATAAATAATAAAAATAAAACACAAAAATAAAGATCATCAACGGAAAAACAGGAAAAGAAAAATGCCACAGATCATGGATCGCGACCCGATCCGGTGGCCCGTAGGGACGCGATCTCAAGCGAACCGGAAAGCCCAAGCCCGTAATTTTTAACAGATCGCGACCCGACGATACGCAAGGGTTAAAAACAGATCCGGTCATTTGGTTTCAATTTACCCCACAATCGCTTCCCGATCTCCACGGTAAAATCGCGACCGAGTTTGTTTCCAGTTTTCCTAGATTCTAGATCATCAACACAGGTACGTAAATCTTCATTCCCTTCTCGTTGTTAATTGCAAATATGTGAGAAATTGTGGATTTAGGAATAAAAATTAGGTTTTATTTTAGTCTCGGATTTGAATGTTATTGCCTAATTAGATGTTAGATCTAGCCGAGTACTAAAAAACTAGTTAAAACCTACTGATTTAGTTAAGTTTTGGCTTGAAAATTGTTGAAAATCGGATAAGTTAGGTCGGATATTCAAGGATCGCGACCCGATCCTTGATGTTCTTCAACCATCGCGACCCTACATATGAATAAGCCTTAGACTGTGTTCACGGATCGCGACCCGATCCTTGACGAAATTCATATATCGCGACCCGACGTAATAATGTCCCATGAACTCGTTCATCGATCGCGACCCGATCGTTGAGAGGTTCAAAGATCGCGACCCGACACGTGAAAGTCACCGGACTAAATCTTAGTCGCGACCCCATAGATCTCGTCCCTATGTTCGAAGATCGCGAACCAAAACCCGACCCATTCGACGATCGCGACCCGATCCGGATGAGGATCGCGACCCTACCAGCTTTCAAGACCGGACGGACCATCCCGATTGCACCCCTGATCGCGACCCGACCCACATGGGCATCGTGACCCGATCTCCGATCAGGGGCAAAAATTTTGTTTATTTTTCAAGCTAATTCTTTTCTATTTATTTTTTTATTTCTTATGTCACAGGTAAATGGCGGGAAGGGGAGAACAAAACCCACAAGCTGAGGAGTTACCCTCGCATGCATTGCTTCAGTTTACAACAACAATCAACAATGCGAGGAGACAACGATATTTGGGAGAACTGGCCAGAATTCACAAAAAAGACATTCATGTGCCTCCCTGTCTGGATTGGGAATATGCAGCCACGATCGGGCTGCACCACCGTTTGGCGCCATTCACAACAAAAATCCACGCTGAAACTGGATTTACATGCCACGCCTGGGATAGACTGTTCCACTTCGAGGAGCCAATATTCAGAGAGATCACTCTGGAGTTCCTATCCACTGTACAGTTCGAGCAGTACAGAGATTTATCGGATAGGACGGCTCTCTCTTTCAGACTGGGAGGAGTAAGCCGTGAGTGCAGCGTGACAGAGCTAGGGATACGCCTAGGGCTATATACACGGGAGGAGACGGCCTTGCCTACTTTTTCCACTTTCTTCGAGGCATGCCTTAGGATCCCGCCCGCTGAGTTCCGCGTGGCAGATGTTTGGGGCGCGCTGGCCAATGAGGCTTTCGACTCACACACCGCGGTGGAGAGCATGCTACGCTCCCCTGTCCACCGTGTGCTTCACAGACTCATCGCCTCTACGGTTAATCACCGTAAAGGAGGCGATAAGGTACCAGTAGACGATGTTTTCTATCTTTGGTGCCTGACATCTGAGGGTGTGTGCCTCAACCTCCCGTATACACTGGCTGTCTTCCTTTCCAGGAAGGCAAAAGGGGCGAAGAAGAATAGCCCCATCTCTGGAGGGCATCTTATATCCAGACTGGCAGCATCATACGATGTTTTCTCATCTCCACACGCACGGGGACTCACCAGGTCAGATCCTCGTTATATGAACAGGAGTTACCTTTATCAGATGAGAGTGATCGATCAGGACGATCACATTCGAGAGGAGGACCCGGTTGAGCCGGAAGAAGACATGGACGCTCAGCTAGAGCCACAGCCCGAGCCAGAGCCACAGCCAATTCCGCAGCCAGCCCCCGGTGCTCACCGTCGACGCCGGCAGAGATCTCCGATACAGCAGGATATACCAGAGCAGGAGATCGATCTACGCTTCCTATCCCAGCAGATCAGTAGGATAGAGCTGAGTAGACAGCGTGATACACAGAGGATGGATCGTGACATACTGCGGAGGCAGGTTCATGATCAGTGGGTGTCGCATACATTGCAGGGGTTCTACGAGAGTCAGGGTTACCAGCCCCCCCATTCCATACCCGACTTATGTTCCGCCTGTGCCCACATGGTTTGAGCCACCGGATTTCCTGCAGGACTACGGTGATGGCGGTGGCACCTCAGGTTCAGTTTTTGATGATACTAATGATTGACTTTATTTTTGTATTTAAATACATTTGGATTTTTGTTATTATTTTAGTGTGGTGTGTTTGTTTTTATTTATTGGTGTGTTTTGTTTTTGTAGTATGGTTAATATTTTCTCTGAGCATTGATACAGAATATAGGTTCAAACAGACGCTGACATTCAGTTTAGCAAACTTCTTCTGTGGAATCTGTCCTTAAAACAGAACGACTCATTACCCAAGGGGAGTCCATTCCAATTAAACTCCTCTTTGATTTAAAAAGATATATACAATAAGATTATTGTATAAAATAAGTGTAGGGTAAAAAGGTCAAAATGCAATTATTAACTAAGCCAAGTCAAAATTTTATCTTAAACATCTTTTCCAAAAATTGAACACTAAAAAGATAATTGTTAAGAAAAATGTTTTGAAAATAAATTTGTAGGTTAAACTTAATTTTATGCTCTTATTTTCTAGTTTTTCATTATTTCATATAAAATTTAATTCCGTAAATGACAAGTAGTTAGAATGATAATTACAAAATGTTTTGCATAAATAACGAAATAGACCCGTTGAAAATCAGGTTTTGTCAAAACAGGTTGAGTCAGTTTCCCTAATCGCGCGAATGCTATGACTAAATCGAGGAAAATAAGCCTCGTTAAAAGAACGTCAAATGAGAAAATAAATGAAATAAAAAGCGAGAATCAAGTAACGTTACACCATAAGATTGAGACTCAGGAAGGAAATTCAATCAGTGGCCTTTGACATTCGAGCAAGTAGACATAAAATGGGGCCCACGGGCATTCCTACTCCTTATTACCTAAAACCAACTGGTTTGGGATAATATTGTCGAAAGCTCGTTACACGGATGTCATCGAAAGTCATGGGATTTCCTTAGTGGCCTTTGGAATTTGAATTAGTAAACTCTGTACAGTTGTGAGTTGAAAATTTGTAATCAAGAGTTCCATAGAAAGTCACGAGTTTCAAAGGTGCGGTAAAAATAAAGAAGATAACTTAACTTTATAACCTAGTCCAGCATAATTTTTGGGAAACTTGACAAAAAGATCTTGAGATAAGAGGAATTTTTAAGGGTGTATTCAATGTTATGTAAAAATGAGTATTTTTCAATCTAAATATTTGTCATCAATAGAAATAGATTTTATGTAAAATTTTGGAAGGTTAGAAATACGCACATAAGACTAGGTAAAATCTACTATGTTTATTCTTACAACCTTATTCTTAACATCGGTAAATAATGCTAGATCTGTGATAGCAGTTGGAAAATTGTTTGGATATTAAATGTCTTGGCTGGTTTTTAAAATTATAGTTTGCTCGAGGACAAGCAAAGTTCAAGTGTAGGGTATTTTGATATTGCCTCATTTATACATATATTTCGGGCAATATCAAGTGCTTAAAAATGTGTTTTTGGTTTAATTTCACGATAAAAGGTACTTAATCATTTTAATAACCAAAACGCAGGAAAAATTGCTTGATTGAGAAGAAGGAGCTGAATTCAAGCATTGGAATGAAGAAAATGGAGTAAAATATCTATCGGGAGAAAAAGAGCCAAAAAGAGTGTATTTTGGACGAAAAAGCGAAGAAATTAGTCAATCAGACGATAGATCGCGACCCTATCTCCATAGGGATCGCGACCCTATCTCCTGACGAAAGCGTGACAGTTGATGACCAAAGGATCGCGACTAGAAGCCTGAAATCGCGACCTTACAGAGATCGCGACCCGATCTCCTCGAGGATCGCGACCCGACCTACCAACTACACTCCACTCAGTCGGGATCGTGGCCGACGTAGGTACGCACTACATTGAAGATCGCGACCCGATCCCATAGAGGATCACGACGCGATGGTCCCTGTCCAGCACTATAAATAGAGGCTTAATCTTGTTGTTTTAGACACACAATTCAGATCACAAACTCTCTACCTGGAAAAACACCCTCTATCTCCCTGCTCTCGACCTCCCTTCATCAAGGAATGAAGTTCTACATGCTGTAGTCACGACAAACGATCAAGAACACCATTGCTCGGATATTCGGTTTGCTTACTATGTTTAGCTTTCTTATATATTCAGTGTGCTGTTTGTCTTTGATTATGGAGTAATTCCATTGTGCTTTTACTTAGAATAGATGAAACTTATAACTATGTTTTGATTGATATGAAATTGGATATTGCAAGTTTAATAATTTACTTTGCATGTTTATTTAACCGACTAATGTATATTAAGAATTTATCTTTGAAACTTATAACTGAATTATATTTAGTATAGATGACCATTCTTGCTAAATTAATTTGTATCATAATATATATATTTCATGTATATATTTATGACTAGTGATTGACCAAATCCTAGGTTAAGTTACAAAGAAAGAATCTTATATGCATTTGTTTTAATTGTATTAGTGGACCAAACTATACATCTTATTTTGATTATCATGACCATTGATATCAAAAGAAACAAATAAATCATGCACAGTATGAATAAATAGAATGATTAATTGGAGTAATTAATTTACAGGACCAATGAGATTAATAACTTTGTTTAATCATAAAATTGGATTGTTGGACCAAGACATTTAATCAACTTAGAAATCGGTATTTAACTTGTTAATATCCATTGCACATTATTATCAATCAGAATATTGTTATAAGGAGTAATCACCTCTAAGTAAAAAGCATATTTGTTCAAACTATCCTTTCGGCTTAACTTCAAACCTTGTCACCATTTATTTACTCATTCTTTATTTATTTGATGATACGATCTCTTTACAATTACACAAACAAAACCCCCCTTTTTTATCTCTTTTGTTATTATTATAAATTGTTAATTGATAATTGATTTTCTTCAACTTAAACAAATTCCCTTGGGTTCGACCCGGACTTACCATTGCTATATTACAACCGATTAGGTACACTTGCCTAGTTGTGTTGTTTTCATTCATGGTATCTCCCTGTTATAAATTCAAAACTTATGAAAAGACATTACAAAAAAACAATATTGATCCTCAGAATTCCAAAAATAAGTGATATCATTTTGGGTATATAAAATATGTATGTCTGAAAACACATCAGTACTATATCATGATCCAAAAAAAATTGGAAAAAAAAATTTGGATCATTGAGAAACAGTAATGATCCAAAAAAAATTTTATTTTGTGGATCATTGTTTCATTATAAAAAAATAAGTTTTTTTTCAATTTTTTTCTCTAATATAGTACTATGATCCATTTTATTATTTATATATATATTTTATTTTTTTTCAATTTTTTAAGGTGTCCTCACGAGTCCTCACTTTAAGAAGAGTCCTCACCCGATCGCTTATATATATATATATATATATATATATATATATATATATATATATATATATATATATATATATATATATATACTAATTAGTTGACTTGCAAAACAAGTATCCAAAGGACTTGCAGGATGACCAATGAAACAACAATTTCTGATTGGGTTCAGGCTACTTATGAGTTTCAGATGAACACTTCATAACCCCAGAATTTTATGTGCAAAAGTGAGGGATGAACCCTAGTTCACATTTAGATGGTGTCTATGCAACCTACTTAGTTGAAATGTGGTTTTTAGGTATTTGTGATTTTCTAAGGTCTTATCTCTTGAAACTAATTGGAAGTGTATCCCAACGCATCGAGGATCAAACCATTTCAAACAATGTTCGACCTTTCCTTTAAGACACACCATAACTTTTTTAATGTCCTGACAGGATATGACTGTGAAACTATTTCATTGTTCATTAATTATTTGTATAACTCATTACTCATATGTTTAGTTGATTTTTCCATTAATTGTATCTAGTAGCAGATCTGGACAGTCCACAATAACTAGTGTAGATATTGTCCTATAATCTTATTTTCTTTTCACATCTCTATGTGTATTATGACTTTGTCAATTTCTAATTTAATTAAGAGTTGCATTCATCATATGACTCTAAGTCAAATTATTACAAAATCCTGTCCACTTGGACCTTTTGGGTGATGGAGTCCTTATTAAAATCAAATTCAAACAATCATACACACACAATTATATATCTAATACACTTTTGGATGTGTCAACTTTCAAATTATTACTACTAATGCAACCAACGATGACGCCTAGTAATATCAAGTATTTTAGTCGTCGTTGAGCCCTATTCTGAGTGAAATATATACATTAAACAGTTATATTACTCACTTTTCGTGTCTAGTGCTTGTGTGTGAAAAAGGTTAAAAACAGGGGCTAAAGGCGTACAAAATGAAGAGGTTTTGATGGAAGACCACTTTCAGTCGAAAAGACACGTGCGTTGCGAACTAAAGGGTACACGTGTCGCGGAAAGTCAAGGATCAGATAACGACTTAAAATTCAAACAGCGAGAATCGGGGTTAGAGATAAGGTCGCGCCGCGATTGGTCGAATTTTGCAACTATAAATAAAGGCATCCCGTACGAGTTTCGGGAACGAAGAACTGACCTAAAGGTTGAACCTAGGCTTCTTCGACTCGTGATTTCGGATTTCAGTAGTTAGAAGTTGGTACTTTCATGTTTTAGTTTATTTTTTGTGTTTTCTAGTTTTGTTTATCGGTCGTTTCTAACGATTCTGGATTGTAGAATCTGTCGGGACGAGTTGGATCTAGATATTTTCAGAAGTCAGAACCATTCGGATTCTGTTTTTGGTTTTAGTTAATGCAATCATTCGGCTCTCTTTATTTCACGTTTTCGATTTTCGTTTTATGTTTATTGAGCGTTGGATTGTTTTATGGTATTGAGCACTTCTGATGTTCTGGAATATACTTCTGAAATCAGATTGTGTGGTTAGTTTGGATTGAAATTTGGATTTGTTTTGTTCGTTAATGCTAGTTTATAGTTTTGATAATTTTAGTTTATCGGTTTTTAGGAAGTGTATGGAACACCACTAACTATAGATTGACACTATAGTTTGGTTAATTCTAACACATATTTCAACCACTTGACTCCCACAGATCGACCCTTACTTCCACTTAGCTGATGTCCTTGTAAGGTATAATTCTTCAATTTTTAACCGCATAACGACCTAGGCACGTCAAATTTTGGCGCCGTTGCCGGAGAGTTGTGCGCTTGAATTATAGTGTAAGTGATTTTTTTTTCTGTTTTGATTTTAGTTTTTGGTAATTTAGTTGAATTAGCTTTCGTTTGGTTTTGACGATTGTTTTCACTCATGCATGCGTACGCGTCGAGGTGGACATATGTCACCTCTTTTGTTTGATTCTGAAATCGAGCAGACTGCGCATAGAAATCGCGTGCGTAGGCGCTTGATCAATATGAGTCCAGATAATGTGGTAGTCGAGGACATTAGCAATGAGCCAATGGGCGAGGTAATGGGGGGATCATCATTTGTACCCCCAGTTTCATCAGAATTTAATATAGCTTCTACTAGTGCTAATGGTGGTGCAGTTTTAGCCCCTGCACCCATACCACCATGCACTCAGCCTACTATTTCACCTTTGAGTTAACCAATCACCAACCCTGTTGGGCCCTATTTTGGTGGTTTAAGCCTTCTTTAATTGGTTTGTAGATGTTTTGGGCTTGTTAGTCTAGTTGTGGGTTTGGGCTTAATGTGTAATGGGCTTACTTTTTCTTGCTAGTATAAATAGCCATTGTATAGGCGTGTTTAATAGGTTGGTCGAAATCTAGTAGTGGGTGTCGAGTTCTACATGGTTGTGATCATATGTATCAGTCATTTGACAAGTTAATACGAATGAATGCATTTTGATCTCTACTTCATCTTGTTCTTATTCTTGAATATTGTTCAATTGGATTTCCGCACCAATTGAATGATTATATATATGATTACTATCGTTTTTGGAGTGTTTACTGGACTTACAATTGGTATCAGATGTAACACCCAATTTCTTATATCTGAATTACATCATAATCACTCAAGGATAAACAAAGTGATCATGGTATAATGAAGATTAAGCAACATAAGTACAAGTAGAAATCAAAAGAACAAGTACTTTAAACAGCATGTCCCAAAAACTAGTTTACAAAAGACCGTACAAAACTATACAAAAGAGTGTTTTCTGATTTACAAACAGTCAAAAGTCAAGTCCCATATCCATGCAATCATCCCTCAGCAATCTTCTTAACCCTGTCACCTATAACACAACATATAACTATTTTTATGAGCTAATTAAGCTCAGTGAGAAAATTTTCAAAGTTTAGAAATCAATCTAATAGTTATCAAAATTTTCACAATTTAAATCACTGATCTCTATTTCAATGACTATCTCAGTCATTTGGTGTACTCAATCAAGCTAAGCAATCACATCAACAAGATATTCTCAATCTTGTTTAATTCATGTTAATTGGTTATCTCAACCAATTAAGATGTGCAATAAGTCAATTTAGTTATAATCAAACTACTTATAATGAATTATAACTACTCACCTGACGTCTGATCAGTCCGTGGTCCACCCGTGCCTCGTGTTTCTCCTTCTCTTCTATGAGTATCTGCTGAAATAACAACATATATTATATCCCAACATTCTCAAAACAATTTAACATCATTTAACTCAAAGGATCAAGATCAATAGCTACTAAAGATCATAACTTTGCGGTTTTTACCAAATCAACCGATAAAACTTCTCAATAATCATAATAGAGACTCAATACAACATGTAATAGAAATCTATTAGCAACAATTAAACTATTTCAAATCATAAACTCGGAATTGAACATCTAGGGTTTGCAACTCTAGAAGTCAAAATCATAAACCTTGAAAATCAAGAGCTCAAGAACATGATTTAGGTGTTAATCCAACTTCTCCAACCTTCTCCTAAGCAAAACTCTCGATCAAAGTGACCAATTTCTATGCTCCTAGGTCTGAAAATCGTGTTTAGAGGTTTGTGGTTCGAGAAATGGGTTAAATGAGGGCAAAAACGTATTTATACCTGCACCGAAACCCGACCCGGGCTGTCAAACCCGCCCCGGGTTTTGTCACGCTACTTTTCGCTTAATTCCAGTCGTAACCCGCTCCGGTTTCTGTGACCCGACCCGGGTTCCACTCGAACACGACCCGAGTTGTTGGACACGACCCGGGTTGTTGGACACGACCCGGTTTGCTATTTTTTTCCATTTTCTTTTCGCTTAGACTAGACTCGGTTTGCTATATATATATATATATATATATATATATATATATATATATATATATATATATATATATATATATATATATATATATATATATATATATATATATATATATATATATATAGAATCAGGATCGGGTGAGGACTCTTCTTAAAGTGAGGACTTGCGAGGACACCTTAAAAAAATTGAAAAAAAATATAAAAAAAATATAAGTAATAAAATGGATCATAATACTATATCGGAGAAAAAAAAGATTCAAAAAAAAACTTTTCGATCATTATTTTTTTTATAATGAAATAATGATCCAAAATAAAAACAGAAAAATTGCATCATTACGTTTTGCAATGATGCAAATTTTTTTTTCAATTTTTTTTTTGATAATGATATAGTACTATTCTCGATTTTATGATTTGTATTTTTTTTATATTTGTTTTCAATTTTTTTAAGGTGTCCTCGCAAGTCCTCACCGAAAAAAGAGTCCTCACTGGAACCGGACCCTATATATATATACATATATATTTAACGTAACTCTACTATAATCTAAAATTAAGGTATTACAAATTCTTACCCCCTTCAGAAGATTCCGTCCTCGGAATCTCTTGGAATAGAAAGGGATACTTTGACCGCATCTCTTCTTCACCTTCCCAAGTGACATCTGTTCCTCTATGATGTCGCCATTGTACTTTAACTATTACAATCTCTTTATTTCGCAACTTCTTGATCTTTTTGTCTAGGATTTTCTCCGGTTGTTCTTGATATTGAAGTTTACGATCTAGCTGAACTTCCTTCAAAGAAACACGTGTCGACTCATCGTATAAAGTCTTACGAAGATGCGAGATATGAAACACATTGTGAATCCCCTGTAACTCATCAGGAAGTTCGAGTTTATAAGCTACTGCTCCTACTCGTTGAATTACACGGAATGGTCCAATAAACCGTGGGCTTAGCTTGCCACGTTTACTAAAACGAATAATTCCCTTCCAGGGAGACACTTTTAACATTACCATATCTCCGACTTGAAACTCCAACGGTTTCCTTCGTTTATCTGCATATTGTTTTTGACGCTGTTGAGCAACTCTCATATGCTCACGTATACTTTTTATCTTCGCTTCAGTTTCAGTTATAATTTCAGGACCCGCTAGTGGCTTCTCTCCCGCTTCTGACCAACATGATGGTGTTCTACACATTGACCCATATAACGCTTCAAATGGTGCCATTTGAATACTAGAATGATATGAATTGTTGTATGTAAATTCGGCTAAAGGTAGATGATCGTCCCAACTACCTCCAAAATCAATCACCGAAGCTCTAAGCATATCTTCTAACGTCTGTATAGTTCTCTCAGTTTGACCATCAGTCTGCAGATGATAAGCCATACTCATCAAGGCTTTAGTTCCCAAATATTTTTGGAAACTTTGCCAAAAATGAGAAGTAAAACGACTATCGCGATCGGAGATTATCGAGGTAGGTACTCCGTGTCGTCTCATCACCTCCCTAATATAGATCTCTGCTAAATTTGGACGCTTGATAATCTTCTCGTATGGGAATAAATGTGCCGATTTTGTCAATCTATCAATAATTACCCATATAGAATCGAACCCTCCTGGAGTTCGGGGTAATTTAGTGATAAAGTCCATTGAGATCTTATCCCACTTTTTCATTGGTACAGGTAGTGGTTGAACTAACCCGTATGGTCTCTGATGATTTACCTTGACCTGTAAACAAGTCAGGCACTTCTCCACATATATCCCAACATCACGTTTCAATCCCGGCCACCAGTAAAACGGTTTTAAACTTCTATACGTCTTTGTACTACCTGGATGGATTGAATACCGTGTACAATGTGCATCTTCAAGTAACAGCTGTCTCGTGTCTCTGTATCTTGGGACCCACACTCGTCCCAGAAAAGTCTTCACTCCTTGAGCATTTTCAACTAGTTTATCTACATAGCCAACCATTCTCTCACTCTTCATGTTATTGGCTTCTCTCTGGGCACGTTGAATCATTTCTAGTACTAACCACTCCCATTCGAGCTGAAACGACTCGAATAGGTGGTTCTTTTCGACTTAACGCATCTGCCACTACGTTTGCTTTACCAGGATGGTAAATTATTTCACACTCATAATCTTTCAAAAGATCCATCCATCTTCGTTGTCTCATATTCAACTCTTTTTGATCAAACATATACTTTAAACTCTTATGATCTGAATATATCTGGAACTTCACACCATAAAGGTAATGTCGCCAAATTTTTAGTGCAAAAATAATGGCGGCCAACTCCAAATCGTGTACTGGATAAGCTTGTGCATGAGGCTTCAGCTGTCGAGACGAATACGCAATTACTCGCCCCCTTTGCATTAATACACATCCAAGACCGATTTGTGAAGCATCGGTAAAAAGGACAAAGTCTTCCACTCCTTGAGGCAAAGCTAACACCGGAGCTTCGCATAACGCCCGTCTCAGTTTTCAAAAGCTTATTGTTGTGCTTCAGCCTAGATAAACTTCTCTGTCTTTCTAGTCAGCTTTGTTAAGGGCAATGCAATACTCGAAAATTTCTCAATAAATCGTCGGTAATAGCCAGCTAGTCCCAAAAAGCTCCGAACCTCAGTCGGATTTTTGGGTGGTGCCCAACTCATCACTGCTTCTATCTTGGAAGGATCCACTTTAGCACCTTCTCTTTTTATCACATGACCAAGAAACTGAATCTCTTGCATCCAAAATTCGCACTTTGAAACTTTTGCATACAACTTTTCTTTACGAAGAAGATTTAAAATCAACTGTAAATGTTGCTTGTGCTCATTCCAGCTCTTGGAATAAATCAAGATATCGTCAATAAACACTATTACGAACTTGTCTAAGAATGGATGACAAACTCGATTCATCAAATCCATAAAAGCCGCCGGGGCATTTGTCAAACCGAACGGCATTACTAGAAACTCATAATGACTGTATCGGGTGCGAAATGCTGTCTTCGGGACGTCAGATTCTCTTACTCTTAGCTGATGACATCCCGATCTCAAATCAATCTTCGAAAAATATACCGCTCCCTCCAATTGATCGAACAAATCGTCTATTCTCGGTAGGAGATAACGATTCTTCACAGTAATCTTGTTTAACTCGCGATAGTCTATGCACATACGCATGGAACCATCCTTCTTTCGAACAAACAGTATCGGCGCACCCCACGGAGACGAGCTCGGACGAATAAAACCACGATCTAAAAGTTCTTGTAGTTGTTTCTTTAACTCCTCCATCTCGGACGGCGCCAACCGATAGTGTGCTCGAGCTATCGGTTTCGCTCCAGGAACTAAATCAATAACAAACTCCAATTGACGATTTGGCGGTAAGCCCGGAAGATCGTCAGGAAAAACATCAGCAAAATCTCTCACTATCTCAACATCCTTCACAGTGGAATGTTCGGTTTCAATTGGGGCAACATGTGCCATAAATAAAAGAGCACCTCTTTCGGTATACCTTCGCGCTCTCGCGAAAGATACAACCGGAATATGTTGAAAACGACGTTCGCCTCGTATTAACATCTGAAACCCGCTCGGAGTTCTCACAGAAATTATCTTTCCGTGACAATCCATATTTGTCCTATTATTATCTAACCAGTCCATTCCAACTATTATATCAAACGCACGAGTAGTCATCGGCTTCAAATCAATAAGGAAAGAAATTCCATTGATTTCAAGCCGACAATTTATATACTGAGTATTTACTATAACATCTCTCCCGTCAGCGACATCAACTATCAGACTCTCACTCATCTTAGACACTGGAACATTAATTTGAGACGCAAAAGGTACAGATATAAAAGAAATCGATGCACCAGTATCAAACACCATACGAGCTCGAAGAGAATTTAGGCTAAAGATACCTGTAATCACATCTGGTCGCTCTCTAGCCTCCTCCACGGTCATCTGAAAAGCTTGAGTTCTCACGTTTCCACCGCCTCGGTCTCTTCTATCACCTCGATTATCGCCTTGTCCCGCCCTCGAAATCTCACGATGTGAATCGGTTCTTGGCTTCAGGCAATCTGGGCGAATATGACCGCTATCTCCGCAATTAAAACACACACGATTTTTCTCTAAACAATCTCGAGCCATGTGCCCCGTCTTCCCACACTGATAACACATAAGAGACGGGGTACTCGTATCGCAGTTTCCAGCGTGTTTTCGACGGCATTTTTCGCACCATTTGCTCTCAGTTTTTCTTGAATCACCTCGATATTGATAACTCGGAACTGGCTGTTTTTGAGAACTACCCTCCGGTTTTCCTTCCCATTTTCTCTTATGGCCTCCGCTTCCTTGGTCCCCATTCCTTTCATTATCTTGCCTTCGCTGTTCTTTTTCTTGAGATTTGGCTGCCTCGACAATCTGCTGATAATTTGTAAAGCTGGAACTCTGTAAGAACTCTCGTATCTAGGTCCTCAGTCCCCACACATACCTGTCAATCTTCCTTTCTTCAGTATCCACCTGATGAGCAGCAAATCTGGCTTTTTCGTTAAACTCTGTCGTATACTCCTGTACTGACCGCGTTCCCTACTGCAATCTCAGAAAATCTTCTTCCAAACTTTTCATCGCAGTATTTGAACAATATTCCTTCATAAACTTTATTTTGAACTCCTCCCACCTCGGTTCTGGTTCCAATCCTTTCTCTATATCAAGGTTAATGTTCTCCCACCAGAATTGAGCATCTTTGTGTAAACAATTAGTGGCATACTCAACTTTAACTTTTTCCGTATACTTGGCCATACGAAAGACTTTCTCGATATGTGTCAGCTAATTTCGTGCAATAATAGGATCATCGGTATCGAAGAAATCATTCGGTTTACACTTGCGGAACGTCTCATAACTACAACCTTTTGGTTCGCCCGACCCTCCAACTTCAGTATGTATAGTAACCGGCTCTCTCTGTCCCTCCCTAACCACATGTGTGATAGGAGGTCGGTCTCGATCATCTCTATTCGTCACCTCCGTCTGAGGTCTCATTAAGGTAGGCAATAAGCTTTTAACTGCTTTTGCTACCTCCGCAGCAATCAACTCTTGTAATGATGATGTTAACTCAGGCGGTCTCTCGCCTTTAGACTGGCGCCCCAGTCTTGAATCTTGTGATCCCGAATGCTCATCTCGGTGATCACCTCTCTCTTTCTCCTTTCCAGAACTCATAATTAGGCTGATAAGAAATTTAACTCATTATAATCTCGTTTATCTCAATACTCTTTTCGTATCACATATCTCATCAAAATTCTCAAAATAACACACATACTCATCATGTGTGCTTTAAGGAACGATTGCATAGGGACAAGATGGGACCTCTCTTTAATAGTTTGAGTTTAGAGTTTACTCTTTAAAGTCTAATTCACTCAAACCCTTGCTCTGATACCAACTTGTAACACCCAGTTTCTTATCTCTGAATTACATCATAATCACTCAAGGATAAACAAAGTGATCATGGTATAATGAAGATTAAGCAACATAAGTACAAGTAGAAATCAAAAGAACAAGTACTTTAAACAACATGTCCCAAAAACTAGTTTACAAAAGACCGTACAAAACTATACAAAAGAGTGTTTTCTGATTTACAAACAGTCAAAAGTCAAGTCCCACATCCATGCAATCATCCCTAAGCAATCTTCTTACCCCTGTCACCTATAATACAACATATAACTATTTTTATGAGCTAATTAAGCTTAGTGAGAAAATTTTCAAAGTTTAGAAATCAATCTAATAGTTATCAAAATTTCCACAATTTAAATCACTGATCTCTATTTCAATGACTATCTCAGTCATTTGGTGTACTCAATCAAGCTAAGCAATCACATCAACAAGAAATTCTCAATCTTGTTTAATTCATGTTAATTGGTTATCTCAACCAATTAAGATCTGCAATAAGTCAATTTAGTTATAATCAAAATACTTATAATGAATTATAACTGCTCACCTGATGTCTGATCAGTCCGTGGTCTACCCGTGCCTCGTGTTTCTCCTTCTCTTCTATGAGTATCTGCTGAAATAACATCATATATTATATCCCAACATTCTCAAAACAATTTAACAGCATTTAACTCAAAGGATCAAGATCAATAGCTACTAAATATCATAATTTATTATCATCATGTGCTATTCAAGTCAAAAACTTCCAAACTTTGCGGTTTTTACCAAATCAACCGATAAAACTTCTCATTAATCATAATAGAGACTCAATACAACATGTAATAGCAATCTATTAGCAACAATTAAACTAATTCAAAGCATAAACTCGGAATTGAACATCTAGGGTTTGCAACTCTAGAAGTCAAAATCACAAACCTTGAAAATCAAGAGCTCAAGAACATGATTTAGGTGTTAATCCAACTTCTCCAACCTTCTCCTAAGCAAAACTCTCGATCAAAGTGACCAATTTCTATGCTCCTAGGTCTGAAAATCGTTTTTAGAGGTTTGTGGTTCGAGAAATGGTTTAAATGAGGGCAAAAACGTATTTATACCTACACCGAAACCCGACCCGGGCTGTCAAACCCGCCCCGGGTTTTGTCACGCTACTTTTCGCTTAATTCCAGTCGTAACCCGCTCCGGTTTCTGTGACCCGACCCGGGTTCCACTCGAACACGACCCGGGTTGTTGAACACGACCGGGTTTGCTATTTTTTTCCATTTTCTTTTCGCTTAGACTCGACCCGGTTTGCTAAACTCGATCCAGTTTGACATTTTTAAGCATTTAAGTTGTCTCTTTTACTCCTTTCTAACATCCTACTTTTATTAGATTAGTTTCTAAACATTTTAACTCATGTTTTAACTCATCTAATCTGATATATATATATATATATATATATATATATATATATATATATATATATATATATATATATATATATATATATATATATATATATATATATATATATATAACGTAACTCTACTATAATCTAAAATTAAGGTATTACATCAGAGCTTGAAAATAATTTTGTTTTGGTATCAATCAAGTACTTTTTTTTAAGAAAATCAAAACTTTTGAAGGTTTGGTTGTGTTGTTGTTCATCGAATTCTTTTAGGGATCATAGAACCTTCATCGTGTTCATCGGGATTATTTTTGGAATCAAATCGGTCAAAAATTGAAAAATCACGAAAATTAAGCCTCCTACTACCTTTTTGGTTGATTTCGGTGATTTAAAAGGGGGATTTCGACGGCAAGAGGAGCATTTAGGTCAAAGTTTAAGTCAAAGTCTGGTTATCGTCATCATTTAATCAAAAGTGAGGTTTTCAGTCAAACCTTGGTCAATACGAGAAGATTTCGGTCAACATCAACCAAAAAGCTATGGTTTCGATCATTTCAAGGTGAAATCATAGGATTTCGGTCAACATTGGTCAAACTTCAAGGATTTCGGTCAAACTTCAGGTTTTTGGCCAGAAGATGGAATTTTGACTGTTTTCGTCAATTTTTTTTAACATTTAGATTTATTTTAATCTAAAACACTTACAAAATGACCACCTTAACCAAAGATTCGTGCTGTTCAGACTACGAAAATAAAATCAATAAATATCGTGAATTAAATGATAATCTAGTCCAACAAATGTTCGATCTTGAAAATCTTGTCTATAACACTAAGAAGAAAGTAAAACCTCTTTAGGAAGCGTTTGAGGCTAAAACGAATGATTTTAATAAACTGCAAGAAGACTACAGTGTAAAATCCTGTCAGCTTAACTTTGCTAATGAGGAAGTCGTCAGATTTATTGCCGAGCTTGATTCCTTAAAGGCTAAATTTCAAAATTTTGAATTTATTTTTAAAAAATTCGAAGGATCAAGCGCAACAGTCGAATTGATGATACAACATCAACTCAAATGGGATGACAACCATGGTCTTGGTTACAAGAATGTTCCACCTCCTTTTAATTATAATTGTACCCCACCCCTCAATCTAGATGATGTATTTGTTGCTGAAAATCCAGTCAGGTCGAGAAGGATGTGTTGAAAATTACTGATGTATTTGTTGAGTGTGCAGGTAAATCCAAACAAGATGATGAACAGTATGATTCTGAAAAATGTATCTCTGCTACACCATCTAAGATAGAGTCAGATGAAAATCAAAAGTCTGAATCTGCCAGTTGTGCCACAAGGAGTGATGATGCCACTATAAGTACAGATGTTCAGGCAGTTGACAAATTTAATCCAAAGAAACCTGTTCTGCAAACATCAACTTGTGTCTGCATGTGTTGACATTCTCAGAAGCCATCCACCTCTGGATCAAGATACAATTCAAGTCATGTCGTTCCTAAAAGACAGACATGCTACCATTATGGAGTTCCTGGACACATAGCCAGAATTTGTTCTCAGCCCGTTCACAATCAAAATGGGGTGCAAAGAGGGAGATCCATTAAAAGACATTCCTCAAGGTCTCGCTGAAGAGATGGTGACTGGAATGTTCCCAAAGCTAGGAAACAAGCACAAAAGGGCAGATGAATCAACCCTAGAGATGTTTCTGCTAAGTCAAACCTCATTAAATCAATGTCATCTCAAGGTTCTTCCTTCAGCTCACACTGGCAACATAAGCCAAAAGTTAAGGGCAAATCTATTCGCCAGTCAAACAATGGATCACTTGTTCGGGTAACCAAAAGAAGATCAAAGCCTAACTACCAATGGGTGCCTAAGGGAAGTACTTTTAAATCATCAAACTGTTCGGTTAATACTTCAAATTATATTCTTGATAAACAGGACATGGCATGGGAACAAGTAAAATGCACAGACATGGCATGGGAACAAGTAAAATGCACAGACAGCAGTGGCAGACCTAGTCACAAGATGGATTGGGTCCCTAAATGCAACTGATCCTGCATTGTGTGCAGGAGTGGCAATGGAGGCATATCATCAAACCACAGTTTGTTGGTAATGGCTGCTTCTTGCATACAATTGGAGACACTTCTCTTTTGGAGTTAACTCAAATTTTTATAGAGAGTGTGTGTCCGTTACGAGAAAGGGAAAATAGTGCTCTTTAAATGGAAACTACTTCAAGGCTTTTTAAATTGTAGATATATGGTTTGATCTCCCTAATCTTCCTTCTGATCTTTGTCTGAAAAGCTTATAGAATGTTTTTTGATTTCTGTTTTGTGACATACCTTAGTTGCTTTATTTTATCTCTTCTCCGTGCTCAATTTTAGGGGGAGAGTTATTTTTATAAAAGCCATAAAAATTATGAAATTAAAAATTTTAAAAATAATGTCTGTACATGTCCTTTAAAACTAGAAGAAAATTAAAAGTTTAGAAAATTAAAATTTGTAAAATGTGATGTTCAAATGTCCAACCTTGCCTTAACTGTCAGTTTGTTCCTGTTTGGAAATGATATTCGTGTAAATAACGATAGCTTTTTTTCAAGTCGAATAAGATTCACATATGCTGCAAAGTGAAATAATTGGAATTAAAATGATGCATAGAAGGTTCAGTATTTGTTTAAGGATTATGAATGTTTATTGTGGTCGCCTATCTGGTTTATGTACTATCACTGTGAGCTTAAAGTTCATTAAACTTCAAGTTGGTGTGAAAGTGTTTTTTCTGAGAATTGGTGTCTACTTAATTTTCTCTACATACATGGTTTATCAATCCTGGCTTTCCCCAATGATCTGGGTCTGAGAGAAACTTTTAGTATACTATCATTGTCTGCTGAGTGTGTCCAACTGTCATAACCCAGACTAAAGTAGTGTGTGGTAGGCTAAAAGAGGCCAATGCGTGCACATGTAAAAAGGGTTATTAGGAATAAATTAAAAGAGGCACTAAATCAGCCCATCTAGAGACCCTAAAAGAGGCCAATGTGCTAACATGTTTAAAGCCTAAGGAGAATCAATCTAAATTTTATAAGAACTCCTCGAAAAGATGCCAATGATGCATAACAGGAGCAGCAATGAAAACTGTGTAAGCACTTCTGAAAAGATGCCAATGTTAACAAGGCAAAAGAGTAAGGAAAACATGTAAGAGTTATGACTAAAAAGGAACATAGACTTAGGGAAATGAGCCAGTTAACGAAAGAGTTTCTCGATTAGAAAGGGGAGACAACCTGTGTATGTTATGGAAATTTTGCTTGAGAGATAGATTCTCGAGATAAAGCTTTTCACTCAATATGAAGAAACTGGAAAAGACGTTTCAAATTGAAACGAATTTTAAGATAAATATCCGGGTTGGAGATTCTCTAAACACAATAGCAGTTTATATCCTTCTATAAATCCTAAATTGTATATGCATTATTTTAACAAAGGTTGTTTATGATGCAGCTGTGTAAGTTCTGCTTGCAATGAAAAATGTAAGCCTATTCTGAAAATATAAACCGAACGTGGAACTAACTTAAATTTTGGTAGGAATAATTGGATTGTTGTCTACACAGTCATCAAAATTAATTTGTGTTCATTATAGTTTAATTTTTTCTTTACATTCTAACCTTTTTAGAAAATCAAAAATTTCCGCAAATCTTTGATTTAGGGGGAGAATTGTGAAAATCAAATAAAAAAAATTAAAAATGCAAAAATCAAATAAAAATTAAAAATGTGAAAATCAAATAAAAATTAATTAAATTTTTTATTTTGTCTTTAATCCATTTTTATTTTTATTTTTATTTTATTTTTGTCACGAAATTTGAATTCAAAACTCATTTATGGGCCGAAAACGTTTTTAGGCGGAATCTTTTGTGACAACCGTCAAAAATCAGTCAACAATACTCAAGAGAAGTCGACTAGAGCGCACATTAGATTAACATGTTGAGGTGTAAACTTCGTAATCTTTGTATTATACTTGAATATTATAATACTACGTGCACTAGTTGGAGACAATTATCGAATAAACACTATAAATACGTATGACGAATTACGGCAATGTAGAATTTCGATAAACACACAAATATTATTTTAGTATAAATAATATTTATAAAACGATGTTTTCATGAATACGAACCTGTGGATATATAGAACGTCGAAAACGGAGTTCGTATGTAAAAGATCCAGCAGTTCAGTCGCTGAAAACAATAAACGTACACAGGAATTGAACATTAAAATACATTACGTGGTGCCTTAAACATTAAATATGAAGTAATGTAACATATATTAAGGAGCATAATATGATCTAGTATTTAATTTCATAGCCCGGTTATTTTTCCGGTAAAACGTCATATACCGCGAACCCGGAAGTTACCGCACTTTTATAAAAACCCAAACTTTTATAAATGAGACTAGTTAGTTTTTATTAAAGCTAACCAAAGACATCTTTTGTCTTTTATAATGATGGCTAAGCCACCCTAAGATCTTACACCTAAAAGCTAAAACCCATTTCCCCATGACTTTTAGCCATTTTCCCATGCAACCACCACTTCCCCATGCAAAGTCACCTCACCCTCTCCCCCTCCTTCATAATCTCGGCCAAGAAGGGTCATTCCTCACCCTCACTTTATGTTCAAACTCACTTCTCATATTCTCTCAAAAATCTTCAAGAATTTCCAAGTGATTCAAAGCTCTTTCAAGTGTTTGTTCAATCCAAGTGGTAAGTTGTGTTCCTCTTTTGATTCTAAGACTTTCTATATCATTTTCACCTCCTTTACACACTAATATCCACTAAAATTCTTTGGGTACTAGCATTGTTAAAAGGTCCTTGAGCTCCATCATTCATCATCTTCAAGAGCCTTGCATCCAACTTGGTAAGATATGATCATCTAGTTGTTCCAAGTTCCCTAATACTTTCATTAACTCTTTTACACACAAATACTCACGGGAATCCTTTGGATAATAGTTTTGTCCAAGAGTCCCTTGAGCTCCAAAGCCACTATCTTCATCCTTTCCATCAAGATCCTTAGATCGATCACCCAATGTGAGTTCATACCCCTCATTTTCACTTTTATCCAAGTTTTAGGGGGACAATACAAGTTTAACCATGAATATGATATATTTTGTAAGTTTATGATATGTTCATGAAAAATAATATGTTATATGTTATGTTCTTGAAATATGATGTGTTCATGGTTTAGTCATCCTATTATAAAGTGATTGGCACAAAAAACTGGATTTTGGTAAACTATAATACACTTTTAGTTTAAGGAAATAACCATCTAGACGTTTACACATATTTGTCACCAACAAAACCTTAAACTTTATGTTATTGAGAAAATGGTCATGGAAATGATACTTTATATAAATATTTGACAAAGGATGTGAAAATACACTTATTAAAATGGTCTAAGTAAACAAGATGCCACTATCTTTATGTCAAAACTACTATTTAGTAAAAAGATTGTTATTACGACGTAATAATGACTTTTAGACTTATAACGTCATAATAAGTTTTGGAAATGTTATTTTATAAAGAAGTTGGTATTTAAAACGAAAAGAACTATTTTTTTAGTAATGAGTACAAGAATGACCATTTAGAAAAATCACTATTATTTCCTATAAAATGATGAGGTTTAAAAAGTGTTGCCATCACTTAAATAAAATGACTAAAATAAACTTCTTACCATGACATATTGTATAAACTTTAAAACTACCTTCGACATGTATATATTTAGTGTTTTAGATGTAAGAAATCGTGCATTTCAACTCATCGACATCTTTTAGATCTAAATATACCAATACGACGGGAAACATTTATATAAATTATAAAGGGTATAATTTATGGAACGAACGACAAGAAACAGTAGACATACTAAACATGATTATATAAATCATAAAGGGTATAATTTATGGAACGAACGACAAGAAACGGTAGATATGCTAAAGATAATTATATAACAATATAATTATTACACACTATAATTATCATTGACATTTTGATAATTACAAATACAAATGGGTTTTCAGTAACTTATACACTATAATTATCATGAACAAATTTGATAGTTACAAACATAAGGGATTTTCATTTCAATACAAAACGGTTTTCACTACGCTACCAAAAAGGATATGACATTTGCGTTGGGTAATATTGTGAGACATCGCTTCACGGTACTAAGAAGAGTACACACTAAATTCTTGGATTATAACCTTAATCATGTATGAGCGGGATAGTTGTATATAGATCTATATGAGATTGAGAATCCCCACCTATGGATGTTAGCTACAACTACGACCGACGGGTCAAGGGTGTCAAATATCTTACCACTATTATGACGCCTGAAGAACGTCGTGTCAGGTCACTAGTTCATAGCAAGGTTATAATAACTCACAAATTAACAACGAACGTCCTGTATTTGGAAGATATATCTCCAAATGGTTTTACTTAAGTGTGAAACTACATGTTATACTTTTCAAGGGCTCTAACAAGAAATTATCACTATTTCACTACGAAACATATATCGCTACCATATTTCAAGGATTTTCACTTTTACACTATGAGTTTTCACTATTACACTATGAGATTTCTACTATTTCACTAAGTACATTTATACTATTTCTCTACGAGCTTTTCACTATTACACTACGAACATCTTCGCTAATACACTACGAACGTTTTCACTATACTAGATGCTTTTACACTACGAAAATTTTCGCTAATACACTACGAACGTTTTTACTATGCTACAAGCTATTATAGTATGAACATTTTCGCTAATACACTACGAACGTTTTCACTATGCTACAAGCTTTTACACTATGAACATTTTCGCTATTACACTACAAACGCTTTCACTATTACACCACGAGCTTTTACAAAGGAATCACTATATTTCTCACTACAAAAATCTTATGAACTCACCAACGTAATGTTGACACTTGCAAAATTACTTGTATTCTCAGGTAACAATTAGTCCAGTACGACTAACCTCTGGATGGGACACGAAGACGTCTCTTTTGATTATTTTGATATCATTATATAATTGGTCTAAAAACATATTGTTGAACAATGTAACTTTCCAATTATAATGTATGATGGTCGTTTATCTACTTATGTTTCAATGTATGCAATGGTTGTGATACTATGATTCGGTCCGCCCTCCGACGATTCCGCCATCGTGGTTTGGGGGTGTGACAGATTGGTATCAGAGCAATTGTCTATAGCGAACTATGTATATTCTTCCATGTAAGAAATACAACTATAGATACGGGGACTTATATCTGCTAAAAATTTTAAACGTACAATAATACTTTTAGAATAAAATGATAATATCCTTATAAAAGTATACATATACAAACAGAGATAGTATCACAATACAAGAACGCTAGAGTTAAGTTGAAAATTATGATTAGACTAAGTATAATATGTTATCAAATCATGGGAAGACGTAGCCTGATCAACTACGTTTAACTACGGTTTGACCGACATATAACTAAGTGTGGGCATAATGGACAATGGAGTAAAAACTCGGGAATCACACAGTAATCAGTAACCACGTCAATGTTTAACATAAATACTTTGATAAGTATTAGTATTATTAAGAGTCACTATTGACAATCCTAAGTCGACACTAGTATCAACATTATCGCAATACCTCCTTATCGTCTGCGTACCTGAGTTACAACTAAGAAAAGGGTTCCGATGCCGGGAAGGGCGAGAACAGGAGCTACACATTAAGGGACAGTTGAGTCGCCATGAGTAGTCACGGCTTGAAAACCATTGGTGAGTATTCCTAATATGACTCACGCGGAGACACAGAAGTTTAACTCATAGTTGACCGATACGTGAGACTTTCCTTTTGCACTACGATGTTAGCCTTAGGATTGTTTCCACCTTGAGCTTAAGATTTAAGCTAGGATATCTCTTGATTCTAAACCCTCTCTTTTGGGGATGCTTACTTGACCATCTTTACTTTGTGTATCGTAATCCAATGCACAAACCGCTTCCCCTTATGTTAAAATATCTGAGTTTTAGTTCAAGGCCCTCAAAAATACGAGTGATATCCTCAAGTATACCATCATCTTACACTTTCGAAATTGTTTACATGTTTCTAGAACAATCTTCGGCCTTACGCTTTTCATTCCCGGTCCAACTTCGCACTTCGTCGAGATGCGAAAACTTTCTATAACTTGAAGTTCTTATTCGACTCGTATCATTCCATACATTGATTTGAGTCCCTCTGACATTGCTGATATCCTTATTGTCGTCAAGGATTACGTCCCCTTACGCCACACGTCAAACCTATAATATAACTGTTGACTCTATAGATGGTACGGAACTACATTCACACCATGAAACGTTGTACAAATAATTCATCATGTCCTCTACTTTGAGGATGAAAAGTTTTAAGTGTACGATTCTCTATCCTCCAAAGGATTGTTTTCCTAGAATCACTAAATTGAGAATGTACCCATTTTCAATGATCAATACTTTCACACCTTCCTTTAAGGTAGCATTCTACCTTACGATTTCCAATAAGTTTCTAACTCCTAAACTCATATTTTTCCGACTCCTTGCTATCTGCAATTGGATTGACTTAAACAGTCGGATAATTTATCGAAATAATAACCAAAATAGCTCTATATGAGTTCCATCATTGACGATTTATCATAATGAACTTCTTCATTGTCTTACTACTTCGTTTGGTTATCACAAGAGTACCTTCATTCACTTGAAGTTACGACACATTTTGATAACAGTAAAGTTGATTATCATTCTAAACTCTTCGGACATCACCCAGGTCATGTGGTTTATTTCATTATGAACTTTTACCGCTTTCACTAGAGACAATGACCCCCCTAAACATACTCTTTGAATATGGTTCCGTTATGGTGAGAGCACCTGCAACAGTAATTGTAGCTCCAGAAATCCTCGATCATTTCGTCAATTTTTTTTGTAGACAGTACTTGAATAGTCTTTACGTCTGGAGACACACCAAAACTCCATTACCTATCCATAGTGCGTACCTTTAGGAAAACTTACCGAATAACAAAACCCTCATCGTGTGCATGAGTACCATTAAAGTTGTATACAGTAGGAAATTGAATAGTCTGAGAATACCCGATTTGTCCTTTTTGCATGTTCCTTGTTTGGTTGTTGCCTTAGGGTAGAATCTATTATTCGAATGTCTAATTAATTCTACGCTGTATATAGTTGTATAATTGCGAAGCAACTCGTCAGCACTGGAGGAAATTTCATCATAGTAGAGTAGTAGGGTAGGATTCCTATGTTTTTCATAACCCACGTAATGGATAGAAGAAGGAAGTGAAGAAATCACAGACATATCAGAAGTCTGTGACTTTCCTGTTGTGTTACCAGAAGACCTTCTGGGAATACCACCAACACGACGGGTCGAGTTCGAAATCAACTTGGTCCCAAGCACGGCCTGTGTAGAAAAGTCTCCATACAAACCGGCCCTAGTAGAGATGCAGTAGCTATCTAGTCAACTACACGAACTACTAGAAAAAGGATTCATTAGACCGAGCTTCTCGCTTTGGGGAGCACTGACAACGCCTAGTGATATCAAGTATTTTAGGCGTTGTTGAACCCTGTTCTTGATAAAATTATATCAGATATGTCTGGGTATTCTCACTTTTTGTGCCAGGACTTGTTTGGAAGAAAATAATGGAAACAGGGACTAAAAGCGGGCAAAATGAAAAAGTTTGGAAAAGAATGAAAAATCAAGGAAATACGTACGCGCGCCGCGGATCTATGAAACGCGCGACGCGGGCTTAAGGTGGTGGAACACATTCAAATGACGAAAAAACGGGAATCTGATAAGTACGCGCGCCGCGGAATCTATAAAAGCGTGACGCGGTCTTGGGAAATTTGCAACTATAAATACAGGCATTTCCAGCCGAAAACCCTAGCAAAGACCGGGTGTAAAATCGACCTTGAAGCTCTTTGACTCCAAGATTTCGTTCCAGCAAGTTCTCAAGTGGTATTTTTATGTTTTGGATTTTATTTTTAATTAGTTAGATAGTTGTAAGCTTTGGTTTGTATCTTTGGGAGTGACAACCATTGATACCAAGCTTAGGTTTCTGTTTTGGTATTGTTTGGTTACTGTTTTTATGTTTGGATCTGACTTTTATGAATGAAATCATTCGGTTACAATTAATCTTGGTTTTTCGGTGTTTTGGATGTTTGTTTTCGATTTTGATTATTGGTTTGTGTTGAGTATTATTTTGGCCTTGTTTGGAACTGTTTTCCTTTGCTGAAATCAGTAGCCAATTAGGTTAGTTTTGAGCATTGAATCTTAGCTAGTAGCTGTTCAGTTAGAACCCTAGTTATTAGTTAGGTTATGCTTGTTTGGTTTGGATGCCTTTGTTTGCTTCTGATTCAGAGATGCACTTCTGATTTCAGAAAGTGACTAGGTTAGTTTGAGTTGAGTTAGCTTAGGCTTAGCTTGACTTGGGTTGGTGATTGTTTTCTTTGGAGTAGTTGAGAATTAGGAACCAAGTCCTCCGACTGTAGCGTGACACTACTAGTTGGTAATCTGTCATCTTGTTTAACCACGAAGCTCCTGCGGATCGACCCTGACTACCACTGTACTAGTGTGTGTGTTAGGTTTTCTTTATTTTTTACCGCACGACGACCTAGGCGTGTGAAGCACCGGTTTTATTCGCTGAAAAGAAGGATGGATCCTTTAGAATGTGTATTGACTAGGGAGAATTGAACAAGTTGACTGTCAAGTACAGATACCCACTTCCAAGAATTGATGACCTATTCGATCAGTTACAAGGATCTAATTACTTTTCGAAGATCGATTAAGGTCCGGGTATCATCAACTTAGAGTTCAAGAAGATGACATTCCGAAGACAGCATTTAGAACACGTTATGGTCATTACGAATTTGTCGTGATGCCATTCAGATTAACCAACGCCCCCGCAGTATTCATGGATCTTATGAACCGAGTATGCAGACCGTTCTTAGACGAATTCGTGATTGTATTTATCAATGATATATTGATATATTCACAAAATGAAGAAGAACACGGTCAACACCTGAGTTTAATCTTGGAACTACTCAGAAAAGATAAATTGTATGCCAAATTCTCAAAATGCAAATTCTGGATACAAAAAGTAGACTTCTTGGGCCATGTGGTTAGCCAAGAAGGGATTCATGTCGATCCATCCAAGATCAAAGCATTAGAAAACTGGGAGATACCATGAACCCCGACTAAGATATGTCAATTTTTGGGTCTTGCTGGTTACTACCGAAGATTCATAAAGAACTTCTCCAAGATAGTGAAACCTCTCACAACATTGACATAGAAAGGTGTCAGTTTCGAATGGGAAGACAAACAAGAGGTTACCTTTCAGACACAAAAGCAAATGTTGTGCAGCACACCAATCCTATCTCTTCCAGAAGGCATGGAAGATTTTGTTATGTATTATAACACATCAAAACAAGGCTTCGGATGCGTGCTCATGCAAAGAGAGAAAGTCATTGCTTATGCTTCTACACAACTCAAGCCTCACGAGGTCAACTACATCACTCACGACCTTGAGTTGGGAGCCGTGGTATTCGCGCTAAAGATATGGAGACATCACCTCTACCGAATAAAGTGTATGATTTTCACAGACCACAAGAGTCTCTAGCACATCCTCAACCAGAAAAAAAAATTCAACATGAGGCCACGGAGATGGGTCGAGTTACTAAATGACTACGAATGTGATATTCGTTATCACCAGAGCAAAGCAAACGTTGTAACAGATGCTTGAGCCGGAAAGAATACTCAGGAGGTCGAGTAAAGTCACTATCGATTACCATACACTCGCACCTTCCTACCCAAATCAGGGATGCTCAGCTTGAGGCCCTGGAACCAGAGAACGTCACCAGTGAAGTTCTTCGGGGAATGGACAAAAGTTTCAAACTCAGGGAGGACGGGACACGATGCTTCATGGACTGAATCTAGACACAAAAGTTCGATGGCTTTAGAGAGTTGGTCCGGGAAGAGGCTCACAAGACAAGGTATTATGTTCATCCTGGGTCCGACATGGTGTACCTCGACTTGAAGAAGCTGTACTGGTGGCCGATCATGAAAGCAAAAATCGCCACCTTCGTAAGCAAATGCTTGACCTATGCAAAGGTTAAGGTGGAATACTAGAAGCCCTCGGGACTGTTGCAACAACCGGTAATACCTGAGTGGAAATGGGAACGATTGAAAGTGCCTCGTGATCGGCAGGAGAGCCACGCAGACAAAAGACGCAAGCCTCTAGAATTCCAAGTGGGTGACCGAGTCATGTTAGAGGTATCCTCTTGGAAGGGAATGATATGTTTCGATAAAAGGGGAAAGCTTAACCCAAGGCATATAAGACCTTTCGAAATTCTAGCCAAAATTAGGTCTTGTAGCCTACAAGCTTCAGTTACCCCGAAGCAAAGCAAAGTGCACAACAGTTTTCACATGTCGAACCTCAAGTAGGGTCTATCCGATGAAACCCTGGTCATTCCCTGAATGAGATCGAAGTCAACGAAAACTCGCACTCAACGAAGGAACCACTGGAGTCACGGATAGGGAAGTCAAGGGAACAAAACAAGGTCGCATTCCAATAGTAAAGGTTCGCTAGAACACTAGGCAGGGACCTGAGTTTATTTGGGAACGTGAGGTTCAGAAGAAAACACAAGTACCACCAGTCCCTAGGAACGAATATCTAAAAACTAAATTTCGGGACGAAATTCCTTTTAACGGGGGGATGATGTGACAACCGTCAAAAATCAGTCAACATAAGTCAACAATAATCAAGAGAAGTCGACTAGAGCGCACATTAGATTAACATGTTGAGGTGTAAACTTCATAATCTTTGTATTATACTTGAATATTATAATACTACGTGCACTAGTTGGAGACAATTATCGAATAAACACTATAAATGCGTATGACGAATTACGGCAACGTAGAATTTCGATAAACACACAAATATTATTTTAGTATAAATAATATTTATAAAACGATGTTTTCATGAATACGAACCTGTGGATATATAGAACGTCGAAAACGGAGTTCGCATGTAAAAGATACAACAGTTCAGTCGCTGAAAACAATAAACGTACACAGGAATTGAACATTAAAATACATTACGTGGTGCCTTAAACATTAAATATGAAGTAATGTAACATATATTAAGGAGCGTAATATGATCTAGTATTTAATTTCATAGCCCGGTTATTTTTCCGGTAAAACGTCATATACCGCGAACCCGGAAGTTACCGCACTTTTATAAAAAGCCAAGCTTTTATAAATGAGACTAGTTAGCTTTTATAAAAGCTAACCAAAGACATCTTTAGTATTTTATAATGATGGCTAAGCTACCCTAAGATCTTACACCTAAAAGCTAAAACCCATTTCCCCATGACTTTTAGCAATTTTCCCATGCAACCACCACTTCCCCATGCAAAGTCACCTCACCCTCTCCCCCTCCTTCATAATCTCGGCCAAGAAGGGTGATTCCTCACCCTCACTTTATCTTCAAACTCACTTCTCATATTCTCTCAAAAATCTTCAAGAATTTCCAAGTGATTCAAAGCTTTTTCAAGTATTTGTTCAATCCAAGTGGTAAGTTGTGTTCCTCTTTTGATTCTAAGACTTTCTATATCATTTTCACCTCCTTTACACACTAATATCCACTAAAATTCGTTGGGTACTAGCATTGTTCAAAGGTCCTTGAGCTCCATCATTCATCATCTTCAAGAGCCTTGCGTCCAACTTGGTAAGATATGATCATCTAGTTGTTCCAAGTTTCCTAATACTTTCATTAACTCTTTTACACACAAATACTCACGGGAATCCTTTGGATAATAGTTTTGTCCAAGACTCCCTCGAGCTCCAAAGCCACTATCTTCATCCTTTCCATTAAGATTGTAATGCCCGGTTTCTCAAATTTAGGATATACCAATTTATTTTAGTCAAACACAAAATCATTTATGGTATAACCCAAAAGAGAACAAGTTTACAAGTTCTATCAAAACATAGTTTAAGTTATACACTAAAGTACATATCTATTACACCAAAAACCGGGTTCATTATACTATTCAACAAAACTACAATACAAGTCAAAGTCCAAGTCCAAATGTAGCTATCCATCCATGTTCCGCTTCCCACGGTCACCGCTACCAGAACCTAACACAAATCACAGTAACAAACAAATTATGTGATATGAAAGCTCAATGAGTAATTTAAGGTTAATTGGTTTGTATCATCCATTATCTCATTTTAATCAAGCTCAACGGACTATCTCAGTCCCGAGTGTGATATACACACTACAACTCTTTATTCCATATACTCAAAATTTGGTTATACTCAACCAAATCAAAACATATCCTACTTCTTATTTGCAAACATCATCAAAATAAGGCATAATCATCCAATAAATAACTACTCACCTGTTGTCGGGTTACTGTGTGGAACTCCTGAACCGCGTGTGTCGTGCTCCTGTCTAGCCTTAGCTGTATCACAATATCTCAGGTCAGACTCAATATTCAACAATCTGAATCATACTCAATATCGATAACAATCAAGAATTTGAATCATAAGAGAGGTTTATAATCAAAAGATAGCAATACTATCCTAATTGTAACATCTAATTTCACCATTTTGACTCATACAACCCTAAAAACACAATACAAGCACTTTGCTAACTTGGGTCTCGAATTAGAACTCCATTACACACACTAATCCAAGTAAACTCACTCTAATTCATGCTAGTTGCAGGTGGTTCATCAAAACCACCTGGAACCATCTCAAATCAAACAATGCAACCGTCAAAATGAAGCAAAAATCGAGGAGAATTACCTTTCAAGGTTAAAGTCTAAATCCCTAGCTTCAATTCGTGAAAGATAAGCTCTAATCTTGACTTTGGAGGGTTGGAATTAAGTTTCTTGGGTTTTGGAGTGGTTTTGGACGAAGTGGGTTTTCCCAAAAATGAAAGAAATTTGACTTTAAAAAGTGTTCTGCGCGCGTCACACGCCCCGTGTGAAATCTACACGACCCCGTATGGATCCACCGCTTCTATTGTTGCTTCTACAGGATTTTACACTCCCCGTGTGAAATCTACACGACCCCGTGTGTAACGCCAAGACACTTTTTATATGTAAATATAATAAAAAGCGTAAATGGGTCATTTTACCTTGGAAGGGTAATTTGGTCTTTTGACAGAAAAGGGTTTTGTTTGTAATAATATTTTGAGTTTTGGACTTAAAATGTTATAAAAACTGGGTTTTGTCGTAAAATGTGTAAAATGTTTCAAAACTTCAAGAATTACAACTTCAGGGACTAAACTGCAAATTTTGGAAGTATAAATAGTGGGACAAACTCTCCCACATGTGCAGAACATCTAGAAGCCACGGGAGAGGGTTTCTTGAGCGAGCATTTCAGATTCTTGGAGATTTCTTGAAGGTTTGAGCTTGGATTTCGATTCTAGGCTGTGGATTGAAGAATTGGAAGCTTTGAAGGGAAGCATTCCAAGTTCTAACCTAGATTGTTCTCGATGAGTTTTTATAGAAACTGAAATCGGTGATTTCAGTCATGAATTATGTGGTTAATTGGCTTAATACTTCCAGTAAGTCGTGTTAAAAGAACTTAATTCAAGAATATGGAAGTAGGTTGCTACTTTGAAAGAATTGAGATTTTGATCAAGAACCTTAGATGATGAATTCTTGTGATAAACTTGATTCTAATGGTTTAAAATGAGTTCCAGATGCTATATTGATTGAAAGAAATCAGTAGAAGCAAGTAAAATTCAATAATTTCGGTTTTTGGACCAAAATTGTGAAAAACGGGAAGTTTTAGAAATGGGTTGGAATCACCAATTCCATTGTCTAAAACTTGATATTAATGAAAGGTTTTGGTCTTGGAACATTTCCTAGGGATTAAGTCGAGTAATAAGCGCTTAAAAATGGAAAAATGGGATTTTATAGCACAAAAAACGGGTTCACTGGCTGGAATCGCAGGGATCGCGACCCGACCATAGGGTGGATCGCGGCCCGATCCCGCGGCAGAAGTGAAGTATTCCTCTGTTAAAATTTTGAACATTTCCAAGTTGGGTTTTGATGCTAGGCTTATCCGATTGACCTGAAATTTTAAACATAGGTCTAATATGTTGTGAAACTTCATGGAAAATTATCGGAATACGAATACGACCTCCCAAAAGTACTGTAGTAGAATACGCGTATTTCGGGAAGTGTATTAAATTTTTATAACAATGGTTATTGATTGGAAATGCTTGGAATTGGTCTTATATTAGACTCTTATGCACTAGAACCAACTGAAATGGTAAATTAACCTATAATCATTGTAAAATGAATGAAATTATAGGTACGGGACGAAATCTTGCGGAATTCATTTCAAGGCAAGAAACAATTAAAGCAAGTGGTAGCAAGCATTCGGGTGAGTAATCTTAACTATATCTAGTATGATATATGATGATTGCTATGGAACTACTTGAAGTAATTGAAAACGAGACAAGGGTAGAATACCCAAACGATATGCGAATATAATATTGGATTGAAAATCCAAATGGTACGACCTATATGGCTATGATTTATGGTGCGGTCTTAGGACCATGATATTGGGTTATTGAACCTAAAATTGGTGCGGCCTTCGGGCTATGATATAAATGATGAAACAATTGGTGCGGCCTTTGGGCTATGATATAAATAATAAAGCTGTTGGTGCGGCCTTAGGGCTATGACTTGATTATTTTAAATGTTTTGGTGCGGCCTATATGGCTATGATATATGGTGCGGTCAGTGATGACTATGATATATGGGACAGAAACCGTTTTGAGAGTTTAATTGTTATTATTCTCTTATATATGCAAGTTTATTTGCTTGATTACTTATTGGGCTTTATAGCTCACAGTTTTATTTGATATGTCCCTACAGGTGAGCGTGATCCCGCTAAGGGGAAAGATAAAGTCTGTGACTAAGGACTTAGCATCGTGAAGTAACTACTCGGCTTAATGGATGTATAATATCTTTATGTATTGAAATCCTTGATACATTTGTACCTGTATGTGTTAACAAATACCCTTTGGATATGGTTTTATTGTAAAATTATGGTTTGAAAAATAAAATTTTTTATGAGGTGTTTTGTTAATAAGTCGGGTGTTACAAGTTGGTATCAGAGCCGTGGTTTAAGTGAACTAGGTGTCTTTAGAATAGATTCCTGGACTTAAACCTTGAGAGAAAGTGGACAAATGAACTGTTAGACATATATAAGTTTGCTATTATATATGTAATCTAACTGTTTGCTGAATTTTGAAGTATGAGAAATACAAGAAGTAATCCCAGGGGTGTAAATTCGGGGCGTGGACCATCACGGAGTGGACCAGCCCGATCACATGGTTCATTCGGACGAAGAGCAAGAGCACCAGCCAGGGAACCAGAGGGTGAAAATCCACCTGATATACGGGCTATTGTGGCTGATGTTGTTAGGGAACTTATGCCTACCCTAATGAACAACCCAAACCCGAGTGAAGTGGCTGCAAAAAGCATTCATGATAAGCAGCCGGAAGATGAAAGTCAAGGAGAAAGTCGCGACCGTTCAGAAAAAGACAAACAGGGCGGGGAAGCTTCTACAAAGAAAGTCGGATGTACTTACAAAGCTTTCCTTGGTTGTAAACCAAAAGAATTTTCTGGGACAGATAATCCAGTCCAGGCAATGGAGTGGATAATGCATATTGAGAAGGTGTTTCGAGTCAGCAAATGTGCTGATGATGACAAGGTAGAATTTGCCACAAATCAACTAACAAGCAGTGCATTACATTAGTGGCAGATTTACTACAAGTCATTGGGTACTAATTCAACCCTATCGATACCTTGGGAACAATTCAAGACGAAGTTCAACGAGGAGTATTGTTCAGAGGTAGCCATAAAGAAGTTGGAGGACGAATTTCTTCATCTGGAACAAGGTTCCCAATCTGTCCAAGAGTACACTTTGAGCTTTCTGGAGAAAGCAAGATTTGCGGAACACCATGTCAATACTGAAAAGAGGAAGATTGATAAATATGTCTGGGGGCTGACGACCCGAATTAGAGAAATTGTGCAACCATTGAAACTGTCTACTTTCCGACAAGTGGTGGATAGGGCCACTGAAAGGGAGACAGAATTGAAACGACAAGAAGATGAAAAGAAAGCCATGGAAACTAAAAGAAAGGCGGAAGATCAAGGTTGGACGCCTCAGAAAAAGTCGCAGCAAACTGGGTCTAAGGGTAAAGGCCAGAAAGATGAAGGAAAGTGGTGTGAAAAGTGCAGAAAAAGGCACTCTGGGAGTTGCTGGGTCAACACTACATCTGCAAATTGTCGAAATTGTGGAAAACCGGGGCATGATGCTAGTAACTGTCGGGCGGAGCGTAGGTGTTTCCAATGCGGAGCTACGGATCATATTCGCCTGAACTGTCCCGAGTTGAAATCTGGAGCATTCAGTGATAGATCCAGAATTGATCCGGGAGGAAAGAAATAGGAGGTGAAGAACCGAGGAAGACTGGTAGCCTCGCGAGCCTTTCAAATGACCGTTGAGGAAGCTCGTGAAAAGACAGATGTGGTTACATGTATCTTCACTCTCAATTCCATACCTGTCTATGTTATATTTGATCCAGGGGCTACAAATTGTTTTGTATCGGAGTCTTTGATGTCTCGCTTGAATGTACCATTAACCCCAATGGATGAAAGCTTGGAAGTGGCTGTAGCGGACGGTAGATATGTTTGGGTTTTTGAACACAAGGAAGGTTGTCAGTTTAAAATCTACGGGACCAGTTTCCCTATAGATTTGAAGCCGATGACTACCAATGAATTTGGTGTAATTGTGGGTATGGATTTGTTGGCAACGAATTATGCTAACATGGATTGTAGAAATAAAAGCATCACAGTATTATCACCGGATGGGGAATGGATAAAGATTCAGGGTGAACGACCTCGGTTGAGAATGCCGGTTATCTCCTTTGCTCAAGCCCAAAGCTGTATTAGTAAAGGAGGGATGTCTTATTTGGCCTATGTAACAGTGGTTAAGCCAATAAAGGTGGGGGTAGCGAATGTAAACGTGGTAAACGAATTCCCAGATGTATTTTCAGATGAACTTCTAGGGTTGGCACCAGATCGACAGGTAGAGTTCACGATTGAACTAGTCCCGGGAGCTGCTCCTGTTGCTCGAGCTCCATATCGTTTAGCACCTTCAGAGATGGTGGAACTGCGAAAGCAACTGGAAGAACTGTTAGACAGGGGTTTCATCAGACCGAGTACATCGCCTTAGGGAGCCCCTATTCTGTTTGTTAAGAAGAAAGACGGGTCGATGTGCATGTGTATTGACTATCGGGAATTAAACAAGATCACGGTGAAAAACAAATATCCGCTACCAAGAATAGATGACATGTTTGATCAGCTACAGGGAGCATCTTATTTTTCAAAAATTGACCTAAGGTCGGGTTACCATCAGTTGAAGATACGAGAATCTGACGTTCCAAAGACAGCTTTTTGCACACGATACGGTCATTATGAGTTTTTGGTGATGCCTTTCGGGTTAACCAATGCTCCGGCCGTATTCATGGATCTCATGAACTGGGTGTCTCGTCCGTTCCTTGATACTTCGGTGATAGTATTTATAGATGATATCCTGGTGTATTCACGAAGCCAAGCCGAGCATGAGGTGCACCTTCGACAAATGCTGGAGTTGCTTCGCCAAGAAAAGTTGTATGCAAAATTCTCCAAGTGTGAATTTTGGCTAAGAGAAGTTCAATTTCTTGGCCATGTAATTAATGCTGAAGGGCTGAAAGTCGACCCAGCAAAAATTGAAGCCGTGATGAAGTGGGAACCGCCTCGAAGTCTAACTGAAGTACGAAGTTTCCTTGGTTTGGCAGGCTATTATAGGAGATTTGTTGAAAATTTTTCCTCGATAGCTGTCCCGTTGACCAAGTTGACCAAGAATCACCAATTCCATTGTCTAAAACTTGATATTAATGAAAGGTTTTGGTCTTGGAACATTTCCTAGGGATTAAGTCGAGTAATAAGCGCTTAAAAATGGAAAAATGGGATTTTATAGCACAAAAAACGGGTTCACTGGCTGGAATCGCAGGGATCGCGACCCGACCATAGGGTGGATCGCGGCCCGATCCCGCGGCAGAAGTGAAGTATTCCTCTGTTAAAATTTTGAACATTTCCAAGTTGGGTTTTGATGCTAGGCTTATCCGATTGACCTGAAATTTTAAACATAGGTCTAATATGTTGTGAAACTTCATGGAAAATTATCGGAATACGAATACGACCTCCCGAAAGTACTGTAGTAGAATACGCGTATTTCGGGAAGTGTATTAAATTTTTATAACAATGGTTATTGATTGGAAATGCTTGGAATTGGTCTTATATTAGACTCTTGTGCACTAGAACCAACTGAAATGGTAAATTAACCTATAATCATTGTAAATGAATGAAATTATAGGTACGGGACGAAATCTTGCGGAATTCATTTCAAGGCAAGAAACAATTAAAGCAAGTAGTAGCAAGCATTCGGGTGAGTAATCTTAACTATATCTAGTATGATATATGATGATTGCTATGGCACTTCTTGAAGTAATTGAAAACGAGACAAGGGTAGAATACCCAAACGATATGCCGATATAATATTGGATTGAAAATCCAAATGGTGCGGCCTATATGGCTATGATTTATGGTGCGGTCTTAGGACCATGATATTGGGTTATTGAACCTAAAATTGGTGCGGCCTTCGGGCTATGATATAAACGATGAAACAATTGGTGCGGCCTTTGGGCTATGATATAAATAATAAAATTGTTGGTGCGGCCTTAGGGCTATGACTTGATTATTTTAAATGTTTTGGTGCGGCCTATATGGCTATGATATATGTTGCGGTCAGTGATGACTATGATATATGGGACAGAAACCGTTTTGAGAGTTTAATTGTTATTATTCTGTTATATGTGCATGTGTATTTGCTTGATTACTCATTGGGCTTTATAGCTCACAGTTTTATTTGATATGTCCCTGCAGGTGAGCGTGATCCCGCTAAGGGAAAAGATAAAGTCCGTGACTAAGGACTTAGCATCGTGAAGTAACTACCCGGCTTAATGGATGTATAATATCTTTATGTATTGAAATCCTTGATACACTTGTACCTGTATGTGTTAACAAATACCCTTTGGATATGGTTTTATTGTAAAATTATGGTTTGAAAAATAAAAATTTTTATGGGGTGTTTTGTTAATAAGTCGGGTGTTACACCGTGTGCTTCTGGAAAGGCTTACTGCAGGATTCCACATGCCCCGTGTGAATTCTGCACGCCCCGTGTGATTCTGGAAAGGCTCACTGCAGGATTCCACACGCCCCGTGTGAATTCTGCACGCCCCATGTGATTCTGAAATTTCACTTTTTAAGCTCAAACTTCTCCTAAATGAGTTTCTAACCATTTAAACCCATATAAAAACTTATTTAACCTTATTTACACTAAATTTAATACAATCTCATTACTATTTAGTATTACGGTATTACAAGTTCTTACCCCCTTAAAAAGATTCCGTCCTCGGAATCTCTTGAAACAAAAAGGGATATTTTGACCGCATTTCCTCTTCGGCTTCCCAAGTGACATCTGTACCCCTATGATGTCGCCACTGCACTTTCACTAATCCAACTTCTTTGTTTCACAACTTCTTGGTCTTTCTATCCAAAATTTTTTCCGGCATCTCTTGATATCTCAATTTCTCATCTAATTGGACTTCGGCCAAGGGTACTCGAGTGGATTTATCATATAATGTTTTTCTGAGGTGTGACACATGAAACACATTGTGGATACCCCGCAACTCATCTGGAAGTTCAAGCTTATATGCAACTGCTCTAATACTCTCTAAGACTCGAAAGGGTCCAATGAATCCCGGGCTCAACTTACCTCTTTTGCCAAAACGGATAACTCCTTTCCAGGGAGACACCTTCAAAATTACCATATCCCCGACATGGAACTCTAACAGCTTCCTTCTCTTACCTGCATATTGCTTTTGGCGGTTTTGGGCTACTCGCATATGTTCACGAGTGCTTTTTATCTTCTCTTCGGTCTCGGCTATAATCTCTGGTCCCGCCAATGGTTTCTCTCTCTGTCCAACAAGTCGGGTTCCGACATGGTGCACCATACAGGGCTTCAAAAGGTGCCATCTGTATACTGGAGTGATAAGTGTTGTTATAGGCAAACTCCACTAAAGGCAGATGATCTTCCCAACTGCCTCCAAAATCAATAATGCAGGCTCGTAGCATATCTTCAAGTGTTTGTATCGTCCTTTCCGACTGTCCATCTGTTTGGGGATGATACGCAGTACTCAATAAGGCATTAGTACCAAAATGCTTTTGGAAACTCTACCAGAAATGTGAATTGAAACGACTATCTCTATCAGAAATTATTGAAGTTGGTACTCCATGTCGTCTCACTACTTCTCTCGTATAAATCTCAGCTAGCTTGACACTTGGAAATCTTCTCGGATTGGAATAAAATGAGCCGACTTTGTTAACCTGTCAACAATCACCCATATAGAATCATATCCTCGAGGAGTCCGAGGCAACTTTGTGATGAAATCCATAGTGATTTCATCCCATTTCTTCATTGGCACAGGTAACGGTTGCACTGCTCCATATGGCTTTTGATGATTGGCTTTTACTTGAAGACACGTCAAGCAGTTTTCTACAAAATGTCCAACATCTCGTTTCATACCGGGCCACCAGTAGTACGGTTTTAGATTATGATACATCCGCGTACTACCAGGGTGAACCGAATATCTAGTACAGTGAGCATCTTCCAGCAATATCTGTCTCGCCTCGCCATGCCTCAGAACCCAAACTCGCCCTTGGAAAGTCTTGATTCCTTGTGCATTTTCCACAAGTTTTTCTACATAACCAATCATCCTCTCTTTCTTCAAGTCATTAGCTTCGATTTGGCATCTACGTATTACCTCCGGCAATCGACTCAAAATCCCCATTCGAGCCGATACGACTCAAATAGGCGGCTCTTTACGGCTTAGTGCATCCGCCACTACGTTAGCTTTATCGGGATGGTAAAGTATTTCACAATCATAATCTTTTAGCAGATCCATCCACCGTCTTTGCCTCATATTTAACTCTTTCTGATCAAACAGGTATTTCAAACTTTTGTGATCCGTGTAGATCTGGAATCGCACGCCATAAAGATAGTGTCGTCACATCTTCAATGCAAATATTATCGCCACCAACTCTAAATCATGTACCGGATAAGCTTTTTCATGTGGTTGTAGCTGTCGAGAGGCATATGCTATCACTCGTCCTCTTTGCATCAACACACATCCAAGACCACTTAAGGAGGCATCGCTGTAAAGAACAAAGTCTTCCCCTCCTTGCGGTAACGCCAACACCGGAGCCTTGCATAAGCCATCTCGTAGTTGTTCAAAGGCTAACTATTGTGCTTCAGTCCAACTAAATTTCTCCGTCTTCTTGGTCAACTTGGTTAAGGGTGTAGCTATACGAGAAAAGTTTTCAACGAATCGTCGGTAATAGCCTGCTAACCCCAAGAAACTACGAACCTCCAGTGGACTCTTTGGCAGCTCCCAACTCATTACGGCTACGATCTTTGTCGGATCCACCTTTATACCGTCTTCATTTATCACATGGCCGAGAAACTGAATTTCATGTAACCAAAACTCGCATTTTGAAAATTTTGCATATAACTTCTCGTCTCGGAGAAGATCTAGCATTTGTTGCAAATGAAATCTGTGCTCATCTCGACTCTTTGAATAAATCAGGATGTCGTCGATAAACACAATTACAAATTTATCAAGAAAGGGACGACAAACCCGATTCATCAAATCCATAAAAGCGGCTGGAGCATTAGTCAAACCGAATGGCATGACTAAAAACTCATAATGACCATACCTCGTGCGAAAGGCTGTCTTCGGGATATCAACTTCTTGTACTCTCAATTGATGATAACCATATCTCAAATCGATCTTCGAGAAATACGTGGCTCCGTGTAATTGATCAAATAAATCATCGATCCATGGTAACGGATAACGATTCTTTATTGTGATCTTATTAAGCTCTCGGTAATCTATACACATTCTCATAGAGCCGTCTTTCTTTTTCACAAAGAGTATAGGCGCACCCCACGGAGACGAACTCGGACGGATAAACCCAAGTTCTAATAGCTCTTGTAACTATCTCTTTAATTCTTCCATCTCAGAAGGTGCCAATCGATACGGTGGTCGAACTACCGGCTTCGCCCCTGGTATCACATCGATTACAAACTCAACTTGTCTACTTGGTGGTAAGCCTGGAAGATCATCGGGAAATACATCGGGATAATCACAAACCACTTCTACTTCTTCTATTTTGGAATGTTTTGACTCGGCACTAATCACATGTGCCATAATCAATTCACCCCCTCTTTCCATATATCTCCTAGCCGTTGTAAGTGACACTATCGGTACTTTTCGGGAACGTCGTTCACCTCGTATCAAAATTCGGGAACCACTCGGTGTCTTTATGGAAAGTGTTTTCTCATGACAATCCATTTGACCTCTATTATCATCCATCCAATCCATCCCGACTATTACATCAAACTCATGATTAGTGATCGGCTTCAGATCAATAAGGTACGTAACCCCATAGATCTCAAGCCGACACTGCTCGTAATGACTCTTTACAAAAACACATCTCCCATCTGCTACATCTACTATCACTTTCTCATATAAATCGACTAACGGAACATTTAGTTTAGAAGCAAAGGACCCCGATATAAAAGACACGGAAGCACCGGAATCAAAAAGTACTCGTGCTTGAGAAGAGTTCAAGCTAAAAATACCTGTGATAACATCAGTTTGATCTCGCGCCTCATCGACAGTTAATTGGAAAGCTCGTGTTCTCACGTGACCGCCACTCTTGTCTTTTCGATCATCTCGATCTCGACCTCCTCCTCGTCCGGTCTTTTGAAAATCTCTCTGTGACTCAGACCTCATCTTCGGGCAATTAGGACGAATATGCCTGCTCTCCCCACAATTAAAACAAACGGGGCGACTCTCAGTACATTGGCTAGCCATATGTCCCGTCTTTCCACACTGGAAACAAACTGATGGAGGGTTTCGGGAATCACATTCTCCCATGTGTTTTCGCCTACATTTCTTACACCATCTCTCCTCGTTCTTCTTGGGTTCACCATGGAATTGAGAACCCGTGGTAGTAGACCTCTGAGAAGTATCTCCAGCTTTACCTTCCCATTTTCTCTTGGATCCTCCAACTTCTCTTTCAGTTCTTCTCTCCTCCTCCTGTCTTTGCAACTCCCTTTCTCTCGATCTTGCTGCCTCTGCAACTTGTTGAAAGGTAGTATATCTGGAACTCGGCAAAAACTCTCGGATTTGGGTTTTTAAACCCCACAAGTAACGATCCATCTTACGCTCCTCTGTATCAACTTGATGTTGTGCTAACCTTGCTTTCTCATTAAAATCCAGTGTGAATTGTTGCACTGTTCTCGACCCTTGTTGTAACTTCAAAAACTCTTCTTCTATTCCCTTCATATCATTATTGGAACAGTAGTATTCAGTGAACTTCAACTTGAATTGTTCCCAATTCAATGTATACGCCAAGCTCTCTCCTATCTCCATACACGTATTCTCCCACCAGAACTGTGCATCCTCCTTTAACAAGTTTGTTGCAAACTCAACCTTATCCGCCTCGTCACATTTACTGGTGCGGAACATCTTTTCAACATGTGTTAACCAATTCTTGGCTGCTATGGGGTCATCCTTCCCATAGAAATTGTATGGTTTGCACTTTTGAAAAACATCGTAAGTGCACTTTCTCGTTTTCTCGGGTATTCCAACTCTACCTGCCTCAGTAAAGACCTCTTCACGACCCTCTCTCTGCTCAGGTTGGACCGGGATTGATCCCGAAGTACCTCCAGTTGTAACCTCCGCTTGAGGCTTCAAGTAAGTTGGTAATATATCTTTGATTGCTTTCGCTACCTCAGCTGCAATCATCGCCTGCATATTACTCTGTATCTCGGGAGGTCGCTCTCCCTCGGGTTGATACTCTTTACCCGAATCTCATGATCCCGATTTATCTCTTGGTGGATCACCTCGCTCTTTTTCTTTTCCAGCGCTCATTTTTAACTGAAAAAGAAAATGAACTCATTTAGTAATCACCACCATAATAATCAATATGGTGTGTAATCAACTCAATTGTATATCACCATAATACTCAATATGGTGTCTAATCAACTCAATTGTATATCACCATAATACTCAATATGGTGTATAATCAACTCAATTATAATACACCGTGGAGGATAGCTACTCGGGGCTCTTTGGGACTTCTCTATCTCATTGGTTTAAGTCTAAACCCATCTCAAGGTTAAATTCCCTTAAACCACGGCTCTGATACCAACTTGTAATGTCCGGTTTCTCGAATTTAGGATATACCAATTTATTTTAGTCAAACACAAAATCATTTATGGTATAACCCAAAAGAGAACAAGTTTACAAGTTCTATCAAAACATAGTTGAAGTTATACACTAAAGTACATAGCTATTACACCAAAAACCGGGTTCATTATACTATTCAACAAAACTACAATACAAGTCAAAGTCCAAGTCCAAGTATAGCTATCCATCCATGTTCCGCTTCCCACGGTCACCGCTACCAAAACCTAACACAAATCACAGTAACAAACAATTTATGAGCTATGAAAGCTCAGTGAGTAATTTAAGGTTAATTGGTTTGAATCATCCATTATCTCATTTTAATCAAGCTCAACGGACTATCTCAGTCCCGAGTGTGATATACACACTACAACTCTTTATTCCATATACTCAAAATTTGGTTATACTCAACCAAATCAAAACATAGCCTACTTCTTATTTGCAAACATCATCAAAATAAGGCATAATCATCCAATAAATAACTACTCACATGTTGTCGGGTTACTCTGTGGAACTCCTGAACCGCGTGTGTCGTGCTCCTGTCTAGCCTTAGCTGTATCACAATATCTCAGGTCAAACTCGATATTCAACAATCTCAATCATACTCAATATCGATAACAATCAAGAATTTGAATCATAAGAGAGGTTTATAATCAAAAGATAGCAATACTATCCTAATTGTAACTTCCAATTTCACCATTTTGACTCATACAACCCTAAAAACACAATACAAGCACTTTGCTAGCTTGGGTCTTGAATTAGAACTCCATTACACACACTAATCCAAGTAAACTCACTCTAATTCATGCTAGTTGCAGGTGGTTTATTAAAACCACCTGGAACCATCTCAAATCAAACAATCCAACCGTCAAAATGAAGCAAAAATCGAGGAGAATTACCTTTCAAGCTCAAAGTGTAAATCCCTAGCTTCAATTCGTGAAAGATAAGCTCTAATCTTGACTTTGGAGGGTTGGAATTAAGTTTCTAGGGTTTTGGAGTGGTTTTGGACGAAGTGGATTTTCCCAAAAATGAAAGAAATTTAACTTTAAAAAGTGTTCTGCGCGCGTCACACGCCCCGTGTGAAATCTACACGACCCCGTGTGGATCCACCGCTTCTATTGTTTGCTTCTGCAGGATTTCACACGCCCCGTGTGAAATCTACACGACACCGTGTGATTCTGGAAAGGCTTAATGCAGGATTCCACACGCCCCGTGTGAATTCTGCACGCCCCATGTGATTCTGGAAAGGCTCACTGCAGGATTCCACACGCCCCGTGTGAATTCTGCACGCCCCGTGTGATTCTGAAATTTCACTTTTTAAGCTCAAACTTCTCCTAAATGAGTTTCTAACCATTTTAACCCATATAAAAACTTATTTAACCTTATTTACACTAAATTTAATACAATCTCATTACTATTTAGTATTAAGGTATTACAAAGATCCTTAGATCCATCACCCAATGTGAGTTCATACCCCTTCATTTTCACTTTTATCCAAGTTTTAGGGGGACAATACAAGTTTAACCATGAATATGATATATTTTGTAAAGTTTAGGATATGTTCTTGAAAAATAATATGTTATATGTTATGTTCTTGAAATATGATGTGTTCATGGTTTAGTCATCCTATTATAAAGTGATTGGCACAAAAAAATGGATTTTGGTAAACTATAATACACTTTTAGTTTTAGGAAATAACCATCTAGACGTTTACACATATTTGTCACCAACAAAACCTTATACTTTATGTTATTGACAAAATGGTCATGGAAATGATACTTTATATGAATATTTGACAAAGGATGTGAAAATACACTTATTAAAATGGTCTAAGTAAACAAGATGCCACTATCTTTATGTCAAAACTACTATTTAGTAAAAAGATTGTTATTATGACGTAATAATGACTTTTGGACTTATAACGTCATAATAAGTTTTGAAAATGTTATTTTATAAAGAAGTTGGTATTTAAAACGAAAAGAACTATTTTTTTAGTAATGAGTACAAGAATGACCATTTAGAAAAATCACTATTATTTCCAATAAAATGATGAGGTTTAAAAAGTATTGCCATCACTTAAATAAAATGACTAAAATAAACTTCTTACCATGACATATTGTATAAACTTTAAAACTATCTTCGACATGTATATATTTAGTGTTTTAGATGTAAGAAATCGTGCATTTCAACTCATCGACATCTTTTAGATCTAAATATACCAATACGACGGGAAACATTTATATAAATTATAAAGGGTATAATTTATGGAACGAACGACAAGAAACAGTAGACATACTAAACATGATTATATAAATCATAAAGGGTATAATTTATGGAACGAACGACAAGAAACGGTAGATATGCTAAAGATAATTATATAACAATATAATTATTACACACTATAATTATCATTGACATTTTGATAATTACAAATACAAATGGGTTTTCAGTAACTTATACACTATAATTATCATGGACAAATTTGATAATTACAAATACAAATGGATTTTCAGTACACTTATACACTATAATTATCATGAACAAATTTGATAGTTACAAACATAAGGGATTTTCATTTCAATACAAAACGGTTTTCACTACGCTACCAAAAAAGATATGACATTTGCGTTGGGTAATATTATGAGACATCGCTTCATGGTACTAAGAAGAGTACACACTAAATTCCTGGATTATAACCTTAATCATGTATGAGCGGGATAGTTGTATATAGATCTATATGGGATTGACAATCCCCACCTATGGTTGTTAGCTACAACTACGACCGACGGGTCAAGGGTGACAAATGTCTTACCACTATTATGACGCCTGAAGAACGTCGTGCCAGGTCACTAGGTCATAGCAAGGTTATAATAATCACAAATTAACAACGAACGTCCTGTATTTAGAAGATATATCTCCAAATGGTTTTACTTAAGTGTGAAACTACATGTTATACTTTTCAAGGGCTCTAACAAGAAATTATCACTATTTCACTACGAAACATATATCGCTACCATATTTCAAGGATTTTCACTATTACACTATGAGTTTTCACTATTACACTATGAGATTTCCACTATTTCACTAAGTAGATTTATACTATTTCTCTACGAGCTTTTCACTATTACACTACGAACATTTTCGCTAATACACTACGAACGTTTTTACTATGCTACAAGCTATTACACTACGAACATTTTCGCTAATACACTACGAACGTTTTCACTATGCTACAAGCTTTTACACTACGAACATTTTCGCTATTACCCTACGAACGCTTTCACTATTACACCACGAGCTTTTACAAAGGAATCACTATATTTGTCACTACAAAAATCTTATGAACTCACCAACGTAATGTTGACACTTGCAAAATTACTTGTATTCTCAGGTAACAATTAGTCTAGTACGACTAACCTCTGGATGGGACGCGAAGACGTCTCTTTTGATTATTTTGATATCATTATATAATTGGTCTAAAAACATATTGTTGAACAATGTAACTTTCCAAATATAATGTATGATGGTCGTTTATCTACTTATGTTTCAATGTATGCAATGGTTGTGATACTATGATTCGTTCCACCCTCGGACGATTCCGCCATCGTGGTTTGGGGGTGTGACATCTTTGGTGTTCGGTGGACCTTGGGCCGAAAACCCTTGGCCCACCTGAGGTTTTCAGGTTATTCAAACCCTTTTCGCCTCCGTTCCCATTCTTTCGCAAACCCTAGCTCCGTGTTCTTCTCTCTTTCTCTCTCGAACTGTCGCTGTCACTCTGTCTTTCTATCTTGTTTTCACGTTTTTCACCGTCAAAAATGTGAAAATTTCTAGTTCAAATCATGCGTATGAACTTCATATCGTGTTTGTGTGTTTTATTTTTTGGATTTTTGCACGTTTTCGGGGTCAATTTAAAGATATCGGTTCCGAAAACGAGGGTTTTCACCCTCTGTGACGTCATCAGCCAAACCGGTTATCGGTTGGATCCGGGTCAGACCGAAAAAGTCCTTTAACTCGATCCATTCCGACCGAAAACCTACATCTAGACCAAAATCCATTTTAACCCGATTCGCCTCATCCGGATATGTTGCGACCCGACCCGCTTTGAACCGAAATGGTAATTGTGGACCGAAATCCTGTTTTGACCCGCGCTATTGCATCCGGTTTAGGAGAACCCGACCCAATACGGACCGAATTCCTCCTGATGGACCGAAATGCTCCAATTTGGGCCGATTTGGTTCAATGGACCCCGTTCTTTGTGTGCTTTGGACCCTTGTTCGAGCTTTTGTGGACTATTAGACCGATAACACTTTTGAGGAAAAATATTTTTTGGGATAAGTTCAAAATTAGTTGGAATTTTAATTATTAAAATTTGAAAATTTTGTAATTAATTCACATTTAATTAATCTCAAGGAAATTATTCTATCAAAGAAATGCGAATCAATTTAAAGTGTGCAAATTATCTTCTTACTTGGATAGCTTGGTGCATATCAATGGCTGCTGCTACAAATTACTTGAAAAGCGTGGACTTCTACAACATTCCCGACTATCTGATGGATCCACCGGAGGCACATATGGAAGAGTTTCAATCCATGATCAATGATTTGAACAACTACCGCATCTCTCATGCGTTACATGTAAATCCAGTCATTTGCAAAGATCTTATAAATGACTTCTGGACATGTGACAACGCCTAGTAATATCAAGTATTTTAGTCATTGTTGAGCTCTATTCTTGGGGAAAATATATCATATATGCCTTGGTATTCTCACTTTTTGTGTCGGTGCTTCTTTGCAAAGAAAAGTTACAATCAGGGGTTAAATGCGTACAAAATGGAGAAGTTTTGAAGATAAAGTCAAAATCAGTCATCTGAACACGCGCGCCGCGGGTACGCATGTGTGCGCGATGCACCAAGCCATGAGATGAGGCGGTGGAAGAATTCAAACTACGAGAAAACGGGGATAAGCTAGTACGCGCGCCGCGGATATCAGTTCTGCACGGCGCAGCTTTTTATTTTCCACAACTATAAATAGAGGCTTTTAGATTGAATTTCAGAGGCGAATATCAGACCCTAAGGTGGACTTACGGTGACTTTGACTCAAGTTTCATGATTTCAGCAGCCCATTGTCGTATTTTTTTGTTTTCACTCCATTTTTAGTTTTAGTTTAGTTGTTTAAAGCTTGTAGCTTAGTGTTTTTGGGTGTGACAACCATTAGCATTAGGTTAAAGTTTCTGAAAGTTCATTGTTTCTGTTTTGGATGTTCTGGATCTGAAGTTTATGCAAGTAATCATTCGGTTCCATGTTTATTGATGTTTTTCGGTATTTTGGTGTTTGAATGCTTGGATGTTTTTGGATTGACCTTTATTGTTTCTGTTTTTGAATCTGATTTCTGATTTCAGAAAGTGATCTAGGTTAGGTTTAAGTTTAAGTTTCAATTAGTTCATGCTTGGATTTGGATTTGGTTTAGAATTGAGTTTTTGGATTATTTTTGGGAAAGTAGAAGTTAGTTCCTCCGGCTGTAGCGTGACACTAAAGTTGGCAAGCGATCATCTTATCTTGACCACGAAACTCCTGTGGATCGACCCTAACTACCACTGTACTAGTGAGAGTGAGGTTTTATTATTTTTAACCTCATAACGACTTAGGCGTGTCAAATTTTGGTGTCGTTGCCGGGGAGTTGTGAGCTTAAGATAAACGATCTTTAGGAAAGTTTTCTGATTTTTAATGTTAGTTTTGAGATTTGAGTTTGGTTAGTATTTTTGTTTTGGAATTGGTGGGCGTGTTGCATTAGTGCATGCGTGCCCGTCGGGGTGGGCAATCATCACCCTTGCTTTTTGACTTTGAAATCGAACGAACCGCTCGCAATAATCGTGTGCATAGGCGCTTAGATAGAATGAGTCCCAGTAGTGTTAGTATAGAGGTTGTTACCCATGAGCATGTGGGCGAGGTAACAAGAGGGGAAATTTCATATATACCCCCCGTTTCAGAATTTCATTTTGGTAGCACGAGTGCTATTGGTGGTGCAGTTTCAGCCCCCACATCAATACCAGCATGCACTCGGTCGTCAGTTCCACCTTTAGGACAAACCACAACCAACCCTTTTTCAGCAGCGATGGCATGGGGAGCGCCGACCCGAGATGGCAACCCACCGCCACCTCAGCAAACAATCATTTCTCAACCGCAACAATCACAACCATTACAACCACAATACCAACCACCCATATTTAAACCACAACACGTTTTTCAAACCTTACCACAACAAACCCAATATGTGTAACCACAACAACCTCCTCCACAGTAATATCAATACCAGGAGGTCGAGCATGGATACGACAAGGAGGATGAAGGCTGGATTCCTCCGCAGCAGCAACAACATTGGAACCGAGGTCGGGGACCTCCACGAAGGATGCAACAACTGCAGCAACCGCAAGGTAAACCAGGTTACAACAATGATCACTATAACGATAACTTTGTTCAACCTTTATACTTTACACAACCGAGAGGGCAATCGGTTGCGTCGTACTTCCAACCGCGGGAGTATGACGATGCGTCGCCCATTTTTTTCCTGAAAATGTAGATACTCAGATAGAAATTAGACTATAACTTTTAGGAATACTGCCTGAGTTTAACGGATATAAGCAGGATGACCCATATAATCACTTATATGAGTTCATAGCCATAGTTAACGCCAATACCCCTAGGAACGCCAACAAGAATATCTTTAGGTTAAGATTGTTCCCATTCACCTTAAAAGATAAAGCTAAGTATTAGTTCACTTCTCTACAACCTAATAGCATTACCACATGGGAGCAGTTAAAGGCTACGTTTTTGCAAGAGTTTTAGCCAGCCAGTAAAACCACCGAGATCCGACGAGTGATTCAAGATTTTCAGCAAAAGCCTAGGGAGGCATTCTATGAGGCTTTTGAGAGTTTGAAGGAGTTGATAAGGTCGTGCCCGCACCATGATATCCCAAAATGGCAATTAGTGAAAATATTCTTTGAGGGTGTGGACTTGACCAACCAAGCGATGATCAATGCATCCTCCAGCGGGACCATTATGATGCAAGAAGATGACGATGCTGATTTCTCGAAGAACTTAGTAATGGATCAAAGGCTAATTTTTCTACTAGGAAGCTTGTAAGCACAGCAGCAGCAGTAGGAGCAGATGCAACCTGGAAGAAAGAGGTCAAGAAGGAAATTGGTGAGTTGAACATGAAGTTTGACAGATTGATGTCTACCTTGCAGAACGGACCCCAGAATCAGCAACAAGGTGGTCAACAAGGACAGAGAATGCAGGATGTTAACCAAGTGCACAACCAGGGTCAAGGACAGTACAATAATGGATGACCTTATAGGCCATACAATCAGGGAACCCAAAATTCATACAACAACATGCAGAATAATTATCAGGGGCAATCTTCAAACCCACCTCGACAATTCCAGCCTGGAAACAGCAGCGGTCTGAACAGGAATAGCAATAACAACAGGGATCAACTAGCACTAACAACAATGCTCCAGAAAGTCAAGAAAGCATGATGGCTAAGATGTACGATTTGTTCAACCCCAGTCAGTAGCAAACGCAAGCTAACGCCAAGGCGATTGCCAATATGGAGAATCAGATTACTCAGATGGCCGAAGACCAAAGAAAGAGGGATAGTGGCAAGTTGCCTAGTACTACTGAGATCAACCCAAATCATACACAACGGGCTGGGAAAGAACACGTGAACGCTGTTGAATCAGAATGGAGAAAGATTACTAAGGATGATTTCTTAGGGAAGGAGGAAGAGTCGAAAGCTGAGGATGGTGAGAATAAGAATGAGGAGCATGTTTGACTTGAGAAGGATACTCAAGTCACGGAGGACAAGGAAGTCTCGATAGATAAGCAGCCAGTGGTGGCCGGTATTAAGAAAAAGATGGATAGGAAAAAGAAGCAAGGGGAGCCTGGTAAACTGATTGGACCATCAATAAATCAACCTCTGTGTGATGAGCTTAAAAATGCTCTTGAAGATACAAGGATTCTTCAGGAGATGTGCGAAACGAATGGGAAGAACAAGACGCCTACACCAGATATGGTAAGACTGACTGTTAAAGCTAGCGAGACTTTGTTGGGGACACTGCCTAAGAAGGAGAAGGACCCCGGTTCACTGCTGATTATTGTCACGGTAGGGGAAGTCGTCATCAGGAACATGTTGCTGGACTTAGGAGCAAGTGTTAACGTTTTACCGCGGTACTTATACGACAAATACAAGAATGAAGAGTTAGAGCCGACAAAAACAGTATTGCAGCTGGCAGATCAGTTAACTAAGGTTTCAAGAGGCAAATTAATGAATGTGATAGTAAAAGTGGGTGATTTCTTTTACCCAGTGGATTTCCTCGTCATGGAATACGAGAGTTTAGAGGACGCGCCGATGCAGATCTTGGGACGTCCATTTTTTTGCTATAGCTGGTGCTGTTATACATTGCAAGAGTGGAGACTTGGATATCTCCTTCAGGATGAGGAACTGTAGGTTAAACATGTTCGGATGTCTCATATCTCTACCACAAGGGTATGATGATATGTATTGGAGTAGCAATCCGCTGATGGCACTGGGAACCAAGGGTAAAGAAAAGATATGGACACGAGCAAGTGAAGGTGGAAAAGAGGAAATCTTATGGGAGGCAAAGCAGCATCAACTATCAACTATTGACAAAGTGCAGCTTCTTGATATGATGGAAATGATGGAGTCAAGGCATCAACAAAATGAAAAAGACGCACGGTGTAGAGAGGCGAAAGTCTTCCATCTCTTAGAAGCATAACAACAGTGGATTAGTCAAGTCAGCGATCGAATGATGCAACTCACATCATTGCTGGCAATGATGGTTCATAACTTTGCACCCGAAATGAAAAGGATGATGCCACATGAGGATCGAGGAGAAGGAATCCGTCTGGCTGAAGACGTTAAACTTAGCGCTTGTTGGGAGGCAACCCATCCTTTATAGGTTAGGTATAGTGTTTCTTAGGAGTAATTAGGAAAATATTATCATCATCGTTGCAGGTGTTATTGGTTAAAGGCAAGTGTGGGGTCACACGAAGGAGCTTGGGAGAATTGAACGCCATGGCACAGTATGGAGTTTGGCGCACCACGCTTAAGCAAAACAACCCGATGTGCAGGGGTTGATTTGGGGACACGCGCGCCGCGGTTCGTCCATATCCGTGACACGGATAACGATCGGACAAATGCTTTATAGTGTACGTTCTTCACTCGCCGCACACAGAAAATACACACGTCGCACCTTAGAGCTCTGATTGACCAGAAATTTTAGTGCATTTTTCTCGTATATTTGATTCCTACGATCGAGGTACGTCATTCTAACTCGTTTTTACTAGTTATTACAAGCATTTAATCCGTGAAATTGGATGAATTCTTCAAAATTAGAAAAACTTAAAAATCGGCAATGCTGGCTCGTAGGGTGTTTTGTTTGCAAAATAATCACCCTAGAGGGGCTAGTCGGTGCTTAGGCTACCTTGTATTGTGTAGGATCGAGTTTAGCAGGTCAAATCATCGATTTGGGGGGTTTCAGTTTCGAAACAGTCTTCGGTGCGCCACGCCTTGTTCTTGGGCCGCCGCGCCTCGCTGGGGAAGAAAAAGGACTAAGAATGCATAATATTTTTCGTGTGGTTTCTTTTGTTTGTGCAGATAGATTTTAGACGTGACCACCCTTTCCTTCATTTCCCCGAGATCTTAGAGAGTACTCCAGAGTACGTGACATGGAGGGACGAGCTGATTTCTCGCCGGGTTCTCGAGGCGACAATTTTTGACAGAGATATTCTTACTCAGGTCAGATTGTGGGCCGAGATCGAGTCATTTCTCCATCGCACCTGGTCTGGTCTGCTGGGGAGTTTACATTCACGTGCCATGGCTGGGAGAGGCTGATGGCTAACCAGGACGACATTGTCTACACGTAGCTTCTTTTGGAGTTCCTGTCCACAGTTCATTACGCACCGAGCTCGGGGGAGGCACGGTCCAGGCCGATCAGTTTCATATTGGGGGGAGTTAGCAGGGAGTGCAGTCTCTGGGACTTTGGGAGACGCACATAGATTTACACGAAGGAGGAGCTCCAGAGCCGCCACTTCGCGCCGTTCCTTCGGGCATGCATTCAGGGGCAGCCGGATATATCCGGCTGCCAATGCGACTATTTAGGCTACGCTGTCCAATGTACAGTTTGACGCGGGGTCGGCCAGGGAGAGCCAGCTTCGCAACCCGGTTCACCGCCTCATGCACCGTATCATCTCCAGTTCTGTTATGCAGAAGCAAGGAGGTGAGAAGGTGTCCGGTGAGGACATGATATTCATGTGGGTGCTCATCGACCCCACCAGATTCCTCCATCTCCCATATGCCCTGGCGGTTTCCTTATCCACCCGAGCAGCGGGTGTGTCTAGTACCAGCCCCATGGCCGGCGGGCATTACATTACCCGCTTAGCCCGATCATACGGCTTGCTGACTGCTGCGACTGTGGCGACCTTGATGGTGATACCGCCTGTACGCACATCAGCCCGATTCTTGGAGAATATGGGCCTTATTCACCAGCCACAGATGGGGCGATACCTGAGGGTGGCGACAGAGGCACCGAGGGCACCCCGACCAACCCATGCTCAGGAGGAGGAGGGACCGGCGAGGCGACACCGGAGAGTTGCGGACCCACCAGCCGAGCCACAGCCACAGCTGTTGGATGTGATAACAAGTGTCCGACGGTTGGAGGACAGGGTTGCCGACATTGAGGATCAGCTGGCGTGGATTGGAGAGGTGCTTTTGGAGACAGCTACTCAGCAGGGACGACACCCCCGACCCTTCCCGGCCAGACACATGATCATGAGGCAGGTCCTTCCAGGCCACCTAGAGACGATTGATGTATATGTCTTTTCACTTTTTGGAGATATGTGTACCAAACCTATGACACTATTTTATCTTTGTTTGTTTATATTTCATATTTTAGTTGTTTTGTTTCTGTTTGCATTTCATATGTTTGTGAGTGATGCATGTAATACCCAAATGGAGAATCTCTGGAGGAGTTGTTTCAGGCAAGTGTGGGGTCATCGTGCCCCCTCCACTTGCTATGATCACCGGCGTGTTTTACTGTTGCACTACAACTCCTAGAAATCTAAAGAGAAATGTTCGTGTTTCTATAACCTGTGACAATCGAGTTCTATCAAGCAGTAAACCGTCTAAGGGGTAACTCTTTCTTCCTTGTTTTGGAATAATTTTGTACAACGGGGACATTGTACGGTTTTAAGTGTGGGGTGTGGACGGTCGAAAGAGTTTTTTTTTTTGAAATTTTTGCGGGAAATGAGTCATTTTCAAAAAAATTTGCACTTTTTCAAAATTTTTTAATAGATTATAATTTTGAAACGAATGGTTTGGGAAGGTTATAACATTGGTATTTTTCAAGAATTACTGTTTAGTTGTTATCATGCTATTGAGTTTGATGAAATAAGTTGAGTTTAGGAATTAGAAGATTGGAGTATTTTAAGATTGGAATTTAGGAAAGGATTGTCAATCAGTGGCCTTTGTTGTTCGAGTCGGTAGGTCTAAAATGGGTGGGACTTATGCACCTTGCCACCTAAGATCGTCTGGTTTGGGATGGTATCTTTGAAAGCTCGTTACACAGACAACATCGAAAGTCATGGGTAGTCTTTCAATGGCCTTTAGAATCTGAATGAGTACGTAAACTTCATGGTGGACAAAAAATTTGTAATCAACGGTTCTTTAGAAAGTCATGAATTCCAAAGAATATTCTGGTTACGTTTTCACAAGCTATTTCAATCTAACTCCTGGGACAATAAGCTTTGAAATTGAAAATGTTAAATTTTTTTTTGATTTTAAGTTAAAATCTGTTAAAAACTTTCTTGCTTTGGGACAAGCAAGGCACAAGTGTGGGGTGTTTGACAACACCTAGTAATATCAAGTATTTTAGTCGTTGTTGAGCCCTATTCTTGGTGAAAATATATCATATATGCCTTGGTATTCTCACTTTTTGTGTCAGTGCTTGTTTGCAAAGAAAAGTTACAATCAGGGGTTAAATGCGTACAAAATGGAAAAGTTTTGAAGATAAAGTCAAAATCAGTCATCTGAACACGTGCGCCGTGGATAGGCATGTTTGCACGACGCGCCAAGCCATGAGATGAGGCGGTGGAAGAATTCAAACTACGAGAAAACGGGGATAAGCCAGTACGCGCGCCGCGGATATCAGTTCTGTGCGGCGCGGCTTTTTATTTTCCACAACTATAAATAGAGGCTTTTAGATCGAATTTCAAAGGCGACGATTAGACCCTAAGGTGGACTTACGACGACTTTGACTCAAGTTTCAAGATTTCAGCAGCCCATTGTGGTATTTTTATGTTTTCACTCCATTTTTAGTTTTAGTTTAGTTGTTTAAAGCTTGTAGCTTAGTGTTTTTGGGTGTGACAACCATTAGCATTAGGTTAAAGTTTCTGAAATTTCATTGTTTCTGTTTTGGATGTTCTAGATCTGAAGTTTATGCAAGTAATCATTCAGTTCCATGTTTATTGATTTTTTCGGTATTTTGGTGTTTGAATGCTTGGATGTTTTTGGATTGATCTTTATTGTTTCTGATTTTGAATCTGATTTCTGATTTCTGAAAGTGATCTAGGTTAGGTTTAAGTTTAAGTTTCAATTAGTTCATGCTTGGGTTTGGATTTGGTTTAGAATTGAGTTTTTGGATTATTTTGGGAAAGTAGAAGTTAGTTCCTCCGGCTGTAGCGTGACACTATAGTTGGCAAGCAATCGTCTTATCTTGACCATGAAACTCCTGTGGATCGACCCTGACTACCACTGTGCTAGTGAGAGTGAGGTTTTATTATTTTTGACCGGATAACGACCTAGGCGTGTCAACAGGTGATGCTATCAACAATATCAATATCGAGATGGAGATCCAGGATACGATGACGAGGATGAAGTCTAGATGCCGAATAATCCTGTTCAGCAAAATCAACAATGGAATCGAGGTCAGGGACCTCTAAGACAACAACAACTGAAACAAGGGCAACAATATTATAACAACGAGTTGTATAATGATGGTAATTTCGTTCCTCCCTTGTACTTTGCTCAACCGATCGGGCAGTCGGGTGCATCACATTTCCAACTGCGGGAGTACGGTGATGCATCGCCCATATACTTTCCAGATAATGCTGATACTCAGGTAGAGATTAGACCATAATTATTAGGTGTATTACCTGAGTTTAGAGGATACAAGTAGGACGATCCATATAATCATTTATATGAGTTCTTGGCGATAGCATATCCTAATATTCCTAGGAACACCAATAGGAACATCTTTAGGTTAAGACTATTTCCTTTAACTCTAAAAGATAAGTCTAAGACGACAGAAATCAAGCCATGATAAACACGTCATCCAGTGCCTATAACCAAATAGTATCACAATATGGAACAACTCAAGGTGACATTCCTACAAGAGTTTTATCCTGCCAGCAAGACGACAGAAATCAGGAGAGCAATACAGGATTTTCAGCAGAAGCCGGGAGAGGCGTTTCATGATGCTTTTGAAAGATTGAAGGAATTAATGTGATCATGTCCGCACCATGAGTTTCCACAGTGGCAACTTGTTAAATTCTTTTTCGACGGGGTAGATACGAGCAATCAAGCCATGATAAACACGTCATCCAGTGGGACTATCATGATGCAAGATCCAGAAGACGCCTAGAGGTTTTTGGAACAATTGAGTAATGGTTCCAAGGCGAATTATTCTGCAAGAAAGCCAGTCAGTACAGCTGCAGCAGTCGGGGTCGAGGATGATTGGAAAAACGAGGTCAAAAAGGAGATAGGAGTTCTGAATAGGAAATTCGATCGATTAATGGCAACTCTTCAATAGGGACCGCAAAACCAGCAAAATAATCAACAAGGACAGAGAACTCAGGAGGTCAACCAAGTCTACGGTCAAGGTCAATACAACAACAATAAGAGACGACCGTATAGGCCATTCAACCAAGGGAATCAGAATTACAACAACAACCAAGCATATCGCTCGAATAACTATCAAGGACCGCCTTCCAACCAGTAAAGACAGTTCCAAGCTGTGAACAACAATGGTCCCAGTAGCAGTAAAAACAACAAAAGGGGACCAACCAATGGTAATAAACAATCATACCAATCCAGAAACCCAGGCAGAGATGGTAGCAAAAATGTATGAAATTGTGAATGTAAGTCAACAACAAACACAAGCCAATACGAAGGCCATTGCTAATATGGAGAGGCAGATCGCACAAATGGCTGAAGACCAAAGACGAAGAGATAATGGCAAGCTACCAAGTAACACGGAGGTAAATCCGAATCATGCTTAAAGAGATGGTAAGGAACATCTCAATGCAGTGGAAAGTTGCATACCCGAAACGGAATGGAGGAAGGTTACGATCGAAGATTTGGTGGGAATGGAGAACAAGGATAAGGATGTTCAAAAGGAAGAACAGTCAATTGTAGTTAGCCTCAAAAGGAAGAAGAAAGCCATAAATATGAAAAGGAAGCAAGGGACAGCAAGCGGACCGACTATTAATCAACCTTTGTGTGACGAACTAAAGAACGCTCCGGAAGACACGAGAGTTCTTAAGGAAATGTGCAAGGAAAAGGTCAATATGCCAATGCTAGAAACAGTACGACTCACGGTCAAGGCAAGCGAGGTATTGTTGGGTACACTGCCTAAAAAGTAAAATGATCCCGGTTCGCCATTGATCACCATTGTAAGTGATGTGATTATTCGTAACAGATTGTTAGATCTAGGGGCGAGTGTGAATGTATTGCCTAGATATCTCTACGACAAGTATTAAAATGAAGAATTTGAGCCAGCAAGGACGGTGTTACAACTGGCAGACCAATCCACAAAAGTTTCAAGAGGAAAGTTGACAAATGTGATTGTCAAAGTAGGTGATTTCTTTTATCCGGTTGATTTCTTAGTCATGGAATACGAAAGTTGACAAATGTGATTGTCAAAGTAGCCTGCATTGATTTTGGGACGTCCGTTTTTGGCTACGGCCGGAGCTGTAATGGATTGTAAGACGGGAGATCTTGACATCACTTTAGGTATGAGGAAACGAAGACTGAATATGTTTGGGTACCCGATGACGCTACCACTGGGGTATGATAATCAGTATTTGAACAATAGACCGTTAATGGCACCAAGAGTGGATGGTAAGGGTTGAAATCAAATGCAGGAGAAGGGAAGTGAAAGTGAAAGTAAGGATGAGGAAATCCTCTAGAAAGCAAAGGGACGTCTACTGACGACAACTGATAAGCAAGAACTCTTCGATATGATGGAATCAATGGAACGGAAGCACCAGGAATATGCAAAGGACGCTAAGAATAGGGAATAAAAAATCTTTCAAAGAAAGAATGAAAGGGATCACGTCTAGCTGAAGACGTTATATTTAGCGCTTTTCGGGAGGCAACCTGATCTTTGTAAATTTTGTATTTTAACTGTTAGAAATTTTGTAATCAATTACACTAAGAAAAGAACAAGTGTGGGGTTATTTTTGGAATTTTATAAATACGCGACGCGGGACCCTTAAATCCGCATCGCGCGAGAACTTTATTCGTGATTTAAGATAAGTCTGAAACTGGAACTCGCATCACAGTGATCATAAAACCGTGCTGCAGGCTTATCAGAATTTGAATTTAAAGATAATCACAAATAGTGTTTGAAAGTTACCCAAAATTCCCAACACTTGTATAAAAACAACTTGCTAAATTTCTAAACCTCTTCACCGTAATCTGATTCCTTTCAAGTTCACGATCGTAATTGCATCAGTCCGTTAGTCTCCAATTCAAGTAATTGTTTCAATTTTCTCTACTCTTCCTAGTTTCTTGAGTTTCCATTGAATCATGTACGATTTTGTGAATTAATGCCGCTGGATGACAATGTACACTATTATTGATCCATAATACTAATTGAAACAGAACCTAGTAGATAGAATTACAAAATTAGGCTGTTAGAGTGTCAATTCATCGATTCTATTCTGAGTTTCATATGTCGCACCGCGTAGTATCATCACACGCGACGCGGGGTTAAATATTCGTAAACGCGCGACGCGGGTAGCAATTACAACGCCGCGGGGGACGCTAAACAGTACCTAACTACGAAATTTTTTGCTGATTTTTGCAGGATCAAGTCTTCTCACGACAGTTCAAGTGACTTCGACTGGCTTACATTACTAGTATACACCAGCAGGTTCGAATGCCGTCGGTTCCTCGATCGGTTGGCGGTTCTCTCCCACAAATGAATTTTAGCGGCACAAGTAGTCAACTGAGAGTTGACCCGCAAATCTGGAATTCTGGAAACCCTTGATCCTTGGTTGACTTAGCAAGGGTATGAAGACAACACACTCACTTTCACTTGCCGGGCATTTGATGCTGTGTTTCGGATAGATGAGCCAGTGTACCGCGAGCCTCTCATTGAGTTTCTTGCGACATTCAATTTCGATCGGGAACCACTGCGAATCGATGATCCTGACACTGTCATGTTCCGTCTAGGGAACGTGTCTCGGACCTGTAGCCTGATGGAGTTCGGGGTCCATCTCGCTATTTATATGTAGACGGAAGTTGATGGGGACAGCTTCGCGCCCTTTTTGAGGTCGGATGCTAAAGCCTCAAGCGACTCTCTTTCATATTTCAATTTATGGGCGACGATTTCATCCATGCACTATCATGCGAATACGGTTCTTAAGGGTCGCATACATTTTCCATCGCATCGTATGCTCCACCTTCTCATTTCTACGATGTTTTGGCCTCGGGACGATGAGTATCGGGTTACATATCACGACCTATACTTTATGTAGTCGTTGATTGTAGCTCGCCATTTCCGGTCCTTCGTCATGAACCACCAACATTATATGAGAAATTGAGGAAGCGGTCCCATATTTCGGGAAGCCTCCTGGCACGCACCACCCCCCCAGATCCAGATCTTTACTTTCTGGTGAATGAGACGAAGACAATGCATCAATCCATTAAAGTGCAGCGATTCGAGTACAACGCCCTATCTATGGAAATCCAAAAACCATCCACAACACTCAAAACATTCAAAATCAACTGTTGTGGGTAGCCGACTGTACAATAAAATACATGGATGATTTCAAGAATGAGCTACCAAGAGATCAACCATCGTTGATCGAGGATGAGTCGGAGGAAGACCCGAAAGAGGATGAAGAGTACGAGCCGGAAATTCACGATGATGACGAGGACACGGCTCACAATTGAGGGATCTTATGTAATTATGACTTTCTTTTCAATTTTTAGGTTTTTTAGGTTATTCTTTGGTAAATCTTTAGGAATATATGTTTTAGGAAATAAATAAGTCAGTGGACAATGATAAAATGTGGTAAGTTTAGGTTAATAGTGTTTGAAATGAGTTAAATTGTTGTTTGAAATGGCCATAGAATCTGAAATTACCGGTATGCGACATTACCTAGGAGGCGCGTCGTGGTCATTTCTGACATCACAAAGAAACACAATTTCGAAATTACCGCGACACGCGTATCAAAACCACGCACCGCGGCATAGCGTAACTCGTTAGTGTTGTAGTTATATTTGTGTTTTCTTTTTGCATTTAATGTGTTTGTGAGTGTTTTTGTATGCAAGTACCAACGAGATCCACCAAGGGGTTGTTTAACATAAGTGTGGGGTCATTGTACCCCTACACTTGTCATTTACCGGTGTGTTTACTGTTGTGCCACAACTCCGGATAGTCAATCTTGCTGTGTGAATTTTATCTTGTGACAATTGGTTCCAACAAGCAGTTCTACCGTCCAAAAAGGGGTAACTCTTTCTCCCTTAGTTTAAATAATTCTTATGTACAACAGGGACGTTGTACCGTTTTAAGTGTGGGGTGTGGGATGGTCGAAAGAGTATTTTTGAAATTTTTGCGAAAAACGAGTAATTTTCAAAATTTTAACAATTTTTCAAAATTTTAAAGAAGTTGTAACTTAGAAAAGAATAGCTTTTGAGTGTTATAGCAATATGGTATTTTTAAAGGGATACTATGTAGTTGTTAGCATGCTATGGTTTAGTCAAATAAGTTGGGTTTTAGGAGTTGGAAAATTTTTTAGATTTGGAATACTTTAGGATTGGAATTTAGTAGAGAAATATCAATCAGTAGCCTTTGTTGTTCGAGCCGGTAGGTCTAAAAAAGGTGGCCCCGAAGGGGCACTTATGCACCTTACTACCTAAGATCATCTGGTCTGGGATGGTATTTTCGAAAGCTCGTTACATGGACAACATCGAAAGTCATGGATAGTTCCTTAACGGCCTTTAGAATCTGAATGAGTAAGTCTGCATTTTGCATACTGAAAATTTGTAACCAAGATTTCTTTAGAAAGTCGTGAATTCCAAAGGGTATTCTGGTCATGTCTTCAAACTAGTTTTCAATCTAACTTCTGGGAACAATAAACTTTGAAATTGAAGGCATTCAAAAATGTTTGAGTCTTAGTTCGAATTGTTAAAAACTCACTTGCTTGGGTATAAGAAAGACACAAGTGTGGGGCGTTTGACAACGCGTAATAATATCAAGTATTTTAGTCGTCGTTGAGCCCTATTCTGAGTGAAATATATACCTTAAACTGTTATATTACTCACTTTTCGTGTCTAGTGCCTGTGTGAAAAAGGATAAAAACAGGGGCTAAAGGCGTACAAAATGAAGAGGTTTTGAAGGAAGTCCACTTTCAGTCAAAAAAGGATAAAAACAGGGGCTAAAGGCATATATATGTGTGTCTAGTTAGAGAAAGAGGGCAGAGTACGTGTTCCTTGTTATTAACAATCCCCTTCTCCTCCCTAAATTAAGACCTTCATCATTCAGGATTCAAAGAGATGAAGAAGAAGAGTATTAACAAAACTAAGACCTATATATTCAAAAGATCATACAAGTGATAGAATCATTAGATCCATTTGGTATTGGGTTTTCCCATGCATCTTTTCAACATCCAACAAAGTAACTACAACCATACATTTAATAATAATAATGTTTGTTTCTGTAATAGTATTATAAGCACATCAAGAACCTTTCTTTGCTTACAATGCCTAGCATAAATATGAAATAAATGTTCCTTCTCCTCTAAAAGACGTGAAATTGAATTAGGAATAAAACATATATAAAAATTGACATCATCTTAACAGATCCACACAAAAACATGAAAACAAATCAAGACAAAGAAACATTGTTAAGATTATGTTACATATAAAAGTGATGTAAAAGGTCCGAATAATAATAAATTCAAACAAAATCATGAGCATAAATCACATATCCAAATGAGAAAAAGGAGTTCTGAAATTTACCTTGCTCATGGATTAGTAGTTTTTTAGTGTAATTATAGATAACAAATTGCAAGTACATGATTGCTGTAAATTATAAATGTATTATATGATATATATATATATATATATATATATATATATATATATATATATATATATAGAGAGAGAGAGAGAGAGAGACAGAATCAGGATCGGGTGAGGACTCTTCTTAAAGTGACGACTTGCGAGGACATCTTAAAAAAATTTAAAAAGATATAATAAAATATAAATAATAAAATGGATCATAGTACTATATCGGAGAAAAAAAGATTCAAAAAGAACTTTTCGATCATTATTTTTTATAATGAAATAATGATCCAAAATAAAAACAGAAAAATTGCATCATTACGTTTTGCAATGATGCAAATTTTTTTTTCAAATTTTTTTTGATAATGATATAATACTATTCTCGATTTTATGATTTGTATTTTTTAATATTTTTTTCAATTTTTTAAGGTGTCCTCGCATTTCCTCACCGAAAAAAGAGTCATCACCGGAACCGGACCCTATATATATATATATATATATATATATATATATATATATATATATATATATATATATATATATATATATATATATATATATATATATATATATATATATATATACTGATTAGTTGACTTGCAAAACAAGTATCCAAAGGACTTGCGGGATGACCAATTAAACAACAATTTCTGATTGGGTTCAGGCTACTTATGAGTTTCGGATGAACACTTCATAACCCAGAATTTTATGTGCAAAAGTGAGGGATGAACCCTAGTTCATATTTAGATGGTGTGTATGCAACCTACTTAGTTAAAATGTGGTTTTAAGGTATTTGTGGTTTTCTAAGGTCTTATCTCTTGAAACTAATTGCAAGTGTATCCCAACGCATCTAGGATCAAACCATCCCAAACAATGGTCGACCTTTCCTTTAAGACACACCATAACTCTTTTAGTGTTCTGACAGGATATGACTGTGAAACTATTTCATTGTTCGTTAGTTATTCGTATAACTCATTACTTAGATGTTTAGTTGATTTTTCCATTAATTGTGTCTAATGGCAGATCTGGACAGTCCACAAGAACTAGTGTGGATATTGTCCTATAATCTTAATTTCTTTTCACATCTCTATGTGAATTATGACTTTGTCAATTTCTAATTTAATTAAGAGTTGCATTCATCATATGAATCTAAGTCAAATGATTACAAAATCCTGTCCACTTGGATCTTTTGGGTGATGCAATCCTTATTTAAATCAAATTCAAACAATCATACACACACAATTATATATCCAACACACTTTTGCATATGTCAACATTCAAATTATTACTACTAATGCAACTAATGATGACGCCTAGTTATATCAAGTATTTTAGTCGTCGTTGAGCCCTATTCTGAGTGAAATATATACCTTAAACTGTTATATTACTCACTTTTCATGTCTAGTGCTTGTGTGTGAAAAAGGTTAAAAACAGGGGCTAACGGCGTACAAAATGAAGTGGTTTTGAAGGAAGTCCACTTTCGGTCGAAAAGACACTCGCCTCGCGAACTAAAGGGTACGCGCGTCGCGGAAATTCAAGGAATACATGATGACTTGAAATTCAAACAACGAGAATTGGGGTTAGATATAAGGTCGTGCTGCGGTTTTCACCCTTGCACGGCGCGATTGGTCGAATTTTGCAACTATAAATAGAGGCATCCCGTACGAGTTTCGGGAGCGAAGAACTAACCCAAAGGTTGAACCTAGGATTCTTCGACTCATAATTTCGGATTTCAGTAGTTAGAAGTTGGTACTTTCATGTTTTAGTTTATTTTTCGTGTTTTCGAGTTTTGTTTATCGCTCCTTTCCAAAGATTATGGATTGTAGAATCTGTCTGGACGAGTTGGATCTGGATAATTTCAGAAGTCAGAACCATTCGGCTTCTGGTTTTGGTTCTAGTTAATGCAATCATTCGGTTCTCTTTATTTCATGTTTTTTATTTTCGGTTTATGTTTATTAAGCGTTGGATTGTTTTATGGTATTGAGCACTTCTGATTTTCTTGAATACACTTCTGAAATCAGATTGTGTGGTTAGTTTGGATTGAAATTTGTATTTGTTCGTTGGTTAATGCTAGTTTATAGTTTTGATAATTTTAGTTTATCGGTTTTTGGGAAGTGTATGGAACGCCACCAGCTATAGAGTGACACTATAATTTGGTTAATTCTGACACATATTTCAACCACTTGACTCCCACTGATCGACCCTTACTTCCACTTAGCTAATGAGCTTGTAAGGTATACTTCTTCTATTTTGACCGCATAACGACCTAGACGTGTCAACCAACACATTCATAGATTTTGCAAGGATAATATAAAACAACTATTTTCATTAAAATTGAAATAAGTATCCTTAACCAATGAAAGTATGAAAACAATGTCATATGCAACTACTAGCTAATAACAAAATCGAATATCTAACTAAACACGAAAAACTGCATGAGCCCGTAATCCCAATCCTAGAAAATCAGAAGTGCTCCTATCTCTCATGATACAAATAAGCTCCTATGCTTCAGCTTCCTGCATCCTACTTAGCTCCTGCATACAGCACAAATGTGAGAAACACATCCTGTATTAAGGAATTAAGGATCAAAAGTTGTTATGTTGTTTTGAGATATACATAAGTTGCCAAACCATTTGGCCTTGGAGCATCTTCCAATCTTTTTGTAATTGTATCCGACCCTACGAATTCCCACCTTGAGACATCTCAGAACCGGCCCATTGGTTGCCTTGGACCGTTTCTTCTTGAGATATAATACTGATCCCAAAGTTCCCACCTTAAGACATCATGCTGATCCCAAAGTTCCTTTGTAGTGCCACATATAGGTAGTATGGGGAGGGGACTCTCAATCAGATACAACTTGCCTTCATACTTTAGAACAAGGTTCCAAGTGTGAAGCTAGTCCAGATAGTTTAGACAAGTAAGCTTATCCATATCTAGCAGATACTTCTTAAAGCTTTCAAAGATAGGTGATGGAGGAGAAGGAGGTGAATTCACACTAGCTTCAGACATCTATCAATCAGATTTTTAGTTAGTATATTTTAGTACTTTTTAAACAATTACCCAATTATTATTTAACAATGCTAGGATCCAAAATCTTCCAATTATGATGTGAAGATGGATGTCGTAATTACATCACAATGGTTATTAAGGTAGATAAACATTTATCAATTTCATTCTCTATGAAATTCATATATCTATGAGATGAGATTCATTAGGTCAATGGCATGTTAATCTCGGTTATGCTCATCTCTTATCCATGACGGGGATGACGTGGATCATGGATCAGATGGTGAATTGACCATGCAAAAACCGTGTGTGCCCCGGCTCAAGATATGCTTGAGAATTACGACTGCCACATCACCTTCAACTATGACCTAAACTGACATGCCGGTTAACCACACAGCTCTATCAACAAATCATAAAGAAAATATGCATTTTTCATGGGTAGCATACGATTCACATTTTATTTCTAATTAAAACGAGACTTCTGTTTTAATATTTTTAAGTTAATACTTTTTAACGCATAAGCATTTTCCTGTCAAACCCTTTTGGTAGCTCCACTATGTAAAATGTGATAGGCGGTGAGGGTGGTAGATAATAAATGTCATTTAAAACCGACCTCGTTAGAATTCTAATGAATCCTTCAAAACTTCAAACACATTTAAAGTGAGTGAGCCTAGTCATGGTTTGACCAATGTTCTTGTTTTTTTAATTTAAGTTTTAATATATTTAGATATTGTTCTAATATATATTTATGGGTAAATTTTAAACAATTTAAAATTTAATTATTCAGTTATTAATTACATTAAAATAGTTTTAATAATTAACTGAATTTACTTTAATTAAAGAAAATGTAGTCTAGGCAATAACAAAATTAAGGAAACAATGCAAGTTACAAAACTTGCAAGGCAAGCAAGGGTTTGTGAAACCATAGCCGCCAACTCTAAGGGAAGCTCCTAAACCCTTACAATTTTCGATGAACACAGATTAGGTAAAATTCATAAAATTCAATTTTCATGATTTTTCTAGCAGAATACCTATGATTTTTTAAAATTAAGCAGGCAAAGCAATTACTCTTTTTGATCTAGTGTGCATGCAACCTATTAACAATGGTTCTGATACCACTGTTGGAATTTTTACTGATTAACATAGTTAATCATGTAGGGGAAGACAAAACCAGATTAAATCTCATAAACTGAGATGATTAAATAAGAAGATCATATCATGTTCTACTCAGGATCATATGTTCTAAAGAAAATTGCATCAACAACAAGATGAATATGAATTCATACCTTTATTTAGATGTAATGATCCAAAGTAGAATCTCTCTAATGATTCACACCCAAGAACACCACAAGAACAAGCAGAAAAATATCTTTCTAGCTTGCGGATTTCGATCCAAAACCCTTTTGGGAGGTTTAGAGAATCGAAAAAATGGAGGAGGGAGGAGTGTATGGAGGTGGTGGCTCACAAAGAGGGTTTGGGATGCCTTATGGTTTGACCCAACGCCTCTATTTATACTGAAAGGCTCCTACGGTTCCAAAGTTAAGGAGCTTTCTGAACTTGTATCTATTAATTATACCTTTAATTAATTACAATCTGGTCTTTTAGCTAAATCTATAAATTAATTCTAAATTAATTTATCAATTAGTTCTTGATCTAATTTCTGATTAATTTATTTCTCAATAAATTAATAAACTGATCATTCCACTATTATTTATGTTACTTTTTATTTTTATTAGGTTGTGAGGACAACCCAAAAGGACCCTGACACGCCTAGGTCGTTATGCGGTCAAAAATAGAAAATTTATCCTTACACGCACACTAGTATAGTAACAGTAAGGGTCGATCCGTGGGAGTCAAGTGGTTGGCGCTATGTGTCGATAAATTGATCTATAGTGTCACTCTATAGAAGGTGGATCAATAACACGTTGGAAACACACAAAAACTCAAACAAAAACCAAACCAAACTCAGATCTGATTGCAGATCGAGAAATTGAACAATAAACCAAATGATTATATTGAATGAAAACCAAAACCGGAAGTTACAAGGTTCTGACATCAAAAATAATCTCAATCAAACTCGTCTCAACAGATTCTACAATCTAGAATCGATGGAATCAAGCGATAACTAAAACTATAAAATACTAAAAATAAATGAAAAACATGAAAATACCAACTTAGAGCTACTAAAATCTGAAATCACGAGTCGAAGAAGCCTAGGTTCAACCTTTGGGTCTGTTCTTCGCTCCCGAAACTCGACCTAGATGCCTCTATTTATAGTTGAAAAATCGAGTTAATCGCAGCGCGCAAAGGAGAAATCCGCGACGTGGTCTTATCCATATCCCCGTTTCTCGCACTTTGAATTTCAACTCATCATCTGATCTTTGACTTCCTGTGACGCGCATGTCTTCTACTCATGGCGCGCATGTGTTTTCGACTGAAAGTGGTCTTTATCCAAAACTTCTTCATTTTGTAAGCCTTTAGCCCCTATTTATATGCTTTTTCCACACACAAGTACTAGAGATGAAAAGTGAGTAATATCATAGTTTATACGATATAATTTCACTCAGAATAGGGCTCAACGACGACTAGAATACTTGATATTACTAGGCGTCGTCAAACACCCCACACTTGTGCCTTGCTTGTCCCCAAGCAAGAGAGTTTTTAACAAATTATAACTAAGACAAAAACATTTTTGGATGCTTTTAGTTTCAAAATTTATTGTCTCCGGAAGCTAGATTGAAAATGATTTTTATGAAAAATGACCAGAATAGCCTTTGGAATTCACGACTTTCTAAAGAACCCTTGATTACAAATTTTCAGTATGCAAAAGCAAACTTACTTATTCAGATTCTAAAGGCTGTTAAGGAAGATGCATAAATACCCCTTGACTTTCGATGTTGTTCGTGTAACAAGCTTTCGAAAATACTATCTCAGACCAGACGATCTTAGGTAGTAAGATGCATAAATACCCCTTCGGAGTTACCCTTTTCGAACCTACCAGCTCGAACAACAAAGGCCACTAATTGATATTTCCATCCTAAAATATTCCAAATATAAATTTTTTCCAACTCCTAAAAACTCAACTTATTTTACTAAAGAATAGCATGATTACTACTAAATAGTATTTTCTTGAAAAATACCAATGCTATAACACTCAAAAGCTATTCGTTTCAAAGTTACAACTTCTTAAAATTTTTGAAAAATTGCTAAAAGTTTTTGAAAATTACTTGTTTTCTGCAAAAATTTCAAAATTCCTTTTTCGACCGTCCACACCCCACACTTAAAACCGTACAACGCCTCCATTGTATATAAAATATTTCAGAACAAGGGAGAAAGAGTTACCACTTTAGATGGTAAAACTGCTTGTTGGAACCAATTGTGGCGCAATAGTGAACACGCCGGTGAATGACAAGTGTAGGGGTACGGTGATCCCACACTTTCGTGAAACATCCCCTCGGTGGATCTCCATTGGTACTTGCACAAACAAACACTCACAAAACAAATTAAACGTAAATAAACAAACATAAAAGATAGTAATACTAGGTTATGTACAATGTTTTCAAAACATAAAAGAAAAAAAGTACAATCAATCATCTGCTGTGTCCCGGATGGACCAGCCTCGTCAACATGAGCACGAGTGGGGAAGGGTCGTGGGTGTCGTCCAGCCTGGGTGAGGAGCTCGAGTAATGCCTCTTCAATCCAAGCCTGCTGCTCCTCCAAAAATGCCATCATTGCAGAAAGATCCCGCAAGGCAGCCTGTACATCTACAGGCTGCGGTGGTGGCTGTGTCTGTGGGCGTAGCTGGACTGGCACCTCCACTGTGCTACGCTGGAAGGGTTGGTGCAAAAGCTGCTCCTCCTCCTCCTCCTATGCCTATGGGCCAGCTGCCTCGATCATCGGCATCATCTGATATATACCCCGCCTCGGTTGATGGATAGTCCCCATGTTTTCAAAATATCGCCCCTGTGCACGAGCGGGCAGTGTCGGGGCCAGGACACCAACAACATCGGCCGTGAGAATGTCGTAAGATCGAGCCAGGCGGGTAATGTAATGCCCGTAAGCCATGGGGCTCTTGGCAGTCAAGCCCACCGCACATGATGTTAGAGAAACCACCAGTTCAAATGGCAGGTTGAGGAACCTCCTGGATCAGAGAGGACCAACATATAATACATGTCATCCTGTGACACTTCTCACATCCCCTCCTCTACATGATGGAGGTGGACATGATCCGGTGCATCATTCGGTGAAGCGGGGCGTGGAGCTGGCTCTCCTTGGCCTCGCCAGCATCAAAATACTCGTTCGACATCTCTTCCCAAAGAAGCTCGTCTGCCTCCCTATGTAGATGATCCTGACAGCACACGGTAAAGAAAGGTGGAAAGTGAATACCACTGATATCTGCCTCGGTATAAAGCTCTGAGCGCCTAGAAAACTCCTGTAACGTGCACTCCCCGCTCTGCCCTCCCAGTCAAAATCGAACCAGCTGAGCCCTAGGCTCCCGCGAGGCTGGGTTGTACCTGCAAGTGGATAAAATATCGAGCACCAGCTCCTTGTACACGATGTCGTCCCCGGTAGCCATCAGTCGCTCCCAACCCTGGCATGTGAAGGCAGGCCTGGATATAAGGAAGTTCAAGGAGTGCCATGGAACAGGGCCCACCAACCCAAAGGGCCCATAAAATTTTAATATGTTTATAGGAGATTAGGCCCCAGCACATTAGGTTTTTTTAATGTTTACGTATTCTCAATTCAGATTTCAGCAAAGCGGCAAGCGTGAATTTGGAAACGTGAACAGAAGTGGGAAAATTGGAAACGAAAGTCAAACCAAAAAAGGAAATCTGAACCGTCTTCCTTCTTTTTCGTTCATTACCGAATACGCAGTCGCAATTATGACCAACGGATCCTTTCCCATCTCTCGATCACCCGATGGTTTATATATTTCATTGCAATCGGAAAAAGGAACTCAAAATCGAAAAAAGGAACTCAATTTCATCACTCGATCACTCGTCACTCGATCATCTTTGTTTCTAAGTTTCTTGGCCGAATCGAAAAAAGGAACTCAAAATCGACTTGACGACTTCAGACTAACAGAGTTATTGATTTCATATTCAGTTTCGTTTAAGTCTTTCTGATTAGAGTAGTGGACTACACAACAAAGGTACAAAATCATTCATGTCTATTGTGTTTTTTATTTGCACGAATTTAAACAGCTTTAACATTTTTCTTATTGTGTTTTATTTTTGATTTTGATTTGTACAAATTTAATCTGGTTTATTCTTTATGTCTTTCTGATTTGAAATTTTCTGTGTTTTGTTTTTGATTTGTACAGAATATCTAGAGGATAAAATCGTTCAAGTTTCCTACTTCAGTTTCAAAATAAGGTGTTTTTGTAAGACCCGTTCCGCCGAGTCGCGGCTCGGACTAATCCGCGGCGCGGCTTTAGGAAGGATCTAGAAACGCGTGAAATTTGTACGCGCGGTGCGCCTCTAAGGTGAAAAAAACCCTAATTCGGGTTTAAATGCCTATATAAAGGGACCCAGCCCTAGGGTTCGTGGTTTTTCGGAGTTTTCTGGAGCAGAGGCATCTGGTTTCGATAGAGACTCTTTGGTTCCAAGGCTTTGGAGGTTTGAAGGAAGAAATGCAACGTGAGGAAAGGCTGTAGTCGATCGGGTGCATTTCTTTGTTTTCCAGAAGCAAGGTAAGAGGATCTACCTTCTGATATTTCAGTTTATCCCGTTTTTATGGTGTTATCCCTTAAGTAGTTGTCTTAGATGACTTGTAACCCTTAGGGTTAGACTAAGGACATGAATAGAATTGCATGTCCCTAAGGAAGTGATCTTAGGGTAGTTTCTGATCTCAGGAAGGGTTTGGAGTGAAACCCTAGACGATTGATGTACTGTTAAACGCTAAAAACATTTTGGAATGTTACAAGCCGCGATGCGGACTGGCTATGTCAGCGGTGCGGACTCGGCTAAAACCCCGTGTTTATTCGATGATAGCCGTGGCGCGTGGGATGAGGAGCCACGCCGCGGCGAGCGACTGTTTGACCAGGAACTTAGTTTTGACCACGGTTTGATGGCAAATATTGAGTCTAACCTTTAGGCAGGTTTGTAAGAGCCTGGTCAGTAATTGATATGTTGTATGTGTGTGGGATTTAGGTGTGTGGACGAGCTAAGTGGGGATATTAGAGAATATCTACACGGTTTCGAACCAGGTGAGTATCCTCACCTTACTATATGATGTTGCATGTTAGGCATCTTGTGTGTTGTTTACAGTTATATGATTTGCTCTATATCTGCGGTTATTTGTTGTTGGGCTCAGTACTGATATGTGTCCCCTCATAGCTATTGTATGGCGAGTTGGACTATTGCCTTGTCCCATAGCTGTTGTATGATGGGCTGGGCCATAACCGGGAACCCATAGCTGTTGTATGATGGGTAGGACCTTCCCGTGTCTATAGCAGTTGTATGATGGACGCCCGTAGCTGTTGTATGGCGGGTAGGGTCGGGTCATTCTCGAGGACGGGTTGTTTAATGTGTGGGCATGTATGGTAACTTGTGGACTCACTAAGCTTTAAGCTTACCCGTTGATTTTATAACATTTCAGGTAATTCAAATGACAAAGGGAAGGGCAAGGCTTGACGGCAGCGCGTCGCATTCAAGAGATTGATGTCAATGAACTACAATAGTATTTTCAAATGTTTCCGCTGTTAATTTAAGTATTATGTTGAACAGTTTTATGTTTTGGAATAAATTTTTTATTGGAACCTTGGTAATAAATGATTTTTTTAAATTTTTTGAAATTGGGGCGTTACAAATTGGTATCAGAGCCTTGGTTTGAGGGATTTGGATGAACTGTATTGGGAATCCAAACTCAAACTTAGGACTGAGCGATTTTGTTAAGAAAATGTTTTTGGAATGTTAAATTAAAGTAAAAGAAGATGCGATGCGAACCGTCAGCCGAGCTCAAGTAAGTTTTGTGATTCCCAATTACCCATGCCAAGTTTGTGATATGTGATAAAATGTATTGTGCTAGGATGTAAAGTTACCTATATAATATACTCTGTAGACTGTTTTGTGCCATATGTGCTGCTTTGGAATTTTATGCTACTGTGTCGTTAGGTTGCTTAGTGAATGCTGGTAGGTTATATACAATTAGGGTAAGATAGCCTAAGAATTCTTGGTCTGGCCTTACTGGCTGTTCCTTGTTTGGTTGTGACTTTAGGGTAGATCAGCTATTCAAACGTCTATCTTATTCCTGATTATGTACGGCTGTGCGTCCGTGAGGCGACTCGATAACATTAGCAATAGTTCTCTTAGGCACGTGTGAGATGGAGAGTTAGATCAAAAGATTAGGAACCACGGTGCATGACCACATGAGTCATAAGAAATGGTTTAGTGCGTGTGACATTTTAGGAGGATGATTGACGAACTTGGAACAAGGGCGAATAGGTGTGGAAGGTAGTACCAGGCCAGTATTACCGAAAGCACAAAATTCATGCTTGAGTCAAGGGTAGTGAACCAAAGTCCAAGAAAGTCAAGTAGTTGGGTAGATAGGAGTGACCTGAGTATTGATATTAGAAATTGTTGCGCATTTCAGAATGGCAGTCACTCGAAGTAACGGTGGACCAGATGCGGGTGCCTCGAGTGGGGGAGGACCGACTGACAAAAATCTCCGCAACCTGATAGCGGAGGAGGTTTCGCGAGAAGTGTTGGCTGCGATACCTCAGTTCTTTGGTACGATTAAGGCTGAGCTATGGGCAATACTCGAGGAGCGACTTGCTACTCAGGGCACATCACGTGCTAGGGATGCAAGTTATAAGGACTTTTCGGCTTGTTCGCCTCTGATGTTCGATGGGGGCAGGGATCCGATTGTCAGTATGCGGTGGATTTCTGCGGTAGAAGGTGCCTTCCGCACCTGTTCGTGTCCTGAGAACTCAAACGTAACATTTGCGGTGAATCTTTTGAGAGAGGGTGCGAAAGATTGGTGGGAAATACGAACGAAAGATCTCACCCCCTACCCAGTTGGATGCCATTACGTGGCCGCAGTTTAAGGAACAGTTCAAACTGGAGTATGTTCCATAGGTGGAAATGGAACGCTTGGCGCAGGAATACCTAAATCTGACCCAGACTACTGAAACGGTGACGGAGATCACCAAAAAGTTTAATGAGCGAGCACTCTTCTGTCCAGAGTTTGCGGCGACCGAGCGAATGACGATGACACGATACTTGGCGATGCTTAGCACTGACATTCGGGAATTTGTGTCTGCTGCTAGGAACCAGACTCTTACTGATATGATAGCGGCCGTTCGGGTCCGAGAGTTGGAATTGGAAACCCAACAAAGGCAGAAGCGTCCGACGCCTACTCAGACTCAGCAGGCGTCAAAGAAATTTCGAGGGGCAGATCAGGGAAAGCAAGGGCAAAAGAGCCATGGTAAGTGTGGTAAGTGTGGAAGGAATCATGAGGGGCGTTGCTGAGTGTTAATATGCCATAAGTGTGGGAAGGAGGGCCACTATGCTAAAGATTGTCGTCAGGAGGTCAAGATTTGTTTTAATTGTAATCAGGTAGGCCACTTCAAGGCCCAGTGTCCCCGTCTGACTCAGGGAGTGGTTCAGAATCCAGCACCCACTACACTCCGGATTACCGATGCTAGGCAGGGGAAAGGGGAAGCCCCTAAGACCATGGGTCGAGCATTCGTCATGACCGCCGAGGAGGCACAGGATGCGCCCGACGTCGTCACGGGTACTCTTTGTTTACTTGCCTCGTGTTTGTGGTGTGTGTATATTATGCTTTGATTAGGAACATTCTTAGTCAACTCTACGCCTACCTTTGTACTGTTTGATTCGGGTGCTAGTCATTCTTTTGTGTCTGCCGTTCTGGGAAAGGGTTTCGGTATTGCTTTAGGAACTCTTCATCGCCCATTAGAAGTAGAAATTGCGGATGATAAGACCGTGCAAGCAACTAGTCTTTATCGGGGATGTGAAGTAGTGATTCAAGGAATAAAGTTCCCGATCGATCTCATCCCTATACCGTTGAGTGACTCTCGAGTCACCATCGGTATGGATTGGTTGGGTCGGCATGAATCATGGATTGATTGTAAGAACAAACGAGTGTGGATTCAAACCCCAAGTGGGGGAGAGCTGGTTTTGCAGGGTGAGAGGAGGAATAAGGGTGCAGCTTTCTGTTCAGCTGCTAGGGCACGCAGACATTTTCATCATGGAGGATCGGAATTTGTGGCTTATGTTTTAGACGCACGAGAAAAGAAGCCACAGCAGAAAGCAGGTAATATACTAGTGGTTCAGGATTTTCCTGATGTTTTTCCCGAGGACCTGCCTAGCGTACCGCCAGAGAGACAGACAGGTGGAATTTAAGATCGACTTAACTCCCGGTGCGGCTCCGATAGCTAAAGCACCGTATCGTCTTGCACCTCCGGAGATGCTGGAGTTATCTATTCAACTTCGGGAATTATTAGATAAGGGATTTATTCGACCCAGTTGCTCGCCGTGGGGAGCGCTTATTTTGTTTGTTAAGAAGAAGGATGGTTCCAATAGGATGTGCATAGATTATCGTGAGCTGAATAAGCTTACGGTGAAGAATCGATATCCATTGCCTCGCATCGACGACTTATTTGATCAACTGTAGGGCGCTTCGTGGTTCTCGAAAATTTATTTGCGGTCAGGATATCATCAAATGTGGGTTCGGGAGGAAGACATCCCGAAAACGGCTTTTCGGACGAGGTACGACCATTTCAAGTTTGTAGTGATGCTGTTCGGACCCAGTTGCTCGCCCCCCTCCCTATGCATGATGGAGGTGGAGATGATGCGGTGCATGAGTCGGTGAAGCGGATCTCGGAGATGGCTCTCCCTAGATGTCCCCGCCTCATAGAACACGTTGGACAACGGTGCCCAAACCTCTGCATTGGCAGCCCTGGCGGGCTGCCCCTGAGAGCACGCCAGAAGAAACTGTGGGAAATGGCGGTGCTGGAGGTCCGCCTCTGTATAGATGCCGGTGCGCCTCCCAAACTCCCGGAGATTGCACTGCCTGTGCACTCCCCCAATCTAAATCATGCCAGCCTAGAACGGGCCTTTGTCGATCCAGGTGCAAAACGGACAGTAGATAGGAACTCCAAAAGAAGCTCGGTATATACTATGACCTCCTGGTTGGCCATAAGCCTATCCCAGCCTCGGCATGTGAATGAAGCATCCCCGTGGGTCCATGTGCGGTGGAGGAATGGCTCGATCTCGCCCCAAAGCCCCGCGTCTCTAAGGATGTCTCGGTCGATGATCGTCGCCTCAAGAACCCGGCGACCTACAAGTGCATCCCTCATACTGGCAAACTCCACAGAGCTATCCAATCCCTCAGGGGAACTGGAGAAACTGGTGGTCTAATCTGAACGACATCTGCACAAAAGAAAAGAAATTCTTTTTTTTTTGCAATTTAAGTCCTTTTCTTCCCCACCGCACCGCGGCACGGCCCAAAAACCAGGGCGCGGCGCGGCGAGCGGCTGTTTCCAATTCTAAATCCCAAATCATGATTTAATATGTTTAAACTCAATCCAAATACACTACAAGGTAGCCTAAGTACCGACTAACTCATCTAGGGTCATTATTTGGCAAAATAAACACCCTACGAGTCAGTATTGGCGATTTCTAAGTTTTTCAGTTTTTGGATAAATCAACCAAATCAACTGCCTAATCACTAGTTTTAACACGTAAAAGCTAGTTAGAATGACGTACCTTGGTAGTAGGAATGAAATGAGCAAGAAAAAACATGAGAAATTTTCGATGATCAGAGCTCTTCGGCGTGGTGTGTGTGAATAGTGTTGCGGCTTACCTTATTTACGAAGGAAACCGACCGATCGATTCCCACGGCGCAGATATGAGCGAACCGCGGCGCACGTACCCCCAAATCAACCCCTGCGCATCAGGTTGGTTTACGATCCTGCGGCGCGCAATTTGCCTGACCACGGCGCGGTTATCAAAAATCCAATTTCTTCAAAACAACCCTACACTTGCCTTGGACCAATAATACCTGCAAATGACGATGATATAATTTCCTAATTAGCCCTAAGAAAAATACAGTACCTAACCTATGAAAAGATGGGTTGCCTCCCAACAAGCGCTAAGTTTAACGTCTTCAGCCAGACGTAGAGTCCTTCTACAGCTACGGTGGATCGTATGCCTTCTTCCATCGCTGATTTTCAGTCACCACCGTCCCTTCGTTGTCCCAATGTTCCTTCAGCTTTCCTGGATCGAATGGCTTGCCGGTCCTTCTGCTGCTGCCCGGTTGCCGTCTTCTGATTACTTCCCGCGAATGTTTGGAGGTAGCTTTGAACCTCCAAGCTCGGTCCTTCCTTCTGCATCTCTTCAAGGTCAAAGGCTTGACATGAAGCGCACCCAGTAGTTGTGTTGTGCCTCGTTTGTTGCTCTCATCTTGCGTGTTATTTTTAGTTTGCAATTTTGGCTTGCAGTACCAATAAAGATTTTCCAATCAAATGGGATCGGAAGGCAACATGTCAGGATGCTTCCATATGTCCTCATCGATGGTATTGATTACATCTAATTTTCCATTTATGAATGGATCATGAGTGGTGATACAATCATGTTTATTGCTTTCAAATATTAATTCGTCAGCATCAACTTCTTGATCATCGTCCAACAAGTGGATCGGGACCAAGAGTGAGCGACTAGTTGGATCTGGTGGTGGTATAAAGTCACCCATCACCAAATTCTTATTTTCAAAACATTCAAAATTTTCAAAAAATTATAGGTTCGGGGGTAGTATTGTCATCTACAACCCCTTCCCCAACAACTTCAACAATTTCGGGAGTCGTTGGGCTGGGGTCTGTACTGCCACTTACAGCCCCCTCCACAACATTCTCATCAACCAAATTGTCTGATGATGGTACAGATTCGCACATCACCAGATCAACATCAAAAACATCAAAAACTGTTGAGTCAGAGGTAGCATTGTCACCTACAACCTCTTCCTCAACAACATTTTCGACCATCTCGGTGGTCTCTTGACTTTCCCAAGGTGTATGCCCTTCCATCACATATTCAGATGATGCAGGTTCACAAACCATATCATTGGTAGAAAAATTACTCACCTCATGTTCTGGCGAGGGTGATGAACATTTCCAACTTTCCTCTAACTGATCTAGAGAAGCTTGCAATCTTACAAGAGCATCAGCATGGTTCTTCTGCACTTGGTAGGAGTTATACATGAGTACCCAAAGTCGGGCCTAATTTGCAGGATTTTCAGGTTGAGATGACTCCTCGGTCCGCCATCCATTGTCATCGAATGATCCATTGTAGTAGTCATCCTCGTAATAGGTGTCGGCCGGATTTTCATAATACTCATAATACTGATCCGTGTACATGTGATCGCCCATTATGAAGACGTACACATACCAAAAATCATCAAACTAAAATCAAACATCAAAAATCAGAAACTAAAAGTCCTACAGATCACCTATTCTCAAGCTCACAACTCCCCGGCAACAGCGCCAAAATTTGACATCGCAGCGGTCGTCATGTAGTCAAAAATAAGAAAATACCTAACACACACACTTAGCACAGTGGAAGTTAGGGTCGATCCATAGGAGTTACGTGGTCGAGACAGGTGACAGATTACCAACTGCAGTGTCACGCTACAGTCAGAGGACCTAGTTCCTAACTTTTGACAACTAATCCCAAAAAGCATAAACTAAAACAATTCCAAGCAAGCATTCACTAAACTAAAATCCAAATCAATAACTAACCTTAATTGGTCACAGAAATCAGAAATGGGATTCAGTACAATCAAGGTCAAACCAATATCAAACACAATCCAAACATTCAATGATTCATTCACAAGCATAAGACACCGAAAAGAAGCAATTACTTGTAACCAAATGATTCATTAAGTCAAAACTCAGATCCACTGATACAAACAGTAACCAAAAGATCCAAAAACAGAAACTAAAACTAAATATCAATGGTTGTCACTCCCAAAGATACTAGCCAATTATTACTAACTATTTAACTAATTGAAAATTAAAGATAAAAACATAAAAATACCAAAAGATGGTTGCTGAAGCTAAATCTCGGAGTCAAAGAGCCTTGGGGGTCGATTTCACACCAGGTCTTCGCTAATTTTTCGACCTAAAAGCCTCTATTTATAGTTGCAAAAATCTCGAGACCGCGCCGCACATAGGTGGATCCCGCGTCGCGCGTAGGGGTTTATCCCCATTTTATCGGAATTTGAATTATTTCCACCGCCTCATACACGCGTCGCGCATTGATGAATTCCGCGGCGCGCGTACGTCTTTTCCTGATTTTGCCTTGATCTTCAAACTTCTTCCAAATTGCAAGCTTTTGGTCCCTGTTTTCATTATTTCTTTCCAAACAAGTGTTGGCACAAAAAGTGAGAATACCACGATGTATATGATATAATTTCACTAAGAATAGGGCTCAACAACGACTAAAATATGTGATATTACTAGGCGTTGTCACATCGTTATATAACTCGTTGTTATAATATCGTTGCCCTTGCTGTTGATGTTGATAGTGTTGTCGTCTCGGAGGTCCCTGACCTCGATTCCATTGTTGATTCTGCTGGACAGGATTGTTTGGCATCCATCCTTCATCCTCATCATCATAGCCTGGATCTCCATCTTGATATTGGTATTGTTGTGGTGGTTGTTGTGGTTGTAATTGAGGTTGAGGTTGTTGTTGTGGTATGGGTTGAAAAAGTGGTTGTGGTTTATAAATGGGTGGTTGGTGTGGTGGTTGTGGTTGGGAAACTTGTACCGGCTGTCGTGGACGTGGGGTACCATCTTGGGTCGGCACTTTCCAAGTCAACACAGCAGAAGCAGGGTTCCCAACAGGGTTGGTAATTGGTTGACTTAAAGGTGGAACAATAGGCTGAGTGCATGATGGTATGGGTGTAGGGGCTGAAACTGCACCACCGCTAGCACTAGTAGAACATATATGAAATTCTGATGAAACTGGGGGTATAAATGATGCTTCCCCCATTACCTCGCTCGTTGGCTCATTGGTAATGTCCTCAACTATAACATTATCTAGACTCATATTGACCAAGCGCCTACGCACATAGTTTCTACGTGTGGTTCTTTCAATCTCAGAATCAAACAAATGAGGTGATGTTTGTTCACCTCAACACGTACGCATGCATAAGTGCAAACGACCGTCAAAACCAAAAACCAAATTACTAAATCAACTAAATAACCAAAAGTAAAATAAAAATCAGAAAACAAACCACTGACACTCTATCTTAAGCGCACAACTCCCCAGCAACGGCGCCAAAATTTGACACGCCTAGGTCGTTATGCGGTCAAAAATAGAAAATTTAACCTTACACGCACACTAGTATAGTAGCAGTAAGGGTTAATCCGTGGGAGTCAAGTGGCTGGCGCTCTATGTCGATAAACCTATCTATAGTGTCACTCTATAAACGACGGATCAATAACACGTGGGGAACACACAAAAACTCAAAAAAAAACAAGCAAACTCATATTTGATTACAGATCAAGAAAATGAACAATAAACCGAATGATTATATTGAATGAAATCCAAAACCAGAAGTCACAAGGTTCTGACTTCGAAAATAATCCCAATTAAACTCGTCCCAACAGATTCTACAATCCAGAATCGATGGAAGCAAGCGATAAGTAAAACTATAAAATACTAAAAATAAATGAAAAACATGAAAATTCGAACTTAGAACTACTGAAATCTGAAATCACGAGTCGAAGAAGCCTAGGTCCAACCTTTGGGTCTGTTCTTCGCTCCCAAAACTCGACCTAGATACCTCTATTTATAGTTGAAAAATCGAGTTAATCGTGGCGCGCAAAGGAGAAATCCACGACGCGGTCTTCATTGTGTACACCTTTAACCCCTGTTTGTATCTTTTTTCACACACAAGTACTAGACACGAAAAGTGAGTAATATCATAGTTTATACGATATAATTTCACAATGACGACTAAAATACTTTATATTACTAGGCGTCGTCAGACCCTAGTATTATTAGAAATATCACCATAGTTGATGACCTTGGACATATTTTCAACAGTATGTCAGTTTCAGGACTGACTTGGCAAAAGTCACTAGACGGTGGTTGAAAGCATTATTAAGCACACATGAGAATAACAAAGAGATGTTTTACGGTGAATGAGGAATGTGATAATTTGGAAAGGTTCCAAGCTGAAACTGATGGCTAACTCCATATAAAAATACGAGTGTTCCTGTTAGCTATTGATGTTGTATAAGACTAAAGGGTGCCGTGACCACTCACCCCAAGGGGTTAGAGTGCCACGTAGGCGCCACCTCACTTTTCCTCACTAACCCCTCACCCCTTCAATTATAGGAAATGGTAATCCCTCATTAACCACTCACTTTTTAATTAAATAAATAAAAATAAACTAAACTAAAAAATTTAAAATAAAACATTTCATTAATTAAAAATTACAACCGTAAATTAAAACGACAAACGTAAAATTAAAAACGAAAAAGAAACCGCCAACCTACAAATACGTAAAAAGTTACACGACAACCTAGGAAGTAGGAACGATACTATGCCAATATCCGCTTTTAATTTTAAAATCATCTCCCATTCTTCCCCCTCAAGACCCTCCTCCGGATTAGACATCAAAAACTTAATATCTTTTATACGTTTTTTTTCTTCACGAAGCCGTTGTTTTTTTATCACGAGCTCGTTGACGTTCTTCTCGGGCTCGTTGTTTCTCTTCCAACGCTTTTTTGTCCAACTCAATCCGCTCGGAAACACTTAAACTGTAGCGTTCGAATTCCATCTGCATATGTGCGACGTCTTCGCTACTTTCCGAGCCACCTCCTGCACTCGACGAACTCGCTTTTCCTATTCTTTTTGCAGCATCTCGTTCCATCGGCCAGCGAAATTCAGGAAATTCAAGGGGGTCTTCGTCGAGGTCATCATTTAAATCGAGGTTGAATGTCTTTTCGGCGTTTTCTTGTCGGGCCGGAACGTCTTTTCGGCGTTTGAATCATGCCATTTTTTGCTTTTTTCAATGATACGCCAAAACTCAACGTTTCAGAAAGCTGTTCCTTTATTGTCCTCCTTGTAAATTTTGAGCGCTTCCTCGAAAACATGTTGCTCCGTTTGACCGCTTTTCCGATGCTTTCGTAAATTATGGAACAATCCGTTAAACTTCATTGTCGCACAGTTTAAATCGCGGTATTTTGTTGTCAACAAGTCTTTGGAACCGTAAGCCTCGCGGCGTAATTCTTGGTAAAAGCGGTCTCGTATCCGCATCCAAAAGTGATCCGACGCTTGGCCGTTTCCGGCGGCCGCATCCTCGGAAACGTCAATCCACGAATCGGCTAACGCGATTTCCTCTTCGGTTGTCCATTGTTGTCTTTGCGCTTTTCCTCGCCTTTGAACTGCGGGTTGGGCTTCCGATTGGGTTTCTGGCATGTTGCACTCTATTTTGATGGTTTATGCTTTCATTAATGGTCCTCAGTTGTTTTGGGCTTGTTTGGTTAGTTGTGTGTTTGGTCTTAGAGTGTAATGGGCTAAAGTTGTCTGGTTATTATAAATAGCTTTCTAGTAGGCGTGTTTAGGGTTGGTTGGACGAAAACATTATGTGGGTGCTTAGAGAATTCGTGGTGCATGTGTAGCAAGTGATCATTGTACTAGTCGTTTCCAGTTAATACAAACGAGTGCATTTGGTCTATTGATACGTATTCGATTTCATTCTTTCTTATTTTCTTGATTGAGTTTCAATTGAAGTTCCTCACCAATTGAACCTTTATATGATTGATATTGTTTTGGATCGAATACAGGACTTACAAATGGTATCAGAGCTCGAAAACAATTTGTATTGTTTTGGTATCAATCATTTTTCAAGAAAGTTGTCAAGTTTTTTTTGTTGTTTTGGTGTTCAACTCAAGATTACTGTTCATCAGCCGGCTGTAGGGTTCATCAACATCTTCAACGTGTTCTTAGGGATCTAATCTTGGAAATTAATTAAGAAAATCTCAATAATTTTGGAAATTATCGAGTTTCTGGTCGTTTTCGGTGGAATCAAGGGGGATTTCGGCGGCACATAGAGGATCTCGGTCAAGGCTTAGGTCAAAATATGATAATCGGTCAACTTACCGCCAAACTGAAGGTTTTCGGTCAAACCTTAGTCAACAGGAGGAGTTTTGGATCAATTCAAGCGAAAACTGTAGTTTTCGGTCAATATAAAAGTCAACCAAGAGGTTTTCGGTCAACATCGGTCAAACGTCGAGAATTTCGGTCAAAGTCCAAGGTTTCCGATCAGAATTTCATCAGAAATTGGAATATTCGGTTGACTTTGCTGATTTTTTCAAACGTTTTGATTTGATTAAAGTTAATTTTTCTAAAATGACCTCCATAACAAAAGAATCGTGTGAAAATTTATGCTGCTCGGACTGTAAATCTAAAGTTAATAAATATCGTGAGTTAAATGAGAATCTTGTAAGGGAAGTTTTCAAACTTGAAAATCTAAATTACAATCTTAAAAAGAAAATTAAACCCTTACAAGAAAAACTGGACACAAAAATAAGCGATTTTAAAATATTACAGGATGAATACAGCATTAAAAATTGTCTTCTCAAATTCTCTAACGAATACAGAATCAAATTGACTGTCGAGCGTGACTCTTTGAAAGCTCAAATTCAAGATAAAGAATTTGTTTTCAAAAACTTCGAAGGGTCAAGCACGATAGTCAAATCGATGATTGAGTCTCAACTCAAGTGGAATGAGAATCAGGGTATGGGATACAAAAGTGTCACACCCCCGTTAAACAATAATTTTGTTGGTTATATGCCCATCGTTATAACAAGTTGGTAATATTATTATAAATAGTAGGGTCCTTTTGGGTTACACGCAAGAGACGATTTAACTAAAAGAGATCGAAAATAAACTTGAGGGGTTAAGTTTATTAATATACCAAAGTAAAGGTATATTAATTAGAAACTTAATGGTTAAGTTTATTAATATACCAAAGTAAAGGTATATTAATTAGAAACTTAATAAGGATAAGGGACTCAAGTGAAATATCCACAAGGGAGGGGATAAGGATGAGGAGCTCTATAAATACAACCCTAGATCTGAGTTGTATAGGCGGCCAAAACCCTAATTTTCGTCACCCTCCTCCCACCCCTCGGTATACGGCCGATTTCTTTCAAAACCCTAGGTATTACATGCTAAAACTTCAAGCAAAGGTATATACTACATCAACGGGTGCTGGATCGTTGTCTTGGGTGCGATTACATTAGAGGAGTTCTACTTTGGGCTCTCGTCATCCTAACAAAATCAGATCTGAGATTTAAAAGGTATGTCTTGAACCCTCTTGATTTTACAGTTACAAAAGTGTGCATGATTCTGTGATCCTGGTTGAATACGATTTAGATTTCTGTTTCCGCTGCGTTTGTTTTATGTTATCGTATTCCAACAGTGGTATCAGAGCCACTTTATCATGATTTTGTAATGTTTTGATTCGATTAAAATTGTTAAAAATCGTTTTTTTTCTTTGAATTATCGAATCTGTCGACGTCCGCGCCGCGGTCCTTGAATGGTCGCGTTGCGGTCTTCTCTAAAGTTACGATCATTAGGGTTTTGCCGCGTCGCGTTTCCTAGTGTTCCGCGCCGCGTCGTTCTTGGCATGATCAGTTTCTTTTGATTACCGCGTCGCGTGTTCTCGTGTTGCGCGTCGCGGCGGGCGTGATGTTTTATTTTTCTGAAATCAGATTTCTTGTTATAAAATGGTGATTTTAATATTGTATGATTGTTTAGATTAATCATTGTCATAGAATGCTTGCATGCTCAATAGGATTAATAGCTAAACACAAAGTTTAAAATGCTTCAAAATTTAATGGATAATTGTTTAAATTAATTATTAACACTGCATCCTTGCGTGTTTAATAGAATTAATAGTTAAACATAATTTTCAAAGAATACTTAAAATTTTAAATGATATATATTAGAATTGTATCTATATGTATAACTTAAAATAAAAAAAAAACATTGGTCAGACCGTGACTAGGCTCACCTACTCTAAATGTGTAGAAGGTTGAAGGAGGTCTCTTTGATTCCTAATGAGGTCGGTTTTTAAATAGCATTCATTGCTTACCACCCTCACCGCCTATCACATTTTTATCGAGTGGAGTTACCGAAAGGGTTTGATAGGACAGTGTTTCAAGATAAAAGTATTACTGGAAATACACAAGTAAGAAAAATTTGTTAAAAGTTAATGGAATTTTTCAAAAGTCAAATTGGCAATTTCAAACCGGTTTTAAAAGTTTAAATTGACCCTTATGCCGATTAAAAGGTTAAAATGTTTTAACAAAAACGAAACAAAATCCCGTTTTATGAAAATGTAAATCTCATGCTACCCACAAAGAACCACACATTTAACCGGGCCCTTCCGGCGTGGGAAGTGCTATAGCTAACGCGTCGGATTGGACTCGGCCAAAATGATGTGATACTCGCGATAACTCATGAATCATGGGCCGGGTGTCACGTGGGTCCTTCGTGGTCGATTTACCATCCAAACTCGTGATCCGCGGCATACCCGTCACGAGAGAGAGGATGAGCATGATGGGATTAAACGTGCCATTGATTAGATTCAATGAATCCCGAAAGATCTAGAAGCTTCATAGAGATTGAAGTTGGCAAAGAGTATTGCCTACCTAAATAACTTTTGGGGGTGACTACGGCATACCTCTTCACCACCAGAAGTGAAATATGGATTCTAGCCTTAAGTAAAATTATTGTTTTGGGTAATTAATTTTTTAAGGATTAATCAAACTAATTAAAATCTACTTTTCATATAGATGGCTCCAAACACAAATGGAAATTCGAATTCGGCTACAAATATCTCACTAATGCAACTCCTCTCTAAGGATAAGCTGACCGGATCAAACTACTTGGACTGGATGCGTTCCCTTCGGATCGCCCTCCGGTATGATAAGAAAGAATGGGTCCTGGACACAGCTCTTCCTGAGGCTCCAGCTGATGATGCAACTAGAGCTGTTAGGGATGCTTGGCAAAAGCATAAAGATCAGTCGGATGAGGTTGCCTGTCTCATGTTGGCGACCATGGTTCCGGAACTCCAAAAGAGTTTCGAGACCGCTGGGGCGTTCGACATGGCCGACCAGCTCAAGGAAATGTTCAAAGAGCAGGCTAGACAGGAACGATATGACACTATGATCTCCCTACTAGATTGCAAGCAGCAGGAGGGAACCGCTGTCAGTGCACACGTGCTTAAGATGAAAGCGTACGTTGACAGATTGGAGCGACTTGGATTTCCGATCGCTCAGCAATTGGTTACGGATATCATCCTCCACTCGCTGAGCAGTACATTCAGTCAGTTCACACTGAATTTTAATATGAATGGATTGGAAAAGACCATAATGGAGTTACACGGCATGCTAAAAACTGCCGAGGCAAATGTGTCTAAATCTAAGAACTCCAGCTCCACGGCTCCGGTTTTGGCAATCAGGGAAGGGGCAATCAAGAAAAGGAAAGCCAAGAAGCCTAAAGGCAAAGGGAAGGGTCAAGTTGGTAACCCCAACTCCAACCCTAGCAACAAGGGCAAGGTTGGTTCTATGATAGTGCCGTCACCAAACCCTGATGAGGCCATTTGTTTCCACTGCGGAGAAAAGGGACACTGGAAGCGAACCTGTCCTAAATACCTGGAGGAGATCAAGAAGATCAAGCCCAAAGTGTCTGGTACCTCAGGTATATACATGATAGAACTCCATAATACTTCTACTACTAATTCATGGGTCCTAGACACAGGATGTGGTACTCACATTTGCTCTGATGTGAAGGGACTAAGAAGAAGTAAGAAGTTAAGGCATGGGGAGCTTGACCTGATCATGGGCAACAGACATACAGCTGCTGTCAAGAGGATTGGGGATTACGAGCTCATGCTTTCTACTGGATTTTCTATTAATTTATTAGATTGTTGCTATTCGCCAGAAATGGCTAGAAACATTATTTCTTTTAGTGCTTTGTATCGAGACGGTTTTGATTTTGGTTTTGATAATGGAAATATTTTAGTTTTCAAAAATGATTGTTTTTACTTTAAAGCATGTCCTACAAATGGTATTTATGAAACTATCGTGAGCATTAGAAGAAATAATAGCTTAATCTTAAATGTTGATTCAGATACATACAAAAGTGTATTGGATAAATCATGTCTATGGCATTGTCGACTTGGCCATATAAACAAGAAACGCATCGCCAAACTCCAAGAGGATGGGATTTTGGAATCATTCGACTTCAAGTCTGATGATGTATGTGAGTCTTGTTTATTAGGCAAGATGACAAAAGCGCCATTCACAAGGAACTTTGAAAGAGGCAAGGATCTGTTGGACCTCATACACACTGATGTGTGTGGACCGTTCAGATTAGCCACAAGACATGGAGAAAGGTACTTCGTCACATTTACTGATGACTTCAGTAGATATGGGTATGTTTATTTGATTAAACATAAGTCTGAAACCTTCGAGGTGTTCAAAAGGTTTCAGAACGAAGTAGAGAATCAACGGGGCAAAAGGATTAAGATCCTCCGATCCGACAGGGGTGGAGAATATCTTAGTCAAGAATTCTACGATCATCTGGGGAACTGTGGAATTGTTTCACAGTTGACTCCTCCTGGAACACCACAACATAATGGTGTAGCTGAGAGGAGGAACCGAACATTACTTGATATGGTTCGGTCCATGATGAGTCGTGCTATGCTTCCAATCAGTTTCTGGGGCTATGCCTTGGAGACTGCAGCAAAAGTCCTAAACCTTGTACCAACTAAGAAGGTCAGCAAGACACCCTCTGAAATATGGAATGGGACTAAACCCTCATTGGCGCATTTGAAAGTCTGGGGTTGTGAGGCTTACGTCCGTCGTGAAGCCATCGACAAACTAGAACCCAGATCAGAGAGGTGTTACTTTATTGGTTATCCTGCTAGTTCTTTTGGGTATTTGTTTTACAAACCTTCTGAAAACAAGGTGATTGTTGCTCGAAGGGCAGTCTTCCGAGAGAGGGAGCTGATACACCAAGAGGCCAGTGGGAGCCAAATTGATCTTGAGGAGATTCAAGAACCAACCAATAAAGGACCTGATGTTGGCACTAGCTCTTAATCAGAGGTTGAAAAACCTGTTGAGCCTCAGCCAAGTACAGCTGGGGAATCTGACATACCTCCACCTCTTGTCCGGAGATCTGATAGAGTACGTCATGCACCTGAATTTTATGGTTTACATATTACTGAAGGTGATGAGTCAATGGTAGGTGACGATGAACCTACCAGCTATCAGGAAGCAATGGCAGGCCCAGATGCTGCCAAATGGAAGGAGGCTATGGAGAGCGAGATGAAATCCATGTATGATAACCAAGTTTGGAACTTGGTTGATCAAACACCTGGCCTTAAAACAGTTGGGTGTAAATGGGTCTTCAAGAAGAAGACAGACATGGATGGAAAAGTACACACATATAAAGCCAGACTGGTGGCAAAGGGTTATACTCAAACCCAAGGGATTGATTATGAGGAAACCTTTTCACCAGTGGCAATGATTAAATCTATCAGGATATTGTTTGCCATCGCAGCCTTTTATGACTACGAAATATGGCAAATGGATGTAAAAACCGCTTTCCTTAACGGAAAACTTTCAGAAGATGTGTATATGACACAACCAGAGGGTTTTGTACAGTCCAAATATCCCAATAGAGTGTGTAAACTTGTGAAGTCGATTTATGGACTCAAACAAGCATCTCGCAGCTGGAATCTCTGCTTCGATGAGAAAATCAAAGAGTTTGGATTTTCGAGAAGTGAAGATGAGCCATGTGTATATGTCAGAGCTAGTGGGAGTGCTGTTGTCTTCCTTGTGCTGTATGTTGATGACATACTACTCATAGGAAACAATGTCCCAATGTTGCAATTGTTAGTTCTATATGCTCAAGGATGATCATAAAATGATATTACTAATAATACATGATCCTATAGGGTCACACCAACAACAAGTTTGACACAAATTGATCATTTAGAATGTTAAATTTGATTTAACATCAAATGATACTAAAACTGCAATTTAATCTTGTAGGTTATTATTATTTGAGATAAATAAAAATAAATACAAAATTAAAGGTTGATTAGTAATTCATATGTGATGAATTAATTAAGTGTAACAATTAAATTGTTTAAATTGTTAAACGATTTAATTGATTTATAAGTAAGCCTTTTATTTAATTTAATTGGTAAATTAAATAAAATATATATATTGTTATATATATATATATATACATATATATATATATATATATATATATATATATATATATATATATATATATATGTATATATATAATTATACAATTAAGATTGTATATTTAGATGGTTTATTTATGTATATGATTATGGGTTAAATGTTATCCCATTAAAGAAATAAGAAGATGTATTATTTATAAGCTTATTATTATCTAAGTTTTATAAATAATAACAACCCACTAGCACTCCATTTGTCATCATAAAATCAGCCATATTGGAAGGAAAAGAATGCATTAAGAACTTAAAAGAGGTGGAAGATGCTTTGTGTCTTCTAGCTTTTGATTATAGAAATCAAATGGGACTTTCTTTTAAGCTAGTTGCATGTGATTTTCTTTTCTTTTGGGGTGATATAATGCCCGAGATTTAGAGGTGCATAAGTGATCATTCTTGCTTCAAAAAAATCAGCCAAATAACTCTCCTTAAGTGCTTAGCAAAATTGGTTTTTGGTTTCATAAGAAAAGGAGTCTTATCTTGCAAGTTGTGGAACTAGCATTCAAGGGTGTTCAAGCTTGTGGTGGATCAACTATAGAGGGATTCTAACTTGATTCCTATCTATCAAAATCATCCAAAAGAACAAAGGTTATAATCTTGAACTTAATCTATGTTTGTTCTTCATTTTATCTCTACATGCATGTAGCATGATCCTCTTGAAAATGGAATTTGTGTTCATGATTTTATGCTTCCGTTGCAAACTCTTGTTTTTGAAACTAATTACATGAACTATAATTTCCAACAATTGGTATCAGAGCCATGGCTATATTGCATGTTTAGATAATAAGTTTATTTGGATAAACTTGGTTTTTGGAAGCCATGAATGTTCATCTTCTTGAATGAAAGTTTCATGCATGGCTTCTTTGGCAACATGCAAGTATATAATCTATGATTTTATGTAACCAACTATATTTTATGTATGCATGCATTTGGTTACATAGATGTTTCCTTAGAAAAACAAAGTGTTGATTTTCTTATGATTTTATGTGATAAAATGGTGCATAAACAAGCCAAGGACCATATGATGCATATTTTGTGTTTGTATTCGATATGGTTGTAATCTATTCATTTATTCAAATGGTTTGTAATAATAATTAGTTATTTCCTTCTTAATATTCATTTTGTAAATATTAGAATAGTTGTATTTTATTTATTTAACAAAATGTAACAAGAGAAGGAAGTAAAAGACCAAGAGAAGATTGCACCCAACAGCAGCACTTTCTGAAGAGTTGCTGTCCAGATTTCGAAATTGTTTAGAAAGGTTTTAAAAATTCATATCTTGGTCATTTGGTGATATAATTGTTGGTAACTTTAATATCTAGTATATACATTAAGTTTCAACAAGTATTAGCATCAATATGGCCAAGAATGAATTGAAAAATGCAACAAAAACCACGTTTTTTCTTCCTGCTGCCCCTGCTGGTCGCAACTTTTGAGGGCCCAAAGAAAAATTCATAACTCACTCCATGATGTCAAGAAATGGTGGTTCAAGTGTCATTTGGTGATATACGAAGCTTGGCAAAATTGTAGCCAAATCGAAGATCATTTGGTTGAGTTTTTGTCACCTTTTTGTCCCTAGGTTTGGACTTGATATTTCATGTATGGCTCACATGAAATATCAAACTAGTTGGCTTGTGTTTATGCACCCATGCATGCTTGTGATGATTGAATGTTTTATTATGTTATGTTGTGGATGAAAATAAGATTTTGCATGCTAGACAACCTAGATAATTAAACATAATCATCAAGGAGTTTGTATTTTTCAAAAGTTGACATTTAAAACATAAGATGTGATAAAATTGGTTTTATTAAAATGGGTTTTGTTATAAAACCTATTAAGTCAAGTTTTGAAAATGATTGAAACAAGAAATAAAATGGAGATTTTATGAACTCTTACAAACTCCAACCCTAAGTAATAATGGTAATTATTTAGGATTATAAATTGGTTCTAATATATGTGATCAAACTCAAACTTAATATTGGATATTAATTGTAATCTTGACCACAAACAAAGAATCAATAAAATGAAGATTTTATGATTAAGGAACCAATTAACAAAATAAGATTTAATGGTACCATGTTCATTGGATGCATGCAATCTACATGATACCATATGTTTTTCAAAATTAGAATTGTAAAACATTCAAATCCCTTATGAAATACGAATCAATGCCGTCCCTCTTAAAGACACTCATGTATCACTTGTATTTCCTTGTGGGATAAAGGATACCTAACCACTTGGGGTCTTCTTGTGATACAAGAAGTAGTTTTGCAATATTGATGGGATAAAGGACACCTAACCATTAATAGTTGACAAAACTACACGTCCGTTTAAGTAGGATGATTCGTTTGGAAATCTCTTGTGATAAAGGTCACCTAAGCATTAGAAATCCAAGGCATAGATGGGATCAAACATGCCAAACTTATAAATGTTATAATGAGATCCCATAACTCTAGAAATTATATTTGGATATAATTGGTAAACCGTTACCTACCTTGTTGATTCGAATAGGCGGGATAAAGGATACCTAACCACTTATTCGTAATGCAACTTGGATTCTAGACCTTAATTAATTAAAGTTTATGAAACAAGAAAGGGTATTAATTATTAAGGACTTAATATTATAATTTACTAAATAGAACCTTGTCAAAATTTTGTAGATGGCACCAAACGCAACAAACCCGGCTCCTAACAAAACCTCACTACGGTCTCTCCTTGAAGGAGAAAAACTTAACCATACCAACTTCTTGGATTGGTACCGTAGTGTGAGAATTGTTCTCAAACAAGAAAAGAAAGAATATGTTCTCAATGAACCACTTCCAGAAGAGCCCCCTGCCATTCCTAAGCCCGCACATGATGCATGGCTTAAAAAGATGGATGATTCCATCGATGCATCATGCCTCATGTTGGCAACCATGATTCCCGACCTTCAGAAGGATTTGGAGAATCATTCTGCCTATGACATGATTCATCAACTAAAGGAAATGTTCCAACAACTTGCAAGAACGGAAAGGTTCGAAACTGTTCGGGCTTTCCATGCTTGCAAGATGGAGGATGGCCAGTCGGTAAGCTCTTATGTGCTCAAAATGAAGAGTCACATTGATCATTTGGCACGTCTTGGAGTTGTGATGCCCGAAGAGCTAGCAACGGATATGATCCTTAACTCCTTGACAAAGTCCTTTGATCCTTTCGTCATGAATTATAACATGAATGGTTTAAATAAGACTATCCCGGAATTACATGGGATGCTAATTACCGTGGAAAAGACTCTACCTAAGAAAACCACTCAAGTTCTCATGATCAAGGAATGTGGCACAAAGAGAACTAGACCCGAACACCCCACCAACTCCAAGGGCAAAGGGAAAGCAAAAGCATTCAAAGGTAAGGGCAAGAAAGTTGTCCAACCATCCCATCCGCCCAAGAAGAAGGCAAAGGTTGCCAAAGAAGACACATGCTTTGAATGTGGCAAAGCTGGGCATTGGAAGAGAAATTGCCCTACGTATCTTGCGGAGTTGAAGAAGAAGAAGGCCGGTGAAGGCACTTCAGGTATCTATGTGATAGACCTAGAACTTTATAATTTATCTCCTAACACATGGGTATTTGATACTGGTTGTGGAATTCACATATGTAATATGTTGCAGGGGTTCAAAAGGAGTAGGCGACTGAAGGCAAATGAGGTAGTACTTCGGGTTGGAAACAATGCAAGGGTTGCGGTGGATTCAATTGAAAGTTTTAATTTATTACTACCTAATGGCTTGTGTATGACATTGTTGAATGTTTATTATGTTCCTAGCTTGACTAGGAATATTATTTCGGTTGCTAAATTAAGACAATGTGGATTTGATCTTTCCTTTATGAATGATGATATTTGTGTTCACAAAAATAATGTATTCTATTTTGAGGCTAGGCCTTTAAATGGAATTTATGAAGTAAACCTTGATGAAAAGACTAACCAAGGCTCTTTATACCACACTTTCACCAAGAGACCCAAATGTGATTTGAGTCAAACCTATCTATGGCATTGTCGCCTTGGGCATATAAACAAGAATCGCATATCCCAACTTCAAAAGAGTGGACTTTTGAAGGCAAATGAGAATGACTCATTTGATATATGTGAATCTTGTTTACATGGCAAGATGACTAAAGCTCCTTTCTCTGGAACTAATGAGAGAGCAAAGGACTTGTTAGGAATCATACATACGGATGTATGTGGTCCTTTCAAGCCAATGACTAGATATGGTGAAAGATATTTCATCACCTTCACTGACGACTTTAGTCGTTTTGGATATGTTTATTTGATTAAACATAAACATGAGGCGTTTGAAATGTTCAAAACGTTTCAAAGTGAAGTGGAAAATCAACTCAACAAAACAATTAAAGTTCTTCGTTCTGATAGAGGAGGTGAGTACTTAAGTACAAACTTTATGGATCATCTTAAGACTTGTGGAATTGTTTCACAACTTACTCCACCTGGAACACCACAACATAATGGTGTGTCTGAGAGGCAGAACCGAACACTATTGGATATGGTTCGATCCATGATGAGTAGAAGTACTCTACCTTTATCATTTTGGGGTTATGCTTTACAAACGGCTGCTCGTCTCCTAAACATGGCACCTACTAAAAAGGTAGATAAAACGCCTTATGAGATATGGCATGGAAGGGTTCCATCTTTATCCTATCTCAAGGTATGGGGTTGTGAAGCTTATATTAGACAAGAAGCTTCAAACAAATTAGAACCCCGTTCAACTAAATGTATCTTTGTAGGGTATCCGAAAGATTGTCTTGGATACTATTTCTACAATCCCATCGAGAATAAGATATTTATTTCTCGAAAAGCTGAATTCCTAGAAAACAAGTTTCTGACGGAAGAGGCTAGTGGGAGGTTTGTGGAACTTGAGGAACTTCAGGAACCACAACCTGATACACAAGAAGTTGAATCTAGCATTCAACAAGAAATTGTTGAACCTGAACAAACGGTTGATCAGGAACAAATTGTAACACAAGGTGTTCGCAAATCTGGTAGGGTTCGATTTGAACCAGAAAGGTATGGTTACCTTATGATGGAAGAGGAATGTTATACGATAGATTCTGATGAACCCGTCAACTATCAGAGTGCAATATCAGATCCTGAATCTGATAAATGGCTTGAAGCCATGAACACTGAGATGCAATCCATGCACGATAATCAAGTTTAGAACTTGGTTAATCTTCCTACCAATTGTAAGACTGTTGGGAACAAATGGATTTTCAAGAAGAAAATCGACGTGGATGGAAATGTTCACACTTTTAAGGCTAGACTTGTCGCTAAAGGATACTCACAAACTCATGGTATTGACTATGATGAGACCTTTTCACCAGTGGCAATGATCAAGTCAATAAGGATACTTTTTGCCATAGCCGCGTACTATGATTATGAGATATGGCAAATGGATGTCAAGACCGCTTTCCTTAATGGACACTTATTGGAAGATGTCTATATGGATCAACCTGAAGGTTTTGTCGATCCCAAGCATCCAAACAAAGTGTGCAAGCTTAAAAGATCTATCTATGGATTAAAGCAAGCGTCTCGAACATGGAACATCCGTTTTGATGAAAAGATTACGAGTTTTGGATTCATCAAAAATGAGGATGACTCCTGTGTTTACAAGAAAGCTAATGGGAGTATTGTCATAATCCTAGTATTGTATGTAGATGACATACTTTTATTTGGAAATGACATCCCAACCATAAAAGGTGTCAAAGCATTCCTTGAGACTTGTTTCTCAATGAAGGATCTAGGGGAAGCTGCTTATGTATTAGGCATAAAGATCTATAGAGATAGATCTATGAGACTTATTGGTCTTAGCCAAAGTGTATATATTGATAAAATCTTGAAAAGATTCAAGATGCAAGACTCCAAAAGAGGATTCTTGCCAATACCGCATGGCACCATCCTAAGCAAGTCTCAGTGCCCAAACACTAGGACTGAACTTGAAAGGATGAAACATGTCCCATATGCTTCGGTAATTGGGTCCATCATGTATGCCATGTTATGCACTAGGCCCGACGTCTCATGTGCCTTAAGTATGACTAGTAGGTATCAACAGAACCCAGGTGAAGCCCACTGGACTGCTGTAAAGAACATTCTGAAGTACTTGAGAAGAACTAAAGATATGTTCTTAGTTTACGGCGGTTTGGAAGAAAGCTTAAAGGTAAAGGGTTACACTGACGCAAGCTTCGAAACAGATAGGGACGATTCGAAATCTCAATCTGGGTATGTCTTTATTTTAAATGGAGGAACCGTGTCTTGGAAGAGTTCCAAACAAGAAGTGATTGCACAATCCACTACAGAATCAGAGTATGTTGCTGCTTCGGAAGCTGCTCAAGAAGCTGTATGGATGAGAAAGTTCATAGAAGATCTAGGGGTTGTTCCTTCCATTCGGGACCCTATAGAAATCTTCTGTGACAATCTAGGTGCTATAGCTCAAGCAAAGGAACCTAGATTGCATCAAAAGACCAAACACATTCACCGAAGGTATAACTATATTAGACATGAAGTTAAGAATGGTGAAATAAGTATTCACAAGGTTCATACAGATCAGAATTTGGCAGACCCATTCACGAAGCCTTTACCCCAAACTAAGCATGAAAGTCATGCTAAGGGTATAGGACTCTGTTTTTCTAATGAATTGATTTGATTTGTGTTTAGTGTTTTATGAATATGAACTTATGTAAACGACAAGAATTATGTAATATATGTGACGTTATGTTTCATTCATAATTTTGTGTTTTATTAGCATGTTTAATCCTTGAATAATTTAGTTATTCTAAACGTCCATAGTCGATCATAGTTGTGGGAGCAATAATGAAGTAAGACTAATATGAATTGGATTGGTTGACTTTTATGGGTAAAAGTAGCAAAAGGTTGCAACCAAATTCATAGGTACTTGTCAGTGAACAAGTATTGGACTTGACCCGTTTCAAGATCACTCCATGGATCATTATCATAAGTGATTCTTGAATAAAGGTATTATCATTGTATCCTTTGACCTGAGATACATATTTGGGACTCAAGTGTAGAGTGTACTATGCTTTGATATGGTTCACTGTTGTTCTTGAAATAAAGACAACCATAAAGGCCATACTCATGCATAGTATTAACTATATGAGGGGCGTATGTAGTCAAGACGGGATTTGTTCCTCTTATGTGTTGAGAGTTAGACATCTAAGGCGCCTGATTGAAAGTTGAACATAAAATGAGAATGATTAAGATCCATGTCTCATGTTCAACATGATGTCTGTGACAAAGGGATAATTGATAGATAACCTTATACATCAATTAGAGCCTCGAGTTTTCTGAAGAATTGAATGTTGTTGAATGGCACAAAGTCATGTGTTATTGGGGGGCAGTGAAATGTTGCTAGACGTTTACCACTGTCTATATCATTCTGTGATGCAACTTTGTGCAAGTGGGAGATTGTTAGTTCTATATGCTCAAGGATGATCATAAAATGATATTACTAATAATACATGATCCTATAGGGTCACACCAACAACAAGTTTGACACCAATTGATCATTTAGAATGTTAAATTTGATTTAACATCAAATGATACTAAAACTGCAATTTAATCTTGTAGGTTATTATTATTTGAGGTAAATAAAAATAAATACAAAATTAAAGGTTGATTAGTAATTCATATGTGATGAATTAATTAAGTGTAACAATTAAATTGTTTAAATTGTTAAACGATTTAATTGATTTATAAGTAAGCCTTTTATTTAATTTAATTGGTAAATTAAATAAAATATATATATTGTTATATATATATATATATATATATATATATATATATATATATATATAATTAAGATTGTATATTTAGATGGTTTATTTATGTATATGATTATGGGTTAAATGTTATCCCATTAAAGAAATAAGAAGATGTATTATTTATAAGCTTATTATTATCTAAGTTTTATAAATAATAACAACCCACTAGCACTCCATTTGTCATCATAAAATCAGCCATATTGGAAGGAAAAGAATGTATTAAGAACTTAAAAGAGGTGGAAGATGCTTTGTGTCTTCTAGCTTTTGATTATAGAAATCAAATGGGACTTTCTTTTAAGCTAGTTGCATGTGCTTTTCTTTTCTTTTGGGGTGATATAATGGCCGAGATTTAGAGGTGCATAAGTGATCATTCTTGCTTCAAAAAAATCAGCCAAATAACTCTCCTTAAGTGCTTAGCAAAATTGGTTTTTGGTTTCATAAGAAAAGGAGTCTTATCTTGCAAGTTGTGGAACTAGCATTCAAGGGTGTTCAAGCTTGTGGTGGATCAACTATAGAGGGATTCTAACTTGATTCCTAGCTATCAAAATCATCCAAAAGAACAAAGGTTATAATCTTGAACTTAATCTATGTTTGTTCTTCATCTTATCTCTCCATGCATGTAGCATGATCCTCTTGAAAATGGAATTTGTGTTCATGATTTTATGCTTCCGTTGCAAACTCTTGTTTTTGAAACTAATTACATGAACTATGATTTCCAACAGCAAAGTGTTAAAACTTGGCTTGGGGATTGTTTCGCTATGAAAGACTTGGGAGAAGCGGCATACATACTTGGTATAAAGATCTATAGAGATAGATCTAGGCAACTCATTGGTTTAAGCCAGAGTACATACATAGACAAAATCTTGAAAAGATTCAAGATGCAAGATTCCAAGAAAGGATTCGTGCCTATGCAACGTGGTATGACATTGAGTAGAGACCAATGTCCTAGTTCTAGTGATGAACGAGAAAGAATGAGTCGAATCACATATGCTTCAGCAATGGGATCGATCATGTATGCCATGTTATGTACAAGGCCTGACGTCTCTTGTGCCTTGAGTATGACGAGTCGTTATCAGGCCAATCCTGGTGAAAATCATTGGACCGCAGTCAAGAACATTCTTAAGTATCTTCGGAGGACGAATGAAGTGTTCTTGGTCTATGGGGGCATGGAAGAACTCACTGTAAGTGGTTATAGTGATGCTAGCTTCCAAACCGACAGAGACGACTCCTGTTCGCAGTCAGGATTCGTGTTCTTACTGAATGGTGGGGCAGTAACTTGGAAGAGTACCAAGCAAGAAACAGTAGTTGATTCGACAACGGAGGCTGAGTATATTGCAGTTAATGAAGCTTCAAAGGAAGCCATGTGGATGAAGAAGTTCATCAGGGATCTCGGTGTTGTTCCTAGCATTGATGGTCCAGTTGAGATCTTCTGTGACAATGAGGGTGCAATCGCCTTGGCGAAAGAACCCAGAGCTCACAAGCGCACAAGGCATATACACCGGAAATACCATTATATCCGGAGGCTCGTTGAAGAAGGAGACATCACGATTAGTAGAGTTACATCAAAAGATAATCTTGCTGATCCATTCACTAAACCATTATCTCAGGCCAAGCATGATTCTCATACTAGGTCGATGGGCATTAGATTTGCAAATGAGTTGGTTTAAGTGTATTTAATTTAGTTTGATTTGTGTTTGGAACTCAAGCAATGTGAAACTCTATTTGTTTTGAAGATTATTATGTGGAGAACTTAATATACGCATGAAGGCAGTCATTTCATTAGTTTATCATTGCGTTCCAATTTTGCATGTTTTTTTGACTTCCTGAATAATTGTTTTATTATTCAAAACGTCCACAGTCGGTCATACTTTTGGGAGTAAGTATTGATTCAAGGCTGACATGAGGAATTAGTAAATTGTCCATAGAGATGGACATAGCATAAGAGATGCGCTAATTCTCATGTGTACTTAATAGGGATTAAGTATTGGAGTAACCTGTACTTAGAGATTACTTCATGGAACGTGTCACGAGTAATTCTAAGATGGTAATATCTTATATTCTTCAAGCGGAGATGCATTGATTCTTAGTCCTGCAGTCTGTTATGTCTTGGTTTTCTCCAACGTTGTCCGTAACTGGCAGCCATACAGAGAATGTCCAGATATGACATGATGAGTGGGCGAGATCCGTGTAGTCAAAGTTTATTTGTTCCTTCTGCCCTAACAGGAGAAGCGATATCCGTGGGCCCCTTGATGATTTGGTGTTGACAGCAAATGTACGGCCGTACTCGAACTGAATTGATATAGAATCAATAAGTGCAGTTTGTTGTGGTCATCACAAATCTCTATCGGGAAACATAATCTTGAATGTTTGAGACTGACAGAATTCCATGTCAGACGTTCATATGGATATCTTGTAGAACAAAGGAATATTTGATCACTTGCCTAAGGGCTGTTTCATTAGATGAACACGGCATTTGTCTAGGATGACATACACCTTACTAGGTTAATGAATATTAGACCATACAGTTGTTATAACAAGTGCAAGTGGGAGACTGTTGGTTATATGCCCATCGTTATAACAAGTTGGTAATATTATTATAAATAGTAGGGTCCTTTTGGGTTACACGCAAGAGACGATTTAGCTAAAAGAGATCGAAAATAAACTTGAGGGGTTAAGTTTATTAATATACCAAAGTAAAGGTATATTAATTAGAAACTTAATAAGGATAAGGGACTAAAGTGAAATATCCACAAGGGAGGGGATAAGGATGAGGAGCTCTATAAATACAACCCTAGATCTGAGTTGTATAGGCGGCCAAAACCCTAATTTTCGTCACCCTCCTCCCACCCCTCGGTATACGGCCGATTTCTTTCAAAACCCTAGGTATTACATGCTAAAACTTCAAGCAAAGGTATATACTACATCAACGGGTGCTGGATCGTTGTCTTGGGTGCGATTAAATTAGAGGAGTTCTACTTTGGGCTCTCGTCATCCTAACAAAATCAGATCTGAGATTTAAAAGGTATGTCTTGAACCCTCTTGAGTCTTGATTTTACAGTTACAAAAGTGTGCATGATTCTGTGATCCTGGTTGAATACGATTTAGATTTCTGTTTCCGCTGCGTTTGTTTTATGTTATCGTATTCCAACAAATTTCAACCCACGCCTTGATCTAAATGACATTTTTGTTGCAAAGAAATCCAGCCAGGCTAAGAAAGATGTGTTAGAAAATACTAATGCATTTGTTGAGTGTGCAAGTAAATCTAGACAAGATGAAAAACAATCTTGCTCTGAAAAGAAATTCTCCCGAAATCACATCAAATATCTCTCTGGAACAAAGCACTGAAATTGTTGGATGTTCAACAAAGAATGATGATACTGCTAAGGACTACAATGATCAGACTTCTGATAAATACAAGCCAAAGAAACCTGTAAAACAAATAGCCGTGTGCACATGTAGCTGTGGGCATTCTCAAAAGCCACCCACTTCTAGAGTAGGACCAAGTTCCAGTCATGCTGCTCCAAAAAGGCAGACATGCTACAGTTGTGGAACTCTTGGACACATTGGTAGAAATTGTCCACAATACACTCACACCATTCAACATGGTCAAAGTCACATGACTGCTAAAAAGGGGGAAACCAACAAGAGAAGTGTTTCAATCCCACTCACGGGATGGTGACTGGAATGTTGCCAAAGCAAGGAGACAAGCACAAAGAGACAGAATGATCAATCCTAGAGATGGCCTTTCAAAGTTAATGTTATCTCAAGTATCGTCATCTAGCTCATACTAGCAATACAAGCCAAAGGCAAAGGGCAAATCACCTTCCAAGTCCAGCACTGGAACACCCACTAAAGCACTGAAATTGTTGGATGTTCAACAAAGAATGATGATACTGCTAAGGACTACAATGATCAGACTTTTGATAAATACAAGCCAAAGAAACCTATAAAACAAATAGTCGTGTGCACAAATCACCTTCCAAGCCAAAGGCAAAGGGCAAATCACCTTCCAAGTCCAGCACTGGAACACCCACTAAAGCACTGAAATTGTTGGATGTTCAACAAAGAATGATGATACTGCTAAGGACTACAATGATCAGACTTCTGATAAATACAAGCCAAAGAAACCTGTAAAACAAATAGCCGTGTGCACATGTTGCTGTGGGCATTCTCAAAAGCCACCCACTTCTAGAGCAGGACCAAGTTCCAGTCATACTGCTCCAAAAAGGCAGACATGCTACAGTTGTGGAACTCTTGGACACATTGGTAGAAATTGTCCACAATACACTCACACCATTCAACATGGTCAAAGTCACATGAATGCTAAAAACGGGGAAACCAACAAGAGAAGTGTTTCAATCCCACTCACGGGATGGTGACTGGAATGTTGCCAAAGCAAGGAGACAAGCACAAAGACACAGAATGATCAATCCTAGAGATGGCCTTCCAAAGTTAATGTTATCTCAAGGATCGTCATCTAGCTCATACTAGCAATACAAGCCAAAGGCAAAGGGCAAATCACTTTCCAAGTCCAGCACTGGAACACCCACTAAGTCAATCAAACGGAAACCAAGAGCTAACTACCAATGGGTGCCTAAAGGGAGTAGTTCTAAACCTTCATAATGTTCTTTTAATATTTCAAATTCTGTTCTTGATAAACAGGACATGGTGTGGGAGCAAGTGAAATGCTTAAATGACAGTAGCAAGCCTAGTTACAAAATGGATTGGGTTCCCTAAAGGAATTAATTTTGTATTGTGTGCAAAAGTAGCCATTGAGGTATATCATCAAGCTTCAGTTTGTTGGTAATTGCTACTTCATGCACATAATGGGAGACATCTCTCTTCTGTGACAAATTCATATTTTTCAAAGAGAGTATGTGTCCGTTACTGGAAAAAGAAATGGTGCTTACTAAATGGAAATTTATTCAAGGCTCTTTAATTGCAGATATACGGTTTAATCTCTTCGATTTTATTTTTTCAATTTTGGTTTGATGTACTTTAAGAATGTGTTTGATTTTTGTTTCGTGACAAACTTTCATTTTGCTTAGATTTATCTCTTCTCCGTGCTTGATTTTAGGGGGAGAGTCAATTTTTATATAAAAGTCATAAAAATTATAAAATTCAAATTTACAAAAATAATGTCTTTGCATGATCTTAAAATTAAAAGGAAAATCATTTAAAATTTAGAAAAATAAAATTCAAATGACCGTGCTGTTCTAATGTCCAATCTTGGCTTATTTGTCAGTTTGTTTCTGTTTGGAAATGATATTCGTGTAGATATCTATAGTTGTATTTCAAGTCAAATAGGATTCATATTTGTTGCAAAATAAGATAATTGGAATTGAAATGATGCATAGAAGATTTAGTGTTCGTTTAAGGATTATAAATACTTATTGTGGTCGCCTATCTGGTTTATGTACTATCACCATGAGCTTAAAGTTTATTAAACTTCAAGTTGTAGTGAAAGTGCCTTGTTTGAGAATTGGTGTCTACTTAATTTCCTTTATATACATGGGTTATCAATCCTGGCTTTCCCAATGTTTTGAGTCTGAGAGAAACTTTTCATATACTATCTTGGTCTGGTGAGTGTGTCCAATTGTCATAACCCACACTAAAGTAATGTGTGGTTAGGCTAAAATAGGCCAATGCGTCCACATGTCAAAAGGGTCATGAGGATTAAATGAAAAGAGGCACAAAATCAGCCCATCTAGAGACCCCAAAAGAGGCCAATGTGTTGACATGTTTAAAGCCTAAGGAGCATCAATGTAAATTGTATAAGAACTCCTTGAAAAGATGCCAATGATGCACAAAAGAAGTAGCAATGAAATCTCTTAAAATTTCTTAAAAGATGACAATGTTGCACAAGGAAAAAGAGTAAGGAAAACATGTAACAGTTATGACTAAAAAGGAACATAGAGTTTGGGAAAAAAGTCAATTAACCAAAGAGTTTCTCGATTAGAAAGGGAAGGTAAGCTGTGTATGTTATGGAAATTATGTTGAGAGATAGATTCTCGAGATGAAGATTTTCACTCAAAGTGAAGAAATCGGAAAAGACCTTCAAAATGAAATGAATTTTTAAGATAACTAACCGGGTTGGGGATTCTCTAGACACAATAATCGTTTATATCCTTCTATAAATCCTAAATTGTATATGTACTATTTTGACAAAAGTTGTATTATGATGCAATTGTGTGAGCTCTGCTTGCGATGAAATACGTAAGCCTATTCCGAAAATATCAACCTAACGTGGAACTAACTTCAAATTTTGGGTAGAAATAATTAAATTATCGTCTGCACAGTTGTCAAAATTAATCGGTGACCATTTTATTTAATTTTTATTTTTTACATTATAATCTTTTAGAAAATCAAAAATATTTCCATAAATATTTGATTTAGGGTGAGAAATTAACAATGCGAAAATCAAATAAAAATTTAAAAAGGGAAAAACAAATAAAAATAAATTTTATATACGAAAAATTTGTGTGATTTTATTTTTAATTATTTTTATTTATTTATTTGATTTTAATTTTTTTGGTTGTCGCAAAATTTAAATTTTGTGTGATTTTATTTTTATTTATTTAATTGATTTTAATTTTTTTTGGTTGTCACGAAATTTAAATTCAAAAACTTTTATTGGGCCGAAATCATTTTGGGCGGGATTTTGGTGTTTGGTGGGCCATGGGCAGAGATGCCCTAAACCCATTAGGGTTTTCGGGGTATATAAAGCCCGGCTCTCCCCTCGCTGTCACTCCGTCTCTCTCTCGTTTTCACGCTTTTCACCATCAAAAAGGTGAAAATTTTATTGCAAAGCATGCGAATGACCTCGATAATGTGTTTGTGTGGTTCGTTTTTGAGATTTTTGCAGGTTTTTGGGGTTGATTTGGAGCTATCGGTACCGATATCGAGGGTTTTCGCCCTCTGTGACGTCATCGACCAAACCGGGTTGTCGGTTGGATCCGGGTCGAACCGCAAACGTCCTTTGACCTGATCCATTCTGACCGAAAACTCACATCCGGACCGAAATCGTTTTTGACCCGCTTCATCTCTTTCATATCAGCTTCAACCCGACTCGTCAGGATTGATTTTGGCCTTACTGGACCGAAATCCACACCATGGACCCAAATTGTCCCTGTTGGGCTGATTTCAACCCATTAGACTTCGCATATCGTTTTTTTTGCCGAAATCAAATGTTCTGGACCGATATCAAGCTGACTGAACCCAAAATGATTTTCGTGGGACTAAATAATTTATTTTAGGATTGAACTTTTCGAATTAATTTGGAATTTATGTTTAAAATCTTTAAAAATTATTTTCTTAATTACAACACGATTAATTAATCCCAGAAATATCATTTTATCGAGATTGTGCTAGATATTTTCTCACTTGGCAAGTTTGGTGCAGATAAATGGCAGCTGCTCTGAATTATTTGAAGCACGTGGAATCCCACAACATTCTCGGCTATCTAATGGATCCACCTGAGGCACATAAGAAAGAATTTCAATCTACGCTCAACGGTCTAAACAACTGCCATATTTCTCACGCATTGCGCGTTAACCCAGTCATCTACAAAGACCTCATTAATGACTTCTGGAAAGGTGTTGCTATCAGCAAAGAGGGAGTAGATGTTGTGACCATCATGTCAAAAGTGCAAGGCGTGGAGATTGTTATTTCTGAACAAATTATTCGTGAAGTTCTTGAATTCGAAGATAAGCCAGCGTTCCCGATTGAATACCCTGTGGATAAAGTGAAGGAAGGACTTCCTGAGTTATGTTATGAAGGGGGTTACCCCCCCCCCCCCACCTTGAAGAAAATGCTTCCTCGATTATGGAGATTTTTCGTACACACATTTGTACTTTGCGTGTCTTGGAGGAAGGGAGGATCTAATGAAATTAGCAAATTCGCCACATCTATTATTGTCTCTCTTCCTTTGGACTGGGAGTACAACTTCTCCAAGTATGTATTTGAGGAGATGCAGAGCAACTTACAGCGATTGAAGAAGGATTTATTTCTGATGTACCCCCGTTTTCTACAAGAGATCTTCAACGAGAAATATCCCCAGCTCCAGAGGACACAGAACAAACTTGATCTCAAACTTCTGGGTCCTAACACTTTTAGCCTGATGAAGCAAACAAGAAAGAATTCAACCGGTTATCAGGGACTGAAGGAGCTGGTGAAAATTTGTCGGTTTGCTGATGCTGAAGAATCTCCTGAAGCACCTGTTGCGCCTGATGCTGAGGCAGAAAGAGTCAGAGAAAATCTGGTGTTTGGATATGAGGATGTGATAGAGGTTGTCGATGATGAAAAGGAGGATCAAGAAGAAGAAAGTTGCGAGCTCACTGAAAAAGACTTTGATGATTTGATGGCCAGTGTGTTTGGTCCTTCAAGAGATAAGGAAGAAAAGGGAACAGAAACAGAAACCCCTCAGCCAACTGTGTTTATTCCTCCTCAACAAGTTGTTGCTGTCAGTGTTGAGCCCACAGAAGGTGAGTCTGATGATCCCACCACCAACCTTGTCCAGAAAAAGACTAAATCCACGCCCAGGGGTCTACTGTCCAGAGACTCCCAAATATACTTCTACTTCAACACCCACGCCCACTGAAACTGATCCAAGCGCTACAGTTCGTGTAGACCAAAGCCCTGTCATTCCTGAAGTTCAAAGCCCCATCATCCAAGAAAACCCAAGTCAAATATTTTTAGAGGTCCAAAGTCCAATGTTTGATTCCAACCCAATGGACTTGGACCATCAAAGCCCAATTCGTGAGGTTGTTTATGAACAAACTGTTGAAGAAGTAGTGGTACCAACCACAGAATTTCAAGCTGGTGGAAGCTCTTCTAATCCACCACCTGTCAACACATCAAAGGGCAAGAACATTATGCTCGATTCGGAGTTTGTTAATGTAGTCTCCCTACATAATCGAGTCTTTGAGCTCGAACAAAAATCCACTAAGAAAGACTTACAAATTAGCAATCAAGAACTTTTAATTGGAAATTTTGACATCAGTGTGGGAGAGCTCGAAAAGGATAACACTACTAAAGCTCAGAAGATAACCCAACTTGAGGCAAAGCTGGGTGGTATTTCAGCACTATTCTTTGATTTGAAAGAGCACTTGTCTCAAAAGTTTAGAGTGTTATCTAGGTACTTCCTTCACCAATCCATCTGGGAATTCAGACGCTTGGTAATTCTTCAGATTCTTGGAAATTCAGGTTAGGACCGACTTCAAGGGAATGAAAACTACTAAATCATTCACCAAGAAGCTAAGCGTTATCAGAGATCCTTAGGGAAAACGGATCAAGCATGTTTACTCGCCTGCAACTGACAAGCTCAAAGCCACTCCCATTCGTAAACTGATTCCAGATGGTTCTCTTCATAACATGGAGTTTTGGGCATTTGACCCCAAATCTCACATCGCGATGATAAAGCTTGGAGATAATCAAATTCTTCTACGTGAGCCCAAGGATTTATTGATGTTTGGTGAACGTGACATAAAGAAGCTTGCTAATTCTGAAATAGTTTGTGAAAACCATGTGTTTGAAGTCACTGCTAAACCATTCACAAGGACGACTATAAGGATTGCTGAAAGAGGCTATTGGGCTGGGGCGTTGCATGAGCAGATATGAATCTGTTGCACCTTGAACTTTAAAGGATTAGAAAGCATTAAACCAAGGGGGAGATTGTTAAGCCCTATTTTGGTGGTTTATGCTTTCATTAATGGTCCACAGTTGTTTTGGGCTTGTTTGGTTAGTTGTGTGTTTGGGCTTAGAGTGTAATGGGCTAAAGTTGTCTGGTTAGTATAAATAGCTTTCTAGTAGGCGTGTATAGAGTTGGTTGGACGAAAACATTGTGTGGGTGCTTAGAGAATTCGTGGTGCATGTGTAGCAAGTGATCATTGTACTAGTCGTTTCCAGTTAATACAAACGAGTGCATTTGGTCTATTGATTCATATTCTATTTCATTCTTTCTTATTTTCTTGATTGCTTTTCAATTGAATTTCCGCACCAATTGAACCTTTATATGATTGATATTGTTTTGGATCAAATACGGGACTTACATGGCACTTGTTCCGGTGAAGCTTGTGTGTGTCGAGAACGGAATCGGGTATTGGGTTTTGCAATTGTTGGGTTGGTGTGTCGGGAAAGGGTTGAAGATTATGATATAAATTTTGCGGTTGCATTTGCGGGTAACCCGACATTTGATATGGGAAAATGTTGGGTGAGTAAATCAGTTGGTGCATTTGTGGACGGTAAATGTTGGGTGTGTAGAATCGGTTAAAACCGAGAATGTTTTGTAGGTTTCGATTCGTTGGTGGCGTTTGATTGTTTGGAGAATTTTGAGAAGACGTGATTTTTGAAATTAGTTGTGAAAGTTGGATGTAAGAAGTGTAATTTTATTTGTGTAAATAATGTGTATATATAGTTGGCAAATATTTAAAAGAATTTTTTTTTACCATTACCTAAAGAGACGTTGGGGGTGGGGGTAGTTTTTTTAATCTCAACATAATCCAGGGGCCCAAAAGTGAAACTTGGTAACGGTTCGTCGCACGGGGTTTAAACCTCGGTCACCTGGCTTCATCGCGGTCACAACCCCAACTGGGGCGGTGTTACCGTGCGTGGTCACAATGCCACGTCAGACCCTACAGGGTACGTTGTCACGGCTCCGGTTGATCTAAGAGACTACATGGTTCAAGAATTTCGTTGGTATCTTGATGCTTGTCCTCAACATCAATAAGCACCTTGAAATCTTCTGGATACCGAGGGTGCAGTCATCCTGACTAATGAACCCAAGGGCCATGAGAAGTCAAAGCACATACTCATGAAGTACCGCCATATTCCAGAATCGAGTTAGGAAAGAAAGTAACATAATAAATAAGATATCGTTGGAAGGATATCTAATTGGATGATCTACATTGAAATTGACAAAAAAAATGAAGGTCATTTTTGTTGGATTAGGTGTCTAAGCCATGACTTTACAACTATATTTATCTTGTTAATTGAAGCAAAGTCCATTTGGGTTGCCCTCATAACTGGAGGTCAGGATAGAGGTCAGGATAGAGTTCAGTAGAGTTAAAGGTTGATTTATTAATTGTGTAATAAATCAATAGAATTAATTAAATGGTTTATTAATATATTTAAGTGTTAATATATTAATTAGAAACTATAATAATTAATTGAGATTTAATCTAGAATTAATTGGATTTAATTTAGTGATTAAATTAATTAATTAAAAGTGTGAGGACTAGTTTGTATTTATTCAATAGTTGAATAACTGGCAAAGAGAAGTCCAGGGGCCAAAAGTGGCGCCACCCTTGGAGGTTTCTCTAGGGTTGGCGAAAACCCTAATTAGGGTTTAGGGATCTGGTCCAAGTGGTCAACAGGCTTGCCCACTTGGAGGCTCCTTAGGGTTTCAGGTGTAACCCTAGGAGGCTATAAAAGGAACCCTCTGGCTCCCCATTATTCACGCCAATTCTCACAAGGATAACTCTGCTGGACTGTCTTCTCCATTGCTGTGGGTATGACTTGCATCTGAGGCAGGATACTTTTGCTGCTAGCTTCAAGAACAAGATTCAAAGGTTGGTTCTTCTGATTTAAACTTTAGAAATAATTGTTGGCCTTTAGATTTTAGTTTATTATCTTCATAGAAGAAAACATAGATATTTCTAGGGTTGCATGTGAACCATAGGAATTTTTGTGTTCATTGTTTGCTAGAAAACCCTTCAGTGGTATCAGAGCTTGGCTGTTTTCTTGTGAATTTGATATAATTGCTTGATATGATCATGGGGTTTTTGAAATTAACCCCTTGAGGAGGCAAATTTCGTTCCTGGTGGCTAGGGTTTCAAAACCCTAGCCTCCCTCCCTTTCCTTTTTCGATTTGCATGCCTTTTTGGAAGTAGGTTGTTATTTTTGGTAATTGCTGCTTATTTAAATAACCGAAACCCTTTCCTTTGCTTGCTAAATCTTGAAATTAATGGAAAGGTTAGGAAATTAATTGGATTAATTTTGTGATTGCCCTTACCTGATTTAATTAGTTTAATTAATTGTTAATTAAAAAAATCAGTTAAATCAGCTTAAAGAATTAATTAAAATTCTCGAAAATTAGATAAAAATTCTCGAAAATTAAGAAATAATTAATTCTAAAATATTTTAATAAGATTAAAATATATCTTATATATTTATGATTAAAATTTAATTATTTATATATAAGAAAATTGGTTAGTCTTACCGCAAGTAGGCCTCATTCACAAAACTGTCCTATAAAGAGGGTATAAGGCGACTGACTATAAAATGTTAGTCTAATGGGTATCCACTCTTACCCACCGCTCTCCTGGTCAGTCGAGTGTCGTTAGCCGAACGGGTTTGATAGAACCGCTAAGCCTCTTAAAAGTATAATGCTATAATTGAAAGTACTAGAACCTTAAACAAAACCCAATCTAGTTACTTTAGGTTAAAAATGTGAATTGGTGCTAATCCATGGAATTGCACATTGCACTTTGTGGAACGTTGGTGGAGCGTGTGTGGTTTACCGGCACACCAACTGGGGTCCACAAAGACTTGCAATGGGTTTCTCGATTTTGTCATTATTAACGGAGCGTGTGTGGTTAACCGGCACGTTAATTAGAGATGACAATTGACTTCGAGAGTACCAAGCTAATTTGCATGGTTATTCACACCCGGTTTGTGATCCTCGGCATCCCAGTCACAAACAGTGGGGCACATCCAAGACTAAACATACCATTGAATAGTTCAATGTGTCTCAACAGATCTAGGAATTTCATAAGATGAAATTGATAAGTGTATTATCTACCTTAATGACCATTATGTTGTGATTACGGCATCCCTTTTCACACCATAGTTGGGGTATTTTGGGTCCTAGCCTTAATAAATAATAAATTGGGAAATTATTTAAAAGGATAAATTAAACTAATAAATTCTGTGTATTGTAGATGTCTGAATCAAGTGTCTATTCTCCTCCCTCTCCTCCTTCACCCATTTCTGAGAGCATCAGAAAGCACCTGCTTAATATGGAAAGGTTGACTGGCCTTAACTGTAAGGAATGACTTCATAACTGGAGACTGGCTCTCGGCATTGCGGGCAAGCTTCATCTCACCAAGTATCCGATCCCGGTTCCACAGGAACAAGTCATCATAAATAGTTCTTATGATGAGGGTAACTTCTTAGTTGATGTATCCGAAGAAATTCGTGACCTCAAGATGTTGACCATTGACCCCGAATTCCGCAAGGATTTTGAATCCTTAGGGCCATATGAGTTAATGCAATCGATTGAGGAAAGGTTCCGAAAATCGGTTGCAGAGGAACGAGCTAGGATCTTCAAAAGACTTGCAGAGTGTAAGTTAAAAGAAGGAAGTAGCATCGATTCGCATGTTCTTCAGATTGAAGCTTACATAGGCGAATTGTACAAACTTGGTTATTCCATGAGTCAGGAGTCGAGTGTTAACACTCTGCTCGCTTCACTGAATAGTAAGTACGATCTGTTCGTTCAGACGTATAGAGAGGAAGACCATAAAAGGACCTTAATGGAAATGCGTCCACTGTTGACTTTATACGAGTCACTCTTGGACAGGCATAGCTCCAATGGTTCAGCTATTTCTGGATTAAGTCCAGTGGAAAGACACAGCAAGAAACGATCCAGATCGTCTGGATATGTCTTAAGCTGGGAATCCACAGAATCGGATATAGTCGCGGAAAGATTCAAAGACGCTCAAAGGTCAAAATCTTTTGAAAGCTCAGGTATATCTAAAAACCTCAAACTCCTGTTCCATAATTCCTTGATGCATAATGTGATAGTCACATTTTGGTTTGTATGCAGGGAATGAGTAAGGTACGGGACTCTAGCGCATAGGAACACATTTGGATTGGATTTCCAGCTCATGCGGTTTTGAAGTTTAGTTAGATATTGAAATAATGTTATTAGCTTATTAGATATTTATGACATTGTCTATCATATTATACATTGTTCAAGGATTTTGTTTTAATAAAATTGTCGATTTTCTTTTAACACATGTTGTTTGAAATATCCTTGAAATGTTGTATGATTGTGTTGAATGCAAAATTAGTAATAACCTGAATGTTGAATGCATCCAAAGTGTTTGGATTTTTGGAATTGTGTCCCTTATGATTGTTAATGTTGTAAGAATCAATTCAACCAAAGGTCCAGTTGGACAGGACTTTGGAATCATTTGACTTAGAGTCACTTGATGAGTTGAGTTCTTAATGTGCTGAGAAATGAATCAACCAAAGATCCAGTTGGACAGGACTTTGGAATCATTTGGCTTAGAGTCAAATGATGATTAAGTTCCTTATGAAGCACATGTGGCAAGAAATGAATCACCCAAAGATCCAAAGGATAGGATTTTGGAATCAGCTGACTCGGAGTCAACTGAAGATTGCAAGTCTCGAACTGAATTAACAAAGTCATAAGTTTACATAAAGATGTAAAAGAGAATGAGATTAGAAGCAACGAACACATCAGTTGCTGTGTATTGCTCGAATCTCCGAATAGAACACAATTGTTTGTACTTCACAAAATTGGTCAGTCGGTATGACGAATATGACCTTGCTTATCAGAATAAGCGATTGGATTGAATCCTTGAACAGTTCAAGGACTTCAAAGGAAGTACGAGATCCACAGAACCTGAGTGACAGCATAAACTGGGGAAAATGTTTCACAGTTTATTCTCTTCCAAGAACATTAATAGTTATAATGTGTCTTAGGGAAGATGATGGAGCGTTGGTCGAAAGAGTTCGATCCTCGATGTATGAGATACATTGCCAATTAGTTTCCCGTAAATCATACACAAAACCAGTCAGACCATATAAACCATACTCCAACCACATCTTCGACTAAGTAGGTTTGCAGACACTGTCTGAAATGTAAAGCTGGGATTGTCCCACTTTTACATTAAAGGTCCAAGGTCTTGTAGTGTTCATCCGAACCTCATGACCAGCTTGAACCTAATCAGATATGTCGTTTCACTGGCTATCCCGCTGTACCTGGAAGAGAAAGAGCTCTTTTAGAAAGAACGCATATTCTAAGGAGACAGTGGGAGTTTGGGACAGTCCTGAATGAGTTCAGGATTAGCCAAGTGAAATAACCTTTAGTCATCGCTAGGCTTAAAGCAGAAATCAGATTTCTGTTTTAATACTGACATAACCTTCTCTTGACCAGTAGTACTGATCACCGTCATAAGTAGTTATGATCGGGGTGACATACCGAATAGTGGTAAAACACTATAGTTGATACGGATTTTCAATCCGACTACTTGGAAGCATTGGTGAGCCCGGTTGCTGCCAATTAAGAGAACTTTAGGACGAGATATAGTCTATGTAACAGTTTGATTGATTTTGCAACTGGTCTTAAAACCAGTGGGAGTAATCATCAAAAGAAAGCAGCATGGACAGAAACGTACCTTCAGAACATCTGGTTGAGTGAGACGATACTCAGAGTCAAGTAATTGACTCCGAGAGAAGCACTGTCAATAGAAGATGAAATCTGAAAAGATACTGCATAATGTAAGTCGTTAGTGGAGCGCGTGTGGATCACCGGCACACTAATGGGGACTCACAAAGAATATGCCAGTATAAAGGTACATGGGCCCGGGATATCCCCACGGGCATCTCGTAAGAAAGGATATTCAGATTCTCGAAATATGCCAAACGATTGGGTTTTCAGAATGGGCTGAAAGATTTCCATTAAGATGTCAGAAAGGTTTGGATTCTCAAAATGTGCCAAAAGCTCTGGATTTTGTGAATAGTCCATAACCGTGTCAAAGCCAGTGGGAGTGTTGCTGTTATCTATCTCCATATGTGTGTTTCTAGGAAACGTCTCTTTCATTACAAAGTGTAATGACTTGGTGCTAAGAGACGGATCGCTATGAAAGACTTAATAAAGATACGGCATGCTCGAGTGGTTATAAACGTCTATGAGATAGATCTAAACTCTGCCAAGATGATCTTGATGAGACTCAAGATGCATAGCTCAGGAAAAGAGTTTCCTATCATTGCAAATTGTAATGATTTGGCATACAAAGAAGGTACAGCATACTCACATAATCCATAGACATCTATCAGATAGATGTTGTCATCAGTATAGAACCGGCCATAGTAAGCATGATCTTGATAAGATACAAGATGCATGAGAAAAAGTCTCTGAAAGGATATGGTTATTAAAAGTCGTGACACAAGGATTATAAATAATCCTAAGATTCCAAAAGGGTTTGGAATAGGACTAGATCGATTCCATAAGGTTCTTGGATCGATCAGAAGTGTCATGAACATGTCTTGATGACTTAATGCTTAGAGCATACTGAGTCAGATTCAGGATATGACCTGGCTGGGGATACTTAATGGATTTTGTACATACATGAGATATCATTGGAAAAGGATTAGGGGTGAATGTTGATAAGAGTTTTTTTTAAATAAGGACTTAATGGTCAAAGAATTTCGTTGGCATTCCGATGGAGCGTGTGTGGCTCACCGGCACATCGTAACACCTCGAAATAGTCTTAGAGTGCAGTCGTGTGGACTAAAGATCCCGAGAACCATGGAAAGTCACAGTACATATAATGAAGTTGTTAGTGGGAATGACGGTATGACCAAAATTGAAATATCATCGAAAGGATATCCGATCAGACGAAGTGTATAAATGTATAACATTTGGATACACAGAAAAAGTGAAAGGTCAAGTAGACATAGATACATAACTCGAGTTAAAAGTTTAATAGGAATCTAGAAACCGATAATAGTTTATGTAAAATTCGACTTGGTGATTACCTCGTGGAGACTTGGTAATTAGGCAATAATAGCCACCAGTCAGATTTTAAGTTTCAATTTTGCATGTTCCACTTCCCGAATAATTTGATTATCCAAAAGTCCACAGTCGCTCATACTTTTCGGGAGTAAGTATGAACAAAGACTATCGTGAATTGGTTTGTAGATTGTCTAAGGAGTTAGACATTGCAGTAAGACTGCTACAACGTTCATGAGTACTTAGAAATAGAGATTTGAGTATTGGATAAACCCGCGCTCAACAGATTGCTTCATGGATTACATCACGAGCAATGTTGAGACGATAATATTGTATGATCTTGAAGCGGAGACATATGAGTTGAAATTTACGAGTCGGTTGTGCATTGATGATGCGAAACGCATCGGTAACTCGATGTTATAAAACGCATTGTTGTGTACGATTTGATAAGTAAAAGACACAACAATATGAGTCAAAGCTTATTCGTTCCTTGACCCTGATGGGAAACAGATATCTGTAGGCCGCTCGATGATTTTGAAGTTGACTAAAGTGCTGGCCAGCCTAGACTAAATTGATGTGTTCAATTAGAAGTCTGAAAGTCATAAGCAGAATCGGAAATCGGGAAACATAGTATCAGACAGAGATTGATCTCAATCCATGTCTCGTGTCTGAAAATGTCTTGTTGGACGAAGGATCAAATGATCACTTATCTTTGGACGGAACTGACTAGGTCAGAGTTCGACAGCAGTTTCTAGGAAGTTGCAGGTTGTTTATTAATCAGAAGATAAATTAAAGTCATAGACTTATCCAAGTGGGAGACTGTTGGATTAGGTGTCTAAGCCATGACTTTACAACTATATTTATCTTGTTAATTGAAGCAAAGTCCATTTGGGTTGCCCTCATAGCTCGATGTCAGGATAGAGTTCAGTAGAGTTAAAGGTTGATTTATTAATTGTGTAATAAATCAATAGAATTAATTAAATGGTTTATTAATATATTTAAGTGTTAATATATTAATTAGAAACTATAATAATTAATTGAAATTTAATCTAGAATTAATTGGATTTAATTTAGTGATTAAATTAATTAATTAAAAGTGTGAGGACTAGTTTGTATTTATTCAATAGTTGAATAACTGGCAAAGAGAAGTCCAGGGGCCAAAAGTGGCGCCACCCTTGGAGGTTTCTCTAGGGTTGGCGAAAACCCTAATTAGGGTTTAGGGATCTGGTCCAAGTGGTCAACAGGCTTGCCCACTTGGAGGCTCCTTAGGGTTTCAGGTGTAACCCTAGGAGGCTATAAAAGGAACCCTCTGGCTCCCCATTATTCACGCCAATTCTCACAAGGATAACTCTGCTGGACTGTCTTCTCCATTGCTGTGGGTATGACTTGCATTTGAGGCAGGATACTTTTGCTGCTAGCTTCAAGAACAAGATTCAAAGGTTGGTTCTTCTGATTTAAACTTTAGAAATAAATGTTGGCCTTTAGATTTTAGTTTATTATCTTCATAGAAGAAAACATAGATCTTTCTAGGGTTGCATGTGAACCATAGGAATTTTTGTGTTCATTGTTTGCTAGAAAACCCTTCAATTTTGGGTACATAGGTAAATAAATTTTTAGTTATTAGTTTAATAATTTTGAATCATATAACAGTATAAAATTTTGACTGATTTGGTGATTATCTTTTGGAGACTTTATAATGAGCTGGATGGCTATCATTTACATTAATTTAATACTGTGTTTCACTTTTGTATGTTTAGAACCCACTTCCTGGGTATCAATTAACTAAAACCTCCACAGTCGGTCGTACTCTTGGAAGCAAGGAGTTATTTAAGACTGTCTTGGAGTATTAGTAGATTGTCTACAGTGTTGGAAATAGTGTCCAATATCGTTCATTGTGCTGATATTGCTAATAATAGCAGGGTCCTTTTGGGTTCCCTTCAAGACATAGTAAAAACAAACAGTGATAGAAACTACAAGGGAATGATTAGTTTATTAATTTATTGAGAAATAAATTAATTAGATACTGAATCGGTAAATTAATTTGGAATTAATTAAAGGGATTGTATTATGATTAATTAAAAGTTTAATTAATAGAAACAAGTCTAAGGGTGCAGCTGCCAAATGGCTCCTAAAGTTTGAAACCCTAGGAGCCCTCTATTATAAATAGAGGCTTAGGGATCAAACCCTAAGGCATCCCATTCTCCATAGGAGCCTCCAACTCCACTCCTCTCTTGCCTTGTCCCTAGAGAAACTTCTGTCTGTCTGGTTTTCTGGTGTTCTTGGGTGTGAATCATTAGAGGGATTTTGGTTTGGGTCCGTACATCCAAACTGAGGTATGAATTTCTTATTCATCTTTTGTTGCTGCAATTGCTATGAACTACATGTTCTTGGTTATGAACAGTATGATCCTTGCATGATTTTGTTATGAAATTTGATTTGATCTTGACTAATCTTCCGGTGCACAAACTGTTTTGTTATTATAATCGAATCCCAACATATAGTGACTAGACATAGCATGGGGATTGCGACTAACACTCATTAGTGTCTAATAGAGATTCAAGTATTGGAACAACCCACACTTAGAGATTACTTCATGGATTAAGTCATAGGTAACTCTAAGATGATAATGTATTTTATTCTTCAAACCAAGATGCATGAGAATTTTCTCTATGATTCGGTCATGCATTGGTCTATTCAAACGTTGTCCCTAACTAACAGTTATAAAGGGTCTGTCATGCATTGGTCTACTCAAAGTTTATATGTTCCTTCTGCCCTAACAATGAGAAGCGATATATGTGGGCCCCTCGATGATTTGATGTTAACATTAAAGTATGCGGTCGAGTCCGGACAAATTTGATGTGTTCAATTTCGTAGTCTGATACGGTCATCATAAATCACTATCGGGAAACAAACTTTAAACTTTTGGGATTGACCATATCCATGACCTAGGTTCATAACGGTATCTTGTAGAATGGAGGAATAAATTATCTTTTCTCTAAGGGTCGTCTCGTGATCTTGATCAGAGTTCGGCAGTTGCATTGGATGTTACATTCTCTGCTGATTATTTAAAAGTATAAAACCACACAAAGTTGATGACATGTCAAAGTAGGAGAGTGTTGGAAATAGTGTTCAATGTCATTAACTTGGAAGGTGACTGTAGGTCATTATATGATGCATATTATGCAATGGATCATGTGGTCTGCGCAACAAGTGTTTTGCCTTTATGATTAGATCAAGTGGATGCACGCACGGTGGGAGAAGTAAATTGTTGAAGTGATTTAGAAATGGAGAATATGCAGGGAGTAGCTCAACCAGGTGACATACTGAATGATTACCACAAGTTTCTTTTTGGAAGGATGACATATGGATCATGAAGAGAGCGGTCAAACGCGTAAAGACACACTGTGAGTGGAAGATTGGATTTCATGGGTGTTAGGGTCGTTCCTTCCATTTTAGGTTCTTTTTGAGTCAAAGGAGGACTTGAGCCTCAATGTACCCCCTACGTCTATTAGCGGGAACAACTGTAGAATTCGGTATGTAGAGGTTAATCGTGTGGGGTATGCTAATATTTGTGAAACTATGGAACCAAGTTAATTGTAGCAAGGTTGGGGGATGTTGGAATATTGCAAGGAAATAAAATTTGTGTGGTTAGTACTAGACGGGTCTAGGTCTAGTATATATGTAGATGTTATGGGCTAGACGCATTGAGCAATATAGGGTGGCTCGACGTACTGAGCTGTGACAACCGTCAATAATAGGTCAACAAAGGTCAACGAAAGTCAAAAAAGTCAACTGAGGCATACTTTGGGGCCAACATGTTGTAATGTAAGTCTCATAACCTTAGTATTATATATTCGAATGTTATAATACTACACGCACTAGTTGAAAACAGTTATCGAATGAGCACTATAAATACGTAAAATAAATTACAACAGCGTAGAAATTCGATAAACACACAAATATTATTTTGATAGAAATAATATTCATAACACGATGTATTCGCGAATACGAACCCGTAGATATATAGAACGTCGAAAACGGAGTTCGTATGTGAAAGATACAACGATTAAACCGCTGTGAACGGATAAATGTACACAGGGTTTGGACGAAAAATATAAAATGTGGTGTCTTAAACATCAATTATGAAATAACAATTCATATATTATGGAACGTAATAATATCTAGTATTTAATTTCAAAACCAAATTCAATTTCCTGTAAAATGCCGAAAATCGCGAAATCGGAAGAATCCTGCGCTTAAACGCGTGTTTCAACATCCAACGAGTCATAATTCAATCAAAATAAATGTTTGACAGTGTTTTTATACAAAATAATTATTTAGAACTTCGTTTCGTCAAAAACTCATAAAATTTCACTAAAATGACTTACGATTTTATAAAAACTACTTATTTATATAAGTAGATTGCTATATTTTATAAAACCAACCAACCCACCCTACCCAACCCCCACCCCCAAATCGGCAGCCACCCTTGGGAGAACCAACACATCCCATCAAATTTTGGAACTTCAACTCAAGATCTTAGGATTAGATGCTAGGGTAGATTTTGTGATTAAAATACTCAAAAGTGAGATCCTCCATATCTTGATGAGAGAAGCCTCTTCATTTGAACATCAACCACCAAGCTCTCTTCTCTCTTCCTCTATTTCACTCTCGGCCTCCCTCCCTCAAGATCAAGTTCTTGATTCATCAAGCTTTGCAACATTCTAAGTGGTGAGTTACACTCCTCTTTTGATTCTAAGACTTTCCATACCAAGTTCATCTCTTTTACACACACTAACATCCACCAAAATCCATTGGATATTAGCTTTGTCCAAAGGTCCTAGAGCTCAAATCTTCATCATCTTCAAGAATCTTGCAAGTCTTCTTGGTAAGTCATAATCATCTAGTAGTTAAAGTTCTAAATACCTTCATTTACTCTTTTACACACAAATACTCACGGAGATCCATTGGATAATAGCTTTATCCAAGAGTCCTCCGGGTCCTAGAACCCAATTCTTCACTCTCCTACCAAGAAACCTTAATATCTACCACTCAAGGTGAGTTCATACCCCTCATTTTCACTTTTATCCATGTTTTAGGGGGAGAATACAAGTTTAAACTATAAAAAATGATGTATTATTGTAAAGTTTATGATATAATCTTGGCAAATGCCATGTTTACATGTTATATTCTTGAAATACTAAGAGATCCATGTTAGTCATCTTATTATGAAGTGAATGGCACAAACAAAATACTTGTAGTAAACTTTTATACATTTGTAGCTTAAAGAAACAAGTATTTAGACTTTTACACATATTTGTTACAAATGATGCTATATGGTTTAAGTTATGAGGAAATGGACATAAATGTGTTGTTCATGTGAGTACTTGGCAAAAGATGTAAAAATAAGTGTTTTGTTGAAATAGCCAAGTACACATGATGACACAACTTTTACTCCAAAACTATTATATAAGTAAAAAGGAACGTTATTACGACGTAACTAAGTTTTTCTTGAATGATTAATACCAAAGCAAGTTTGGGTTATTATTTACAAAAATTTGGGTTTTCAAAATGAAGAGGAACATATTATAGTAACAAGTGCTAGAAAAGCCATTTGGGAAAAATTACTATTATTTCCAAAATACGACTAGATTTGAAAATACGTTGCCATCACTTTACTAAAATGACTTATATGAACTCATTATTATGACTTATTACATGATTTCCAAAACTATATTGATATTCACATGTTTAGATGTTTAGATGTAAGAAATGATACATTTCAACTCATTGACAACACTTAGATCTAAATATACCGATACGACGGAAAACAATTGTATAAATTATTAAGGGAATAATTTGCGAAACGAACGATAAAGTACACTAAAAGTTATAATAATAATTATATGAATATATAATTATTAAGTATACTAATTATGATGGATATATTTGGTAATTATCAATACAAAACGGTTTTCATTACGCTACAAATAAGGATATGACATGTGCGTTGGGTAACATTGTGAGACATCGCTTCACGGTACTAAAAGTGTACACATTAAATCCTGGATTATAACCTTAATCATGTATGGCGGGATAGTTGTATATAGATCTATATGGGACTGACAATCCCCACCTATGGTTGTTCGCTACAACTGCGACCGACGGGTCAAGGGTGACAAATGTCTTCACTATTACGACGCCTGAAGAACGTCGTGCCAGGTCACTAGGTCTTAGCAAGGTTATAATAACTCACAAATTAACAACGAACGTCCTTTATTTGGGAAAAATATCTTCAAATGGTTTCACTTAAGTGTGAAACAACGTGTGACACTTTTCAAGGTTTCAAACAAGAGTTATTACTATCTCACAATGAAACAAATATCGCTATCATATTAAGAGAACTTTTTACTACTACACTATGAGATTTCCACTACTACACTAAGAAAGTTTACACCATTTCTCTACGATTTTCATGAAGAAATCACTTGGTTTTATCACTACAAAAACTCTTATGAACTCACCAACGTAATGTTGACACTTGTAAAATTACTTGTATTCTCAGGTAACCGTTAAACAAGAACATGTAAAATCTTTTGGCGAGACGCGAAGACGTTTCCGGTTAATACTTTTGTTGTCATGATGTAATTGAATCGAAACAATACTACTAAACTATGTAACTTTTCAATTATAATGCATGATGGATGTTATTTACTTATATTTGGTTGTATACGATGGTTGTGATACTATGTGCCGTTCCACCCTCCGACGATTCCGCCATCGTGGTTTGGTGGTGTGACAGATTGGTATCAGAGCAATTGTCTATAGCGAACTAAGTATATTCTTCCATGTAAGAAATACAACTATAGATACGGGGACTTATACCTCTCCTAAAATAAAATTCTAAAGCATACAATAATACTTTTAGAATATAATAATAATATTCTTATAAAAGTATACATATACAAACAGAGATAGTATCACAATACAAGAACGTTAGAGTTAAGTTGAAAATTATGATCAGACTTAGCATCATATGTTATCAAATCATGGGAAGACGTAGCCTGATCAACTACGTTTAACTACGGTTTGACCGACATATAACTAAGTGTGGCCATAATGGACAACGAAATAAGAACTCAGGAACCATGCCAAAAGTTACAATATGTAGAATACAAACGTGTTAATAATATTAGTTATTATAAAAAAATTTATAACCTATGTACTTATAGACATTATTTTCGTTATCCTTAGTAGTCATGGCAAACGCTCCAATCGGAGGTGGAGCCTACCCGGCACATGGAGAATACTACTAGGACGGGGAATCAGAAGAGGAAGAACCAGAGGAGATATCGGAGGCGGGGGACCAGTGGGAAGAGGATGATTCCGATGACGAACCTAAGGTCGACAACCCTTGCCCCCTACCCGTAACATGCATGCACCACCACCGACTCTGAGTTTTGAGGATCCAACGCCCACCTGGGTAGAGCGTTTGCAGAGGTGGAGTCACGATCAGGCTAGAGCGACCACCAGCCAAGTCCTCGATTTGACTGCCGCCATAGAATCCATTACCGCCCGTGTTCGACGCCTCGACGAGGCTCACGACCAAACCATGTCAAGAGTGGAAAAACTTTGGTACACTGCGGAGGATTCTAGAGAGGATTTCAGGAATATCTACGGCCGACTGCGGGCTGCTGAGCAAGGGTTGCGAGACACCAAACAGAGATTGCGAAGCACGGAGCTGAAAGTCGAGTGGGCCGTTCGAGAAGTGGCAGAATTGAGGACACAATTAGCCACACTGCAGGGGACCGGAGGATCGGGCTCGCAATGAGTAGTGTTCGCACTACTTAATTTTGATATAGATTAGGAACTTATGAGTAAGCTCTATATGCTACTCATTTTTGTATGTGGGTGCGACCCTACAGTTAAGTGGTTACACTCCGTAGGAACCGTTGTGCCACCCTTCTTAATTTATGTACTGTAGACCTCCACAAAGGTCAATTTTTCTTTCTCAAAGCAAGTAGTGCTACGAAACATTATGATTAACATATTAGTATTTTTATAAAGTACTGTACAAATATCTTGATACATATGCATGGTACTAGAAATGTGCTTATAACTTACGATGAGGAAAGGATAAAACAAACATGTAGCATAAAACGTCGTACCTAGAATAACACCATGCTTATAACGGTCCTTCTGAAAACTGTACCATAACCCTAAACGAACATATTTTCCATATCAACCTCATGCCAATGACCATTAAAAGTTTCGATGTAATTGTTGGCATGGATTGGCTAGATCCTCATAACGCAGACATTATGTGCCACGATAAAGCCATACGACTCAACCTCCCAAACGACGAAACCCTCATAGTACATGGCGTCAAATCAGGAAGGAACCTTCGAATCATCTCATGTTCGAAAGCCCAGAAGTATTCACACAAGAGATACTACGCTTTCTTAGCTCGTGTTGTAGATGAGAAGAAGAAGGTGAAGGAAATTACTAACATACCAGGAGTCCGCGATTTTCCTAACGTGTTCCCAGAAGATCTCTCGGGGGTACCACCAACCCGTCAAGTTGAATTCAGAATTGATCTAATCCCAGGAGCCACCCCCATAGCAAAATCACCGTATAGATTGCCCCTGCCGAGATGCAAGAGCTGTCTAGTCAATTACACGAACTGTTAGAAAAAGGATTCATTCGACCGAGCTTCTCACCATGGGGAGCGCCGGTTTTGTTTGTGAAGAAGAAAGATGGATCCTTCAGAATGTGCATTGATTACCGCGAATTGAACAAGTTAACCGTCAAGAATAGATACCCACTTCCAAGAATTGATGACTTATTCGATCAGTTACAGGGATCCAGTTACTTTTCGAAAATCGATTTGAGGTCCGGTTATCATCAACTTAGAGTTCAAGAAGAAGACATCCCGAAGACGGCGTTTAGAACCCGATATGGTCATTATGAGTTTGTGATAATGCCATTCGGATTAACCAACGCCCCTGCTGTATTCATGGACCTTATGAATCGGGTCTGCAGGCCGTTCCTAGACAAATTCGTGATTGTATTTATCGATGACATATTGATATACTCACGAAGCAAAGAAGAACACGGCCAACACCTACGTTTGATTTTCGAACTACTCATAAAAGAGAAATTGTATGCAAAATTTTCTAAATGCGAATTTTGGATACGAAAAGTAGACTTCTTGGGCCATGTGGTTAGCCAAGAAGGGATCCATGTCGACCCATTCAAAATCAAAGCAATAGAAAACTGGGAGATACCAAGAACCCCGACGGAGATACGTCAGTTTTTGGGTCTTGCTGGTTACTACCGAAGGTTCATTAAAAACTTCTCCAAAATAGCAAAGCCTCTCACAGCACTAACACAGAAAGGTGCCCGCTTCGACTGGGATGACCCTCAAGAGAATGCATTCCAAACACTAAAGCAAATGTTGTGCAGCGCACCAATCCTATCTCTTCTAGAGGGCACGGAAGACTTCGTGGTATACTGTGATGCGTCAAAGCAAGGCTTAGGGTGCGTACTCATGCAAAGAGAGAAAGTTATTGCCTACGCTTCCAGACAACTCAAGCCGCATGAGGCCAACTATACCACGCACGACCTCGAGTTAGGAGCCGTGGTGTTGTCACTAAAGATATGGAGACATTACCTCTTTGGAACGAAGTGTATGATATTCACCGATCATAAAAGCCTGTAGCATATCCTCAACCAGAAGGAGATCAACATGAGGCAACGAAGATGGGTCGAATTACTAAGTGATTACGAGTGCGACATTCGTTATCATCCGGGCAAGGCAAACGTAGTAGCAGATGCTTTGAGCCGGAAGGAGTACTCGGTACGTTGAGTAAAGTCGCTAACGATCACCATACATTCACACCTCCCTACTCAAAGCAGGGATGCCCAGCTTGAAGCCCTGAAACCAGAGAACGTCACTCATGAGGCTCTTCGTGGGATGGACAAAAGTTCCAAACTCAGAGAGGATGGCACACGGTATTTCATGAACCGAATCTGGACGCCAAGGTTCGGTGGGTTCAGAGAGTTGGTTATGGAAGAAGCCCACAAGACAAAGTACTCCGTCCATCCTGGGTCGGATAAGATGTATCTTGACCTAAAGAAGTTCTACCGGTGGCCTAACATGAAAGCAGAAATAGCCACCTTTGTGAGCAAGTGCTTAACCTGTGCAAAGGTCAAGGTAGAATACCAGAAGCCCTCGGGTCTGTTGCAACAGCCGGAAATACCCGAGTGGAAGTGGGAGCGGATCACCATGGATTTCATAACAAAATTACCCAGAACGACTGGTGGGCATGACACCATTTGGGTGATCGTAGATCGATTAAAAAAATCTGCGCACTTTCTACCAATCAAGGAGACTGATAAGATGGAAAAGCTGACGAGGGTTTACCTCAAAGAAATTCTAAAATTGCATGGTGTGCCAATATCAATTATCTCGGATAGAGATAGCCGATTCACTTCGCGCTTTTGGCAATCATTGCAAGAAGCCATGGGAACCAGACTCGATATGAGTACAGCCTACCATCCGCAGACAGACGGCCAAAGTGAACGAACCATCCAGACACTGGAAGACATGCTTCGTGCCTGTGTTATAGACTTTGGCAAAGCATGGGACGTTCACTTGCCACTTATTGAATTCTCCTACAACAACAGTTACCACACTAGCATCAAGGCCGCTCCATTCGAAGCATTGTACGGGCGCAAATGCAGATCACCCTTGTGTTGGGCCGAGGTCGGCGACACACAGCTAGTCAAAGGTCAAGTGACAAACAGCACCCTCACCGGGCCAGAAATCATTCGAGAAACAACGGAAAAGATCGTCCAAATCCGAGGACGATTGAAGGCCTCCTGTGATCGACAGAAAAGCTATGCAGACAGAAGGCGTAAGCCGTTAGAATTCCAAGTGGGTAACCTAGTCATGTTAAAGGTCTCCCCTTGGAAAGGAATGGTACGCTTCGGCAAGAGAGGAAAACTTAACCCAAGGTGCATTGGACCATTCAAAATCCTAGCAAGGATCGGTCCTGTAGCCTACAAACTCCAGCTACCCCAAGAGTTGAGCAAGGTACACATCACCTTCCATGTGTCAAATCTCAAGAAGTGCTTATCTGATGAGACCCTGATTATTCCACTTGACAAAATCAAAGTCAATGAAAACCTACATTTCGTAGAGGAGCCAATGGAGATCATGGATAGGGAAATCAAAAGAACCAAACAAAGCCGTATCCCGATAGTAAAGGTTCGCTGGAACTCCAAGCGAGGACCTGAGTTTACTTGGGAGCGCGGGGATCAGATGAAACAGAAATACCCACAACTGTTCCCAGAGAGCCCTGCGACCAATACCTAAAACTAAATTTCGGGACGAAATTTCCTCTAACGGGGGGATGATGTGACAACCGTCAATAATAGGTCAACAAAGGTCAACGAAAGTCAACAAAGTCAACTGAGGCATACTTTGGGGCCAACATGTTGTAATGTAAGTCTCATAACCTTAGTATTATATATTCGAATGTAATAATACTACACGCACTAGTTGAAAACAGTTATCGAATGAGCACTATAAATACGTAAAATAAATTACAACAGCGTAGAAATTCGATAAACACACAAATATTATTTTGATAGAAATAATATTCATAACACAATGTATTCGCGAATACGAACCCGTAGATATATAGAACGTCGAAAACGGAGTTCGTATGTGAAAGATACAACGATTAAACCGCTGTGAACGGATAAATGTACACAGGGTTTGGACGAAAAATACAAAATGTGGTGTCTTAAACATCAATTATGAAATAACAATTCATATATTATAGAAACGTAATAATATCTAGTATTTAATTTCAAAGCCAAATTCAATTTCCGGTAAAATGCCGAAAATCGCGAAATCGGAAGAATACTGCGCTTAAACGCGTGTTTCAACATCCAACGAGTCATAATTCAATCAAAATAAATGTTCGACAATGTTTTTATACAAAATAATTAATTAGAATTTCGTTTCGTCAAAAACTCATAAAATTTCACTAAAATGACTTACGATTTTATAAAAACTACTTATTTATATAAGTAGATTGCTATATTTTATAAAACCAACCCACCCTACCCCACCCCCACCCCCAAATCGGCAGCCACCCTTGGGAGAACCAGCACATCCCATCAAATTTTGGAACTTCAACGCAAGATCTTAGGATTAGATGCTAGGGTAGATTTTGTGATTAAAATACTCAAAAGTGAGATCCACCATATCTTGATGAGAGAAGCCTCTTCATTTGAACATCAACCACCAAGCTCTCTTCTCTCTTCCGCTCTTTCACTCTCGGCCTCCCTCCCTCAAGATCAAGTTCTTGATTCATCAAGCTTTGCAACATTCTAAGTGGTGAGTTACACTCCTCTTTTGATTCTAAGACTTTCCATACCAAGTTCATCTCTTTTACACACACTAACATCCACCAAAATCCATTGGATATTAGCTTTGTCCAAAGGTCCTAGAGCTCAAATCTTCATCATCTTCAAGAATCTTGCAAGTCCTCTTGGTAAGTCATAATCATCTAGTAGTTAAAGTTCTAAATACCTTCATTTACTCTTTTACACACAAATACTCACGGAGATCCATTGGATAATAGCTTTGTCCAAGAGTCCTCCGGGTCCTAGAACCCAATTCTTCACTCTCCTACCAAGAAACCTTAAGATCTACCACTCAATGTGAGTTCATACCCCTCATTTTCACTTTTATCCATGTTTTAGGGGGAGAATACAAGTTTAAACTATAAAAAATGATGTATTATTGTAAAGTTTATGATATAATCTTGGCAAATGCTATGTTTACATGTTATATTCTTGAAATACTAAGAGATCCATGTTAGTCATCTTATTATGAAGTGAATGGCACAAACAAAATACTTGTAGTAAACTTTTATACATTTGTAGCTTAAAGAAACAAGTATTTAGACTTTTACACATATTTGTTACAAGTGATGCTATATGGTTTAAGTTATGAGGAAATGGACATAAATGTGTTGTTCATGTGAGTAACTGGCAAAAGATGTAAAAATAAGTGTTTTGTTGAAATAGCCAAGTACACATGATGACACAACTTTTACTCCAAAACTATTATATAAGTAAAAAGGAACGTTATTACGACGTAACTAAGTTTTTCTTGAATGATTAACACCAAGGTAAGTTTGGGGTTATTATTTACAAAAAGTTGGGTTTTCAAAATGAAGAGGAACATATTATAGTAACAAGTGCTAGAAAAGCCATTTGGAAAAAATTACTATTATTTCCAAAATACGACGAGATTTGAAAATACGTTGCCATCACTTTACTAAAATGACTTATATGAACTCATCATTATGACTTATTACATGATTTCCAAAAGTATCTTGATATTCACATGTTTAGATGTTTAGATGTAAGAAATGATACATTTCAACTCATTGACAACACTTAGATCTAAATATACCGATACGACGGAAAACAATTGTATAAATTATTAAGGGAATAATTTGCGAAACGAACGATAAAGTACACTAAAAGTTATAATAATAATTATATGAATATATAATTATTAAGTATACTAATTATGATGGATATATTTGGTAATTATCAATACAAAATGGTTTTCATTACGCTAGAAATAAGGATATGACATGTGCGTTGGGTAACATTGTGAGACATCGCTTCACGGTACTAAAAGTGTACACATTAAATCCTGGATTATAACCTTAATCATGTATGGCGGGATAGTTGTATATAGATCTATATGGGACTGACAATCCCCACCTATGGTTGTTCGCTACAACTACGACCGACGGGTCAAGGGTGACAAATGTCTTCACTATTACGACGCCTGAAGAATGTCGTGCCAGGTCATTAGGTCTTAGCAAGGTTATAATAACTCACAAATTAACAACGAACGTCCTTTATTTGGGAAAAATATCTTCAAATGGTTTCACTTAAGTGTGAAACAACGTGTGACACTTTTCAAGGTTTCAAACAAGAGTTTTTACTATCTCACAATGAAACAAATATCGCTATCATATTAAGAGAACTTTTTACTACTACACTATGAGATTTCCACTACTACACTAAGAAAGTTTACACCAATTCTCTACGATTTTCATGAAGAAATCACTTGGTTTTATCACTACAAAAACTCTTATGAACTCACCAACGTAATGTTGACACTTGTAAAATTACTTGTATTCTTAGGTAACCGTTAAACAAGAACAGGTAAAATCTTTTGGCGAGACGCGAAGACGTTTCCGGTTAATACTTTTGTTGTCATGATGTAATTGAATCGAAACAATATTACTAAACTATGTAACTTTTCAATTATAATGCATGATGGATGTTATTTACTTATGTTTGGTTGTATACGATGGTTGTGATACTATGTGCCGTTCCACCCTCCGACGATTCCGCCATCGTGGTTTGGGGGTGTGACAGAGCAATATAGGATGGCTCGACGTGCTGAGCAATATACGGTGGCTCCACGTACTAAGCAATATAGGGTGGCTCGACGTACTAAGTAATATAGGATGGCTCGATGTATTGAGCAATATAGGGTGGCTCGACGTACTAAGTATTATAGGATGGCTCGACGTATTGAGCAATATAGGGTGGCTTGACGTACTTGTTGGAAATAGTGTCCAATGTCATTAACTTGTGGTGATATTTCTAGTAATAGCAGGGTCCTTTTGGGTTGCCCTCACGACCCAATAAAAACAAACATTAGCAAAAATATAGAGGATTGATTAGTTTATCATATTATTGAGAAATAAATGAATGAAAAACTGAATCAACAATTAATTGATAAATATTGGAATTTGTAAAGTCTAGATTTGGCATGAACGCGGAATAAGAACTCCATAAACACTCAAGAACAATATGCAACGAGTCAAATGATTCATATAAATGTGAAATATTACAAAGATTAGGCTCCTAGGTATAATAACCGAGCACTACAAATACGCTCAATCTCTCACATTATGAGCTCTCACCTAATAATGAATAATACAATGACCATAAATAGACAAGCTACATAGCTAGGTCAAAACCCTAATACCCACATGTTATAGTGGGCCTTCTAAGATCGCAAGTCATTAGCCCATGGAAAGCTTTGTACCCTAACAATCTCCCCCTCGAAACTTGGAATGAATAACCCGATTTTAAGTACAAAATCGAGCGACTAGCGAATCCGAAGCTAATAGTGACGCAATGTGTAGAAGTGAATCCTCGAATCTCAATACATCGGTAGACTACAATCACGAGTCCCTGGGATAGTGGCATGAATAAGAACCGTGCAATAGAGGATGTCCAAACTCAAGCAACCAAAAGTAATCCCCAAGATAAGCATAAGCGCATGCCCATCATGAAAATCCACTTCGAGATCAAAATCCGAATTGCCTCATAATCGTGAAAAAACTCCCTTTATTAGTGACACCGGACTCCAAAGATGTAATCATGAAGTAATCCGCCAAAAAATAATCATTGAAAACGTCATGTAATAATCTAAAAACTGAATTTTCCGCCAAACTCGATCAAGAAAAACCGAAGTCGAGAGTCAATAACGCCAATGTCATCACATCGAATAAACGTCAAAGTATATCGAGACTGAAAATAATGCTCAACATCGATAAAACTCTCACGTGCTTCGCTAAGAATCGTCTCTTCGGAAGATTACAATCTGAATCTCGAATGATTATGCTTAATTCTACCGCTTTTTATGATCTAAACAAAAAATCAAACATCGTGTGCGCATGAGAATGTGCTTGAAAGGTGTAAAAATGATGACCTCCCCCTTGACATGTAGATAAAATGATAATGACCGAATCAAACGGATCAAAGTGGATAAAATGCAAGAGATAGAGCTCTGAGTTGCAAAAACACAACGAGCATATGTAATGAAACTCGTATCCAACTCGATCAAGCACCAAAAAAACCAAAAATGTGACTTCGCTGATAAACAAAAATCCCAAACATCGGACGAATAAAGGTCCAGAATCACCGATCCGAAGTCATGTGGCATGTGTTTCGAAGCGATTAATAAGAAGTTCCAAAAAAATATTCTTCAAATGCTGAACTTCAAAAACATTAAATTGCAGCTTCGGAACTGAATTGAACAAATATTCATAACACCGATGGCCCAAGATAGCAATGTTCAAAACTGATTTGGTTCAGCCTCGATGATATGCAAGACTAAACTTTGAGACGTCAAGCTTCAAATACTAGTAGAAACGGCCCAAACTTTATTTCGTCATCCATCGGTGGCAACTGGCAAATCCATGTTGTCGCATTGGTAATTAAAGCCCACTGCGGAAGTTCTAGACCCAACTTCAAAATACGTGAGTAATGTGAGGATCGATCTAGGATAAAATGGTGAATCACAAATTTGCTTTATCACCCAAATTATCTTGGAACAAAATTAGCCACGTCTCAAAAGTTTGACTTTTGACTCACTTGATTCCACCGTTCAAACTCATTTGATCTTTTTCTCCACTAAACCCATGAATACCACTTTATTCCTTCTTCCCTGTCACTTTCCTTCTCCACGAAAAATCCTTTCTTTCACTACCGGCGAAGACAACAGTCCTCCGATTCATCCTCGCCACTGATCTCATCTTGATCGGTGAAGCCATCTGTTCACCAGAAGCCATCAACTTCCTTTATCCGAATTTCTTTTTCTTCATTGCTGAATCATCCGAAGTTCAGAGATTAACCATCGCCCGAAGGCAATTTAGATTTCGCCTACAGATTCTTCCCTTTTCCATGGATTATCAAATTTGCTATTGACTCTTCCAGTTAATCGATTGCAATGTGTATCCTTATCATAGTTTTCTTCGATACCATCGCAATCTATGCCTTCGCCTATCAAAAATCATCACCCGTTTCACATTGTCATTCTTTGATTCCTTCGATTGCATTTGTTTCGCACTCAACGAACGTTTCTTTCTGCAAACACTTCCCATTTCACGATGATTCTGAAATTGACCCAATGACGTCGAATTGTTGCACATCGTATTCACTCTCTCCCTTTTCCATCGGAAAGTCAGAACCCCAAATCGCAGAATCACAAACACCATTTGTACACAAATTGGCGGAACAATTTGGATCAACTGGGTTTTCGTCAAAATTTTACCGTCAAGATCAAGAATTTGCAATCTCCGATTGAGTATTCTGAATAACTTGTTGATTGAAAATCGGCCAATAGGTATCATCTGCGCTTGTTTTCGTATTTCATCCTTGACATCTCTGTTTTATCACAACTATGGTTCCTCGATATTCAACTGGTAGATAGATCAATTGTCAGATCTGAATAAATTGAAGAAAAACGAATTTGTGCAACAGGAGTGAATGTTCTGAACGGATTTATTGATTTACAAATCCAGACCAACCAATGATTAAACAAGAAAATAAATTATAAAAACTGATATCAACGTCGGAAATCATTGCACCGATTTGAGTCAAACAAGAACGATATAACAACAGTGAATTTGAATTTGTGAATTGGGTTCAGATTTAAATTGTACTGAACTATTCAATAAATGATCAATCCAAAAATCAAGTAAAGGATCTATGAATATGATGTACAGTAGCAAAAAAAGTTTGCATGAGAATTTTCATTATGAACAGTGACGTGATTGATAAGTTTGGAGAGACTCGCTCAATAAATTGAACTTGAATGAATATGAATAAAATTGACAAATCGAGATCATCCCTTGAACGAATCGCTTAAATCTTCAAGGTACCGTCCTGATACCAATTCTAAAGTCCGGATTTGGCATGAAAGCGGAATAAGAACACCATAAACACATAAGAACAATATGCAATGAGTCGAATGATTCATATAAATGTGAAAGATTACAAAGATTAGGTTCCTAGGGTATAAAACCCGAGCACTATAAATACGCTCAATATGTCACATTGTATGCTCTCACCTAATAATGAATAATACTATATAGCTAGGTCAAAACCCTATGACACATGTCGTAGTGGGCCTTCCAAGCCTGCAAGTTATCAGCTCATAGAAAACTTTGTACCCTAACATAATTAATTTATAGAAATTAATTAGAATCACTAGATTCTAATTAATTAAATGTTTAATTCATATAAACAAGTCCAGGGGGCGGCTGTAAAAAAGCTCTTTAAGTTGTGAACCCTAGGATCCTTCCGGTATAAATAAAGGCCTTGGGGTCAAACCCTATACATCCCAAACCCCCCAAGGAGCCGCCAACTCCTTCCCTTCTCCCTACCCTCTCCTTTGTCGATTTCAATACCCTTCTCCAAGGGTTTTTGGATCGATTTTTAAGCCAGAAATGAGTCTGTCTATTTGTTCTTCTAGTGTTCTTAGGTGTGAATCATTAGAGGGATTCTTGTTTGGATCCTTACATCGAAACAGATGAATTAAATAATAATTCATCTCGTAGTGATGCAATTGCCATGAACAATCTGCTTGGTTTATAGGATTTGATTTGGTTTGTCTTCCGCTCCATGAATGTTATTGTTATTCTGTTCAAATCCCAAAAGTATTGAGCAACGTAGGTTGGCTTGACGCACTAAGGAATGTGGTACAGAATGGGGATGCCCAGCAAGACGCACTAAGTCCATATTCATGGCTCGACGTATAGAGTATGCGCGGCTTGGAGTGCTGAGCGCAAAGGCACGACTCAGTGTACATTGTGGAGTAGACTATTGATTATGATGTACAAAGAAGGCGTGGGAACCTTATCTGTTGGAGTAATAAGCAAGAATTACGACTTAAGAGTCATATGATAGATTGTGGCGTTTTGACCGAGAGGCGTTAGAGTTGAATTTCGTCCCCTTATAAGTGTGGGAGAGTTGAAACACCTCGTTTCCCGGTACTCCCGAAAAATCCGATTTTAATTATTATAATGCTTAAATTATACTGAAATAAGAAATATATAAATAAAAAATCATAATATAAACCTATATATCAAATTATATGGTTGGGGGTAGAAATTTTCAGCATATGAAAATAGTCTTAAAGATTAAATGTGGTACTAAGGCTAAAGGTGGAAGCATGCCATTCTTGAGGGACTAATTGTGCCATGCAACAAAAGTTGCATGGCTTATTAATTGTTTAATTGTGCGGTCGAGAAGGAGCATTGTGCGGCTGAGTTATGTTGTGATAGGTGTGCGTCAATTAAACCCTAGCTACCGTATAGTTTTTCCTCGTTTTCTCATGCTATCTCTTGTGCTCTCTCTCTCTCTCTCACTCGTTTTGCTCCCAAGTTGTGATCTTCGACTCTCGTCCTTGCTTTTCTTGTGCGGTTGAGTGAATTGCTTCTAATCCTTTTCATACAGCTAGGTGTTGAGGGTGCCATAGGAAGTGTGCGGCCGAGTGAATAAATTTTCCAACCTCCTTGTGCGGCAGAGTGTGAGATCCGTCCCAAATGTTGTGCGGTCGAGTATAAGTAGCATGCAAGTTGTGAATTACCCAAGTTTGTGGAGTAGAGAAGCTCATTTGACGTATTCGTGTGCCTGTCAACAAGACGAGATCCAAGGGAGAGAGTCGTCACCGAGTAGAGCTTGTAGGGATGGCTAAAATCGTTGCACCATTTGTTATGATTACTTCCTCCATTCTCCTTGTTTCATTGTCGTAAACATCACCACCAACACAACCCCATGATAGGTTGTGTGTGTGTGTGTGTGTGTGTGTGTGTGTGTCAATGAAGCATACGGTGATTTCCATGAGTACTGTCTAGAATTTTGAGGGTAATCATGATGCTTATGGTTTCGTGTGGTTTAGGGATTGTTGACTCTAGTCGTTGCGACACATCACACACCATTTGTGTGTGCTGGTGTGTGTGTGTATGTGAGAATGTATATGTACGTTTATGAGATGAAGCATTGTTATAGAACTTCTGAATTTTTGAGTTCCTTTTAAGTCCTTTCAGACCCTAAGGGTCCTAATAGAGGTCTTAATGGTTTACAGTTGAAAACCCTAAACCCTAGTGTATTATGGGAAGATGCATATTCACTAATTTTCGATCGGTATTGTATAAATCATATTAAATAGTGTGAAGTTCCATTTGTTGGTTATATGTCCATCGTTATAACAAGTTGGTAATATTACTATAAATAGTAGGGTACTTTTGGGTTACACGCAAGAGACAATTTAGCTAAAAGAGATCGAAAAATAAACTTGAGGAGTTAAGTTTATTAATATACCAAAGTAAAGGTTTATTAATTAGAAACTAATAAGGATAAAGGACCAAAGTGAAATTATCAACAATTTGAATTTCAAATAGTCATTATCTACAAGGTAGGGGATAAGGATGAGTAGCACTATAACTACTACCCTAGATCTGAGTTGTATTTCATCTGAAAACCCTAAATTCGTCACCCTCCTCCCCACCCTCGGTATACAGCCCATTTCTTCAAAAACCCTAACTATTACGTGCTAAAACTTCAAGCAAATATATATACTACATCAACGGGTGTTGAATCGTTGTCTTGGGTGCGATTACATTAGAGGAGTTCTACTTTGGGCTTTCATCATCCTAACAAGGTCAGATCTGATCTTAAAATGTATTTCTTGAACTCTCTTGATTTTTTACAGTTAAAAAAGTGTGCGTGATTCTGTGATCCTGGTTGAATACGATTTTAGATTTTTTGTTTCCGCTGCGTTTGTTTTATGCTATCGTATTCCAACACCATTTAAGTCAAGCCTTCTGTCCATGAATTTGTAGTTGAGTCTAGTTTTTTTCCCTTAAAAGGGTCTTAATATATTCACACCTAAGTTGTGTGGAATTGCCCATTTCCAAGGATTGGTTCACAATTTTCAAATTTGTCTTCTGTCTTTGAAAATTCACCATAAATTGTACAAGAGTCGTTTAGGGGTGATACTAGTGGCCCTAGGTCAAGATAAGTGTCTAGTTAGCTCAAACCAAATTTCAGAGCCCGATAGTTAGTCCATTAGGAGCTCGGATTGATTATTTGGAGTTTGGTTCAGCTAAGTGTCTAATATGTTGACTCAACTTGTGGATTTTACTCTGACCTCTTGGAGAGTGAAAATGACTTGAGCCAACAGCCTAAGGTTTCTATATGAGTCTAGTTTATACTTGATTTTCCCTAAATTATGGAAGACCCTTACTAGGTTGAAAGTGGCAATATTTGAAACTTGGTCCAGGCCTGGACAATTTTGTATACCCGATCTTGGTAAATTCTTGGAGAATAGAAGGAATATAGTTGGGGGATGTTCCTTACATATTTGAAATCCTTAATTTATGAAATAAAAGACGGTGCATTAATATCCTAAAGTGGTTAGGTTTAGGGTGAGCTTAACGGGGTATCATCAGATTCCCTAGGTGGGGCTAAAAGTTGAATTATAACCTAATAATAAGAAAGTAACATTGTGAGTATCTATTTACAGTAAGGTTAGTTAGTATACTTGGTGGTAACTTATTGTACCTTATAGGGATATAAGGTGTTCTAGTGGAGCCCAATTGGGCTCCCACTTGCTTTATTCATAATAAAGTCTTTTCAAGAAACACGGCTTTTCGAGCTATAAAATCTCGGTTTAATTTCTTCTTTCTTAAAAAAGTAATAACCCTTGGTTTCTTTTGGATAACCCACAAAGATACACTTTTGAGATCTGGGTTCAAGCTTGTTAGAAGTCTCTACTTTAACATGAGCTTCACAACCCCAAATCCTTAAGTAAGACATTGGTGGAACCTTTCCATGCCATAACTTGTATGGTGTCTTATTAACCTTTTTAGGTGGGACCATAATACACGGGCAGCGGTTTCGAGGACATATCCCCAGAACGAATGAGGATGGGAAGTATGACTCATCATCGATCGTATCATATCAAGTAAGGTATGATTTCTCTTTTCGGAAACACCATTATGATGTGGCGTTCCAGGTGGAGATAGTTGTGACACTATGCCACAATTCTTGAGATGTTCATCAAACTCATAACTTTGATATTCACCACCACGATCTGATCGTATGGCTTTAATCATTTTACCTAACTGGTTTTGTACTTCATTTTGGAATACTTTGAAGATTTCAAAAGCTTCATGTTTGTGTTTCATGAGATACACATATCCAAATCTATTGAAGCCACCCGTAAATGTAATGAAGTATCTTTTACTGCTTCTGGTCATTGTCCTAAAAGGTCCACATACATCAGTATGTATGAGTCCCAATGGATCAGAAGCCCTTTCACCAAGACCGGTAAAAGGAGCTTTGGTCATCTTGCCACATAGACAAGACTCGCATACATCAAAAGACTCTGAGCCAGTTGATTCTAAGATTCCATCTTTTGAAGCTTAGCGATGCGAGTTTTGTTTATGTGACCAAGTCGACAATGCCACAAATAAGTTTTATTAAAGTCCGACTTTGTTTTCTTATTTGTTAAGTTGTAAATTGAATTATCTTTGTTGTATGAACCGTTTAGATCAATCTCATGTATTCCATTATTGAGACAAGTCACAAAATAGAATATAATATCTTTAAACACAGAAATGTTTCCAGAATGAAAGTCAAATTCATAACGGAAACCTTGTTCATACAAACGGAAAGTAGAGATAATATTCCTAGTTATACTAGGTACATAACAACAATTTCTCAATAAAAGATAAAGCCCATTTGGAAGTAGGAGATGACATTGGCCTATGGCCTTGATAGCTACTCGAGTGCCATTTCCTACATGCAATTCCAAATCGCCATCTCGGAGTTCTCTAATATTCCTTAGTCACTACAAATCATTGCAGATGTTAGTACCACTTCCGGTATCGAATACCCAAGAATTAGTACGGAATGCATATAATTCAATTACATATATACATGAGGTGCCAATCTTATCGACCTTGTTTTTCTTAACTTCCTCTAGATATTTGGGACAGTTGCGTTTCCAATGCCCCTTTTCGTTGCAGTGAAAGCAATCAGCGTCAGCTACCGGCTTAGGCTTTTGAGAAGGGTTGGTGGAACGAGGCTTCCATTTACCCTTTCTTTTGTCCTTCTTAAGGACCTTGCCTTTTCCCTTCCCGGTAACATTACCAGTTTTCTTCTTAGAGATTTGACCCTCGCAGATCATCAACACTTGATTCCCGGCTTTCTTGATGTTGCCTTCAACATTTTTGAGCATTGAATGAAGCTCTTTAATGCTCCTTTGCCAATCATTCATATTAAAGTTCAATACAAATTGATTGAATGATTTTGGAAAAGAGGCAAGGATCACATCCGTTGCTAACTCATCACCAAATGGGAAACCAAGGCGGGCAAGCTGCTCAGTGTAAGCTTTCATCTTGAGTACATGAGCACTTACAGAAGAACCCTCGGCTATTTTGCAACCTATGAAAGCATTCAAGGTCTCAAACCTTTCTTTTTTAGCCTGAACCTGAAACATAATTTTCAGTTGTTGGATCATATCAAGCGCTTCATGAAACTCAAAAGTTTTCTGAAGTTCAGGAGACATAGTGGCAAGCATAATGCAAGCCACCTCGAGCGAATCATTGACATGTTTCGTTCGAGCGTCCTTCAGTTGCTTAGAGGCATTTGCGGGGAGTTTTTTTGGGATAGGTTCATCAAGGACATAGTCCTTTTTCTCAAGCTTGAGGACAATCCTCAGCTGTCGGAACCAATCAAGATAGTTGGGTCCGGTCAATTTTTCTTTATCGAGGATAGATCAAATTGTGAGAGAGTAGGAGGTAACAGACGGGGTTGTCATCTACAAAATAATAAGATTCATTTTAATATCTTCGATATATTTATTTTAATATTAATTACCCTTTGAATTAAGATTGAAAAGCTAAGATCCACATCACACATAATCATTTGAGGCGGTGACCCATAACACAAGTGATTATGTTGATCGGTAGGTTACGATAACCAATTACATCTCATATGTAACTCTTAGAATTTTATGGGATTCAAAAAACATCTTATGTTAAATGACATGTTAATCCCATCTATGCCTCAAGTCTCTCATGCTTAGGTGACCTTTATCAAAAGGTCACATAAGATTCTTGATCAAATCATCCAACTTAAAAATCTTGTGAATTATACTTTACCAACGGTTGGGTGACCTTTATCACATTAGAAAAAATAAAACACCTTGGCCATCATAGGACAATGCAAATAGACAAGGTGACCCAAGAATCTACAAGAATTTCACAATGATGCACAATTGATTTTATAAGTGGATTGCATAGATTTGAAGTTTTTTCAGAATAAGGGCTTTATAAACGTCTTATTATTCTAGCATTTTAAAACGTTTTGTATCATGAATATTTAATGCATTAATATTCCATGGTACATTATTTGAGGTTCCAAAAATCAATATCTTATATTCGATGTTCGTTTGTTAAAATTAATATCCAATATTATGTTTGTCGTTAGTTTGCCGTTATAAAGATAGGAACCAATTTTTAACTTTTTAATAAAACTTCCTTTTATTATAAAGTTACGGAGTCTAGATTTAGTTTAAAACATTTTAAACATTTTTAAATTTTCAAAATTTTGGCTATTTGAAGAGTTTCAAAAATTAAAACTCCTTTTAATAAAAACTCAATTTTATACGTCTTATGTAGAAATTTTATTATTTAAAATTCTAAACCCCAACTTGATGTTATTCTTGATAAAATATCTTTTTGCATGGAAAACATGTTTTAAATCATACAACATTATATAACAAAAAAAAAAAATAATAAACATCACAAGCATGCATCACAAAAGTGTATAAACAAAGCCATTTTCTAACTACAATTATTGTGAGCCATCACAACAATTATTAAGTCATTTCCTAAAGGACTTAATAAGGACACTTCAAGAGTCTTCAAAACCACCATGTCTTGAAAAGGTCTTCCTAGCTCCATCTTGTTACATTTTGTAAAAATAAACAAACTAGTGTAAACTAATCTATTACATACAAAATGAACAAAAAATGAAATAAAAGGTATTTATCTATTACATCATCTTATGAATGAATAAATAACAACCACAAATGTCCTAATGAATTGTTTATACACAATATCATCATATGAAATAAACAACACTTTGTTTTTTCTAAGGCAACTTTTATATAACCAAAATGCATGGAAAAATGGTTATATAAAAAGTAAACAATTTTAAAACGACGAATTGCCAAAGCAAACAAGTATGGTTATTTCTTAGCCAAAAGAAGTCCATCGTTGTTTTCCAAAAACCAAAGATTATCAAACATAATAAATCATTCTTACATATAAAATATGGCTCTGATAATACTGATGGATTTTGATAAATAAAATAGAGCGTTTTACGCTAAGACGGCAACGAAAGCTTTTTAAAATAACTAGTTTATTTTAGACCATTTTAAACAAAACCATCAAGGATCCATTTACATGGGTAATAATGATATTTAAACATATATAGGATGTTTTAAAGAAATAACCTTTGAAGCCTTTGAACCCTCTTGGTATTGGGGTGTTGAAGTAGATGGCAAAAAATCAAGAAGCTTGATCTCTCTACAAGTGTCCACCACCAAGGTAAAGGCACTTTAAATGCTAGTTCCTTCTTGTAAAATGAACTTCTTAAGCCTTTAAGTACTTAACAAATTAAGCACTAAAGGAGAAGTGCTTCTACACTCTCAAACTTGGAACAAACTTCACAAAAGGAATAGAGTAGAGGGAGAGAAAGAGTTCCCACATTTTTTAGAGTATATGAGAGAAAAACTTGATGCAAACTTTGCATCTCACTCTATTTTATGCTAAAAAGTGAGTACCATGACCCATACTATCATTAAATGCAAAAGATATCATCTTACACAAGGTAGGTGTGTAATTATGGTGAAAAAGGACAAGAGTGTCCAACACTCTTCCTTTAGAAACTAACTAAATCTAGTTATATCTTAATGTAACCCAAAGTGTCCAAAACTTTGTACATGACTTAATATATCATACCATATGATATAATTATTAGTTTAACTCCTTATAATTATTATTTTCACAAAACAATAATTATTCTCTAATTAAATACAAGAGTTGAATTTATTTACTAATTATCAAATACTTAATAAATATTCAATAAGTACCAACATGATACGGTGTGACCCTATAGGATCATATGTAATTAGCAATATTATTTCATAATGATTCTTGAGCATATAGATCCAAAATGGATTAAATCTAATAAAAATGATGTTGAAACTAGACTCAAGGTCAAGACCATAGGACCTTACCTCAAGTCATTTTCATTTTCCATTTGCAAATGAAAAATCCACCAAATCACCACAACTTACAAAAACAGACGCAGGACCTACCCTCAAAGATATTAACCAAGAATAAGAATCAGAAGGACTTAGCTTCTGAAATTTAGTGAGAAGAAACTATACACACACACCAAACGTTTCCCACTGACCTTGTCCCCAAAAGATTCGCCTACAGTCATTTATGAATTTTACAAGATAGGTGCCACTGTACAGTGCACCCCTGGACCAGTCAGTGGAAATTGCAACTCTCACATAACTTAGGGTTCGAGTTAGTCCAAGGACTTCTGGACCAATAAACTAGACACTTAGACCATTTCACAAAGGTATGATTCACCCCAAAAGACCAACCATACGATTTTATACAATTTTTACAAGCTGCCCCGAAAAACAGAAAAGTTCCAAAACCACATAAAATGATACTAGGGTTAGGGTTTGCACCCGCCTAACCAATTAAGACAAGCCATTAAGACACACTAGGGTCAGAATCAAGTCTAAGAATACTTCACAATCAGAAACTCTAGGTATAATAAGATCATTTGAACCATGCACACCAAGAACACCCACATACATACCATAATATGCATGGATGTAACACTTCTCTAGAACAAAACATAAGGACCTCAAGATGTTAAAGGTAGAAGAAGCACCATCATACATACACACACACACACACCCACCTCACGATAGAGGTGTGGTGGTGATGATGAAAGTCACGATCTAAACAAAGATAGAAGAGTATAAGTTACCTTGATACACCACACGAGATTATCAGCCTTACTCCACTTGATTCCTTGGCAAGAGTTCACCTCCTTCACGATCTGGAGCATACCCACACCACGACCCATCCTTCATAGCTCACGGCAGCAGCAACAGTGGACAGCGGGAAGGAAAAGAAAACGAGAAGGGCTATCCTCGGCAGCAGCAACAGAAGAAAGAACGAGAGGTAGAGAGAGAAGGCAAGAAGGGGATCACGACTTGGGGTAGGGTACGGCTGGACAGTCAAAACCGAGAGCCCTAAGGCGCTCTTCCCTTTTACATACGCAGCCCACACAAGAAAATGGAAAGGAAACATGCATTTTGAGCTTTGACACTTACACCCCTTCAAGTTTGGTCTAATAATTTCTATTAACCCATGCAACATTTAAATGGCAATTTAAGTTTGGTTTGCTGACAATATCTACCCTCCAAATTATATTCAAACTCATTATTGATATATCCACCATAACATTAATAATAATAATTATTATTCTTTTTATATATTTACATTATTATTATTTTTCGCTAAAATCATAAATTCGCAAATTTCGAACACACCGGAAAACGGGGGGTTACAACTCTCCCCTTCTTAAATTAAATTTCGTCCTCAAAATTCAACCCTGCCACCTCTAGGTCGAGATGCCACAAAACCGTCATAGGATTCATAGATCTGAAACGGTTCCTTCTTTGCACTAACAGATAGGGTCCTACCTCTTCTTACATACGACATTTCGTGAAATGGTATACCAATACTACAACTAGCAACCACCAACGAATGCGAAAACTCTACTTTATTTCACTTGCCACTCCAGCTTCATCCATGACCAGCAACAACCTTCTATTAGAAAGACGTGTACATTAAAATAATCACTAAACTACACCACTATATACATGAGTCGTACACCCCCATTCTGGCAATTCTAACTGTGCCAAAAAGCTCAATTCCACTTCTCAAAGTCGCACTCGTCGACTTGACTGGCTCCCCCACTTAGATTGTATATAACACTTCTCGAAGCCTCGACAACTCCTAAGTAAGCACACTTTACTATCACCTCCCACTTCTTCAACTCTTTGGAGAATGTAAAGTAAGCCTACCTTACCAACCCAACAACTCGCATCGAAGCCAAACACCATCTCATTACGATTGTTTTGACGATGTAAAGACATTTACATCAACCATCGTATGCTGCTCATCATCCGCTAGCCACTCTAACCGTCGCCAGCACCTCCTCGATCGTAAGCTGTAAAGCTCAACCACATGCCCTCTCTGTCCCTGCCCGAACCCCTCTTGCAGCACATGACCGCTCCATCACTTGCGTCATCTTTGTGAATTCCTGTGTCATCCCAGACAAGCTCTCTATTGCCTGCTCCAAAGTCAAAAACTCGTGGGAACTCTACTCCATCTTTACTTGAGGCACGTACTACCTCTGGAACCGCGTCACAAAATCCTCCCAGGTCAACACCCCAACCTGTTCTGCAGTCATAGATGTGGTCTCAACTCCCCCCAATCCTTCGCCGCCCCCATAAAAGATTCATGTCGAAGCGAACCCTCCAGCTATCCAGGCAACCGCTAGTGATAAATAATACACCCTCGTTATCAGGTATCCTGTGCACGCTAACAATAGGGTCTACCTCCACTGGCGACTGGAATTGTAGTAATCGGTTACTCTAACACGTTCCTCAGCTCCTCCCTAGTCCGATAGACATACCCGTGATTTCTCTCTAATCACCAACGACACCCCTGTCGCCATCAGATCCCGAAACTCCTGGGCACTTAGGCCAGCATTCTAACCGCTCTCACTAAACCTTATAATCAGCATTCAACAATTAGATATATAAAGGCTTACCACATCACACTAGCATTTAAGTCAACTATGCTAGATACTCACACACTCAGATCCTTGGATTCATCGTGACCAATTCCTGACTCGAACGCGGATCCTGTGCTTTCGATAGTAGGAGCTCTACTACTACATTCCACACTTATCCATGTTCGTTCCGAGACCCGTCCCGAAATCCCCAATTCGCTTCTCACCGATAATACTAACACATAGGCCTGTACTAGCATATGTCATCACTTTTCCTAGTTCGCTAGGAATCCCACCCACCCTGCTACTCAACTATAATAGAATTTCCTCCAGCATCAATGAATCGCCTCACAAATGCACAGTCATATACAGTGTAGAATTAAATAGGCATTTGAATAAGAGATTTTACCCTAAGGCAACAACCAAACAAGGACATGCAATAAGGCCAAATCAAGCATTCTCAGACTATTCAGTTCCAACTGTATACAACCTCGATGGCATTCGCTAAACAACTAATCAATACTAGCATACATCCCTAATAGCAAGCAGCAGACAATCAAAACACTTGAAGTGTTCATTATAACAGGCCATCCCACACATACTCACATATCCTTCTAACAGGCCATCCCACATACACTCATCTTAACTCTTCCTACACCATTAGGAATTCCACCACACCCTGCTACTCAACTAAGATGGAATTTCCTCTAATGGTGATGAGTCGCCTCATAAATACACAGTCATATGCAGCATAAAATCAAATAGACATTCGAATAAAAGATCCTACCACAATGTAACGCCCCGGTTTTTCCCGGTACGTTTTATTTTATATAATTTAATTATTATGAGACATAGGGTTAATTTAATTAATCAAAGTCTGAACTTTTATTATTGTTGGGCTCTTATTAATCATCTCTTAGGCTCCTCTTGTGTGAGTCCATGGGCTATGGGCTTGGAGACAAGAAACCCATTAGGCTCAACACTACTTAAAGTGTTATTTGATTTCATTTCTACATCATTCACTTGAAACAAGCAAACCCTGCTCCCTCTTTCTCTCCCTCCTCCCATACAACGCCTCCACCCTCATCCAAGGACCTTCTTGGTGTTCTTTGTTTCCTCCTTCAATTCTTGGTATATCCACAATCTTGTTGATGTTCATTTCCTTAGCATTTCTATCATTTTATGTACTTAATCTCTCTATCTTCTACTCTTTCTTTTGGATTGTGTGGTATCTATTTTATTATTGTAAGATTTCATGTTTAATATCATCCTATGATCTCATCTCCATCCCATATATGGTGGATGATGGATCTAGATGAGTATATGTTACAAAGAGATCTAAATGATTCATGAAAATCACCAAGTCCATGACTTGTGTTGATGAAACGAAGATGGATATTGTGATTGTTGTCTTTCTTGTTATTTTGATTATGTACACATCTTATGATGTTAAAGATCTGAATACACCATCTCATTACATCATTTTGATGTGTATATAAGTATGAGTGTATATAAAAGATCATAACACAAACCCTAATTGAAAATCATGATCTTAGGGTTTTGTATTTGGATTTATGATTGAGCTCTTGTAGTTTTCAATTGGCTAAATGAAACCCTAATGATCTATAATCCTTTTTAGTACCACCATGTTCATGGGGACTGAATAGGATGAGTTGGTACATCCTAGAATGTATCCCAAAGAGAAAAGGGTGGATTGGCTAAGAAATGTTGTTAAGGGCTATGTTTCTGTTTCAATCAGATTCTATAGTCATATTTTAAAAATCATATCTCGAGTTATACAGCTCAAATGGGCCCAATACCAGTGCCCAAAGTTCACAAATTGAGTTGGGTAACTTTCGTTGAAGGCCACTCTCGCTGAAAATGACTTTATCTATGGGCAACTACAGCTTCTTTGCCGTTAGGTCTAATCTGGTTCTCCTGTGATATGTCATTTTGTTTTTATCATTTCTAGGGCTTGGGAAATGATCCAGAGTGATTCCAAGTTCCCACATGTACAGTACATATTGAATTAAAGATCTGGAGAAGATTAGATGTTAATTATCATCATAACTTGGTTAGAATGGATCCACACTCCATATCAGTGGACAGTCACCAGCTTATACTTGTTCTGTGATTGTCCACAATGTGAATTTTATATCCGAAGCTTGGGAAACCCTTTTTAATCGATTCCAACTCTCAGACTTGTATTTATGTGTATTTTATTCCTCTGATTTTTGGTTTGGGCTAATTCCACCCAAACGTTGGGTAGAGTTGGCCAACATCACCTGACTGTCCGTTTGAAGACAACAGTGATATGTCTTTTTGTAAATTTTGTATCTCATTCATCCTTTGGAGTTAGGAGGAGTTCTTTATGGTTCTGGAAACCTAAGTCATTATAGTTTCTTGTAAAAATTATTTAAGACTATTCTTCTGTTTTATGTTTTGGATTCATTCAGTCTTAAGCAGTAGTTCTGTTTTAGAGACCTTGCTGTGATTACTCCTTTCTCATTCCTTAGCTTCACAACTTCATCCTTCTAACCTTTAGTATTTATTAGGTGAAGTGTTGAAGTTTGCACAAGCTTGGTAGCCATATATCGACTTCTATCTGTTATATCACTCACTCAAGGTGAGTTCTCTCACACCGTTGTATTGATGTTTGTGTTTGCTAGTTAGCTCGTGTGTGATTGTTTTGATTTATTATTTAAAGCATGCTATATTATTATTATTATAAATCGTATATGTGCACTGTATGTAACTGAATATTACTATGAGGGGTAGTTAGGTAAGATCACCAACATTATAATCTTTATGAGGTGCGGGGATCGGGGCCAAAGGATACGGGATTTACCCGGTGCGGCTCAAACCTACAAGTCTGTCCTATTTTATATAAGCACTGATTCGTTCTTTGCTTAGTTTTTATAATTTAAATTTGGAATGGATTAGGGCTGGTAAATGCGAATATTAATATGATGTCTATGTTTGAATTCACTAAGGTTTGTGCTTACGGTTTTCCCTAACATTTTTCAGGTGTTAAGATCAAAGAGGCTAAGGCATGACTTGGAGCACCGGGATGCCACTACTAGAAGAATTTCTATTTTGGGACATTATCATTATTTTGCTTCTGCACTTTACTATGTTTATTTTGCCATAAGTTGGTTTTGAGATATTAATCTTTTGGAAACTCATAATATCTTTTTATAAAAGTTGTTTTAAAAGTTCAAATATTTTGCGAAAAATTTTGGGTGTTACAAGTTGATATCAGAGCACACGTTTGAGGGAACTAGGCATTCTTAGGAATGTTCTAGACTCAAATTTGAGGCTCCTAAAATTTTGTTTCCTTAGAATATTTTCTTTAAAAGAATTTCTTTAAAACTTTTGAAGACTAGTAGTGGAAGATCCCGGGGTGTGCCAGTCAGCCAAGTAAGCCTTGTTTCTTATACTCTTATTTTGATAGATTGTTATACCTTGAATTGTTTATTATGCGTTTTGTCTTTAGACTTATCTTTAACTAGCCCTAAATTGTTAAATTTCACCTATGTTAGTAATATTATGTGAGAGAGTTGTTTAAATAATCGGCTAGAGCGAACTGGAACTTTTGAAACTAGACACGAATGCGAGATTGGAACTTGTGTGGAAGGTAGTAGAAGGGCCCCTACTATTAGAAGCACCGGTGCCAATCTCGGGTCGGGGCAAGGTTGAAAATGTCCAGTGAGCTGAGTGTTTCCGTCTTCGTAGAAATATCTAGGATGAACAATTCCTAATAATCTCTTTACTCTGCGAATATAGATGGCTCCGACTACTCGTCTTAATCGGACCTAAATGGAACAAGTTAGGGAACTTATCACTGAAGAATTCAACAATGCCTTTAACAAACTCATTCCGAATGTTACTACTGACATAATTAACCAAGTTCGTGCTCTCTTGGATGAGCGCCTCACAGTTGTTTACGGCGGAGCTTTACCCGCTCCGCCTGTTCGCGAATCAGCCTATTATTTCGAGAAGTTCTCTAGGTGTCACCCTCCACAGTGGAATGGTGACTTGAATCCAGTGGAGGCTAAGTACTGGATTGCCGATATCGAAAGAGCCCTCATGACTTGCGGGTGCCCAGATTAGTACAAGGTTGTTGTTGCTATGAGCCAGCTTAGGAAGAAAGCGAATACTTGGTGGAAGACTGTTACGACATTGATGACTGAGGAGGAGCTGAGAGCCATGACTTGGGCCCAGTTTGTGGAGAGGTTTGAGGGGCAGTATGTGCCCAAGGTGGAGCAGCAGTGGATGCAGCAGCAGTTTATGGCCTTTGAGCAGACTACGGAGAGTGTGTCGGACCTGAATGCCAAATTCCTGGAGATACTGTCTTTCTGTCCTTCATTTGCTGGAAATGAGGCGTGGTTGGTTAATAGGTATACGGATGCCCTACGTATAAAGATACAGGAGTTCTTGAGTATGCAGGAGTTCACGACATTGTCAGCTATTATGGATGCCGCTAGGAGGAGGGAGATTGAGCTGCAGACCCAGCAGCTCAAGAGGAAGGCTGACAACGCCTTGACCAAGACGTCCGAGGATGCACATAAGAAGTAGAAGAACGGTGGGAAGACGAGAAAGAGTACAGGCCATCTGGGGGACAGGACGATAAGAGTCGGTTGGTATGTTACAAATGTAAGAAGCCCGGTCATCATTGGAAGCATTGTAAGTCCTCAACAGTGGTGGCATCACCACAAGTTCCTTCTACGGGTCCCACCTGATTTAATTGCAACGAGAAGGGACACAAGAAACCTAATTGCCCGCAGTTGAAGAATGGTGGTGGAGGTGGGGGTACGAAACCCGCAAGTGCATCGTCCTCTAAAGGACCTACCATGGTGACACGAGGGCGTGCTCACCAGCTGACTGTGGAGGAGCCAGCTATTATCGCGATTGTGGTAGGTAAATTTTCCTTTTCTTCGTTCTCCTTCACTCTCGTATTGTTTAATTTGATGGTAGTTTTAAAGTTTTTCTATGAATTTATATGTTGTCAATCAAGCACTTATCTATTAGACTCCGAGCCCGCTGTTGTTATGTTCGACAGCGGTGCTACTCATTCTTTCGTATCTCGCACATTCATTAATCGTTTGGGGCGTAGTATCGGGAAATTGGCTCTCCCAATGGTTATCGAGGTTGCCGATAACCGCATAATTTATGTCACCGACATGTATCGGGGCTGTACTCTCGAATTTTCCGGGGTTGAATTCCCTATTGATCTTATCCCCATTGCGATGCGGGAGCTTTGTGTTATCGTGGGTATGGATTGGCTGGATGCGTTTGATGCAGAGATCCACTTTCGTAAGAAACAAATTCGTTAAACCCTAAGGGTGGAGAACTTATCATTCAGAGAGAAACTCCTCGTTTCGCAATCGCTTCTTGTTCTTCTGCCAAAGTACTTAATGATGTTATGGTGGTTTCAGATTTCAGTGATGTTTTTCCGGAGGAACTCCCTGGTTTGCCCCCTATTCGGCAAGTGGAGTTTCGCATCGATTTATTGTCGGGTGCGACTCCGATAGCTAAGGCACCATACCGGTTGGCGCCACACGAAATGAAAGACCTGCAGGAACAACTTCATGAATTACGTGATAAGGGGTTTATACGGCCTAGCTCTTCACCTTGGGGTGCTTCTATAGTATTTGTCAAAAAGAAAGATGGCACCCAGCGTATGTGTATCGATTACAGGGAGCTGAACAAGCGCACGCTAAAGAACAAATACCCACTACCACGTATTGACGACCTTTTTGATCAGCTACAGGGAGCTGAACAAGCGCACGCTAAAGAACAAATACCCACTACCACGTATTGACGACCTTTTTGATCAGCTACAGGGAGCATCCTGGTTCTCTAAGATTGATTTACGGTCTGGTTACCACCAGATGCGAGTTTGGGAGGAAGATATTGAGAAGACCGCAATCCATACCCGCTATGGGCATTATGAGTTTGTGGTGATGCCTTTTGGGCTCACCAACGCACCCGCCGCTTTCATGGATCTCATGAATCGGGTGTGTAGTCTGATGCTTGACCGAGCTACTATTGTGTTCATTGATGACATATTGGTCTACTCTTAGACCAAGGAGGAGCATGAGTGACATCTTCGAGAAGTTTTAGAGACTCTTGCGAGAGAAAAGCTTTATGCTAAATTCTCGAAGTGTGAATTCTGGTTAGAAGAGGTTCAGTTTTTGGGGAATGTGGTGAACAAAGAAGGTATCTAGGTCGATCAAGCCAAAGTTGAAGCAGTTAAACAGTGGGAGGTTCCAAGAACGCCTTCCGAAATTCGTAGCTTTTTGGGTTTGGCCGGTTATTACCGGAAATTCATAGAAAATTTCTCAAAGATTGCTTTACCACTTACCCGACTGACCAAGAAATCAGCGAAGTTTGTGTGGGGTCCGGAGCAACAAGCGGCGTTTGATGAGTTTAGATCACGATTGAGTGATGCACCGATCTTGGCCCTAATAGATGGAGTGGAGGATATAGTAGTTTACTGTGACGCATCACTTCTGGTTTTTGGTGCAGTGTTGATGCAGCGAGACAGCGTTATAGCCTATGCCTCCCGACAACTAAAACCCCACTAACGGAACTACCCCACTCATGACTTGGAACTAGGGGCTGTTGTTTTCGCCCTCAAGATTTGGAGACATTACCTCTATGGGGTGAAGTATATTGTATATACCGACCATAAGAGTTTGAAGTATTTGTTCGATCAGCAGGATTTGAACATGAGGCAGACTAAATGGTTGGATGTGGTGAAAGACTATGACTGCGAAATTCACTACCACTCCGGTAAAGCTAATGTGGTGGCTGATGCTCTCAGTCGCAAACCGTCTGCCAAGCATATTCGAGCTAAGTGTCTCCGCATGACGCTGGTGTCGTCTTTGTTAGACCTGATCTGTGATGCTCAAAAGACGGCAATAAACAACAAGCGAGAGAAAATCGGGAATGAACTGCCAAAGATGGAACAAGACGGGCGGGGTTTGCTGACTCGCCATGGTAGAGTTTGGGTTCCATATACATGAGGCAACCGGAAAACCCTAATGGATGAAGCTCACAAGTCTAAATTCTCCATACATCCGGGTGCTACCAAAATGTATCTAGATCTTCGAGAGGGTTATTGGTGGCATGGGATGAAGAATGACGTAGCCCGATATGTGGAAGAATGTATGACCTGCCGAAAGGTCAAGGCAGAGCACCAGAAACCGCATGGGAAGTTGCAACCATTGGAGATTCTTGAATGGAAATAGGAGCATCTGACCATGGATTTCATCACTAAGCTTCCTAGGACTGCCCGTTGAGCTGATACTATTTGGGTGATTGTCGACCGTCTAACTAAGAGCGCTCACTTTTTGGCCATAAAAGAGAGCTCATCTGCGGAAAAGCTGGCTGAGACATTGGGTTAATATAATTAATCAAAGTCTGAATTTTTATTATTGTTGGGCTCTTATTAGTCATCTCTTAGGCTCCTCTTGTGTGAGTCCATGGGCTATGGGCTTGGAGTCAAGAAAACCCATTAGGCTCAACACTACTTAAAGTGTTATTTGATTGTGTGGTATCTATTTTATTATTGTAAGATTTCATGTTTAATATCATCCTATGATCACATCTCCATCCCATATATGGTGGATGATGGATCCAGATGAGTATATGTTACAAAGAGATCTAAATGATTCATGAAAATCACTAAGTCCATGACTTGTGTTGATGAAACGAAGATGGATATTGTGATTGTTGTCTTCCATGTTATTTTTATTATGTACGCATCTTATGATGTTAAAGATCTGAATACACCATCTCATTACATCATTTTGATGTATATATAAGTATGAGTGTATATAAAAGATCATAACACAAACCCTAATTGGAAATTATGATCTTAGGGTTTTGTATTTGGATTTATGATTGAGCTCTTGTAGTTTTCAATTGGCTAAATGAAACCCTAATGATATATAATCCTTTTTAGTACCACCATGTTCATGGGGACTGAATAGGATGAGTTGGTACATCCTAGAATGTATCCCAAAGAGAAAAGGGTGGATTGGCTAAGAAATGTTGTTAAGGGCTATGTTTCTGTTTCAATCAGATTCTGTAGTCATATTTTAAAAATCATATCTCGAGTTCTACCTCCACTGGCGACTGGAATTGTAGTAATCGGTTACTCTAACACGTTTCTCAGCTCCTCCCTAGTCCGATAGACATACCCGTGATTTCTCTCTAATCACCAACGACACCCCTGTCGCCATCAGATCCCGAAACTCCTGGGCACTTAGGCCAGCATTCTAACCGCTCTCACTAAACCTTATAATCAGCATTCAACAATTAGATATATAAAGGCTTACCACATCACACTAGCATTTAAGTCAACTATGCTAGATACTCACACACTCAGCTCCTTGGATTCATCGTGACCAATTCCTGACTCGAACGCGGATCCTGTGCTTTCGATAGTAGGAGCTCTACTACTACATTCCACACTTATCCATGTTCGTTCCGAGACCCGTCCCGAAATCCCCAATTCGCTTCTCACCGATAATACTAACACATAGGCCCGTACTAGCATATGTCATCACTTTTCCTAGTCCGCTAGGAATCCCACCCACCCTGCTACTCAACTATAATAGAATTTCCTCCAGCATCAATGAATCGCCTCACAAATGCACAGTCATATACAGTGTAGAATTAAATAGGCATTTGAATAAGAGATTTTACCCTAAGGCAACAACCAAACAAGGACATGCAATAAGGCCAAATCAAGCATTCTCAGACTATTCAGTTCCAACTGTATACAACCTCGATGGCATTCGCTAAACAACTAATCAATACTAGCATATATCCATAATAGCAAGCAGCAGACAATCAAAACACTTGAAGTGTTCATTATAACAGGCCATCCCACACATACTCACATATCCTTCTAACAGGCCATCCCACATACACTCATCTTAACTCTTCCTACACCATTAGGAATTCCACCACACCCTGCTACTCAACTAAGATGGAATTTCCTCTAATGGTGATGAGTCGCCTCATAAATACACAGTCATATGCAGCATAAAATCAAATAGACATTCGAATAAAAGATCCTACCACAATGTAACGCCCCGGTTTTTCCCGGTACGTTTTATTTTATATAATTTAATTATTATGAGACATAGGGTTAATTTAATTAATCAAAGTCTGAACTTTTATTATTGTTGGGCTCTTATTAATCATCTCTTAGGCTCCTCTTGTGTGAGTCCATGGGCTATGGGCTTGGAGACAAGAAACCCATTAGGCTCAACACTACTTAAAGTGTTATTTGATTTCATTTCTACATCATTCACTTGAAACAAGCAAACCCTGCTCCCTCTTTCTCTCCCTCCTCCCATACAACGCCTCCACCCTCATCCAAGGACCTTCTTGGTGTTCTTTGTTTCCTCCTTCAATTCTTGGTATATCCACAATCTTGTTGATGTTCATTTCCTTAGCATTTCTATCATTTTATGTACTTAATCTCTCTATCTTCTACTCTTTCTTTTGGATTGTGTGGTATCTATTTTATTATTGTAAGATTTCATGTTTAATATCATCCTATGATCTCATCTCCATCCCATATATGGTGGATGATGGATCTAGATGAGTATATGTTACAAAGAGATCTAAATGATTCATGAAAATAACCAAGTCCATGACTTGTGTTGATGAAACGAAGATGGATATTGTGATTGTTGTCTTTCTTGTTATTTTGATTATGTACACATCTTATGATGTTAAAGATCTGAATACACCATCTCATTACATCATTTTGATGTGTATATAAGTATGAGTGTATATAAAAGATCATAACACAAACCCTAATTGAAAATCATGATCTTAGGGTTTTGTATTTGGATTTATGATTGAGCTCTTGTAGTTTTCAATTGGCTAAATGAAACCCTAATGATCTATAATCCTTTTAGTACCACCATGTTCATGGGGACTGAATAGGATGAGTTGGTACATCCTAGAATGTATCCCAAAGAGAAAAGGGTGGATTGGCTAAGAAATGTTGTTAAGGGCTATGTTTCTGTTTCAATCAGATTCTATAGTCATATTTTAAAAATCATATCTCGAGTTATAGAACTGAAATGGGCCCAATACCAGTGCCCAAAGTTCACAAATTGAGTTGGGTAACTTTCTTAGAAGGCCACTCTCGCAGAAAAGGAATTTATCTATAGGCAACCGCAACTTCTTTGCTGTTAGGTCTAATCCAGTTCTCCTGTGATATGTCATTTTGTTTTTATCATTTCTAGGGATTGGGAAATGATCCAGAGTGATTCCAAGTTCCCACATGTACATTACACAATGAATTAAAGATATGGAGAAGATGGGATGTTAATTATCATTATAACTTGGTTAGAATGGATCCACACTCCAGATCAGTGGACACACACTAGCTTATACTGGTTCTGTGATTGTCCACAATGTGAATTTTATATCTCGAGCTTGAGAAACCCTTTTTAATCGATTCCAACACTCAGACTTGTATTTATGTGTCTTTTGTTCCTCAGATATTTGGTTTGGGCTAATTCCACCCACAAGTTGGGTAGAGTTGGCCAACATCACCTGACTATCTGTTTGAAGACAACAGTGATTTGTCTTTTTGTAAATTTTATATCTCTTTCATCGTTTGGAGCTAGGAGGAGTTCTTTATGGTTCTGGAAACCTAAGTCATTATAGTTTCTTGTAAAAATTATTTAAGCCTATTCTTCTGTTTTATGTTTTGGATTAATTCAGTCTTGAACAGCAAGTCTGTTTTAGAGACCTTGCTGTGATTACTCCTTTCTCATTCCTTAGCTTCACAACTTCATCCTTCTAACCTTTAGTCTTTATTAGGTGAAGTGTTGAAGTTTGCACAAGCTTGGTAGCCATATATCGACTTCTATATGTTATATCACTCATTTAAGGTGAGTTCTCTCACACCGTTGTATCGATGTTTGTGTTTGCTAGTTAGCTCGTGTGTGATTGTTTAGATTTATTATTTAAAGCATGCTATATTATTATTATTATAAATCGTACATGTGCACTGTATGTAATTGAATATTACTATGAGGGGTAGTTAGGTAAGATCACCAACGTTATACTCTTTATGAGGTGTGGGGATCGGGGCCAAAGAATACGAGATTTACCCTGTGCGACTCAAACCTACAAGTCCGCCCTATTTTTTATAAGTACTGATTCGTCTTTGCTTAGTTTTTATAATTATAATTCGGAATGGATTAGGGCTGGTGTTGAAAAATACGATAACTGATCTCCACGAATAAGGTTTTTAAGCATATTACTGTGTGACAGATATGTATTTTATCTATAATATGCGGAATAAAATAAAATGGTATATCTAAACTAGACAGTATTTAAATAGACAGAAAGCGGTAAATAAAGTAAAAGTTAGAAGTTAGAGGTTAGATGTAATAAACGCCATTATCAACGATAACGTGTTTTTACAATAAATAAAAAGGTTAGAAGTTAGAAGTTAGAAGTTAGAAGTTAGATGTCTCGGTTAAATACAGTCCACATATGTTTTGGTTGTCACGGTTCAATTCGGATGTATTGGAGATTTGGTACAGTTGATTTATAACAGTTTAAATAAATCAATAACGACACGGATAATTTTAAAAGAACTTATCGGTAGCTGCGGAAGATAGCGTTTTTCTTGATATGTCGATTTCTTGTTCTTCACGGTAAGATGAGGTTTTTGTGATTTTTGGTGTCGGGTAGAGGTTGTTTAGAGGTTTGGAGTTTGGTGTCGGGTAGAGGTTGTTTGGAGGTTTGAGGTTTGGTGTCGGGTGGAGGTTCTGTTTCTTGCGGTTTTGCGGTTTGATCCTCGTTGCCAAATGCAGAAATATCAGAATTTTGAGCTGTTTGGTCGTGGATTAGAGTGTATGGAGCTTGGTTGATATGTGTGTTGTGCTCATAAAATCAGCAAGATGAAGCATCTATTTATAGTCTGTTCCAGCGAAGATCGGGTCGCGATCTTTATAGGATCGGGTCGCGATCTCGAGTGGTTCCCGCTTTTGTGCTGGCCACTACCCGACTCGGTGGAGTTGGTCGCTGGGATCGGGTCGCGATGGGATAAAGATCGGGTCGCGATCCGGGTAGGGTCGCGATGTATAGATGATCGGGTCGCGATCTCAAGTGGTTCCCTGCTTTTGTGCTGGCCACTACCCGACTCGGTGGAGTTGGTCGCTGGGATCGGGTCGCGATGGGATAAAGATCGGGTCGCGATCCGGGTAGGGTCGCGATGTATAGATGATCGGGTCGCGATCTCAAGTGGTTTCCTGCTTTTGTGCTGGCCACTACCCGACTCGGTGGAGTTGGTTGCTGAGATCGGGTCGCGATGGGATGAAGATCGGGTCGCGATCTCGTCGGGTTGCCATAGGCTCGCGATCCTTGGTCAGCAAAGCGTCACGTGTGTGTCATCAGATCGGGTCGCGATCTGGATGAGATCGGGTCGCGATCTGCACTATTCCAGCCTTTTTCTTCTTTTGTTTTGATTTTCTTCATTTCGCGACACATGAGCTGTTGGGTCGCGATTGCTGTCGCTGGGTGACATTTTTGCTCTTTGGTACATAGCGTCATTTTCTCCGGTTTGGTTGATCTCGAATTTACGCAATCTGAAATAAATTGTTAATAAAAACATTTCGACTTATTTCAGTGATGGTCACATAAAAACAAAAAAAACATTATTCAACAATTTCCCCCTATGTGATCATTAATGAAATGAGGAGAAAAATGTTTGATTGAAATTCTTGAAATTTAGATAAGACATTTATAAAACCATATCACTTGTTTTGAAAGAGTGTGACTAGATTTTATTTATGTTTTGAAAAATGTTTGTCAAGAATATTTGTTTCTGAATCAAAGTCTCGAGTTCGATTATCAAAAGGTTTTTGTATATGTATTTTCATAATATTCCTTAAGATTTTATAGCATTTATAAAGACGACAAGTGATCTTAATAGGTCGATTCAGATGAACGCTCATAGGTATAACTCACACTCGACTGAGGTGTTTGTTTGTTCTGGGTGCAGAACTGGTGTATAATCACTAAAGATGAGTGATATCTCTCAGTTTGAAGGTGTTGACTTATGCTTAATGTGGATTTATACCTATATACTTTAGTCACTTGGTCTTCATATTAGATAATCAATCACATAAGACTGGTTTCGGCATTATTCAGAGGGTTTCTTCATTCATGCCATTGATGTTCACTCTCTCTCAATCGGTAAATACATGTAGAGGGGTTTAGAAATATTCATAGTGCATTTTGCAACTAAGAATATTCAATTATGAAGGCTACAGTATCCCAGTAAATCTTTGGTTTTGACAGCTATATTTGATAAAGCATTTTGAAAATTCGTTGTTTTGAGAGGTGTCTGTCTTGATGGATTGTTGTTGTAAATCTTCTTTTTCTTTGGTGAGGTGTTCACCTTTGTCTTTATCTTTTCTTGATTTGTGCGAATACACATTGTGTAAAAAATATCTGATGTGATTACCATTTGTGATTTGTTGACAGCATTTGTTGGATATGACTTTGTCGTTTCTTCATTTGTCAGATTCGTTATGCCAGATGATGAAGCTTTTCTTTGAAGTGGTTTGATTTAGGATAGGGATAGGTGATATAATAGACAGTTTGTCTAATATATAAGAAAATGAAAGTATCGTCCCTGGTCATTTTGATATCTAAGCAAAAATGAGACTAGCATCACGGTATAAGAGTATAAATCCTATAAGTCATAATGAGAACACCTTTGCTCACAGAAATGAATTCCACTTAGCAGTTAAAGACGAGGCACAATTTCTCACATGGGTTTGGTTTTCATCTGAATCTCCTGATCTTATGTCCCTTTACAGATAAAATCGTTATAATTTGAAATAAATTCAAAGGGAATAGGAGAATGTACATAACAAAAATGTTTGAAATTTGAACCTTCTCTTTAATTAAGAATCAATATAACTGAGAACATTCATCGAGCATAAGTATCTGAAAATTTAGTCAAGAAGATGTTAATCACATGGTTTTATAAAGATTTTAAAAAGATAAAACTTTTTTTTTAATTTTTGATTTTTGATTATGTGGATGTTTTTGGAAAATTTTGGTTATTTGAATGTTTTTGGAAGAATTTGGTTATTTGAATGTTTTTGGAAAACTTTGGTTTGGTAGTGAGAATGGGGTAACGAGAGTTCCCCCATAAATGATGCACTGGGATCATTTTGGATAGGTAGATTGGGATTGTTTAAAGAGGAATTTGGTTTTGGTGGTTCTCCCATAAATGATGCATTGGGATTATTTGGATAGGTGGATTGGGGTGTTTTAGGAGGGTTCTGGTTTTGGTGGTTCCCCCTCGACTGGATCCGCATCATTTTGGTTTGATTGAAAAGTTTCTGCATCGGAGGTAGTGTGGGTTTGAAGTCTTGTAGAAGGCTATGGTTTGTTGTCATATGCTTGGAACGGCCACTATCGATATACCATGTATCATCATTGGGCTCTCCAGCACAAAGTACCTGCAATTAGACAGAAAGTTTAGGTACCCAAACCATGGTGGGTCCTGATTTGTTAATGGTTTTCGGTGATTTGAAATCATTATGGTTTCTGTTAATTGGACGAAGTGGTTGAGGCTTGATTTGACTTATCAGATTTTCCCAATTTAAGATTTGTTTTTGAAAACCTGTCAGTTGAAATGGTCTTTGATTTTGTGAAAGGTATCCTATATGTGAAGATCCGTTTGATAACCTTTCTTTGTATCTGGGATTTGGATGATTTTGGAAAACACTTTGATGATGGAATGGAATTTGGTGAAATGATGGTTTCTGAAAGTTTCTTGAGAAATTGAAGTTTATCTTTTGAAAGTGATTTTGAGTCGGTTTTTGAAAAGGTTTTTGTTTTGGATTAAAGGTTTGTTTTTGTGGCACAGAAGCTGGTTTTAAAGGTTTCTTTTGGGTTTGTTTGAAAACTTTGGGTTTGCCTTGTTCCTTTTGAAGAGCAATTGGTTTAGAGGTACTGCCTTTCTCGTAAAAAGAGTTTTGGTTGGTAATTTGGATTTGGTGGGTTGAAGACCTATTAGTGAAAGATCTTTTGGAAACAGTGAAATCAGTATCATCTGAGTTGCAGTTGATAACTGTTTCGTCGTCTGAATTTTCCTCATTAATAGATGAGGATAGATCTGTTAGAGTTGATTCAGAGTTTTCACTGTTAGTCCTGGTTTCTTGTTTGACTTGTTCGATTTCGAAGGATTCTCTTCCTAATCCAGGTCTGTAATTTGTATCAATTTTGCCAGATCCTAAGGATGTTGCTTTGATGAAAATATCATCACTTAGCTTTCTAGCAATATTGATAGAATCCAGTTTTCCTTGAAATCTTTGATTTTCGAATTCAAGAAGTTTGATTTGTTTAGAAGAATCATCTAATTTCAAAATCAAACTAGTGTTTGTGTCAGTTAAATCTTGAATTTTTAGTTTTAACTGAAGGACTTCTATTTCTAAGGTATCTTTTATTTCAGATGGAAAAACAGATTGATTTTTTATTTCCAAGTCCTTTTTTTGTTTTAGAGCTTCATTTAATTGTTCTAAGACGTGATTATATTCTTCTGATTTTCGTTCGACGTCTCTTTCAAGTTTGTCTCTAGTCCTTGTTGATTCTCCAAATCTGAGTTGCAAGGTTTGTAATTCAGATTTGCAGATATCAGATTTGACTATTGTGTCATGATATAGTTTGAGATAAGCTTTCAAACTGTTCTCAATCTTAGTCATGTGGGATTCAAATGGTGTTTTTGAAAGACCGAGATCTGAGATCATAGACTATACCTGATCGATGACATATGGAGCTCTTGAGTAGGTTGTGGAAGACATTTTTTTTTTGTTAACGAAAATGTGATGTTAAAATGAAATTTTTTAAAGAAAACTTATTGGTGGTTTATAAAAACGCTACACAAAAGTTTTCGACAAAAAATTTCAAAATAAATCACACAAGTAATTTTTAAATGTTTTTTTTAATATTTTAATTTTTTTTTGATGAACAAGTGATATTAAGATGAAATTTTTAAAGGAAACTTATTGGTGGTTTATAAAAACGCTACACAAAAGTTCACGACAAAAATTTCAGATTAAATCACACGAGCTCTGATACCAATTGTTGAAAAATACGATAACTGATCTCCACGAATAAGGTTTTTAAGCCTATTACTGTGTGACAGATATGTATTTTATCTATAATATGCGGAATAAAATAAAACGGTAAATCTAAACTAGACAGTATTTAAATAGACAGAAAGCGGTAAATAAAGTAAAAGTTAGAAGTTAGAGGTTAGATGTAATAAACGCCATTATCAACGATAACGTGTTTTTACAATAAATAAAAAGGTTAGAAGTTAGAAGTTAGAAGTTAGAAGTTAGATGTCTCGGTTAAATACAGTCCACATATGTTTTGGTTGTCACGGTTCAATTCGGATGTATTGGAGATTTGGTACAGTTGATTTATAACAGTTTAAATAAATCAATAACGACACGGATAATTTTAAAAGAACTTATCGGTAGCTGCGGAAGATAGCGTTTTTCTTGATATGTCGATTTCTTGTTCTTCACGTTAAGATGAGGTTTTGGTGATTTTTGGTGTCGGGTAGAGGTTGTTTAGAGGTTTGGAGTTTGGTGTCGGGTAGAGGTTGTTTGGAGGTTTGAGGTTTGGTGTCGGGTGGAGGTTCTGTTTCTTGCGGTTTTGCGGTTTGATCCTCGTTGCCAAATGCAGAAATATCAGAATTTTGAGCTGTTTGGTCGTGGATTAGAGTGTATGGAGCTTGGTTGATATGTGTGTTGTGCTCATAAAATCAGCAAGATGAAGCATCTATTTATAGTCTGTTCCAGCGAAGATCGGGTCGCGATCTTTATGGGATCGGGTCGCGATCTCGAGTGGTTCCCGCTTTTGTGCTGGCCACTACCCGACTCGGTGGAGTTGGTCGCTGGGATCGGGTCGCGATGGGATAAAGATCGGGTCGCGATCCGGGTAGGGTCGCGATGTATAGATGATCGGGTCGCGATCTCAAGTGGTTCCCTGCTTTTGTGCTGGCCACTACCCGACTCGGTGGAGTTGGTCGCTGGGATCGGGTCGCGATGGGATAAATATCGGGTCACGATCCGGGTAGGGTCGCGATGTATAGATGATCGGGTCGCGATCTCAAGTGGTTCCCTGCTTTTGTGCTGGCCACTACCCGACTCGGTGGAGTTGGTCGCTGAGATCGGGTCGCGATGGGATGAAGATCGGGTCGCGATCTCGTCGGGTTGCCATAGGCTCGCGATCCTTGGTCAGCAAAGTGTCACGTGTGTGTCATCAGATCGGGTCGTGATCTGGATGAGATCGGGTCGCGATCTGCACTGTTCCAGCCTTTTTCTTCTTTTGTTTTGATTTTCTTCATTTCGCGACACATGAGCTGTTGGGTCGCGATTGCTGTCGCTGGGTGACATTTTTGCTCTTTGGTACATAGCGTCATTTTCTCCGGTTTGGTTGATCTCGAATTTACGCAATCTGAAATAAATTGTTAATAAAAACATTTCGACTTATTTCAGTGATGGTCACATAAAAACAAAAAAAACATTATTCAACAGCTGGTAAATGTGAATATTAATATGATGTCTGTGTTTGAATTCACTAAGCTTTGTGCTTACGGTTTTCCCTAACATTTTTCAGGTGTTAAGATCAAAGAGGCAAAGGCGTGACTTGGAGCACCGGGGTGCCACTAGTAGAAGAATTTCTATTTTGGGACATTATCATTATTTTGCTTCCGCACTTTACTATGTTTATTTTGCCATAAGTTGGTTTTGAGATATTAATCTTTTGGAAACTCATAATATCTTTTTATAAAAGTTGTTTTAAAAGTTCAAATATTTTGCGAAAAATTTTGGGTGTTACACCCAAGGCAACAACCAAACAAGGAACATGCAACATGCAATAAGGCTAGATCAGGCATTCTAAGGCTATTCAATTCCTACTGTATACAACTCTAATGGAATTCACAATACAACTAATCAACACTAGCATACATTCCAAAAGCCAGTAGCAGAAAATAACAACATCAACAGTGTCCTTTCTAGCAGTCAACCTAGCATACATACATCATATATTATAGAATGCATCGACAAAGACTAAGCACTTAAACCTTTTCCCCACTGGCGTCGGCTGGTGGTACACACTGCGCCTTCGTTACACCGTTCATTTAACTCCTTTCTTGAAACTATTTTTAATTTCTTGTAAAAATATTTCTAAAGAAAACTTTTAAGCCTCAAACTTGAGATCAAAACCCACCAAGTGAGTCTGATTCACTTAAGCTGTGCTCTGATACCAACTTGTAACATCCCAGATTTTACAGTAAATTTAAAAATTTTAAGAAATCATTTTCATTTAATAATCAACACATTTTCCATTTATGAAGCCTCAAAATGCAAACATAATTTAAATCAATTAAAATATTCAAAACAAAACATCTTTCATTTATTCAAAACCATTTAATATCAAAGCGATTCCACCAACAGCGAGAGTCAAACTACATAAAGTTAACTCAATATAACTGTTAAAAAGAAGCAGCATCAGTGTGTACACGTCACGCCTTGTCGTCACCCACATCTGAAGAACCTGCAACAGTGATTTAATGGGGAAAGGATAAGCACACAGCTTAGTGAGTTACAACACATACACAGCATATCAGTCACACATACCCTACCCCTATCAGGAAGGACACAACCATACAACACAGTAAAATAAACACATAGTCTACTCTACCGAGTTCATTGAGCCATGCTCCACCACTCAGCACTCCAAGCCGCGCAATCCTCTGTTCGTCGAGCCATGCGTTTCCGCTCAGTGCATCTCGCCGGGCATCCCTTTATTGCTCAATGCGTCGAGCCTCCCTATGTTGCTTAGTACGTCGAGCCACCCTATATTGCTCAGTATGTCGAGCCACCCAATATTGCTTAGTACGTCGAGCCTCCCTATGTTGCTCAGTACGTCAAGCCACTCTATATTGCTTAGTACGTGAAGCCCATAACATCTACTAGACCTAGACCCGTCTAGTACTAACTACACACCAATACATCAATACACACTAGACATCCAAATGGCCTGATATTACCCACACACATCCTATAAGCACACACGAGCTACAGTAAGGTACATATAACATCCATACAGTGTAGTGAGAAAGTCACCTTGAAGCAGCAAAAGAAGAAATCCACACAACGACTCTGACAATTACGCCGAGCTCCACACGAGCATCGTATAAGGTATTTTAAGTTACTACATAGCATAATAACTAGTCTCATTATAAATAGATACTTATTAGATGTTTTAGTCAAGTTTGGGTAAGCCCGGACACCCATTACTATCCCCAACTCACCACTAAGGTTCTAAACCACAAAAAGAAACGTTTGACAGCAATGTTGACTTTTGACCAATAACAAGATTTGCAACATATGACAAATGAAAACTCAAGGATTAAATCTAATAAAAATCATGTTGAAACTAGACTCAAGGTCAAGAACATAGGAACTGACCTCAAGGCATTTTCATTTTCCATTTGCAAATGAAAAATCCACCAAATCACCACAACTTTCAAAAACAGACGCAGGACCTACCCTCAAAGATATTAACCAAGAATGAGAATCAGAAGCAGTGTTTTAAAAACCTGTTCGAACCGGGAACCAGAGGAGAGGACGGTTCGATTTGGACCGGTTTTATAACGATTTCCTGACTGGATTGAACCGGCCGATTTTGGTAAAAAATCGGTTCAACCGGCTGAATTGAACCGGAATAGACCGGATCGAACCGGACAGTCTTGGATTTTTGTGTTTGTTTTGGGCTTCTTTGTTTTATTTTGGCTTCTATAATGATTGTTTTTATATGTTGCATTCTATTTACATTTGTAATACTAAAAATATGATAAGTGTTGTAATCAATGTATGTAGGATAATTAAAAACATATAAAAATATATAACCGGTTTGACCATCCGATTGAACCGGTTGAACCGGAAAACGTCACCAGACCGGTTCAATTAAAAAACCGGTTTTTAAAACATTGATCAGAAGGACTTAAGTTCTGAAATTTGGTGTGAAGAGACTACAAACACACACCAAACTTGTCCTACTGACCTTGCCCCCAAAAGATTCTCCTACAATCATTTATGAATGTTACAAGACAGGTGCCACTGTACAGTGCACCCCTGGACCAGTCAGTGGAAATTGCAACTTTCACATGACTTAGGATCTGAGTTAGTCCAAGGGCTTCTGGACCAATAAACTAGACACTTAAACCATTTCAAAAAGGTAGTATGCACCCCAAAAGACCAACCACACGATTTTATACAATTTTTACAAGCTGACCCAAAAACAGAAAAGTTCCAAAACCACATAAAATGATACTAGGGTTAGGGTTTGCACCCACATAACCCATTAAGACAAGCCATTAAGACACACTAGGGCATGATATAGTGGGGACTTGGAGCAATGGCATCTAGACACGAAGATTAGAGAAAGGTAGAAGAAGCACATCATCCCAAGATTAATGTAGTAGAAGTTGAGGAAGATGTAGAATACTATCCCAATATCTCTAACTAATTTTTTTGTAGATATTTAACGACTCATGTTCTTAATGCAAGATCTTGGACAAAAAGCAAGATGACCCAAGAAGAAGGACAAATGGACAACTTGGAAGGAAAAGTTCAAATTGTGTGACTACCAAGAAGAATTCGGTTATGCGACCAAATATTGCATCGCCTTGAGAAAGGAGATCAGCTACATCATAGGCAACGAAAACCTAAAAGAACTCCATGGAAGAAAGAAAGACAAGAACAGGAGGAAACATCCTGAAAAGCCCTTGAAAAGATGGCATCCCCACCTCCGGATTCCAAGGTAATCAACTTCATCTCTAGTGGTTTAGACATCTGTGGTACTTCCTACTCTGTAGCTAAAAGACACGCGAAAAAGTACAATATGGAAAAAGGAGATATCCTTCTAAAGAACTCCTCTCTAACGAACGAAATTGAGATCTCGTTTGACGACGAATACCACGATGACGTTCTTGACCCACTCCATGACGGATTGGTGATTACTTCGTGCATTGCCAATTTCTTCATGACTAGAATCCTAACAGACATAGGAAGTATGGTGAACACCATCCAATAGGATACTTTGACCAATATGAACTCCTTGAATTAGAAATAGTGAAAAAATATTTGGTCATGGTAGAATTCAGTGGGAAACCAAGAACACCATCTGTGAGATCAAGCTTCCAATTTACGTGAAAGGAGTTAAGTCAATTCAAACATTTTGCATGATGGACTATCTGTCCAGTTACAACATCATCCTCAGACATCCTTGGATCCATGATATGAAGGTGGTCCCATCAACCTACCACCAATGTTTAAAGACGTCGACACCTTGGGGCTGGTAAAGATCAACAGCGACCAACAAGTAGCCAAGGATTGTTATACAACATCGATGAAGACCTCGACAACACCTTGACAAGCATAAAAATTACGAAAGAAGGTATGCGACCTCCTTGAAGTAAGGAAACTAGATGCCAATGAAGTACAACTTCATACCAACAATCATGATGTTAAGGTGCTACTCGGGGCAGACCTACCACAAGATCTTGGTCAATACCTCACCAAGTTCTCGAAGAAAATAATGAAGACCTTTGCTTGGAAGCGTGAGGATATGATCGACATTAGTAAGCCTGTAATAACTCATAAGCTTAATATTGAGCCTTCTTAGGTAACACCCAAATTGTTTAACAACGTATACCCATAATTTTTCATTTTTCAAACACATATATGAAAGGTTTTAAGCAATCAATGAACTAATAAACCTAAGTTCACATGCAACCTATTGAGAGATCTATATTTTTCTATCAATAAACATATAATTATATTCCTAAGGCCAACAATAAATTTCTAAAGAATTTGGATAAGAAAACCAACCTTTGATTCTTGATCCAGAAGCTAGCAGCACAATTGTCCTGCCTCAAATGGTGTCACACCCAAGCAATGGAGGAGAGAAGACAACAGAGTTCCAGTGAGATGATGAAGGTGGCGCAGGAATGGGGTGGCCAGGAGGTTCCTTTTATAGCCTCCAAGGGTTACAGCCAAAACCCTAGAGGAGCCTCCTTAATGGACAAGCCTGTTGACCATTTGGACCAAGGCTTCTAAACCCTAATTAGGGTTTTCGCCAATATGGAGGCAAGCTCCATATTCTTGCCAACTTTGGCCCCTTGCCACTGGCTAGCCAGTTATTCAACTATTAAATATATACAAACCAGTCCCTGCACTTTTAATTAATTAATTTAATCACTAAATTAAATCCAATTAATTCTAGATCAAATTCTAATTAATTATTATAGTTTCTAATTAATATATTATCACTCTAATATATTAATAAACTATTTATTTTATTTCTATTGATTTATTAAACAATTAATAAATCAACCTTTCTCTCTACTGAACTTTATACCAATCCTCCAGCTATGAGGGCAACCCAAATGGACTTTGCTTCTATTAATAAGATAAATACTATTTATAAGTCATGTCTTAGACACCTAATCCAACAATATATACATATATTTTACAATCTAGAAGCGACTGGTGTACATTGTTATAAGCACAACCTGGCACGTAGTATCAACATACAAGAAATATAATGGGTACAAAAGTCGGGTCACCTACTACAGTACTCTACATAACATCTATTGCCTATCTGCTACAACTTTCCCTTTAAAAATACTTTAAGGTCCTAGAAGGTTTGTAACCAACAATGATAAGCAACAAGAGCTTAGTGAACAACCAATGATGCAACAAGAAACAATGATATAATAAACACCATAACATAATAACAATAATGTTAAATACAACAATTAGACACCACATAAATTGACCACACCGTGTCACTATTCTATCACCACACCGTATCCCCTAACAAAATTTCACCACACTAGACCCACCAATATTTCACTACACCACACCCACCAATCAATCACCACATATCAACTTCGTGCCCTCCTCGACCCCTGTGGTCTTGAGCCATAAAGGCTCACCAAACCCAACCATAGAACAATATATCGAAAGCCACAAAGGCACATACAACAACCACTATTCGTTTAGGATTATGGGTAAGATTCACCACTAGTAGCCATATAGGTTTTAACGATAAAGTACACCATAAATAGCCATAAAGGCATAAGCAATAATTAATTATAAGCTTTCACCGTATAGGTATCACCACAACTAGCCACGTAGACTCAAGAAGGTAAAAATCACTAATATTAGCCATATAGGCTTAATATGAAGTTAGTCAACAATATAATAATACCACAAACATCACATAAAAATGTAAATCAAATATTTCTCACCAAGAATAGCCATATAGGCTCCACAAGTAGTAATTATCATCATGAAAAGTATAAAGTAAAATATCCCACAATATAAGTTATAACCACATCAACCATACAAGAGGAGAAATCAAAGGTTACTCACCTTGATCATAAATTGGCATCCCAATCATGAGTTATCAGTTATCACCACCACAATTAGTATATAAATCACCATAAGCATAGCTCATCATCTAACAAAAATAAATTATCACCAGAATATAATATATATCTACATCAGTCACACAAGAGGGGAAAGCAAAGGTTACTCACCTTCAAGTGTAGTCAGTCCACCCAAAGGACTGTAGCCACCATTTTCCTAACTAAGCATCACCATATCAAGGGGCCCTGCTGTGGTGATGGTGGATAAAGGATCCAGAAGTAAAAGTGATGGTAGATAAAGGATCCACACATGTAATGAGCGGTTCAGAAAATATTGGCAGACTGATTCTTAGGATACCAGAAACCCAATTTTGGTCTCCCTTTAAGGTACCTAAAGATCCGTTTAACAACAATTAAGTGAGAGAGTTTAGGATTAGCCTAATGTGTACATTTGAAGACTGCAAAAACTATGTCAGGTCTGCTGGCGGTTAGATACATCAGAGAACCAATCACTAATTGATACAAAGTTTGATCAACATATTCTCCCTCTAGATCTGATGTTAGCAGAGGTCTTTCAGCCATGGAGTAGCAGCAACTTTTGCATCTCGAAATCCGAACTTTTCCAAAATGTCATCGACGTAATTCCCTTGATACAGCAATATACCTGAGGAGCTTTGATGAACTTGCAACCCTAGAAAGATTGTCATCTCTCCCAAAGTACTCATCTCAAACTGTTTCTTCATTAATTGCTCAAAATCTTTGCACAGAGTCTCACTTGTTGATCCAAAGATGATATCGTCCACATAAATCTGAACGACAATTAGATCCGTCTTCTCTCGTTTGATGAATAGCATCTGATCAATCGTGCCTCTCGTGTACCCGCATTGTAACAAATACTCAATCAAAGTGGCATACCAACGTCGAGGAGCTTGACGAAGACCGTAGAGTGCCTTGTCTAGCTTGTACACATGATTTGGAAACTTTGAATTGACGAACCCCGGTGGTTGATCAACGTAGATTTCTTCTTTTACTTCTCCGTACAAGAAGGCAGTTTTGACATCCATATGATACACAGTGAAACCCATATAGGAAGCGTATGCCAAGAAGATACGAATTGCCTCGAAGCACGCTACAGGAGCATATACCTCGGTGTAATCAAGACCTTCGATCTGTCTGAAACCACGAACAACCAAGCGTGCCTTGTTTCGCAGAATCACCCTACTATAATCTTGCTTGTTTCGAAACACCCATATTGTATCCAGAGACTTCTTTCCTTCGGGGAGTTCCCAAACCTTTAGCTTTTCAAATTGGTTCAGCTCTTCATACATCACATCAACCCAGCTTGGTTCATTAAGTGCCATTTCAACATTCTTCGGCTCGATTTCAGATATGAAGCATGAATAAAGGCATTCGTTGACATATCCGCTCTGACTTCTGGTCTGGACCCCATCCATCAGTGAAACAATAATATTTTCCACTGGATGATCGTGTTGAATCCTGGAAGAAAAAACATGTTCGAGAACTTTTGAAGACACTGGAAGATATGTGATGTTCTCAACTCTGCCTGTGGCCGAATCACCTCTATTAGATTATCTGAAGTCATAGGAGGTGCTTGCCACATATTCATCAAGAATTCTCTCAAGAGAGAGAGAATTCATGAGTCTAGAATTGAACACTTCTGCAGAGTCAGAACTGTTATCTCCTGTGGGGGCGTCGGTTTCTTCCATAACTAGTGCTTCGTCAGCTATATTTGGAGAACCAGCGGGAGAGTCATCATCCATGATAGGAGTGTCACCAGAAGTTGTGCCGTCATTCAAGCTTGTAGGTTCATCATGTAGCACTGACGGTTTGATTGGTTCAGCAAGAAATTCCTCATATTTGTCCTTATTGATCCCATGCGGGTCTGGTTGAGTACCTGAAACATCATCAAAAAGCACATGAAATTGTTTAAACAGTTCAACATATTTAAACAACCAGTCAGGACCCACTCAGATATCTGTCTCATTCTCCTCCAGCCAGCGCACATCAAAGGATTCCACTATCTACTTGGTGGTCTTATTGTAGACCCAATAAGCCGTGCGTCCAGCATATCCGACGAAGTAGCAGTCATCAGCCTTGGAATTGAACTTTGGAGTGGCTTCAAAATGAAGAAGAGTGCAAGGAAATCCAAAGGTACGAAAGTGAGCAATGGTTGGCTTGTGACCGTTGAGGATCTCATATGGAGTATTCATGTGATGTTTTTTGATCAAAACGCGACTCAGAACATAACATGCCGTATTGATAGCTTCAGCCCAGAAGAATACTGGCAACTTGGAGTCACAAAGCATGGTTCGAGCAACATCAATTACAGTTCGATTTCTTCACTCAGCTACACCATTTTGTTGTGGTGTACGAGCAGCAGTGTATTGACACTGCACTCCCTTTTCAACACACAATCGATCCATAATGGCATTCTTGAACTCTGTCTCATTGTCGCATCTGATTCCTTTCACATCCTTATTAGTTTGATTTGAAATTAGGATGATGAATCTCTTAACAAGTTCTGCAGTCTCACTCTTATTTTTCAGAAGGAAAACCTAGGTGAAACGTGAGTAATCATCTATTATGACCAGAAAATAAGAGTTCTTGTTGTTACTCAGAACATCAAAAGGGCCGAAGAGATCCATGTGAAGAAGTTGAAGGAGCGAGTCAATGGAGTTGACCAGTTTGGGCTTGTGCGGCTTCTGATGATGCTTTCCTTGAGCGCAGGCAAGACACTTTTCAAAGGTGATGAAGTCTTTGATTGGTAAGCCCTGGACGAGATCATTCTTGGCAAGACAGTTCAGGTTTTTGGCATTTGCGTGTCCGAGACGATGATGCCAGAGCATGGCATTTTGTTCTGAAACTCTTGAGAACAAGCAGGTAACATTCTCGGGAATATTGTGATTCATGTCGATGATGTAGGCATTGCTTTTACGTTCAGATCTCACCAAAATCCACTCTTATGGTATAACGATACCAGGCTTCAGAATTAAGCACTCCTTCTTAGTGAAATGAGTCGAGAAACCTTTGTCGTAGATCTGAGAAACGCTCAGTAGACTAGTCTTAGTTCTAGAACGAAATTGACATTTTCAAATTTCAACACACCGTTTGTTACGGTCCCCATTTGCGTGATCTTCCCTTTCTCCCCTCCCGCAAAGGACACATATCCTCCATTAATGTTTTGAATGTCGTGCAGTTAAGAGATGTCTCCTGTCATGTGCCTAGAACAACCACTATTAACATACCAAGGTCAGTTGATATTCCTTCATAGCTGCTCCTACATAATATGTGGGATTAATTAGATTTGGGAACCCAGTCTATTCTGAAACTGGGTTGAACCTTACTATCAACACATGAAACTTGTTCCAAAATCATATCTTGCTTATCAAATAACAGACATGATGAATTTACAAAATGCTTTGATGAATTGGAAGTGAGGCCTTTGGGAACCCATCTGTAATTAGGTTTAAGTCTTTTATTGTTAGACCAGATGGGAACATCAACACTAGATTTTCAAATGGGACTCCCTTCTGATTTGGGCCTATATTGCATGTGTGAGCTGGGGGACAGTCCTTGAGATGACTTTGACCTCACTGATTTTGATTTGGCAGAGCCATCTCTTGAATTTGTCCTTTTGTCCTTGGAGGCCTGATTCTTGGCCTTGGCAACATTCCAATCATCATTACGTGAGTGTGACCTTGAAGGATTTTTTTGAAATATCTCCCTCTTGGCACGTTTGTCCAACCTTATGCATGGTAGGGAACGTAAGAGTATTGTGGACAGTTTCTAGCAATGTGACTCGGAGTCCCACAACTAAAGCATATTTGCTTTTTCAAGACAGTATGATTGGGACATGGTCCTGGTCTGAATGAGTTTTTACAAGCACACACACAAACATCAGATTGTTTAGCTAATTTACATGGCTTAAATTTTTCAAAAGCAACACCACCACATGTTTTTGAATGATCAACAAATTTAGAATCTTGTTTCACACGATTATTTGAAATAACAGCAAAGAAAATATTAGTTTTTGGAGAATCATTTTTACCAAAACTAGAATCATTTTCGTTGGCCTCGTTCCCATCTTCCACGACTACTTTATTTGCACATGAAGTAGAAGCATCATTAGCGTTCACCTTAATTCTCTCATTGGGGCCGGATTGATCAGTTTGAAATGAAACAGTTACAGTGGGCTGCTCTATCTCTTTGGTTTCAAGGTCCGAAGTATAGTTATCGTTAAAAAGGGGTGGAACACTGTTATACCCAAGACCCTCACCATGTTTATTTTGCCACTTTAACTCATGTTCAGACATTGATTCAATTGTCGCACTTGACACATCGACTTTTTTAAAATTAAAATTAGCATCTTGAAATTTGGCTTTCAATGCGTCAAGTTCGGCAGTTAAATTGGCAATTTTCTCTTTGGCAAACTGATAGTGGCAAAATTTTACACTGTATTCTTCTTTAATTTTCTTTAAATATTTTGTTTGAGGCTCTAATTTTTCTTTAAGAGGTTTTTGAACCTTTTAAGGTTATGAACTTCATTTTCAAGGTCAAAAACTTCTCTAACTAAATTATCATTGTGCTCACGATATTTGTTAACCTTGTCTACACAATATTGAGAGCAAGAAATTTCACTAACCTCTTTGGTGTTTGGAGTGGTGGATACCATGAAAGCAAACTGCAGATCCATCATTTCTTCCTCAGCCTTGTTCGCTTCCTCACCATCTACAATCTATGCCAAGTTAGCTCTTCCATCTTCAGCAAGGTTTAGCGCCTGCATCTGATCTTCCCAGGAGAATTGCTGAGCCACCATAGCTCGCTCAGTGTTTTGAGGAGCTTCTCTGTTGTTTCCAGTTGACAACAGGGTCCTCTCAGCATTGTTGTTTTCCACCTTTGGCTTGGTGTACTCATGAGCAAAGTTACCTAGCTCGTGAAAGTTGTAACATCTCAGTTTGCTCTTGTTGAAACCAACCTTCTTGTCCACGTTCACTCCCCAGTTGTTCTTCCCAGTTCGTTGAGTGAACATCTATGTTCTGAACACTGCCATTGCGATTTTCCATGTTATGTCCATCTCTTCAACATCATCTGGATGGATTTGATCAAGTTCTCCAATCATGACTGGAGGAACTAGCTCACCAGCAACAAAGGCATTATAACAGTTCATGAAACCAGCCATTAGGGCCATGTTCTCTTCAGCTCCCTTTGCAACAGCTGGAGTCTGTGATGAGGGTTTTGAGGCGGAGCTCAAACCAAAGGGACTTGGAGATGCCATCGGTACACTGGATGATGGTGGAGCATGATGTGTTGGCATAGAAGAAAAAGCACTGTTGGTAGATGCTCCTAAGTTGGCGGACGAGTATGAGTTGACATGGTTGATTTCGCGCTACTTGTCATCCATGTCAGCATTGATGACCGCCACCACTTCAGCAAGAGAGAGTCTCTTAGGTCCATTGTCTTCTTGATTATAAACACGTTCATGTCCCAGTTTCTGGGAAGTGAATTCAGTAGCTTCTTATTTATCTCTGAGCGAGATACCACAATTCCAGCAGTGCTCATTTCTGTATTGAGAGTAACAAAATACTATAGCTGGACTTCCAGAGTCTCTCCGAGAACATGATTAAACATGTTGAATTTTTGACGAAGCAGATCCTGTCTGCTTTGTTACATATCCTCATTCCCTTCATACACCTCAATCAAGGCTTCCCACAAAGCCTTAGCAGATTTATACTCCCGGAAACCTTGAGCAATGTTAGGGGACAATACCAAGGTGATAGTAGCAAGAGCTTTTTCATCTTCCTCTATCTTTTCAAAATCTTCATCCGTGCAATTTTCGATTGGCTTGTCTACTATAGTCTTTGCATCATCATCTATGGTGATTGTAGTTTTGGCCGGACCTCTAAGAAAGCTTCTCACACATTAATGTCCTTCATGTTTACATAATTTTCAAATCTAAACTTCCACTCAGGAAACCCATATGCAGATAACAAACGAGAAATACGAGTGTTGTCCCCATGACGGAGTCCAAATCGTGATGCATAGTGGTAATTGAATTATTGTAGGATTCCATTAATGACCGAAAAACAAGAAAAAGTAACGTGTTTGACCGAAGACACTAAGGTTGACCGATAAACCTAAAAGTCAACGCCCTTTAGCCGAAAACAGCAAGATTGACCGAAAAGGCTGACAATCAAACAGTCTGGCCGAAAACTTCCTGACCGAAAACCCTCTATAACCGAAAACTCTGCTCGAAAATGTGTAACATCCGTGTTTTGGGCGTAGGAGTTTTGGGCTTAAACCTACAAATAAAACTTATTTTATAAGTAAAGAAAACGAATGAATAACTAAATTTAATATTTTGTTATATTTTATATTGTGAATAAATGAGCCAAAAATAGTTTTAAAATCAATTTGTAACCAAATGTGAGAAATGTTTTCACAAGGACTAAAAGTATTCATTTGGCCAAACTTACCCTAATTAATTTGACTAGTCCTGGATTTAGAAAAAGTGAGATATATTAAAGGAATTGATGTGGAGTTCAAATTAGGTCTAATAATTCCTTGAATTACATTAAGGACCTAAATTGTGAAGAATCTTAGTGTAAGGGACCATTTGTGCCAATTTGGGAAAGTAAGGGTTAGTGTTAACCTAATCAATGACTTAAGTGAAATAAATAATTATATTTGGGGCATAAGTGTGAACTTAGAGACTTCTAGTTAGAAGAATTGACTTTATGGGTGTTGGGTGATGTAAGACTAAACTCTAGGGACCCTTCTTGCCAAATCTTAAAGTATGTGAGGTTTTGAAGGGGTTTTCTTCCCAAATTCTGCAAATCACGATTGAGACAAAATGAGAGGGAGAGAGTGGCGATTTTCTAGGGTTCTTGAGGATTTGATGCTAGAGATGGATGATGGTTCAAGCTCTTGAAGAATTCAAGCAATCTAAGGTATAAACCCACCTTCCTCGCTCTTGATTTTGAGTTAGGGTTTGGGGATTTGACCCAATACGAGTTTATGATGGGATGAGGTTCTTCGTATGATTCCCTAATGTTTATTTGATGTTTCTAAGTTGATTGGAGTCTATATTCAATCCATGGATGCTCTTGATTCAGTTTGTTGATTGATTTGGGTGTTATGAACCCTAGATTTTGGGGATTTGATGAATAGTTGAGGAATCTAGAAATTTATGGTTGGATTTGGTAGTTTTGTATGAGGGTATTCATTTATAATGATTCCCTAAGGATTCCAACCTTTGATTTGTAGTCTTAAACCTTGAATCACTACAAAATGAGAATTGAGTGTTGAAATGGGTTTTATTCATGTGGATGATGATTGGATCTCTTATTTAATGGATGAATGAATTTGTTTCATCAATTTGGAAGTATAAGTGGAGTGAGGATCATTTCCTAATGATTCCATGGAATGGAAGAAGGAATCTCTACTTGTAATCACCAATTATCATAATGGAATTGGGTATTCCATGGTTTAAGCTTATGGAGAGAAGTTGTGATCATGGCATGTAATTGATTCATTTGAAATGAATTTGGGTAGTTTAATTGAGTCTAATGATGTATAATTTGGGTTGGAATAATGTACTTTTGATGTCTATGAGTTTAGAGAAGTGTTAGGACTTGTTTCGGGTCAAAAGGGAGTAAAAATGACCAAAAAAAGGAGCTACAGCAGGTCGTAACATGACCCGTGTTACTGAAACACGACCCATGCTGTCAAAAGAGGGTTACACGACCCGTGTTCCCACTTACACGACCCGTGTAAGTTTCTGTCCGGATTTTTGGCACTTTTTGGGTTTTGAGCTTTATGGGTTGGGCCTTGGGTCCTCGTTTTAATGCCAAACTTTGGGGATGTTTTAACTAAGAATTTCCTTATATTAGAGGGTCAAGGACTTCATTTTGGATTATGGATGATTGTTGCTTCGTAGTTCTAAAGAAGTAATTATAGTGCGACTTTTAGATGAATCGAGTATGATACCTTCCATTATTGTCTTGTAGGAAGGAGGTATATTGTTATGACTTGGAGGTGAGACTAAGGACTTGAGATAGCACTCAACCAAGATGATTTGATGGATGGGATGATGTCTAGGAGCGCCTCCAAATGCATCAACCTTGTGTGGAGTTAGTGTTGACTCGTTAGTTGACCTTGGGTGAGTTTACCGGGAGTACAGATCTTTCCCACTACCTTTTTGTGTGTGTGTTATCAATTACTTTTCATGCATGTTATTATGTGCAATGTGTTATATGAATACTACTTGTGCATTGCATGAAAATGAGTTTCTAAAGATGTTTTCAACTAAAGATTATGATGATGTTTTGAGCATCCTATTTGTGCATTGCATTGCATATAGGATGGGATTGACCGACTGAACCTTATTATTACCTTAATGATGTTTAATGATGTTTGGCTGAGATAGCCACCTTTATGATGTTTATACCCATGTAGAGGGCCTTTCAGGCTGGATAGCCACCCTCAATGATGTATTGGGATTGTTTCCGACAATAGGAAAGCGCATGAGGGAGTTGCTAACCCTCATGGGGCTAGTGTTATGGCCACTAGTCCTAGTTTTGCCTATACGGGGATCTAGTGACATGCTTTATACGTGACATTCGTGAACTTAGGTAGGTGCCATTGTGGTGAGTTGGAATTTTATGAGATGGACGTGGGTTTGGGATAGTTGCATCATGCATTGCATTCGCATATCATAACTATCTATTTTGAGTAAATCCTTATGATGTTTTAAATGACTTTTGAAGTTTGTGTCAAAACTATTTTTGGGGGTTTGTCCCGAGTGTGGTAGTACACGGCCCACTCGAAATGGGTCAACCTCGGATAGGCTCACTAGGCATTTCAATTACCTAACTTATTTTGATGTGTACTCAGGTTGATGAGTTTAGATGACTTTAGAAGAGCTGGATGTTTAGAAGGCCACGGATTGCATGGTTTCATTCAAACTGTGTAATGGTATTTGGATTGTAACAACCTCGCTATTTTACAAACTAAAATGTCTTATCTTAAGTGGGACGAAAATCATGTTTTCCGCAACTTAAACCCTGAATTATTTCTCTTTAAATCACATAAGTTTTAAAAACGGTTTTGAACGAAAAATGTCTTATTTTGAAGATATTGAAGCTAAAGTTTTTACTTAAGGATGATTTTTGAATAAAGATGATAAACCACAGGTTAAAATGATGTTTTTATGAAAAGCCTTAAGCGAGGGTGTTTCAAAATGAGTCTGCACCGAGAACACTGCCGAGAACCTTTAAACCATAGCCGAAAACTCCTACCAACCGCCGAAAACACTTAAACCCTAGCCGAAAACCCTTGCCAGCCGCCGAAAACACCCACATTTGGTCAAAAACATGTTTTTTGTTCGAATTTTCGAAGTCCAAGGATCAAAACAGTGGATTTTTGTACAAAAGCACCAAGAATACGAAGAACATAAATAGTAATTTTTGCCCAAAACGCACCAAAAACTCCAAAATCAACTAAATTGCTTCAAAAACGATTAATACCAACACCAAAAAAACGATTTTAGAGGCTCTGATACCACTTGTAAGTCCCGATTCCTAGATCTAATTCGGTATCAATCAATAACTTGATTAATTACGGAATACTAATCAAGCTATGAATCTGAAACAATTAACAAGAAAGCAATTAACCTTCAATGCACTCAATTGTATTGACAAATTGACGGGTACATAAGGTTTATTATGATCGATCTCTCTCTATCTCTCTATTCACGCACACACCAGTCGACCAACTCTGATTATGGTGAAAATACACATTATATACTAACTTAATACAAAAGCCCACCCATATCTAAGTCCATCGTACAAAGCCCACCGAGAACTCAAAGGCCCGCTGAAAATCACCAAGTGATTTCGGTCTAAGTCCACCGAGAACACTTAGTTTTCGGTCGAGGCTAAAAACTTTCTTTTGTCTTGGAACAACACACTAAGCCTTTGAAATGTAAAGCATAAACCACTAAATTATGTCGCAACAAATATCCCGTTGTGCCCATTCTTGAACAAATTCTGGGCATGTTCAACTCCATGGGATATGCACCAGAACTTCAGACGATTGGCAGCTTCAAGAAGAATAAGCTTCCTGGGTTATGGAAATTATTGTTTGGCATCTTTCTCAAGTGCCTTTCTCGTAGAACTTCGGGTTTGGATTTTGCTAGCCAGACGTTTATGGGATTGCTCTATCGAATCTATTATGATGTGGAGGTGGACTTCGCATCTATCTTGTGGGCTAATTTCTGCTCCCATGTCAATCATTCCAAACGAGGAACAAAAATATCTAATGCGAGGTTTTGGGAAATCATTGTTCATGATGCCTACCAAAGGTCAACCATTCCATACGATTCGAACCTTACACTTATGTCTTATGGAAATATCGGGATTCCTCTTGTGGATGAGGAACAAACAAGAATTTGTGCCCAAATTCCACCCACCATGATCTCAAAAGTCCCTGCCAAACTTTGCCATTGACATGTATCGGACCACACTTACCCTACCTTATCATGTTCGTGACTTGGTTGCTGAACGCCAAGTCGAAGGGGCTTCACGACCTAGGGTAAGAAGAAGATAGCTGGTGGTCCCAGAGCTCAGAAAGAGAAAGTGACCAAGAAAAAAAGATCTTCGAACAACCTAAGCAAACCCAACCCAAAAGAACCAAACAAAGGGTGGTTATCGAAGAGTCTTCAGATTCTGACTGAACCATCTCTGCAAAAGTACCAATCGAAGACATTCCTCAGTCATTACCCATACATGAAACACGCATACAATCACCACCCCCACAATCTCAACCCATAAACTCCACTTCTGATGTACCACCAATTACCTCCGAACCCATTACATCAGAACCTCCTACATCCGAACCTATCACCACTTCAACTCCTCTTTCCACAACAATTCAAACATCATCTTTGAATGTTCCACCCATCTCAACCTCTTCTGAAACACCAATAACCTCAACTACCACTCCATTTGAACTCATCACCACAGCAGAAATACCCATATTTTCCGAAACGCTCATTACATCTGTGTATCCTTTATCCACAATCACTTCTACTTCTGGTATATACACTTCTCTACCAAAATTTGAAATTCAAGAAGGAATTGAGATAACCGGGGTCGCTTCACGTCAACGACCCCTAAATTCAGAAAATGAATATAATGCCTACCATATGCATCCAATCTCATTAGATGATACAGATGATGATAACTTGAACGATGAGTATTTTGTATTAATAAAACAATACAAAACCTTCAACACAAAGGTCGATGTTCTTCTTAAAATGCAAACATGATACGATCCGGAGCAGCCAACTAAAGTTGACGTGATGACTAAACTTGAAGAAATAAGAACAGAAATCCCCGAACAAGTAAAACTCGTGGTTCTACAATCTGAACAGAGAGTTTTGGATCATTAACTTTGGATCTAGACAGCTCTCGAACATAAACTGTCCACCGCTGTAAATGAAGTTGAAGCGCGGTGTCAAACACTCCAGGAGACAACTGAGAAGAGGATTGCAGATGTTGTTGCAAGGTTTAAGTCCTTAATTGCGGATCTGAAGAAGTCCATTAAAGATCGTCGGACCGATACTCACTCCTTCAACACGCAATACAAGGATCATTTTGAAGGGGAACTGCAAGTCGCCAATGCTAAAATTACAGAACTGACTGCCGCCCAGTTTGCGACTTCGGTTCTTCAAATTGCTGAAAAGATCCGAAAAACAAACTCTGCAATCACCACATTGTCAACGACTTAAAGAATGTGCTTCAGCCTCTTCTTCAAGTTGCTAATCACATGCACCGTCCTAAATCTGCCAAAACAGGACCCAACACTGTTGCTCAATCTGCACCTCTAGTCCATCCTTCGCAAGGGGGAGAAGCAAGTGGTTCAGGGTCCCATGCCTCTACTACTACGATGACAACAACAACAACAAAAATAGCAACAACAAAAATGGTAATAATCTCTCCAACTCCTATCTTCGGACGACCTCCTTTGCAAAATACTAACGTCTGAAAGAGTATTGTCATCAACCCAACTACTTTGGCTCCAAACTTCTCCACAATCACGTCTACACTTGGAGTTGGATCTTCTAGGTCAAGGTCTTCATGTGCCGGTGCTTCAGGCTTGACACCTGTTGGTGACAGAGGGAAGGGCATGATGATTGAACTTAGCAAGGAAGAGACAAAGAAGCAAAGGGAATACGAGTTTACCCGAATGCTGGTGATCAATTCCTTGGCTAGGGAAAGGAAGCAAGACATGGGACCAATCGAATAAACGTGGAATGCCGAAGAAATTGTGGCACACGGTTTTGGAAATTATGAGGTCTTCAACTGCCTTCCCTTGGAGGATTATTCAATAGAAAATAATGTCGATCATCAACTTGACATACCATACAATCCGAAGACTTTCTCATACTTTTAGTTCGTCCGAGCTATTAAGGAAGATCAAATGGAATCATTTAGACTATGAAAGATACGCTTCCATGCCACCTTCATTCAAGTACCTAAGGATGTATGGAGCAAGAAACGTATAGTTAAGTTGATCTCAATCAATGAAGGAAAGCTTTTTGAAGGTTACTTTCAGAATTATGAATTCTTCGTCCATCGAGGTTCAGACGAAATTGAATCAAGATTCTCTGTAGCAGACTTTCGAATCATGAATCCTCATGACTTTATTGTAATATTGGATCTGCTGAAGGAAGCTCCTACCTATGTCACACCAAAAGCTCCCATACGCACCAAAGCCAAACAACACCTATCTAGATTTCTTCATCACTACATGAAACGCCTTGCTGAATATGATGTTGATGTGGCCAAGTGCTTCGGTAAGACCCTTGCTCCCCCGATCTGTACAGTTAAAAATTTGGGTACATTCGAAGATGGAGAGATACTTGACAATCCCTGGGGAGTTTTTTACACGGGTATGACAACGGATAGCCAAACAATAAGGAAATTCTTTGAAGTAGATTTTAAGGGTCTATACCATACCGAAATGATAAAGAACGTTGTTGGTCGGGCATACGAATGCAAGATTAACATTGTCGTAGAAAATAAGAAACTCAAAGAATACCTTGATTGGTGGATGGCAGACACAGTATGGTCGAAGCCTACAAACGTCACTTCTGCGAAAGCTTCAGATGCCACTCACACAAAGGGGGAGATTGTTGAAATCATTTTTGTACTGAAATGAGTCTGTCCATCCGAAGGCCATGCCATGCGTAGTGTCAAGTTTTGGTCTGATGGTCCGAAGGTCTTATGCTGGAGGATCTGAAGACTCAAGTAACAAACCTTATCCATATAGCACGTTGGAGTGTAAGACTCCGTGTTGCACGTTGCTGTATTCTCATTGGATATTACTAGTGTAGAATATACCTTTTGTACTCATGAATCTTTTTGTACTATCGATATCTTGATCATGTATAAATATCAGTAATATCGTGTCAGGGTCGAGTGTGCTTATTATCGCAATCATTATAAAACCTCCCAAAGATAATACGAATCATTCGACACCGGGTTTCATCATTTATGATCTGTTCATTATATTTTTTTGAGTTGATTGTTGCTGTATCAGAGCGTGTTCCGCTCGAAAACTTGTTGTAGAAATTTTGTTCTTCTTCATACAATTTCTAGATCTAAGTTGATTCCTAGATTTAGGTTTCCGCAAGTTGTATTCGAAATTCCTTACCAGTTTTTCTGAAAAGATCCGTTTAAGGAATTGCATCACAATGGTTGATTCAAAATCAACTTATGCAAATAGTCTCAACTACGCAAATCTGATTGATTCTTCAACCAAGGCACCAATTCTTATTCCCGATTTTTATTATTCTTTATCAGATCATATGGAGGATTATCTCACTGAACTAGGGTTTGAGTTATGTTGCCTCCTTTCCAAGTGGAAACTCTGTCTATCTGGTTTTTTTGGAGATTCTAGGTGTGAATCATCAGAAGGATTAATTCTACTTTGGATCCTGTTCAACCTTTACAAAGTGGCATTAACCAGAAATCAAAGAAGGAGATTAGTTGAGGTACATTCTTAGTATGATTTAAAGTTGAAATAATTGTTATAAATTGCATGATCATGGACTATGTTCATGGATATTTATATGATTTAATCTTGTTAAGTCTTCTGCTATATGAATATTATGTTTATATGATAGTATCCCAACATTTCTTACCACAGGTACTTGTATAAAAAAACTACATGATATACACCACTTATTCATTTGCAGCATGACTCAACTACACCCACCGTGTGTGATTTACAAGTACTCCTTATGTATCTACATTAGCACCCACAACACATGGTCATGGGCTACTTGTCCTGTAAAGATGTCAACAATGTAACTACTAAGGTTGGCACCAATCGTTCTACTTGTCCTGTAAAGATGTCAACAATGTAACTACTAAGGTTGGCACCAATCGTTCAGGTATATCTCTCAATGCTATTCTGCCAACCACTAAAGTAATACCTACTATTAACACATCACCAACCATCAATACAACACATCTAGTCTATCAGGCTATACACTTATTTATGTTCAACACAAGTTTACACAACCTACCAATATTAATACCGTTAATAATAATGTTTAACTACCACCTGACTAACACCGACATCCTTTTATACAAGTATCACCGTGCACCATGAGATCACCATCTCCCTATAAAAGGAACAATATTAGTACCTTAGATAAGGTCTGCTTCAGCTACTGGAACAATCTTCTCTTGTACACTGGAACAATCTTCTCTTGTACTTAAATTCATACAAACTTTTCATTCTTCTTTGTGAACTTACTTAATAATTCTACGACAGAAGAAAAGTCATTCACTACTCACCGATAAAAATTACCATTCCAAGGAAACTCCATGATTCAGGAGGGTTTCACAAAATCCTTCATCTTACTATAGCTTCAACTTTATTAGGGTCAACTCCCACAAAATGGTTATTAACTACATGATATGGTTATATTCTACACTCCTCCTGGCCTTAGGAATATACCACGAGATCATTATTAGACACTTTAACGAACTTGCCGAGAAGTAGATGATACATTCTATTCATCAATCTTATGAAAGCTGCTAGGCATTCACAACTCTAGACGACAAGATCACCACTTACATTGCTTCTTACTTTGGCCAAAGAAATCATAGATGTTCGATTTTATCACAACTAATCATATATGGTTACTTGGGACCCACCTGGAACCTCTACCAAAACAGCGTCCTTGTTACAATTATCTAACATTATCAACAACCAAGCAATCCATGCCAACCATTATTTTGGACCCCTTGATAATAATTTAACTTCAAATCCATAAGGATTAGGGTCCCATGAATCCCAACAAACACCACACAACTACTCGACAATCAGCATACAACATTCATCGAGAAATTTCGCGAATAACTTTCCTTTAGAGGAACTAATTGATGGATTTTGATAAATAAAATAGAGCGTTTTATGCTAAAACGGCAACGGAAGATTTTTAAAATAACTAGTTTATTTTAGACCATTTTTAACAAAACCATCAAGGATCCATTTACATGGATAAGAATGATATTAAAAACATATATATATATATATATATATATATATATATATATATATATATATATATATATATATATATATATATATATATATGATGTTTTAAAGAGATAACATTTGAAGCCTTTGAAGCCTCTTGGTATTGGGGTGTTGAAGTAGATAGAAAAAATTAAGAAGCTTGATTTCTCTACAAGTATCAACCACCAAGGTAAAGGCATTCAAATGCTAGTTCCTTCTTGTAAAAAGAACTTCTTAAGCCTCTAAGTACTTAACAAATTAAGCACTAAAGGAGATGTGTTTCTACACTCTCAAACTTGGAACAAACTTCACAAATGAGAAAGTAGAGAGAAAAAAGAAGTTGGCCACGTTTTTTAGACTAGATGAGAGAAAAACTCAATGCAAATTTTGGATCTCACTCTCTTTTATACTCACAAGAGAGTACCATGACCCATACTATCATTAAATGCAAAGATATGATCTTATACAAAGTATGGGTGTGTAAGGTGAAGATTGACAAGAAACCTCCACCCAACTCTCTTATGGTGGAAAAGGACAAGAGTGTGCAACACTTGTCTTTTACACACTAAGTAAGTCTAAAATCTTAATGTAACCCAAAGTGTTTAAAACTTTGTACATGACTTAATATATCATACCATATGATATAATTATTAGTTTAACTCCTTATAATTTTTATTTTCACAAAATAATAATTATTCTCTAATTAAATACAAGAGTTTAATTTATTTATTAGTTATCAAATACTTAATAAATATTCAATAGGTGCTAACTTGATACAGGTGTAACCTATAGGATCATATGTTATTAGCAATAACATTTCATAATGATTCTTGAGCATATAGATCCAAAAATCCCCCACTTGCACAAGATTCTTTATGGATTGACACAGATAGTAGTTCACGTCTAGCAAGGGACTACTGCCCCTAATAATATACGAAGAGGTGCCATTTATCAACATCCAATTCCAAGAGCTTAAAGCTGCAATTGATGTATAAGGTAAGTATATCAATATTCTCTTTGTTTCAGACATCATGTTGGACATGAGACATGGAACATGATCATTCTCATTTGTTGTCCAACTTCAAGTAAGATGCCTTAGATGTTTAACTCTCAACACATGAGAGGAACAAATCTCATCTTCACTACATACGTACTCGCCTATAGTTCATGATATACCCAACGATAGCCTTATAACTTCACGATTACGAACATTGTTTAACCATGTTAAACACAGTAATTCTTATATGCGAATCCCCAATATTTATCTCAAGTCAAAAGACATAAAGATATTTACCTTTGTTCAAGACTCACTTAGGATTAACGATCCTTGAATTGATTCTTGAAGCGGGTCATATCCAATACTTGTTCTCCAACAAGTACATACAAACTTGGATGCAACACTTTTCCATATCATCTCATGAAATCATCTAATCTGATTTATATTAGTCTTAATTCATAGTTGCTCCCACAACCATGAGCGACTATGGACGATTTAGAATAACCATTTTATTCATGGATAAAACATGCTAACATAGAACACAAGAACCTTAATACAAAAGAGATATCTCATATATCAAAAGAGATTCCATGTCATTGCTATATAGTTTAGAATATTCGGATATTAATAAAGTACAGATTTAGATCCAATCACTAGTTAGTCGAAGCCCAATCCCTTTTGCATGGATTTCAAACTTGTTTTGAGGAAGGGGCTTTGTGAATGGATCTGCTAGATTATAATATGTATGAATATTTTCAATGCATATATTTCCCAATTCCAATTCCTGACAGATGACATTGTATCTCCGTTGAATGTGTCTAGTCCTCTTGGTAACTATTGGGTCTCTCACGATAGCAATGGCACCGGTGTTGTCACAAAACATCTCAATGGCATTCTTGATGTTCTGGACCATCTCTATATCACCGATGAATTTTTTCATCCAATGAACTTCTTGAGTTGCTTCTGAAATAGCAATAGACTCAGATTCTATTGTAGATAGTGCGACCACTTCTTGCTTTGAACTCCTCTATGCAATGGCCCCTCCATTTAGGGTGAACACGTATCCCGATTGTGACCCAGAATCATCTCGATCAGTGTTAAAGCTAGCATCGGTGTAACATCTTACAGCGAGTTCTTCATTAACTCCTCCATAAACTTAGAACATGTCCTTAGTCCTTCTTAAGTACTTCATAATTTTTTTTACTGCCATCTAATGCTTTTTTCTAGGATTAGCTTGATATCGACCTGTCATACTCAGTGCATAAGCTACATCCGGCCTTGTGCATGTCATGGCATGCATAATTGAGCCTACTGCTGAAGCATACGGTATGTGACTCATTCTTTTGATCTAATCATCTGAACTAGGACAGTTTTTCTTAGAAAGAATGGTGCCAGGTAGCATAGGTACAATTTCTCGTTTTGAGTTTTCCATTGAAAAGCGTTTTACGACTTTATCAATGTACGAACTCTGCCTCAATCTAATGAGTCGTTGGGATCTATTTCTATAGATGCTAATACCAGGTATGTATATGCCGCATCCCCTAAATCTTTCATTTTAAAAGACTTTCTTAGATAAGCCTTAGTCTCTTTGCATGTTGGGATATCTTTCCAGATCAAGAATATGTCATCTACATATAGAGGTTAGAACACATGGTTTATCAGGACTTTCTGAGAAACCAAATCTTTGATGTTCTCATCAAAGCGATGATACCATGTCCTAGATGCTTGTTTAAATCCATAAATGGACTTCTTTAGTTTGCACAGCTTCTTTACGTTTTTTGGATTGACAAAACCTTTAGGTTGTTCCATATAGAAATCTTCCTCAAGATATCCATTAAGAAAACCGGTTTTGACATCCATTTGCTATATCTCATAGTCGTAATTTGTGGCTATGACCATGATAACTCTAATGAATTTAATATTGGCAACTAGCGAGAAGGTATCTTCATGGCCAATACCATGAACTTGAGTATATCCTTTCGCAACAAGTCCTGCCTTGAATGTTTGTACATTACTGTCCATGTCGATCTTCTTCTTGAAGATCCACTTACTTCCAACAGTCCAACTGTCAGCAGGCAACTCAACCAAGTCCCATACATGATTATCACTCATGGGACTTAATTACAACTCTCATGGCCTCAAGCCATTTATCAAATTCCGAATCTACAATCGCTGCCTTGAAATTAGTGGGCTCACATTAATCTATTAAGAAGACTTCCTCTTCAGGAATGACAAATCCATATCTGCCAGGTTTCTGTCGAGGTCTACTTGAGCATCGTACAGTTGGTCTGTCGTTTGGCATCTGAATAACAGTCTCAGGCTCCATAGTATCATGTGGGGTGTTATTCTCAACTATATGTTGTGTTTCTCGAATCTCCTCGAGATCAACGGTGCTCCTAGTTGCTTTATTCATAATAAAGTCTTTTTCAAGAAACACGGCTTTTCGAGCTATAAAAACTCGATTTTCTTCTTTATTAAAGAAGTAATAGCCCATGGTTTCTTTTGTGTATCCCACAAAAGTTACGCTTTTGAGATCTAGGTTCAAGCTTGTTAGAAGTCTCTACTTTAACATGACCTTCACAACCCCAAATCTTTAAGAAAGACATTGGTGGAATCCTTCCATGCCATAACTCGTATGGTGTCTTACTAACCTTTTTAGTTGGGACCATATTTATGATATGAGCAGCATTACGAGGGCATATCCCCAGAAAGAATGAGGAAGGGAAGTGTGACTCATCATCGATCGTATCATGTCAAGTAAGGTACGATTTATCCTTTCGGAAACATAATTATGTTGTGGCGTTTTGGGTGGAGTGACTTGTGACACTATGCCACAATTCTTGAGATGCTCAACAAAACTCATTGCTAGATATTCGCCACCACGATCCGATCATATGGCTTTAATTGTTTTACCTATTTCATTTTGTACTTCATTTTGGAATACTTTGAATATTTCAAAAGCTTCATATTTGTGTTTCATGAGATACACATATCCAAATGGAGCTTTGGTCATCTTTCCACATATGACTCCTAATAGATCAAAAGCACTTTCACTGAGACCGGTAAATGGAGCTTTGGTCATCTTTCCACATAGAAACGATTCACAAACATCAAAATACTGAGCCTATTGATTCTAATATTCCATCCTTTTGAAGCTTAGCTATGCGACTTTTGTTTATGTGACCAAGTGGACAATGCCACAAATAAGTTTTATTAATTGAATTTTCTTTGTTTTATAAACCATTTAATCGATCTCATATATTCCATTATTGGGACAAGTCACAAAATAAAATGTATAATCTTTAAACACGGATATGTTTCTTGAATGAAAGTCAAATTCATATCGAAACCCTTGTTCATACAAACGAAATGTAGAGATAGTATTCCTAGTTATACTAGGTACATAACAACAATTATTCAATACAAGATACAACCCATTTGGAAGTAGGAGATGATATTGGCCTATGGCCTTCACGACTACACGATAGTCGTTTCCTACATGCAATTCCAAATCGCCATCTTGTAGTTCTCTAACATTCCTTAGTCCCTGCAAACCATTGAAAATGTTAGTACCACTTCCGGTATCAAATATCGAAGAGTTGGTATGTAATGCATATAATTCAATTACATATATACCTGACGTGCCAATCTTATCGGTCTTGTTTCTCAACCTCCTCAAGGTATTTGGGACAATTGCGTTTCTAATGTCCCTTCTCGTTGCAGTGAAAGCAATCAGAGTCGGTAGTAGGCTTAGGCTTTGTAGAAGAGTTAGTGGAACGAGGCTTCCATTTACCCTTTCCTTTGTCCTTCTTAAGGGCCTTTCCTTTTCCCTTCCCGGTAATATTACCGGTTTCTTCTTGGAGATTTGACCCTCGCGAATCATCAACACTTGATTTCCCGACTTTTTGATATTAGCCTCAGCATTTTTGAGCATAGTGAAGCTCATTGATGCTCCTTTCCCAATCATTCATTGTAAAGTTCAACACGAATTGATTAAATGATTTTGGCAAAGAGGCAAGGATCACATCCGTTGCTAACTCATCACCAAAGGGAAAGCCGAGGCTGGCAAGCTGTTTAGTGTATGCTTTCATATTAAGTTCATGAGCACTCATAGAAGAACCTTCAGCCATTTTGCAACCAATAAAAGCATTCAAGGTCTCAAACCTTTCTTGCTTAGCCTGAACCTCAAAAACATGATTTTCAGGAGACATAGTGGCAAGCATGACGCCAGCCACCTCGAGCGAATCATTTACATGTTTTGTTCGAGCGTCTTTTACTTGCCTAGAGGCATTGGCGAGAGGTTCATCTGGGATAGGCACACTAAGGACATAGACCTTTTTCTCAAGATTTAGGACAATCCTTAGTTTCCTAAATCAAGCAAGCAAGTTGGGTTTGGTCAATTTTTCTTTTTCAAGGATGGATCGAATAGTGAGAGAAGAGGTGATTACAGACGGGGTTGTCATCTACAAAATAATAATATTCGTTTTAATATCTTCGATATAATTTTTTTAATATTAATTACCCTTTAAATTAATATTGAAAAGCTAAGATCCACATCACACATAATCATTTATGGTGGTGACCCACAACACAAGTGATTATTTTGATCGGTAGGTTACGATAACCAATTACATCTCATATGCAACTCTTAGAATTTTATGGGATCCAAAAAATCTTATGTTTAATGGCATGTTAATCCCATGTATGCGTCAAGTCTCTCATGCTTAAGTGACCTAAAATCACATACGATTCTTGATCAAATCATCCAAACTTAAAAAAAATATTGTGAATTATACTTTACTAACGGTTAGGTGACCTTTATCCCATTAGTAATCATAAAACACATTGTTGATCAAAGGAAAATGCAAAAATACAAGGTGACCCAAGAATCTATAAGCATTTCACAATGATACACAAGTCACTTTTAAAATGGATTGCATAGATTTGAAGTTTTTCGGAATAAGGGCTTTTAAACGTTTTATTATTCTAGCATTTTAAAATGTTTTGTATCATGAATATTTCATGCATAAAATATTCTATGGTACATTTTTGAAGGTTCCAAATGTATAAAATTAAATAAATATCTTATATTCGATTTAATTTGTTAAAATTCAATATATCATATTAATTTTGCCATTATAATGATAGGAACCAATTTTTAACTTTTTAATAAAACTTCCTTTTATTATAAAGTTATGGAGTTTAGATTTAGTTTAAAATATTTTTGATCCTTTTTAAATATTTAAAAGTTTGGCTATTTGAAGAGTTTCAAAAATTAAAACTCTTTTTAATAAAAACTCCAATTTTACACATCTCATGTACAAACTTTATTATTAAAAATTCCAAACTCCAACTTGATTTTTTTTGTTAAAATGTTCTTTTGTATGTAAAACATATTTTCAAACATACAACATTATATAACAAAAAAAAACATCACAAGCATGCATCACACAATGTATAAACAAAGCCATTTTCTAGCAACAATTATTATGAGTCATCACAACAATTATTAAGTCATTTCCTAAACGACTTAATGAGGACACTTCAAGGGTCTTCAAAACATCATGTTTTCAAAAGATCTTCATGAGCTCCTCTTGTTATGTTTTGTAATTATAAACAAACTAGTCTAAACTAATCTATGACATACAAAATGAAATAATACCCTTATTTACCCATTTATCTATTACATCATCATATAAATAAATAAATGGTAACCACAAGCGTCCTAATGGCTTGTTTATATACAATCTCATCACATGGAATATAAACAACACTTTGTTTTTTGTAAGGCAAATTTTATATAACCAAAATCCATGAAAATGGCTATATATAAAAATAAATAATTTTATAACAACAAGTTGACAAAGATTATCAACATAAAAAATCATTCTTACATATAAATGATGGCTCTGATACTAGTTTATTTTAGACCATTTTAAACAAAACCATCAAGAATCCATTTACATGGGTAAGAACGATATTAAAAACATATATATATATATATATATATATATATATATATATATATATATATATATATATATATATGATGTTTTAAAGATATAAAATTTGAAGCCTTTGAACCCTCTTGGTATTGGCGTGTTGAAGTAGATGACAAAAATCAAGAATCTTGATTTCTCTACAAGTATCCACCACCAAGGAAAAGGCACTTGGAATGCTAGTTCCTTCTTGTAAAAAGAACTTCTTAAGCCTTTAAGTACATAACAAATTAAGCACTAAAGGAGAAGTGCTTCTACACTCTCAAACTTGGAACATACTTCACAAAAGAAGAGAGTAAAGGGAGAAAATGAGTTGGCCATTTTTTTTAGACTAGATGAGAGAAAAACTTGATGGAAATTTTGCATCTCAATCTCTTTTATACTCAAAAGAGAGTACCATGGCCCATACTATCATTAAATGCAAAACATATGATCTTATACAAAGTATGGGTGTGTAAGCTGAAGATTGACAAGCAACCTCCACCCAACTCTCTTATGGTGGAAAAAGGACAAGAGTGTACAACACTCTTCCTTTAGAAACTAACTAAGTCTAGTTACATCTTAATGTAACCCAAAGTTTCCAAAACTTTCTACATGACTTAATATATTATACCATATGATATAATTATTAGTTTAACTCCTTATAATTATTATTTTCAGAAAACAATAATTATTCTCTAATTAAATACAAGATTTGAATTTATTTATTAATTATCAAATACTTAATAAATATTCAATAAGGACCAACTTGATAAAGGTGTGACCCTATAGGATCATATGTTATTAGCAATATTACTTCATAATGATTCTTGAGCATATAGATCTAGCACTAATAAAGTGGCAATTTTTTAGTGGAAAAGGAAGGAGTACTAAGAAAGAATATCACCCCTGGATTAACTGATATGAACTAGAGGAATTTAGTGCAAATTTCCTGCCACCACATGCAACTCCAACCTCACCCTATTGTGAATTTTCTGAAAGGTTCATCTCTGCAAAATACCCAGCCTTGGGCTCCAGGTAGTTAGCTAGTGTTGGAAAGAGTGTCCAAGGTCATCAAGGGATGGTAATATATCTAATAATGGCAGGGTCCTTTTAGGTTGCCCTCATGAGCCAAAAAATAGACAGAGTCAAAAGTAATAAAAGAAAGGATTATTAGTTTATTAATTTATTGAGAAATAAATTAATTAGAAACTAGATCAATAAATTAATTGATAGATTTAGTTGGAATTAAGTTAGAATCAATTAAAGGGACTGGATTGGACTTTATTAAAGGTTTAATCAGAAAACAAGTCCGGGGGTGCGGCCGCCAAAAGGCTTCTAAATTTGAGACCCTAGGTGCCCATGAAGTATAAATAGAGGCCTTGGGGTTCAACCCTAAGGCATCCCAAGTCTTAAGTGCCGCCTCCTCTATCCCTTTCTACGAAAATTATTCCCTCTCTAGGGTTAGAATTCTTTGCCTCCTTTCCCCTGAAGAAGGTCTGATCATTCTGGTTTTCTAGAGATCACTAGGTGAGAATCATTAGAGGATTCTACTTTGGATCCTGATCATCCTTTGCAATCGTGGCCTTTATCAGAGCAATAAGAAGGAGACTTGTTGATGTATATTTGTTTAAGTTTTGAGTAGCAATAACTGTTATGAACTGCATGATCCTGAACAATGCTCATGGAATATCTTTGATTTGATCTTGATTGTCTTCCGCTGCATGAGTTATGTGTTAATCTGATCGAATCCAAACTGTGGTATTAGAGCCTCTGTTCATATGTTACCTACACTTTGATCTTAAACTGCTGAATGAGATTTCATGCTTGTTGTTAAAACCGAAATTTGCATAGGGTTATGCTAGATTTTTTGGATTTAAACATCTTATGATCCTAGGGTTTATGCTAGAAACTTGAATGTTCATATGCATGCTCATAATTTCAACATTTTCGTGGTTTCTCTGTGCCTCATTGCCTTTGTCAAAATTTGTTAGGATTAGTAAGGGTTCTCTATGCCTCCTTGTGTACCTGGCGGTTAGGGTTACTACCCTAGCTTGGCTTGCAAGTTTCATAACCTGTTTAGCTGCCTTCTATGTCTGTTGTCTTAATTTGATTATTTCACTAGGACATAATTGTTTATTTAATTAATTGTTAAATACTATTAATTGAATAATAAAATAATATATTTTAAATTGTTTAAAATACATTTATATATACTATAAGAATATCTATATGTGCTACCCATGAGAAACGCACATTCTCTTTATGACCTGCTGGTGGAGCTATGTGGTTAACCGACATGCCAAATAAGGTTGTAGTTGAGGGTGATGTGACACTCACGATTCTCAAGCGTATCTTAAACCGGGCATCACACGGGTTCTGCATGGTCAATTCACCATCTGATTCATGATCCACGACATCCCTGTCATAAATTTGAGATGAGCACAAACGAGATTAACATACCATTGATTATAGTCAATGAATCTCACAAATCTAGTAGTTTCATAGTCAATGAAACTGACAAAGAGCTTCATCTACCTTAATGACCATTGTCGTGTGATTACAGCATCCCTTTTCACATCACAACTGGGAGATTTTGGATCCTATCCTTAGTAAATAAACTGAGTAATTATTTAAAGGATTAAAACTCAAAACTAACTAAAGTGAAACTTTTTTTTATAGATGTCTGCCAATAACAACAACAACTCGTGTCCTACTTCTCCTCCTCCACCACCTCCTCCTCCTCATCCTTCACCAACAAACATCTCACTGCTATCCTTCCTCTCGAGGGACAAGATTACAGGTCCAAACTATCTCGACTAGATTCGGGCCTTAAGGATTGCTTTGAGATTTTAGGGCAAAGAGTATGTCCTTGATGTTGAAATCATAGACCTAGTTGATGATGCTACTGATGAAGATGTATCTTCTTATGATAAGCACTATGATGAATCAACTAAGGTTGCTTTCCTGATGTTGGCGACCATGTCCTCGGAACTCCAAAAGGGCTTCAAGAACGTGGGGCATATGACATCAATCTACAGCACAAGGAAATGTTCCAAGAGCAGGCTCGGAAAATACGATTTGAGATAGCCAAGTTCCTAATTGCTTGTAAAAAGCAAGAAGGAGTGTTTGTGTGTACACATGTTCAGGAAATGAAGTCGTACATTGACAGGCTGGAAAATCTTGGTGTCTAGTTGCCTAAGGAGTTGGCCATTGATGTGGTTCTTAGCTCGCTTTCCAGTTCATATCAACAGTTCATCATGAACTATAATATGAACAACCTGGACAATACCTTGATGGAGTTGCACAGGATGCTGAAGACTGCTGAAGACAACATGAAGCAGGCTCGCGGTACTATCTCCCTTGCTCCCGTCTTAGCGATTCATTGTGGCAGTGGAAAAAGGAAGAAAGGTTCTCATCCCAGAGGAAAGGGAAAAAGCCAATGGCAACCAAGGCTTTAAGAGAAAAGCTGATGCCAACATTGCCCCTACCAGTAACCCGAATGAGGCTATCTGCTTTTGCTGTCAACAGAAGCAACACTGGAAACGAAGATGCCTACAGTACCCGGAGGACCTGAAGAACAACAGGGTCAAAGAGTGTGGCACCTTAGGTATTTTATGACTGAATTACACAGTACTATGACTTTTAATTCTTGGCTCCTTGATACAGGATGTGGTACTCACACTTGCGCTGATATGCAGGGACTAAGGGAAAGTAGGAAGCTGCAGCATGGGGAGCTCAACCTGATCATGGGAAACAGACAGACTACTGCTACTACATGGATCGGGAGCTATGAGCTGATGTCGAATAGTAGTAGTTCAATTAGGATGGTTTTAAGTTTTCTTTTGACAATGATAATGGCAATATTTTGGTTTATAAAAATGGTTATCTTTGTTTAAAGATAGTCCTTGTAATGGCATATATGAAAGTGTTGTTTGCATTGGTAGGAATAGTAATATAACTTTAAATGTTGATTCTTACGAGAATGTACTCGATAAGTCATGTCTATGGCACTGTCGTCTTGGTCATATAAACAAGAATCGCATCGCCAAGCTCCAATCGGAAAGAATCTTGGAATCATTCGACTTAAAATCGGATGATGTATGCGAGACTTGCTTGCTTGGCAAGATGACCAAATCACGATTCACAAGAAGCTGTGAAAAAGGCAAGGATATGTTGGAACTAATCCACACAGATGTTTGTGGACCATTCAGCTCTGCTGCTAGACCAGGTGAACGCTACTTTGTGACATTTAATGATGATTTCAGTAGATATGGTTATGTTTATCTGATTAAACATAAATCAGATACTATTGAAGTGCTCAAAGAGTTTCAGAACGAAGTAGAGAATCAACTGGGCAAGAAGATTAAGATGCTCCGATCCGATAGGGGCAGAGAGTATCTTAGTCAGGAATTCTATGAACATCTTAGGGATTGTGGAATAGTTTCACAATTCTCTCCTCCAATGACACCACAACACAACGGTGTTTCTAATGCATGCATGGAAAATGAGGGCCCAAAAGGTGATGGGTTGGTGTTGTTTAATGGATTTGAAGACTGTTTGGGCTCAATGGCCAGTAGAGTTTGCATGATCACGTGCATAGAGTAGGGCTACACATTTGAAGGCATTGGGGATGCATTCGGAGTTAATTTGAAGCTCGCAAATGTTTTTCTTTCATTTAATAAGTCATTTAAATTTTTTTTGATGAGTAGTTTGTATTTCCTTTAATAACTTGGCTGTTGGGTTGTTTTGTAACAGCCATATTTTTGTTTAGGCTTTATAGTCATTTCTTTTTACTTGTAATAGCATACAACACCAATATTAATCAAGAAACAAGAACTTTGTTCATTGAGTTGTTGCTTACACTCACAATTTCGTCTTTTGAGGGATGATTCCTGATTTTGACACGAATTCAAGTTAATAGGTCTTAGCTTGTCTTCAAATGATAATCAATCTATAGGTCTAGGTTGTTTATCACTCTATCCTTACTTTTTATTGTTAATTCCGCTGCAATTTACCAAACAAACACCCATACACGTATCACTTGTGGTATCAGAGCCCATGGATTTTGAGGATCCAGATTTTCTTACAAACCTATGGGATGTTCTTAGGGATATGCAAGAAGGGGAAGAAGGCCTCGTCATGGTCAGCCAAGAGGGGTAGAAGAATTCAAGGTGAACGAATTGCCTGAATTTGTTTGGGGTACGGATCCTGAAAATACTTGGAGTGGGAGAGAACGATTGATCGTATGTTTGACTTTAAAGAACTTGACGATGAGAAGATGTGCAAATACGCAATTCTAAAGTTGAGTAGTGGTGCTTCCTTGTGGTTCTAAGGGCTTAAGGCCAAGAGAACAAGGGAAGGCAAGGAGAAAATTTCATCGTGGGAATCTCTTAAAAGAAAATTTAGAAAACGGTATGTTCCCATAAATCACTGAATTACCACTTATAGAAAAATAGTTGAATTAAGACATGGCAAGATGGGTGTGGCTGAATACATTGATGAGTTTGAAAAATTATCATTGATGTGTGATATAGAAGAAGTAGAAGAGCAAAAGATGTCTAGGTTTTTGCATGGCCTAAATCTGAATATTGCAAATGTTGTTGATTTGTGTCCATATGCTGATTTTGGCACATTGTGTGGGTTGTGTCTGAAATTGGAAACTCAAGTAAAATCAAGGTATGGACCTAATTCGAGCTTGGAATCAGCCAAAACCAAGCCATGGATCAGATTTGAAACTAGCACCAAAACAGCCCTTACATCTAATCCTATTGGTGCTAGTTACATCTTAATGTAACCCAAAGTTTCCAAAACTTTCTACATGACTTAATATATTATACCATATGATATAATTATTAGTTTAACTCCTTATAATTATTATTTTCAGAAAACAATAATTATTCTATAATGAAATACAAGATTTGAATTTATTTATTAATTATCAAATACTTAATAAATATTCAATAAGGACCAACTTGATAAAGGTGTGACCCTATAGGATCATATGTTATTAGCAATATTACTTCATAATGATTCTTGAGCATATAGATCTAGCACTAATAAAGTGGCAATTTTTTAGTGGAAAAGGAAGGAGTACTAAGGAAGAATATCACCCCTGGATTAACTGATATAAACTAGAGGAATTTAGGACAAATTTCATGCCACCACATGCAACTCCAACCTTACCCTATTGTGAATTTTTTGAAAGGTTCAACTCTGCAAAATACCCAGCCTTGGGCTCCAGGTAGTTAGCTAGTGTTGGAAAGAGTGTCCAAGGTCATCAAGGGATGGTAATATATCTAATAATGGCAGGGTCCTTTTAGGTTGCCCTCATGAGCCAAAAAAATAGACAGAGTCAAAAGTAATAAAAGAAAGGATTATTAGTTTATTAATTTATTGAGAAATAAATTAATTAGAAACTAGATCAATAAATTAATTGATAGATTTAGTTGGAATTAAGTTAGAATCAATTAAAGGGACTGGATTGGACTTTATTAAAGGTTTAATCAGAAAACAAGTCCGGGGTGCGGCCGCCAAAAGGCTTCTAAATTTGAGACCCTAGGAGCCCATGAAGTATAAATAGAGGCCTTGGGGTTCAACCCTAAGGCATCCCAAGTCTTAAGTGCCGCCTCCTCTCTCCCTTTCTGCGAAAATTATTCCCTCTCTAGGGTTAGAATTCTTTGCCTCCTTTCCCCTGAAGAAGGTCTGATCTGTCTGGTTTTCTAGAGACCACTAGGTGAGAATCATTAGAGGATTCTACTTTGGATCCTGATCATCCTTTGCAATCGTGGCCTTTATCAGAGCAATAAGAAGGAGACTTGTTGATGTATATTTGTTTAAGTTTTGAGTAGCAATAACTGTTATGAACTGCATGATCCTGAACAATGCTCATGGAATATCTTTGATTTGATCTTGATTGTCTTCCGCTGCATGAGTTATGTGTTAATCTGATCGAATCCAAACTGTGGTATTAGAGCCTCTGTTCATATGTTACCTACACTTTGATCTTAAACTGTTGAATGACATTTCATGCTTGTTGTTAAAACCGAAATTTGCATAGGGTTATGCTAGATTTTTTGGATTTAAACATCTTATGATCCTAGGGTTTATGCTAGAAACTTGAATGTTCATATGCATGCTCATAATTTCAACATTTTCGTGGTTTCTCTGTGCCTCATTGCCTTTGTCAAAATTTGTTAGGATTAGTAAGGGTTCTCTATGCCTCCTTGTGTACCTGGCGGTTAGGGTTACTACCCTAGCTTGGCTTGCAAGTTTCATAACCTGTTTAGCTGCCTTCTATGTCTGTTGTCTTAATTTGATTATTTCACTAGGACATAATTGTTTATTTAATTAATTGTTAAATACTATTAATTGAATAATAAAATAATATATTTTAAATTGTTTAAAATACATTTATATATACTAGAAGAATATCTATATGTGCTACCCATGAGAAACGCACATTCTCTTTATGACCTGCTGGTGGAGCTATGTGGTTAACCGACATGCCAAATAAGGTTGTAGTTGAGGGTGATGTGACACTCACGATTCTCAAGCGTATCTTAAACCGAGCATCACACGGGTTCTGCATGGTCAATTCACCATCTGATTCATGATCCACGACATCCCTGTCATAAATTTGAGATGAGCACAAACGAGATTAACATACCATTGATTATAGTCAATGAATCTCACAAATCTAGGAGTTTCATAGTCAATGAAACTGACAAAGAGCTTCATCTACCTTAATGACCATTGTGGTGTGATTACAGCATCCCTTTTCACATCACAACTGGGAGATTTTGGATCCTATCCTTAGTAAATAAACTGAGTAATTATTTAAAGGATTAAAACTCAAAACTAACTAAAGTGAAACTTTTTTTATAGATGTCTGCCAATAACAACAACAACTTGTGTCCTACTTCTCCTCCTCCACCACCTCCTCCTCCTCATCCTTCACCAACAAACATCTCACTGCTATCCTTCCTCTCGAGGGACAAGATTACAGGTCCAAACTATCTCGACTAGATTCGGGCCTTAAGGATTGCTTTGAGATTTTAGGGCAAAGAGTATGTCCTTGATGTTGAAATCATAGACCTAGTTGATGATGCTACTGATGAATATGTATCTTCTTATGATAAGCACTATGATGAATCAACTAAGGTTGCTTTCCTGATGTTGGCGACCATGTCCTCAGAACTCCAAAAGGGCTTCAAGAACGTGGGGCATATGACATCAATCTACAGCACAAGGAAATGTTCCAAGAGCAGGCTCGGAAAATACGATTTGAGATAGCCAAGTTCCTAATTGCTTGTAAAAAGCAAGAAGGAGTGTTTGTGTGTACACATGTTCAGGAAATGAAGTCGTACATTGACAGGCTGGAAAATCTTGGTGTCTAGTTGCCTAAGGAGTTGGCCATTGATGTGGTTCTTAGCTCGCTTTCCAGTTCATATCAACAGTTCATCATGAACTATAATATGAACAACCTGGACAATACCTTGATGGAGTTGCACGGGATGCTGAAGACAACATGAAGCAGGCTCGTGGTACTATCTCCCTTGCTCCCGTCTTAGCAATTCATTGTGGCAGTGGCAAAGGGAAGAAAGGTTCTCATCCCAGAGGAAAGGGAAAAAGCCAATGGCAACCAAGGCTTTAAGAGAAAAACTGATGCCAACATTGCCCCTACCAGTAACCCGAATGAGGCTATCTGCTTTTGCTGTCAACAGAAGCAACACTGGAAACGAAGATGCCTACAGTACCCGGAGGACCTGAAGAACAACAGGGTCAAAGAGTGTGGCACCTTAGGTATTTTATGACTGAATTACACAGTACTATGACTTTCAATTCTTGGGTCCTTGATACAGGATGTGGTACTCACACTTGCGCTGATATGCAGGGACTAAGGGAAAGTAGGAAGCTGCAGCATGGGGAGCTCAACCTGATCATGGGAAACAGACAGACTACTGCTACTACATGGATCGGGAGCTATGAGCTGATGTCGAATAGTAGTAGTTCAATTAGGATGGTTTTAAGTTTTCTTTTGACAATGATAATGGCAATATTTTGGTTTATAAAAATGGTTATCTTTGTTTAAAGATAGTCCTTGTAATGGCATATATGAAAGTGTTGTTTGCATTGGTAGGAATAGTAATATAACTTTAAATGTTGATTCTTACGAGAACGTACTCGATAAGTCACGTCTATGGCACTGTCGTCTTGGTCATATAAACAAGAATCGCATCGCCAAGCTCCAATCGGAAAGAATATTGGAATCATTCGACTTAAAATCGGATGATGTATGCGAGTCTTGCTTGCTTGGCAAGATGACCAAATCACGATTCACAGGAAGCTGTGAAAAAGGCAAGGATATGTTGGAACTAATCCACACAGATGTTTGTGGACCGTTCAGCTCTGTTGCTAGACCAGGTGAACGCTACTTTGTGACATTTAATGATGATTTCAGTAGATATGGTTATGTTTATCTGATTAAACATAAATCAGATACTATTGAAGTGCTCAAAGAGTTTCAGAACGAAGTAGAGAATCAACTGGGCAAGAAGATTAAGATGCTCCGATCCGAAAGGGGCAGAGAGTATCTTAGTCAGGAATTCTACGATCATCTTAGGGATTGTGGAATAGTTTCACAATTCTCTCCTCCAATGACACCACAACACAACGGTGTTTCTGATGCATGCATGGAAAATAAGGGCCCAAAAGGTGATGGGTTGGTGTTGTTTAATGGATTTGAAGACTGTTTGGGCTCAATGGCCCGTAGAGTTTGCATGATCACGTGCATAGAGTAGGGCTGCACATTTGAAGGCATTGGGGATGCATTCGGAGTTAATTTGAAGCTTGCAAATGTTTTTCTTTCATTTAATAAGTCATTTAAAATTTTTTTGATGAGTAGTTAGTATTTCCTTTAATAACTTGGCTGTTGGGTTGTTTTGTAACAACCATATTTTTGTTTAGGCTTTATAGTCATTTCTTTTTACTTGTAATAGCATACCACACCAATATTAATCAAGAAACAAGAACTTTGTTCATTGAGTTGTTGCTTACACTCACAATTTCGTCTTTTGAGGGATGATTTCCTGATTTTGACACGAATTCAAGTTAATAGGTCTTAGCTTGTCTTCAAATGATAATCAATCTATAGGTCTAGGTTGTTTATCACTCTATCCTTACTTTTTATTGTTAATTCCGCTGCAATTTACCAAACAAACACCCATACACGTATCACTTGTGGTATCAGAGCCCATGGATTTTGATGATCCAGATTTTCTTACAAACCTACGGGATGTTCTTAGGGATATGTAAGAAGGGGAAGAAGGCCTCGTCGTGGTCAGCCAAGAGGGGTAGAAGAATTCAAGGTGAACAAATTGCCTGAATTTGTTGGGGGTACGGATCCTGAAAATACTTGGAGTGGGAGAGAAAGATTGATCGTATGTTTGACTTTAAAGAGCTTGACGATGAGAAGATGTGCAAATACGCAATTCTAAAGTTGAGTAGTGGTGCTTCCTTGTGGTTCTAAGGGCTTAAGGCCAAGAGAACAAGGGAAGGCAAGGAGAAAATTTCATCGTGGGAATCTCTTAAAAGAAAATTTAGAAAACGGTATGTTCCCATAAATCACTGAATTACCACTTATAGAAAAATAGTTGAATTAAGACATGGCAAGATGGGTGTGGCTGAATACATTGATGAGTTTGAAAAATTATCATTGATGTGTGATATAGAAGAAGTAGAAGAGCAAAAGATGTCTAGGTTTTTGCATGGCCTAAATCTGAATATTGCAAATGTTGTTGATTTGTGTCTGTATGCTGATTTTGGCACATTGTGTGGGTTGTGTCTGAAATTGGAAACTCAAGTAAAATCAAGGTATGGACCTAATTCGAGCTTGGAATCTACCAAAACCAAGCCATGGATCAGATTTGAAACTAGCACCAAAACAGCCCTTACATCTAATCCTATTGGTGCTAGTAGCTCCATAACAGCCCCAAAAGTGAATGTTCCAAACAAGGAAACTAATTTGTCCAAAGTTCATTGTTTCAAGTGTCAAGGATTTGGGTATTACCAAAATGAATGTCCAAATAAGAGGGTCGTGATATTAAGAGAGGCTGTTGAAATTTCTGATGAATTTCTTGAAGAAGAAGAGAGGTTGGGTGGTATTTTCCATGAACAAGAATATGATGAAGAAGAGGAAGAGAAGTATAAGGCACCAGTGTATGATACAGCCTTGGTACTTAGAACTCTTCAAACTAATGTTATACTATCTGATGTTGATCAAAGAGACCAATTGTTTCACACCAAATGTTTGGTTAGAGACAAATGGTGTAGTTTGATAATTGATGGTGGAAGTTGTACTAATGTAGCTTCTAACGAAATGGTGACTAAATTGAGGTTGATTACTACAGCCCATCCTAGACCCTATGCACTTCATTGTTTGGACGATGGAAACAAGGTGAAAGTGACAAAACAGGTTAGAGTTGGTTTGGCCATGGGATCTTATGAAGATGAAGTTTTGTGTGATGTTATTTCCATGGATGCTTGTCATGTGTTGTTGGGATGTCCTTGGTAGTTTGATAGGGATGTGATGCTAGAGGAAGAAACAATGAATATGAGTTAAGGCACAATGGTAAAAAATTGTGTTAAAACCCATGTCTTTTACACAAGTGAGATCAATGAGTAGAAAACAAGTCGAGAAGCCAAATCTCACCATGTTGGCTAGTGAAAGGGAGGTGGAGCAGATTCTTGACCAAGGGGATATGGTTTACATGTTTGTGGCTAAAAAAGATCCAAAGGTGGGGCAGATTGAGGAAAAAGGTACAATTGCTGATTTGCTCATGGAGTATCAATATGTGTTCCCAACTGAATTACCACCAGGTTTGCCTCCAATCCGTGGTATTGAACATCAAATAGACGTTATTCCAGGTGCATCTTTTAGTAATAGGGCTGCTTATCATTGTAATAGAGAGGAAACAAAGGAATTATAAAAACAGATTAGTGAACTCATAAAAATGGGTTATGTGCGTGAAAGCTTAAGTCCTTGTGTTGTTGGTGCCAAAAAAAGATGGTTCTTGAAGGATGTGTGTGGATAGTAGAGCCGTGAACAATATAACCATCAAGTATAGATTTCCCATTCGTAGACTTGATGAGATGTTGGATGAATTGCATGGATCTGTTGTGTTCTCAAAAATTGATTTGAGAAGTGGTTATCACCAAATTAGGATGTGTGAAGGCGATGAGTGGAAAACAGCCTTTAAAACCAAACATGGTTTGTATGAATGGACTGTGATGCCATTTGGCCTTACAAATGCACCTAGCACTTTCATGAGACTAATGAATGAAGTGTTAAAATCTTTTTGGGCAGGTTTGTGGTTGTTTACCTTGATAACATCTTGGTGTATAGCAAAAGCAAGGAGGATCATTTGTTGCATCTAAAACAGGTGTTTGAAACCCTTAGAACTCAAAAACTCTATGGAAAGCAAGAAAAGTGTGCATTTTTTGTGGAAAAGTTGATATTCTTGGGTTTTCTTGTCTCTAAAGATGGTGTGTCCATGGACCAATCCAAGATTGATGCAATTAAATCTTGGCCTACTCTTAGCAACATTTCTGAAGTTAGATCATTTCATGGGCTTGCTTCATTTTATAGGAGGTTCATATTTTAGTGCCATTAGAAGCCCTATTACAAGTTATTTGAAGAAGGGAAATTTTTGATGGGGTAAAGATGCTCAAAGGGCATTTGAGAAGATTAAGGAGCTGTTATGTGTTGTCCCCGTGTTGGCACTTCCAGATTTCTCTCAACCATTCGAAGTTAAGTGTGATGCAAGTGGGGTTGGTATTTGTAACACCCGGCTTTTAGAACAAAAACACCCCTGAAAATTTTTCGTTTAAAACATAGATTTCAGTACTTAAAACCATAACAAAGGGGTATATTTTTAATAAAAATGGGTACAGGTGTATCAAGGAGTATACAAGTATAATAACCTCCTTATAAGCCGGGCTGCTACTGACAGCATCTACAAGTCCACTTCTTGAGTCACGGACTTTATCCTTACCCTTATCAGGGTTATGATAACCTGCAGGGACATTTAACAAACGGTATGAGCTACAAAGCTCAGTGAGTAATCGTATATGCAAATAACATGTATAAAAAAACAATCATATATCTGTCTGGATGTCAAATCCAAAATCCTAGCCTTACTGGCTGACCACATATCTCCTAGGATTGCACATCCTAATTTGTAGCCTTACAGGCTGAATCATAATAACCTGTAAGTATCAAGCCACGTCAGTTATTTGCACATATAATCATGTCTAACCATTTCTGTCCCATGTTTCTTAGTCACAATGGACTGCATCATATATCATGGTTATATAAGCCGCATCATGTGTCATAGCTATATATAAGCTGCACCAAAACATTTTCAATATACAAGTCATAGCCCAAAGTCCGCACCAGCTGGGCTCAATAACCCGGTATCATAGTCAAAAGACCGCACCATTTGGAGTTAAAGTCAAATATCATAATCATTTATGGCTCACGAGTTTGTGCCGCTTTTGCCTAGACTCACGGCTCCGTTCTTGTCATTTCAATGACTCACGGCTTATCCGGTATTGCCTTTTTAAAGGTTTGACTCACAGCTCTGTTCTTGTCTATCGTAGACTCACGGCTTATCTGGTATTGTCGCATTGTTTATTCATTTATTGACTCCCAGCTCCGTTCTTGTCTATCGCAGACTCACGGCTTATCTGGTATTGTCATATCATTGACTCACAGCTCCGTTTTTGTCTATTGCAGACTCACGACTTATCTGGTATTGTCTTTTATTTCATTATTATTGACTCACAGCTCCGTTCTTGTCTATATCAGACTCACGGCTGATCTGGTATTGTCTTATCAACGCATATGTCAACTGTCAATTTTGTCCCCCAAAGCAGTTTCAATCTGTAACAATCCAATCAACACATATCATATGTGATATAAGTGAGATTACTCACCTGGATGCTAGCTGCAGTTAATTCCCGGTTGTTTCTTGCCTTCGCATGCACCACAACCATTTGTCCCGTACCTATATATTCATTTATATACCAAATGATCATAGGTTAATTACCATTTCAGTTGACTCTACTACATAAGAGTCCTATATAATACAAATGGGGACCATTTCCAAGCATTTCCAATCAATAACCATCGTTATAAAAATTTAATACACTTCCCGAAATACGCGTATTATACGACAGTACTTTCGGGAGGTCGTATTCGTATTCCGATAATTTTCCATGAAGTTTCACAACATATTAGACCTATGTTTAAAATTTCAGGTCAATCGGATAAGCCTAGCATAAGAATCAAACTTGGAAAATGCACCAAATTTTAACAGGGAAGAAAATGGCTTCTGCCTCGGGGTGGCGTCGCGATCGACCCTATGGTCGGGTCGTGAAGACCACACCCTTCGGGTCGCGAGGACCATGCGGGTCGAGTCACGAAGGCCATTACCTTCGGGTCGCGACCCACCCTATGGTCGGGTCGCGATCACTGAACAGAAGTGCAAAAACTCCGATTTTCAAGTTGTAAAATCCCATTTTCTCATTTTAAGCCCTTAATACTCGACTTAATGATCAGGGATTTGTTCTAGGACAAAAACCTTTGACTAATATCAAGTTTTAACCCATTAGAAACACCTTAATCACACCAATTCATGATTTAGGGTTCTTGAGCAACATTCCAAATTCATCAACAATAGCAACCTACTTCCATATTTTTTGAATTAAGTCCTTTTAGCATGACTTATTGGAAGTATTAAGCTATTTAAACCACATAATCATAACTGAAATTTGCAGATTTCAGTTTCTATAAAACCCATCAAGAACACTTCAAGAACTTGGTTAAAATCAAGTTACTAACCTTGTTTAACTTAGGAATCACCAATATGATTCCAATTCCCTGCTTCAAGCTTCAAGGATTTCTGCAGAATTTGCACACAAAATCCTTCCCGTTGCTGCACAAATGGTCAGCCAAAGAAGAGAGTCAACCTCTCTATTTATACTTCCAAAGTTTACATTTTTGGTCCCTAAGTTCATTTTCTTGAACTTTGACCACAATAAATCAAGTTTTATGACATAAAACTAGTTTTTATAACATTTTAAGTCCAAAACTCAAAATATTATTTCAAACCAAATTCTTTTCTGTCCAAAAGACCAAATTACCCTTTTGTGGTAAAATGACCAATTTACCCCTTTTTGCTAGAATTAACCGTCAAATACTTATTACAAGTATTTGGTGTTACAAATTCTCCCCTCCTTCAAAAGATTTCGTCCCCGAAATCATACAAGGAGTTGAGGGTACGTCTCCCTCGATTCGCTTTCGGTCTTCCGCATCATGTCAGAATTTCAATGGTATTGCCTAAGCACTTAACCATACTGGTCTTCTTATCTCGTGGTTATATCACAATTTGCATATCATTCCTCCGGTTGTCCCGGGTACCTTACCTACGTGTCTATCTTCATTACAACATGAGAGATGCGTTGGAATTCATCATTCTATGTTCTCCAGAAATGAGATACATAGAAAACTTTATAAATTTCTTGAAGTTCATCCAGAAATTTAGATCTTTATCTCACAATTCTTACTCTTGGGAAACTATGGAAAAATCCAATAAACAAAGGATTTAACTTTCCTTTCGTCCCAAACAGATTTTTAACCTTTCCAAAGGATTACTTTCATACAACCATATTCCTTTACTTGGAATTTCAAAGGTTTATATTCAGTGATTCACATATCACTTTTACAATTTCTTAACCATTCTTCAAATTCGTTCGTACCCATAAAGTCTTTTCTTCAATTTGCAAGAATCTAGGATCTAGCCAACGGCTTTACCACATCTTCGTTCCAATAAATCGGAGGATATCACGGTATTCCATACCATACTTCATGTGAATCGTCAAACTACTAGCATGTAAGCTGTTATTTCTTGTATTTCTATCCAAGATAGACAATCTTCTCATCTTCCACTAGGGTCTGCTGTGCAGTTTTGAAGCACATCTTCTAAAATCTGCATCATTAGGTCACTTTGTTCACCAATACACGGTACTTGCAGAGACTTTATTGCAAAGTCTATAACAATGTTGTCCCATTTCTTTTCTGGGACCAACAACGGGTAATTTCTTCGCATTATTCTAACGGTTTGACTTCACTTTGCGTACAAGTCAAATACTTTTCATATGTCTTTCAATATCTTTCTTCAATCCCGGCCACCAATACATAGGTTTTATCGCCCTATTCAATCTGGTATTGCTCCGGGTATTTTGCATATCTATCCCAATATACATCTTTTAAGGGTAAATTTCATATCTCGCTTTGCTTTGGAACTCACATACACAACCACCAAGGGTTTTCAATCACTGTGAGTTTCTAACTAGCTTCTTTCAATAGCCAGTCATTCATTTACTTTTCATGTTTTCAGACTTGCGCACTTCTTTCTGTGCTACCCGAATCAACTCAGGTAATCAATTCGCCACACTCACGCATGTGGTTGTATCTTTCAAAGATTATTCTTTTCGATTCAATGCATCTATAGCCACAACCTACTTTTCGAGATGGTACAAGATTTCATATCCGAAATCTTTAGGTAACCCATCTATCTTTGCTATCTCATATCTAGCTTCTTTTTGATCAATTAAGTATTTCAAACTTTTATGATCCGTATAAACAGTAAGCTTTACACCATATAAATAGTGTTTCCAAAGCTTCAATGCCAGATTCATAATTGCTACTAGAATGTCATGCACCTTCAGTCAATTCTGGGTGCGTTTCTATAATCCAATTTACCTTCTCCGCTTAGCATCTAACGTCAGAGTTTCACATCAGGTTCATTTCAACCTTTGAAAAGTTACATGTGGTCTTTCTATCCACTCAAACTTTTCACTTCTACTGGTCAACTTTAGTCAACAGAACAATAGTCAAGGAGTAGTTTTCTACAACTCTCCCATAGTAACCCGCCAATCCAAGGAAATTACTAATTTCAGTCAAATTCCAAGGCGATTTCTATTTTATCACAGCATCATTTCCACTGGATCTACTTTATCATCTCTGGCATTGTTAACATGCCCAAAGAATATGAAACTTTTATTAGCCAATTTTTTTTTTCATACTTGGAGACTTTTACATATCACTTAACTCAGTGAAGTAACTCCAATATCTGGTACAAATGTACCTCATTTTCGATCTAGTTTCGAGAATATCAGATTCTCATTAGTCAATGCACATATGCATCAGCTTGTCTTTCTTCTTTTCAAACAAGATAGGGCTCATACAATGACACATTCAGCCATAAGAGACCCCAATACCAAGTTTTCTTCTAGTTGTTTTCCAACTCTGTCATCTCTACAGATGCAAATTAGTACAGAGCCCGTATACCAAAAACGGCTCCCCAAAATCAATTTAATCATAAACTCTTCTCGCCAATCTGGCAGAAATCTTGAAAGTTCTTTTCAAAAGAAACATCCGAGAATTTATTTAAAGTAGTACACTACTATCACTGCTTTATTTAACTTGACCAATACCACGTATGCCAATTACAACATCATTCTTTTACTAACTCTTTTCCGAGTTTAAGCAAAGAAAATAACTGGTATTCTCAACAACGGTCATTTACCATGGATTTTCGTCCGTTTCATTTCTGTTTTAAGAACCATAATGTTCTTGTTTCTACAATTCATGGTAGCATAATTCATTGCTAACCAATTCATATACACAATTACTTTCAAGTCATCTGTAGTCATCGGCTTCAGATTCATAGGGAAAATGGTCCCATAAATCCTAGGCAGACTACTTTCCAGGTGTTCAATATCTAGAACATATTTGCTATCTGCTATAGCTACTTTCAGAATTTCATCCATAATCATTGATGAAATATTCAAACAAGACATCAGTGTCACCGATCCAAAGCATAGCTTCCTGGATCAAATATAACATACACAGGGTTATATTCAAAACAATTACATCAGAGATCATATCAGTCTCCTCATGAGCTTCTTCCACATTCTGCTGGAATGCTCATAGTACCACTGGTCCTTTTCGACCATTTGTTTCTTCTTTCTTTCCTGGGTTCATCACCCGTTACTCCACATTTAGCATGTGATTATTTCATAACGAAGTGATCTATAGTTCCACGCTGGAACCACTTCCGTCCCATACAACAAACTCGAGCAATATGCTCCCATTTTCTGCAATTTCAGCATGTCATTGATAGAGTCTCAACTCTATAATGTTCTGAGTGCTTTTCCTGCACTTCTTACATCGCATCTTCTTTTCATTTTGGTCCCTTCCCTTTAAGGTTGGACCTAAATCGTGGTAACTTCTCCTGAAGCGTCCAGTAACACTTTTCTGCTTTTCTTGTAGTCTCAGCTACTTTTCTTTCACCTTGAATATCAGTCAAGGTAAGCACCTAATTTATTTTTCTGACCACAGCAGCTACTATTGCTTGTCATGTGGATTTTCTGCTACTTGTCTCCTTGCACCTTGTTCAATGGAGCCTTGAGAAAGGGCTGGTCTGCCTCTTAAAGCTCCAAGCCCTAAATTCCTCCCAGTAATATTCACTGCTCATACTTCTTATACGTCAGAAGTCAGCAACGGTTAGGTTATATATGTATAATAACAACTTATATACACCTAACTATATATCATGTCTACTATCTCAAGGTTTAAGTCCAGGAATCTACTCTATAGACACCTAGTTCACTTAAACCACGGCTCTGATACCAACTTGTAACACCCGACTTTTAGAACAAAAACACCCCTGAAAATTTTTCGTTTAAAACATAGATTTCAGTACTTAAAGCCATAACAAAGGGGTATATTTTTAATAAAAACGGGTACAAGTGTATCAAGGAGTATACAAGTATAATAACCTCCTTATAAGCCGAGCTGCTACTGACAGCATCTACAAGTCCACTTCTTGAGTCACGGACTTTATCCTTACCCTTATCAGGGTTATGATAACCTGCAGCGACATTTAACAAACGGTATGAGCTACAAAGCTCAGTGAGTAATCGTATCTGCAAATAACATGTATAAAAATACAATCATATATCTGTCTGGATGTCAAATCCAAAATCCTAGCCTTACTGGCTGACCACATATCTCCTAGGATTTCACATCCTAATTTGTAGCCTTACAGGCTGAATCATAATAACCTGTAAGTATCAAGCCACGTCAGTTATTTGCACATATAATCATGTCTAACCATTTTTGTCCCATGTTTCTTAGTCACAATGGACTGCATCATATATCATGGCTATATAAGCCGCATCATGTGTCATAGCTATATATAAGCTGCACCAAAACATTTTCAATATACAAGTCATAGCCCAAAGTCCGCACCAGCTGGGCTCAATAACCCGGTATCATAGTCAAAAGACCGCACCATTTGGACTTAAAGTCAAATATCATAATCATTTATGGCTCACGAGTTTGTCTCGCTTTTGCCTAGACTCACAGCTCTGTTCTTGTCATTTCAATGACTCACGGCTTATCCGGTATTGCCTTTTTAAAGGTTTGACTCACAGCTCCGTTCTTGTCTATCGTAGACTCACGGCTTATCTGGTATTGTCGCATTGTTTATTCATTTATTGACTCACAGCTCCGTTCTTGTCTATCGCAGACTCACGGCTTATCTGGTATTGTCATATCATTGACTCACAGCTCCGTTCTTGTCTATTGCAGACTCACGGCTTATCTAGTATTGTCTTTTATTTCATTATTATTGACTCACAGCTCCGTTCTTGTCTATATCAGACTCACGGCTGATCTGGTATTGTCTTATCAACGCATCTATCAACTATCAATTTTGTCCCCCAAAGCAGTTTCAATCTGTAACAATCCGATCAACACATATCATATGTGATATAAGTGAGATTACTCACCTGGATGCTAGCTGCATTTAAATCCCAGTTGTTTCTTGCCTTCGCATGCACCACAACCATTTGTCCCGTACCTATATATTCATTTATATACCAAATGATCATAGGTTAATTACCATTTCAGTTGACTCTACTACATAAGAGTCCTATATAATACAATTGGGGACCATTTCCAAGCATTTCCAATCAATAACCATCGTTATAAAAATTTAATACACTTCCCGAAATACGCGTATTATACTACAGTACTTTCGGGAGGTCGTATTCGTATTCTGATAATTTTCCATGAAGTTTCACAACATATTAGACCTATGTTTAAAATTTTAGGTCAATTGGATAACCCTAGCATAAGAATCAAACTTGGAAAATGCACCAAATTTTAACAGGGAAGAAAATGGCTTCTGCCTCGGGGTCGCGTCGCAATCGACCCTATGGTCGGGTCACGAAGACCACACCCTTCTGGTCGCGAGGACTATGCGGGTCGAGTCGCGAAGGCCATTACCTTCGGGTCGCGACCCACCCTATGGTCGGGTCGCGATCACTGAACAGAAGTGCAGAAACTCCGATTTTCAAGTTATAAAATCCCATTTTCTCATTTTAAGCCCTTAATACTCGACTTAATGATCAGGGATTTGTTCTAGGACTAAAACCTTTGACTAATATCAAGTTTTAACCCATTAGAAACACCTTAATCACAACAATTCATGATTTAGGTTTCTTGAGCAACATTCCAAATTCATCAACAATAGCAACCTACTTCCATATTTCTTGAATTAAGTCCTTTTAGCATGACTTATTGGAAGTATTAAGCTATTTAAACAACATAATCATAACTGAAATTTGCAGATTTCAGTTTCTATAAAACCCATCAAGAACACTTCAAGAACTTGGTTAAAATCAAGTTACTAACCTTGTTTAACTTAGGAATCACCAATTCCAAGCTATGATTCCAATTCCCTGCTTCAAGCTTCAAGGATTTCTGCAGAATTTTCACACAAAATCCTTCCCGTTGCTGCACAAATGGTCAGCCAAAGAAGAGAGTCAACCTCTCTATTTATACTTCCAAAGTTTACATTTTTGGTCCCTAAGTTCATTTTCTTGAACTTTGACCACAATAAATCAAGTTTTATGACATAAAACTGGTTTTTATAACATTTTAAGTCCAAAACTCAAAATATTATTTCAAACCAAATTCTTTTCTGTCCAAAAGACCAAATTACCCTTTTGTGGTAAAATGACCAATTTACCCATTTTTGCTAGAATTAACCGTCAAATACTTATTACAAGTATTTGGTGTTACAGTATTGGTACTGTTTGATTCAAGCTAAACGTCCTATTGCTTATTTTTCTAAAAAATTGGGTGGTGCTCGTCTTAGTTATTGTACTTATGATAAGAAGTTTTATGCAATTGTGCATGCATTGGATCATTGGAATCATTATTTGCATGCAAATCATTTTATTTTGCATTCAGATCATGAATCCTTAAAATACATTAATGGACAGCAAACGTTGAGCACAAGACATGCAAATTGGGTGGAATTCTTGCAATCCTTTCATTTTTCTTCAAAATAGAATGATGGAAAAAGTAATGTGGTGGCTGATGCTTTATCCAGACATTACACTTTGTTGGCAACTTTGGATGTTCGTTTGTGGGGGTTTGAAACCTTGAAGAATTACTATGAATCTGATGTGGACTTTGGAGATTTGTTTTTAAAATGTATAGGTGGTCCCAATGGTGAATTCATGGTGCAAGATGGCTTTTTATTCAAAGGCAGTCGCCTTTGTGTTCCAAAACATGCAATTCGTGAATTACTAGTTCGTGAGGCTCAAGGTGGAGGCTTGTTTGGTCATTTTGGTGTGCCCAAAACTTTGGAAGTGTTAAAGGAGCATTTCTTTTGGCCTAAGATGTTATGTAACTAACATTGTGGGCAAGTGTGTGACATGTCATATGGCTAAAAGCACTTTTAAACCTGGTTTGTACACTCCTTTGCCCGTGCCTAGTCGTCCATGGGAAGATGTGTCTATGGATTTCATTGTTGCTTTGCCTCGTACTCAAAGGGGTAAGACTGCAATCATGGTGGTGGTGGATAGGTCATCGTGCAGTCAAATATAATAAAACCTCACTCTCACTAGTACAGTGGTAGTCAGGGTCGATCCACAGGAGTTTCGTGGTCAAGATAGGGCGATAGCTTACCAACTATAGTGTCACGCTACAGCCGGAGGGACTAACTTCTACTTTACCAAAACAGTCCAAAAATCCAAAATCCAAACAATTGCCAAAAATCAAATCAAACATCCACCAAAGTAAACTAAACTAATTTCTAAACTAGGTTTGCTTACTGAAATCAGAAACCAATCCCAAAGTCAGAAACAAACAAGAACAATCCAAACACATCCAAAGCAATAACTCATAAATAAAGGTAAAATAAGCAAACCACCATTAACTAAATGATTAACTCTATTAAACACCAATCCAGAAGGTTCAAAATAGTAAACAACGAAAATAAAAAGCTATAACCTACTCCTACTGGTTGTCACACCCAGAAACACTAAGCTAATAACTAAGAACAATTGAACTAATATTGAAATTAAATGAAGAAACATAAAATACCACGAATGGTTGCTGAAATCCGAAACTTGGAGTTAAAGAACCCTCAAGTCTACCTTATGGGTCGTTCCTTGCCTACGGATTTCGACCTAATGGCCTCTATTTATAGTTGTGGAAAATTAATGACCGCGTCACGCAACTCTGATATCTGCGGCGTGCGTGTAGCCTTATCCCCTATTTTTCATCATTTGAATTTCTTCCACCGCCTTATCGTTGACTCAGCGCGGCGCGCCCACTTGCATATCCGCGGCGCGCGTGTTCAGGCGACTGTTTTTGTCCTTATCTTCAAACTTCTTCCATTTTGTACGCATTTAACCCCTGTTTATAACTTTTCTTTCCAAACAAGCACTGACACAAAAAGTAAAAATACCAAAGCATATATGATATAAAATTACAAAGAATAAAGCTCAACAACGACTAAAATACTTGATATTACTAGGCGTTGTCAAATACCCCACACTTGTGCCTTGCTTGTCCCCAAGCAAGAGAGTTTTTAACAGATTTTAACTAAGACTCAAACATTTTTGAATGCGTTCAATTTCAAAGCTTATAACCAGAATATCCTTTGGAATTCATGACTTTCTAAAGAACCCTTGATTACAAATTTTCTGTCCACAATGAATTGTACGTACTCATTCAGATTCTAAAGGCCATTAAAGAACTATCCATGACTTTCGATGTTGTCCGTGTAACGAGCTTTCAGAAATACCATCCCAGACCAGACGATCTTAGGTGGCAAGGTGTATAAGTCACACCCATTTTAGACTTACCGGCTTGAACTGTAACATCCCAAAATTTTAGGGTAGTTATAAGAGTGTTAGGAATTATATGATCATTGGTAGTTATAAAGCTAAGAAAAACTTTAGTTACAATTTCATATGAAAATCAGCATTTTGTGTCGTTTTTAGAAAAATCATAATTAATTCTAGAAAAATCATTTGGACCTCAAACCAGTGCACAAAGTTTACAAATTGAGTCTAGTACAATTACCAAAAATAATAGTAAGCTTGAAAATAAAATTATCTATGGTAAAAAATGCAATCTTTACTGATTAGTTCGGAATTGAAAGATTAGATAGTCTGTTTTCAAAAATTCATAATAAATCATAGAAAAATCGTATAAATACGTAAAATACATCCCTGAAAAGGTATTGAGATGAATTTTCTGAATATCAAATAAAAACGTGAATTTAACGGGTTTAAGATCGGCTAAACCAGTCTTGAACAGACTGATTCTAGAAGGCCTTTAATTTCAACAAAATTATATTATTAAAATCTTTTCTCAAAAGTGTCATGCCATTTTTTATTCAAGAATTCAAGTATAAATACCCCCCAAAACATCTCATAAACCACACCAACAAATCTCAATCCAATATATAGAGGTTTCTAAGCACTAGAGTGTAAGAAGTGAGTGGAAGGAAGCTCAAAAGCCTAGCGAAGAAGTTATAGGTTCCGACGACTGGTCATAAGGTAACTACAAACTTTTCTATAGCTTAATTAGGTATTGTAAAATAGTTTTTGTGTTAAGAAGTAGAATATTTAATAAGTATAACATATGTTATATTATACTCATTTCTAACAATAGTAAACAAAAACCTTAAAATGTCGTTATTATAACAATTCGTAATTCCGAAAATAATACCGATTGATTTACTTACGAGGACGGTGACTAGGCCGATTACTTGGGATCTGGTTGTTGGATTTTCCGAAAGGCTAAAATGCTGAAAGGATCCTGCCACCCCATCTAATCTTCTACCTGGCTGTTCTTTACTTGATAAATCATGGAGTATCATATTGGAATTACTGAAGGGTTTAATGATACGACTACAATATAGTTAAGGATTAAAAAATGATAGATTTCTTATTATGTTAACAGTTAAAGTTGAAGGAAATACAAAGCCGAGAAAGATAAACGAAATAGTCAACTATAATCAGGTGAGTCTTCTCACTATACTATAGGTGATATTGCATGCGTAGGAAGGAAGATATGTTAGACTAATGTGATCTTACCTGTTATGATAATTGTATGAATTATTGCTATGATAATGATTGTTTGTGGACGGAACGGGATAGCCCGCGAGCCAATAGGCGGAACGGGAATAGCCTGCGAGTCATTAGACGGAACGGGAAAAGCCTGCGAGCAATAAGACAGAACGGGAACTGCTCGTGAGTCTTCAGCGGAACAGGGATAGCCCGCGAGTCTCACAGACATATGAATGGTTATGATGTGTTGTATGTTATGTGATGGATCGTATGGTATTTTGAGGAACTCACTAAGCTCCGTGCTTACCCTTTCCCTATATAAACTACTGTTTCAGGTACATCAGGTACCATGGATGGCAAGGCATGACGTGTATACACTGTGCTGCTTCATTGGAGGACTATTTTTGAATTAATATTCCGCTATATTGTGTTTTCGTTAACTTCTGTTAATCCTGGGGTGTTTTCATTAAACTTATAATTTATGGAATTTTATGAAAATTAATTAAGTGGCTTTTCTTATATTGAAGTGTTCGTTTAATTTTTTTTTAATTTTACCCTAAAATTTTGGGATGTTACATGAACAACAAAGGCCACTGATTGGCAGTCCATTCCTAAATTCCAATCCTAAAATACTCCAATCTTCTAACTCCTAAAACTCAACTTATTTGACTAAACTCATAACATGATAACAACTAAATAGTATTTCTCGAAAAATACCAATGCCATAGCATTCAAAACTATTCGTTTCACAATTACAATCTATTCAAATTTTGAAAAATTGTTAAAAATTTCGAAAATTGATCATTTCCCGCAAAAATTTCAAAAACACTCTTTCGACTGTCCACACCCCACACTTAAAACCGTACAACATCCCCGTTGTACAAAATAATTCAAAACAAGGGAGAAAGAGTTACCCCTTTGAACGGTTGACTGCTTGATGGTACTTGGTTGTCACAGGTACAAAAGCACGAACTGCTTACACTTCAGATTCAGATTTCCAGGATTGTAGCGCAACAGTAAAACACGCCGGTGATCATGGCAAGTGGAGGGGGCACGGTGACCCCACACTTCCTGAAACAACTCCTCCACCGATTCTTCATTCATATATTACATGCATCACTCACAAAAACATCAAACGCAAAAAGAAAAACTAACTAAAATATGAAATATAAACAAACACAAAATAAAATAATGTCATAGGTTTGGTACAGATATCCCAAAAAGAAAATAAAAATACATCAATCGTCTCTGGATGGCCTGGAAGGACCTACCTCATGATCACGTGCTCGGGCCGGGAAGGGTCAGGGGTGTCGTCCCTGCTGAGAGGCCATCTCCAAAAATACCTCTCTAATCCATGCCAGCTTGTCCTCAAAACCAGAAACCCTGTCCTCCAGTCGTCGGACAGCTGTCATCACCTCCGACTACTGTGGCTGTGGCTCTACTGGTGCAACTGGTGGTGCGGTAGCTCTCCAGCGTCGCCTCGCTGGCTCATCCTCCTGGACATGGGCTGCTCGGGGTGCCCGTGGCGCCTCTGTCGCCACCCTCAGATAACGCCCCGCCTGTGGCTGATGGATAAGGCCCATGTTCTCCAAGAACGTGCTGATGTGCGTACGGGTGGTGTTACCGTCAGGGTCGCAATGGTCCCAGCATTGAGAATGTCGTATGATTTGGCCAAACGGGTAATGAAGTGATGCAAACGAAAGGAGCAGCCAAACAAAGAAAGAAGAAAAGCTTGATGGCAATATTTCTACGATGAATCCACTTGAAGAAATACATGGTCCAATGAATCGTGCTAGGAAAAAGAAGATGCAAGAGGCCCTAAAGGAAATAATTCATTCAGCCCATTCTAAAGAGAAGTTGAAGATCCAAGATTATAAGCCCAATTTAATAAACTATCTTTTTGTTGTTGGGCTAGACAAATAAGGGATGGCCTTTATTGCTAATGGCCCATTTTAAGAGTTATCCACGTTTTTTTAGGATTTACTAGTGAAAAGTCTTTTGTATTTATTAAGGCTATGCCAAAGGTCCTCATTTTCACCCATAAATAGCTGGTCTTTCCAAGATGTAATCACTCATTTTCTAAATTAACATATATTGTGAGGTTTTTCCCTATCACTTGTAGTTCTCGTGATTGAACTTATTTGGGTCTTGCAAGTGTAGTGCTGCTTGCAATTCTCACTTGGCTTCGACTAAGTATTCTTCCACTTAGTCGTGTGCGTCATATAACATCGATTACTTGATTTCATTATAATTCAAAGGTGTTGGATTTCATATATCCAATATTGTTGGATTCAACAACTAAGGGGTTGTGTTCATGGAAGAAAGATCAACAAGGACGGTCCAACAACATCGTGAAGCCTTCTCATAGGTTTCATATCATGAAGTGCCCGCCGGTCTGGTTGGATCGATAAGCACCCACATGAATGTCATGTCCTCCCTAGACACCTTCTCACCTCCATGCTTCTGCATTACAGAAGTGGGGATGATACGGTGCATAAGTCGATGAAGTGTGTTGCGGAGCTGGCTCTCCTTTGCCGACCCCTCCTCAAACCGAACATTGGACATCGTAGCCCAAATAACAGCGTTGGCATCCGATCGGGCTGCCCCTGAATACACACCCGAAGAAAAGGCGTGAAATGGTGACTCTCCAGCTCCTCCGCCGTGTAAATCCCTGTGCGTCTCCCAAAGTCCCGGAGATTGCACTCCCGGCTCTCTCCCCCCAGCCGAAACCTAATCATCCTGGACCGTGCCTCCCATGACTCAGGCGTGTAATGAACAGTGGACAAGAACTCCAGAAGAAGCTCTGTGTAGACCGTATCATCCTCGTTGGCCATCAGCCTATCCCAGCCGTGGCATGTGAATGTAAATCCCCCAGCAGACCAGGTGCGATGAATAAATGGCTCCAACTCGCCCCATAGCCCAGCCTGTGGAAGGATGTCCCGATCCAATATAGTCGCCTCAAGAACCCGGCGAGAAATCAACTCGTCCCTCCGCTGTACATACTACATTGTGTTCTCCAGCATCTCGGGAAACTAGAGGAAAGGGTGGTCATGTCTGAAAGCCATCTGCACAAATGTGAAAGGTTTTCTGCAACCAATGAACTAAAACCTAAGTTCACATGAAACCTATGAGGATCTATGTTTTCTTCTAATTGAACAAATAACAATTTCCTAAAAGGCCAACAAAATTTTCTAAAGAATAAAACCAGAAAACTAACCTTTAAGTTTCTTGGAAGCGAAGAAGCAAAATTATCCTGCCTCAAGTGAAGTCACACCCAGGGAGCTGAGGTATATGGATCGAAAATTCCAGAGAGTATAGATATAAAAAATGGTGCCTAAAACAGGGTTCCCCATGACCCCTATTTATAGTTTTCCAGATGACTAGTTGATAAGCCTTAGAGATAAACCTATTTGAATTCAAGTAAGATAAACCTTTTATCTTACAATTCAAACTCCTATTTATCCCTTTATTATCAAAATCGATTTTTATATATATCCATATAAAAATCGCTGGTCACTATATACTCACTCACACTGTCACTTACTCAACTATTGAATAATTATAGTTTCAGTCCCTGCACCTTTAATTAATTAAATTAATCACTAAATTAAATCTAATTAATTCCAGATTAATTTCTAATTAATTAATATAGTTTCTAATTAATATATTATCACTTTAATATATTAATAACCCATATATTTAATTCTATTTGATTTATTAATCACATAATAAATCAATCTTTCTCTCTACCAAATTTTCTACCAAACCTCCAGCTATGAGGGCAACCCAAATGGACTATGCTACTATTAATTAGGTAAATACTAATTATTAGTCATGGCTTAGACACCTAATCCAACAGTCTCCCACTTGGATAAGTCTATGACTATAATTTCCAATTTAACCTCTAATTAATCAGCATCTGTAGCTGCCTAGAAACTGCTGCTGAACTCTGACCCAGTCAGTTCTGTCCGTAGATAAGTGATCAAATGATCCTCCGTCCAACAAGATATTTTCAGATTCAAGAGATGGATGAAAATCAATCCTGGTCTGATTCTCTGTTTCTTGATTTCCGATTTGCATATGACTCTTAGACTACTAATTGACCACGTCAATTTAGTCCCGGTTGGCCAACCCTTTTAGTCAACTTCAAATTCATCGAGAGGCCTACATATATCTGTTTCCCATTAGGGTCAAGGGACGAATAAGCTTCGAATCATATACTTATGTCTTTTACCAGACAAATCGTTTACAACAATACGTTTTATAACACCGAGTTACCGATGCGTTTTCGTATTATCAATGAACAACCGCCTTGTAAATCATAACTCATATGTCTTGGCTTAAAGATCAAAAGATATTATCGTCTCAACATTGCTCGTGATGTAATCCATGAAGCAATCTATTGAACGTGGGTTTTATCCAATACTCAAATCTCCATTTCTAGTACTCATGAACGTTGCAGCAACCTTATTGCAATGTCTAACTCCTTAAACAATCTACAAACCAATTCATGACACTCTTCCTTCATACTTACTCCCTAAAAGTATGAGCAACTGTGGATATTTGAATAATTCAATTATTCAGGAAGTAAACATTCAAAATGAAACATAATGACAAAGAATTGACAAAAGTAGTAAACCATTACTCATTAATAAATCTCTATTATTAAATCACCATAGTCAATTACATTTACATTATTACAAGTTTCAAAACCTATCTAATTACAAAAACTTATATCATCTCTTAATCCAATGCTCCTAGCATGCTGATTATGCTGAATCCTACTTAGAGCCTTTGTCAAGGGATCTGCAGGATTATCTTCCGATGATACCCTCTTTACAAGGAGGTGACCTTCTTCTACCCTATGTCTGATGTATTGGTACTTTCTGTCGATATGCCTGGACTTTCCATGGTCTCTCGGTTCCTTTGTCAAGGAAACTGCTCCTTCCTTATCGCAGAACAGTTCCATGGGCTCCTGAATACTTGGGACAACTCCAAGGTCACTGATAAAGTTCTTCAGCCAAGCCGCTTCCTTTGACGCTTCACTTGCTGCTATGTACTCTGATTCGCACGTAGAATCAGCCACCGTCTCTTGCTTGGAACTTTTCCAAGTAACTGCTCCCCCATTTAAAAGGAATACCCAGCCCGACTCAAACCGACCATTGTCTCTATCCGTCTGAAAGCTGGCATCTGTATATCCTTCAACTCTCAAAGTATCACTGCCACCAAGGACTAACACCATGTTCTTTGTCCTTCGCAGATACTTGAGTATATTTTTGACAGCTATCCAGTGCGTCCTTCCAGGATTTCCCTGGTACCGATTAACCATGCTCAGAGCAAAGGCCACTTCAGGACGAGTACACGTCATAGCGTACATGATCGACTCTGAGTCTTACTCAACTTTGCATTACTCTAGATAGGTAGCTCTCCCTTCTTGGAATTTTCCATACAAAACCTCTTTAGTACCTTTTCCAAGTATGTACCCTGACTAAGTCCAATTAGTCTCTTCTTCTTATCTCTCAATATTCTTATCCCAAGAATATAGGCAGCTTCTCCTAGGTCCTTCATGGCGAAACACTTCCCAAGCCAAGACTTGACATCTTGCAAGGTTGGAATGTCGTTTCCCATGAGCAGTATGTCATCAACATACAGCACCAGAAAAGTGACTATACTCCCACTAGCCTTGACATATACGCAGGACTCATCCTCCCTCCTAGAGAAGCCAAACTCCTGACTTTCTCATGGAAACAAAGATTCCAGCCGCGAGAAGCTTGTTTCAATCCGTAGATCGATTTCTCAAGCTTACACAACTTATTGGGGTACTATGCATCGACAAAACCCTCTGGCTGATTCATGTAAACATCCTCAGTCAACTTCCCATTAAGGAAAGCGGTTTTGACGTCCATCTGCCAAATTTCATAGTCATGAAACGCAGCTATAGCCAGCATTTTCCTAATAGACTTTATCTTGGCTACTGGTGAGAAGGTCTCGTCATAGTCAACCCCCGGGGTTTGAGTAAAGCACTTCGCAACCAGTCTTGCCTTGAATGTGTGTACCTTTCCATCCATGTCGGCCTTCTTCTTGAAGATCCACTTGCACCCGACTGTCTTTCGACCCGTGACACGCCTAGGTCGTCGTGCGGTCAAAAATAAGACAAATACCTAACACACACTAGTACAGTGGTAGTCAGGGTCGATCCGCAGGAGCTTCCTGGTTAGACCAGATGATAGATTACCAACTAGTAGTGTCACGCTACAGTTGGAGGACCTAGTTTCTAAGCTTTCAACTACCCGAAAACAAGAACCAAACACAGTCAAGCCAAGCATAAGCTAAAATCAACTCAAACAAACCTAGTTACTTTCTGAGATCAGAAGTGCATCTCTGAATCAGAAGCAGACAAAGGCATCCAAAACATCCAAACCAAATAAGGCATAAACTAACCAATAACTATAGTCCTGACTCAACAGTTACTAGACAAAGGCAGTTCCAAACAAGGTCACAATGACATTCAAACACGATCCAAACAATCACAATCAACCATAAAAATAAAAACACCGAAAAACTAAGATTACTTGTAACCAAATGCTTCTCATTAACCAAATCCAACTTCCAAACATCCAAACAGTAACCAATGATGCTAAAACAAAAACTAAAGCTCAATATCAGTGGGTGTCACTCCCAAAGACAGTAGCTAATGCTTACTACAATCTAACTAATTGAAAAATATATCAAAAACATAAAAATGCCAATTGAGAAGTTGCTGGAACGAAATCTTGGAGTCAAAGGGCTTCAAGGTCGATTTTACACCCGGTCTTTGCTAGGGTTTTCGGCTGGAAATGCCTCTATTTATAGTTGCAATTTTCTCGAGGCCGCGCCGCGCAAATGAAGAATCCGCGGCGCGCGTACTAATCTTTTCCTGTTTCTTCGGAATTTGAATGTGTTACACCGCCTTAAGCCCGCGTCGCGCAATTGGGAAACCTGCGACGCGCGTACGTATTTCCTTGATTTTTTCATTCTTTTCCAAACTTCTTCCTTTTGCACGCTTTTAGTCCCTGTTTCCATTCTTTTCTTCCAAACAAGTCCTGGTACGAAAAGTGAGAATACCAAGATATATCTTATATAATTTCATCAAGAATAGGGCTCAACAACGCCTAAAATACTTGATATCACTAGGCGTTGTCAAACACGCCACACTTGTGCCTTGCTTGCCCTATGAGTTAGAGTAGAATAGTTTGCGAAAACATAATTGAATTGTTTTTTGGAATTCATGGCTTTCTAGAGAACCCTTGATGACAAACTTTCTGTCCATAATGAAGTGTACTTACTCATTCAGATTCTAAAGGCCATTAAGGAATTGTCCATGACTTTCGATGTTGTCCGTGTATCGAGCTTTCGAAAATATCATCCCAGACCAGTGGTAAGGTGCATAAGGTCCACCCATTTTAGACTTACCGGCTCGAACAACAAAGGCCACTGATTGACATTTCCTTCCTAAATTCCAATCTTAAAACAGTTCAATCTTCTAAACTCATAAAACTCAACTTGTTTGACTAACTAATAGCATAATCACAACTAACCAATATTTCTTGAAAAATACTAGTGCTATCACAATCACAAACCACTCGTTTCAAAATTGCAATTTATTAAAAATTTTGAAAAATATTGCTAAAAGTTTGAAAATTGATCATTTCTGCAAAAATTTCAAAAATTACTCTTTCGACCGTCCACACCCCACACTTAAAACCGTACAACGTCCCCGTTGTACAAAAATTATTTTTTAGCATAAGGGAGAAAGAGTTACCCCTTTGGACGATAGATTGCTTGGTGCTCAGTATCACAGGTATAATTGCGAACAAACGGATCCTTGATCTCGTATTCCGGAGTTGTAGCGCTACAGTGAACACGCCGGTGGTCAAGACAAGTGGAGGGGGCACGGTGACCCCACACTTGTCTGAGACAACTCCTTCCCATTTGGTATAACATGCACGACTCAACAAACAAATTAAAAGCAAACATAACAAATATAATATAAAAATGTACAACAAGCAATTGTATGTGTTGCGGATGACCGCGGCGTGTGATTGAAGGGCGCACGTCGCGGTAATTATGTGAGTCGAAGTCAACGTCAAATGGGAAAAGACCGCGTCGCGTAATATATTGATGCTGCGGTGCGGTAATTTCAGCAGATTACCCTAACTTCAAATCTCACAAAATCAATTCAACACAAAGAACTAGTATTTTATTATTACTATTTACTGCCTTTAAGAGGCTTATTCATCTAAAACTTACCTAAAAACAAACTTTTTTCAACTAAAACCTAATAATGTGCAAATCAAGAAAATGTACTAAAAATTGCAAATAATTACATCCAAACGCTTCAACCGTGAGCTGTATCGTCCTCCTCATCTTCCTCTTCCTCTGGATCTTCTTCCATAGGCTCCTATTCTTCTTGAATTGTCGGCTGGGGTCGTGGAGGGACACATTTGTTTTTCGCCATGAATGTGATCATACAATCGGCTAGCCAAAGAAGTTGCTTTTGCATGTTCTCGGTTCTTTTATTGACCTCCTGTGTTACGGCCGACTGCATCTGGTGTTCCTTCAGGTGGGTCTGCAAGGCTTTTTGAACTGCCTTCACTTCATCGGCCAAGTATCGTGACTCCATGGTGGCCGGGGAAAGTCCTCGGGGTAGATTGATTGTCACCCGCGGTCGCTTTTTGGAGGTTGAAGGCTCGGTCCTCAGCACCGGGAATGGTGATCACTCAACTGCTGTGATCCCATCATCAACATAGATCACATCTCGGGAGATGGTGGTCGACGGACTGAAAGGAACTGGCTGAACAAGTGTTAGTTCACGGGTGGTATGCTCGGATAGCAACCCGTAGGACTGGGCCAGTCTCATTACATAATGTCCCCCACCCAGAGCGATTTGCTTCAATGGTTCGTCCGTGATCTGCTTAAAGTAATCAGCCACAAAGTACGGAATGTTGCACGTCTGGAGCATCCGCGTCAAACACCACATGAGATGTAGCTTACGTGGTAGGACCCGGTCCTCGTCCGCACGGGGCCAGATCATAGTCGATATCAACCGATGCAACATTCGATGCGTCGGTAGATGTATTAGCCCCTCACGTACGGTATTTTCATGATACCGTGTGGATGATATGGTACTCCAATAGTCAGCAGGAGAGAAAGAATCATCAGCATCATAATTGGCACGTCGGTGGAAGGTGTCGAATCCCAGTGCCTCCGATTCTTCCTCAGTATACAGCCCGATATGATAACCAAATTCCCGTAGACTGCAGCTTCGGTTGTGATTACCCAACCGAAACTGCACTATTTCTTCAGTGTCCATCCCCAGCGGCTGATTATCAAAGTGGTAACTTGCAAGAAATTGCAAAAGCACCTCCCGATAAATAGGTTCTTCTATGTGAACTACATTTTCAATGGCCCGACATGTGTAAATGAGCTTGCCATTATCATAGCCCCCTTGGACCAACCAATCTCGCAGATGCTCCATGATTCCTGATTCCTTTGTCAACTCCCAATTGACCGGCTTGGCGGGAAGGATTCTTTTGTGTTGCTGCATCGATCGGCGATTATAGAAGCTATAAGCCTGTGTTCTGCTAACTCCTGTAGCCAAGGAGTTCCAGTCAATTGATTCTGAACTTGCGGAAGAAGACATCGTGCCTGCAGAAATCACAAAATTGAAAATTACTGCACTGTTCGGACGTTCGTCGCATCGCGCACATAATGACCCGTGACGCGCTACATGAATATTCAAACTCCGCATCGTGGACTGTACATGTCGCGACGCGGCAAGCGATTTCAGTCAAGAAAACTCGATCATTCTGTCAAATTAAGTCCAATTTCTCTAACCTAACACTTCGGTTTTATGCAAGATAGTTCTGTAATCCTAATATGGCAATCAATTTCATCAATTAAGCACGACATTGCGAATTACAGTGTCATCTAGCAAGTTCAAGACTTATAAAACTAAAAAGAGAGAAAAGAGAGGCTTACTTGGATGTCAGTGAATGAAAGAGGAGTGCAGACGTAATGATTGATTGAAGACTTGAAGCACGGTGAAAAGAATCACAGTTTGCGCAATTTGCTTAAATGCAGTGTAGGAATTTGGATACCATTCGAAAAAAGCTCTGTTTTGGTGATTATCTTTAATTTCAAATTAAGATAAGGCCGCGGCGCGGGAAGCTTCTATCCGCGTCGCGTATAAAATCTGATTTTAAATGTAATCGCGAAAACTCAATACGCGCGGCGCGGATCCAAAAATCCCGCGTCGCGGTCTTGTAAAATTACCAAAATGACCCCACACTTTCCTTTTTCTCACCGTGATCAAATGGATGCAATGAATTATAAAAAATATGCAAATATACAAATGACAGTCGGGTTGCCTCCCGACAAGCGCTAAGTTTAACGTCTTCAACCAGACGTCACTTACCTGCTTATGTAGCGTATGTTGGAATATCTGCTACGAGTTTGACTGTCTCAACTTCTAATTTATGGAATGTGCCCGTAACAATATATGGTTTGAGCCTATGGCCATTGACTTTAAATAGGTGCCCACCCTTCAAGTCCTGAATTTCTACCGCGCCATAGTCTGTGACGCTGATCACTTCATAGGGACTGTTCCACTTACTCCTTAGTTTTCCGGGGAACATCTTCAGTCTTGAATTATACAGCCACACTTTTTGTCCTACTTCAAAAACCTTCAATCGCAGCTTTGCATCGTGATATCGCTTCATTTTTTATTTATAGGTAGCTGCGTTCTCGTATGCCTCATCTCGTAACTCTTCTAATTCAGACAACTGAAGTTTCCTTTCTTTTCCAGCATCAGTATAATCCATGTTGACTTTCTTAACGGCCCATAGGGCACGATTGGCAATCTCCACTGGCAGATGACATCCTTTTCCATAAACCAATCGATATGGAGTGGTCCCAATCGGTGTCTTATAAGCAGTTCGGTATGCCCATAATGCGTCATCTAGCCTTAGCGACCAATCCTTTCTATCAGTTTTGACAGTCTTTTGAAGAATTTCTTTAATTTGCCTATTGGACACCTCCACCTGGCCACTTGTCTGTGGATGATAAGGTGTTGCGATGCGATGATTCACCCCGTAATGTTTCAGCAGCCTTCCAAATTTGAAATTCTTGAAGTGAGATCCTCCGTCGCTAATGATTACTCTTGGGACTCCATGCCTGGTGAAGATATTTTTCTTCACAAATTTACAAACCACGTGATGATCATTTGTACGAGTTGCTTCGGCCTCAATCCATTTAGAGACATAATCTACTGCCACCAAAATGTAAACATACCCATGTGATGTGGGGAATGGACCCATGAAATCGATTCCCCAGACATCAAAAATGTCTACTACCAAAATCGGATTCAAAGGCATTTGGTCCTTTTTTGATATATTCCTTAATTTCTGGCAATTGATGCATTCCTTAGCAGTCTTGTGCGCATCTCGAAAGATAGTTGGCCAATACAATCCGGATTCGAGAACCTTATACCCAGTCTTCTTTCCGCTGAAATGTCCTCCACATGCTGACGCATGACAGAGATCCAGCACTTCACCAATTTCATTGTCCGGCACACATCGGCGAATTATCTGGTCCTCTCCTTCCTTAAAAAGGTCTGGGTCGTCCCAAATGAATCTCTTTGCGTACGTGCGGAATTGCTTCTGCCTTTGTTTCGTCTAATGTGCTGGTATTGCTCCTGTGGCCAGAAAATTTACGTAATTTGCATACCAAGGAGCTCCATTAACCTCTAACAACTGCTCGTCGGGGAATGAGTCTGGAATTCCTACTTCCAATCCTTCAACTGGTAATCAAGAAAGATGATCTGCCACAACATTCTCTGCTCCCTTCTTATCTTTGATGTCTACATCGAATTCTTGCAGTAGAAGTATCCATCTAATTAGTCTAGGCTTAGAGTCCTTCTTTGTAAGTAAATGCCGAACAGCACGGTGGTCAGTGTGACCACCACCATGGATCCCCAGATGTAAGATCGAAATTTATCTAAAGCAAATACTACAGCAAGTAATTCTTTTTCTGTAGTTGTATAATTCAATTGAGCTTCAGAAAAAGTTTTACTAGCATATCAAATAACAACAGGTTTCCTATCGACTTTTTGCCCTAATACTGCACCAGCAGCATAGTCACTAGCGTCACACATTATCTCAAAAGGTTGTGTCCAGTCAGGTGGTTTCAGGATGGGGGCCTCGACCAATTTATTCTTGAGAATATTGAATGCTTTTACACATTCTTCGTCAAAAATAAATGGTGCGTCCTTCAAAAGGAGACCATAGAGGGGTTTAGAAATAGCACTAAAGTCTTTAATAAAGCTACGATAAAAACCCGCATGCCCCAAGAATGATCTGACCCCTTTCACTGATGTTGGAGGTGACAATGTGGATATAACCTTGACTTTAGCACGATCGACTTCGAATCCTCTCTTAGAAACCACGTGACCTAACACTATCCCTTCTCTTACCATGAAATGGCTTTTCTCCCAGGAGAGCACCAGATTTGAGTCTACACATCTCTTCAACACTTTTTCCAATTGAACCAAGCAAGTTTCGAATGTCGGTCCGAACATTGAGAAATCATCCATGAAGATTTCTAATGCATCACCAATCATGTCAGAAAAAATTGCCATCATACATCGTTGAAACGTTGCAGGCGCGTTGCACAGTCCAAATGGCATTCTGCGAAATGCAAAAGTACCATAAGGACAAGTGAACGTTGTCTTTGCCTGATCTTCTGGATGGATTGCAATCTGATTATACCCAGAATATCCATCCAAAAAACAGTAGTACTTTTTTCCTGCTAACTTCTCCATGATTTGATCGATGAATGGTAACGGGAAATGGTCTTTGGACGTAGCGGCATTAAGTTTTCGATAGTCAATACAGACTCGCCATCCGGTTACAGGTCTTGTGGATATCTTGTCACCATCCTTTGTATCCACTACAGTATCCCCGACTTTTTCGGCACAGTTTGCGTCGCACTAACCCATTCGCTGTCAGAGATTGGGTAGATGATTCCAGCGTCCAACCATTTGAGAACTTCCTTTTTGACAACTTTCTTTAGGTTGGGATTCAATCTCGTCTGCGTGTCTCTGGCAGGTTTAGCTCCTTCCTCTGTGATAATGCGGTGCATACATGTGGTCGGACTGATCCCTTTCAAGTCCGCGATTGTCTAACCAATAGCCTCCTTGTGTTTAGACAAAACTTTAAGCAATTCTATCTCTTGATTCTCTGTCAGATTGGCTGCCACAATCACTGGTAAAGTATCCTTCTCCCCTAAAAAAGGCATACTTTAGATGTGCTGGTAAAGGTTTTAAATCCAGCTTTGGTGGTTCTTGTAAGGAGGGCTTTAATGTCTTTGGGATCTCTGTTGGTAACTTCTCTATATGCGCGCATTCTTCAGACTTGAATCCCTTTTCTTCTTCTCTTTCTTTTTCTTTTTGCATCTCTTTACTTTCAACACTTGCTTCTTCCTGAGTCTCTCTCTCATCTAATTGAAGTACCTCTGGAGTGTACTGCCGCACTAGCTCATCTATGATGTCCACCACATAACACTCCTCTTCTTCCATGCTACTTCCCTTGAGATCTGTATTGAAAATGTTAATCTTGGCCTGTTGGTGCCCAAAAGATATTCCCATTTCTTTGGTGCGACAAGCAATATTTGCGTTGGCCGTGGCAAAAATGGTCGCCCTAAAATGATCGTGGGTTATTCTCCATTAGTTGCTTGACGAGTGTCCAAAACGAGAAAATCTGCTGGGTAATAAAATTCTCCCACCTTGATGATGACATCGACTAACATACCCCTGGGAACCTTGGTGGACTTATCAGCCAATTGCAGAATAACATCAGTAGATCTCATGGTACCAAACTCATGCTTGTCAAATAACTGTCCAGGCAATATGTTCACACTTGCACCTAAGTCTAACAAAGCTCTTTTAATGTGCACATTGCCTAAATCTACTGAAATGAGAGGAACTCCCGGATCCTTCATCTTTGGAGGAAGCGCATCCATTAGGATAGAACTTACATTCTCAGGTAAGCTAATCATCTTAGGCAAATGGGACAAAATATGCTTCTTGTGTATGCACATGTCCTTAAGAAACTTAGCATATGCGGGAACTTCCTTGATGAGTTTTACTAGTGGAATGTTAACCTTAATTTGACTAAACAATTCCCACATATCTTCAGCCTGTGGTCCCTTCCTTCCATATGGTCCTTTCTCCGGCTTTTCAAAAGCCGTAGGAAAAGGAACTGTCCCACTTGATTCTCCTTTTTCCCAAGTACTTATCTGCTTCTTCTTCTTTACCTGCTCCTCCTTATCCTTTTTCTCTTCCTTCTCTAATTCTTCTTTTTCATCAAAAATTATTTCTACATCACTATCATCATCTGCAGGCGGAGCTGTAACCTTGTTGTCTACTTTCTTCCCGCTCCTAAGTGTGATTACCTCATTAACTTGCATTCTTGGTGATTGCACCTGTTCCTGCACTCTATTCTCTTCCATTTTGACAATCAGTTCTCCTAATTTCAGAATTGCTTCTGAATTAGACTTCTCCACTTCCTGGAGCTTGACTAACATTCCAAAGATTTCCTGCAAACCAATATTCATTCCTCCTGCTGGAGATGGAGGTTACGCCTGCTGCTGCCTCATAAGTGGTTGCCTCGATTCTCGTTGCTGATTACTTCGGAATGGTCTTGGTGCATTATGAAATCGACCATATCTGTGCACTTGACTAATTTCTTCATGAGTCATCGAGCACTCATTATAATTATGTCCTGTTTCTCCACATGTATTGCATATATTCTGCCCATGCAACACATATGCCCCCTTTTCTTGTTGAAACCTCTCGAGCATCTGATTGAATCTTTTTGTAACAGCAGTGACATCTTTCTGAATTTCAGCTTTCCATTTATTCTCTGCTTCAATGTTAGCTACATATATCGTCTTATCTTTCATAGATCCACTGACTTTTCATCCTAAGCTCAATTGCTCCAAGAATCTGCAGGCATCTTCTGGCTGTTGCCACATAAATGTCCCACTTGATGAGGCATTTATCATAGCCTGGTGTGTCTCACTAACTCCCTCAAAGAATATTTTAACTAACTGCCATTTAGGGACTTCATGATGCGGGCAGGATCGCAACAACTCTTTTAACCTATCAAACGCTTCATGGAAAGCCTCTCCTGGCTTTTGCTGAAAATCTTGGATTGCTCGTCTAACCTCTGTGGTTTTACTGACCGGATAGAATTCTTGTAGAAATTTGGCCTTGAGTTGTTCCCAACTAGTAATACTATTAGACGGCAAATATGTAAACCAATATTTGGCTTTATCCTTAATAGTGAATGGAAATAATCTAAGCCTAAAAATATCTCTATCAGTATTCCTAGGAGTATTGGCATTCGCAATAGCTATAAACCCATACAAATGACTGTATGGGTCATCAGTCTTATACCCTCTGAACTGAGTCAGTATTCCTAACAACTGAGGTCTTATTTCTACTTGAGAATCAATGTTATCAGGAATATAAATTGGCGACGAATCATCATATTCCCGAGGCTGGAAATGTGATGCAACCGATTGCCTTCTTGGCTGTGCGAAATGTAAAGGTTGAGCAGGATTACCGTAAAGATGATCGTTATATCCCTGCTGACCTGGTGGTTGTTGATACTGTTGTGTCCTTCTGGGAGGTTCCCGCCCTCGATTCCATGGTTGCTGAGGTGCTGGTGGAACCCATCCCTCATCTTCCTCATCATATCTCTCCTCTGTCTCTGGATACTGGATACTGATATTGTGGCTGAGGAGGTTGTTGGTATTGTATAGGTTGTGCAGGTTGGAATGTGGGTTGAGGTTTAAAAAGAACTGGTTGTGGTTGAGAGGTTGGTGTCTGCTGTCTAGAAACTAGGGTGCCATCACGGGTCGGCTCTCCCCAAGACATTGCAGAGGTAAATGGATTGGTAGATTGTGGTTGTGAAACGGTGTAAATGATGGCACTGATGGCGGAGTGCATGATGGTATGGGTGCAGGGGCTGAAACTACACCACCAGAAGCACTCGTGCTCCCGAACTGAAACTCTGACAGTGGGGGAATAGAAAACATCCCCGTTACCTCACCTGATGGTTCCTGGGCAACACTTACTGGACTACTACTAACCCGACTAAAACTCATGATATTCAAACGCCTACGAGCACGGATTTTGCGCAGTACGCTCAATCTCAAGATCAAAATGCAATGGGGATAATTGCTCACCCTGCGGGTACGCATGCACTAGGGCAACACGCCCACAAAACAAAAGCCAAATGAAATTCCAAAAAAATCAAGAAACAAGTTCCTACTAATCACCTAATCTAAGCTTACAGCTCCCCGGCAACGGCGCCAAAATTTGACACGCCAAGGTCGTCGTGCGGTAAAAAATAAGAGAAATACCTAACACACACTAGTACAGTGGTAGTCAGGGTCGATCCGCAGGAGCTTCGTGCTTAGACCAGATGACAGATTACCAACTAGTAGTGTCACGCTACAGTCGGAGGACCTAGTTTCTAAGCTCTCAACTACCCGAAAACAATAACCAAACAAAGTCAAGCCAAGCATAAGCTAAACTCAACTCAAACAAACCTAGTTACTTTCTGAGATCAGAAGTGCATCTCTGAATCAGAAGCAGACAAAGACATCCAAAACATACAAACCAAATAAGGCATAAACTAACCAATAACTATAGTCCTGACTGAACAGTTACTAGTTAAATTCAATACCTAAACCTAACCAAGTTGGCTACTGATTTCAGCAAGGGAAAGCAGTTCCAAACAAGGTCACAATGACATTCAAACACGATCCAAACAATCACAATCAAACATAAACATAAAAACACTGAAAAACTAAGATTACTTGTAACCAAATGCTTCTCATTAACCAAATCCAACTTCCAAACATCCAAACAGTAACCAATGATGCTAAAACAGAAACTAAAGCTCAATATCAGTAGGTGTCACTCCCAAAGACACTAGCTAATGCTTACTACAATCTAACTAACTGAAAAATAAATCAAAAACATAAAAATACCAATTGAGAAGTTGCTGGAACGAAATCTTGGAGTCAAAGAGCTTCAAGGTCGATTTTACACCCGGTCTTTGCTAGGGTTTTCGGCTGGAAATGTCTCTATTTATAGTTGCAATTTTCCCGAGGCCGCGCCGCGCAAATGAAGAATCCGCGGCGCGCGTACTAATCTTTTCCCGTTTCTTCGGAATTTGAATGTGTTACACCGCCTTAAGCCCGCGTCGCGCAATTGGGAAACCCGCGGCGCGCGTACGTATTTCCTTGATTTTTTCATTCTTTTCCAAACTTCTTCCTTTTGCACGCTTTTAGTCCCTGTTTCCATTCTTTTCTTCCAAACAAGTCCTGGTACGAAAAGTGAGAATACCAAGATATATCTGATATAATTTCATCAAGAATAGGGCTCAACAACGCCTAAAATACTTGACATCACTAGGCGTTGTCAACCCGGTACATTGCCAACCAAGTTCCAAACTTGAGTGTCATACGTGGACTTGATCTCGCTATCCATTGCCTCTTTCTAGTTGGCAGACTCAGGGTCCGCCACTGCTTCCTGGTAGTTAGCTGGCTCATCCAAACTTATCAGTTTCCTATCACTGACAAACGTGTCCCCATCCGAAGTTATATGGAAACCATAAAACTCGGGTGGCATGCTAACTCTACTGGAGCGCCTAAGAGGTAAGGATACTTCAGTCGGACCAACAGGAACTTGTTCCTCATGTTGGTTGCTAGTTTCTCCTAAGGTTGTGTCATCTGATGACTCTTGAATTTCTTCAAGATCAATGGTACTCCCACTGTCCTCTTTGAATATGAGCTCTCTCTCTCTCTCTCTCGAAAGACCGCTCGTCTAGCTACAAAGACCACGTCCTCGCTCGGTCTGTAGAATACATATCCAAAGGACTGTTTGGGGTAACCAATGAAGAAACCTCTTTCACTTCTTTCTGCGAGTTTGTCTTGCGTCTCTCGTCTAACGAAAGCCTCACAACTCCAGACTTTGATATGTGCCAACGAGGGAACTTTCCCCGTCCACATTTCATGAGGTGTTTTAGCAACCTTCTTAGTTGGGAAAAGATTGAGGATATGGGCGGCAGTCTCTAAGGCATACCCCCAGAAGTGAATGGGAAGTGAAGCTCGACTCATCATGGAATGAACCATGTCTAACAGGTTCTGTTACGCCTCTCGGCAACACCGTTCAACTGTGGTGTTCTGGGAGGTGTCAACTACAAAACTATTCCGCATTCCTTCAGATAGTCTAGGAACTCGATACTAAGATACTCTCCGCCTCTGTCGGACCTGAGCATCTTTATCTTCCTGCCTAATTGATTCTCTACTTCGTTCTTAAACTCTTTGAACTTTTCAAAGGTTTCTGACTTGTGCTTAATTAAGTAGATATAACTGTATCTACTAAAATCGTCAGTAAAGGTCACGTAGAACCGCGTGCCATCCTTTGTGGTTGATCTGAAGGGACCACAAACATCCGTGTGAATGATGTCCAACAGACCTTCACCTCTTTCAAAAGAACCTTTGAAAGGTGATTTAGTCATCTTGCTCAACAGACAAGATTTGCATACATCATCCGACTTGAGGTCGAATGATTCCAACACTCCATCCTTGGAGTTGGGCGATGCGTTTCTTGCTGATGTACCCAAGCCGACTATGCCACATGCATGCCTTTTCTACACCACTAGTAGAATAAATATAATTAACAATGTGTCCTAAATTGTCAACTCATTCTATAGTTTCATACACACCATCACAAGGAAAAGCAATAAAAATAAAAGCACCATTTTTGAAAACAGAAATTGAACCAATTTTATTATCAAAAGAAAACTGAAATCCTTGTCTGAATAATGCGTGAAATGAAATAATGTTTCTTGCCATTTCTGGCGAATAGCAACAATTTAATAATTCTAAACTAACATCACTACTGAGCACTAATCTATAGACACCGATCTTGGTAACAGGGGACGATCTCCTATTGCCCATGATCAGGTCCAGTCTACCGTGCTCCACCTCCCTACTTTCCTTTCGGCCCTGCAAATCAGAACATATGTGAAAACCACATCCTGTATCAAGGACCCAAGAATTAGAAGATGGTGAGTTTTTAGAGATAGTGTATATGCCTGCTGTCGATAACTTTACTTTCCCATCCTTGACGTCCTGCAAGTACTTCGGGCAGCTTCTCTTCCAATGGCCCTTCTCTTTGCAATAGAAGCAGTCGGCTTCATTGGGGTTGGCCACACAAGGATTGTGTGAAGACTTGGTTCTCGGGCAATTGCTGGACGACCCGACCTGAACCTTCTCCTTCCAATTTTGTTTAGGAGGGCCTTTCGTTTCTTTCCTTTGCCACTTCCAATGGCTAAGAGGGGCTGGTTAACCGAGGGTACACTTTTACCCTTCATCCCGTCTTCAGCAGTCCTAAGCATGCGATGCAATTCAGCCAGGGTAGACTGATTATTGTTCAAATGATACGCCAGTCTGAACTGGTCATAAGAACTCGGTAAGGAGTTAAGCACTATGTCAACGGCCAACTCCTCATGTACAGGCATCGCAATCTTCCTTAGCCGATCCACGTAACCTTGCATCCTTTGCACGTGAGTGCAGATGGACTCTCCATCTCTAGGCTTGTCGTTCATGAAGTCTTTGACTACCTCGCACCTCTCGTTGCGCTCTTACTTGCGGAACTTTTCCGCAAGCTCCTTGTGTATCTCGTAGGGCCAATAGTCCTCATATATTCTTTGCAATTCGGGGTTGATTGTGGCAATCATGATGCAGGCCACTTTGGTCGCATCATCATAATATTTTTAGTATGAGAAAAGTTCCTCGGGAGTAGCAGTTTCAGGGTCAATATCGACAAGCTCAGTCTCGAGTACATACTCTTTGTTCTCGAACCTCAGAGCCATCTTGATATTTCTTATCCAGTCGTTGTAGTTCGTGCCGTTCAGTTGAACCTTTGAACATAACGAGAGGATTGAGGTAACATTGGAGTTTGAGTAGGGAGCGGATTGATCAGCAGAAGAAATCTATAAAAGAATGTAAGTTTAATTAGATTCTTGTCTGATCCTTATAATTAACCCAATATAAAAATAAGGCTAGGATCCAACTATAACAATTTGCAACATAGAAGAAGGATGCCGTAATCTATTTGCAAATTTTATAAAGGTAGGCGAATGACGATTCAGCCAATTCCACCGCGGAAAATAATCATATTATAATGGAATTCCTAGTTTCTTTTGAGATTTATTGAACTGTTCAATAGCATGTTTAATCTCGGATATGCCCCACCGTTTGTGACTGGGATGCCGAGGATCACAAACCGGGTGTGAATAACCATGCAAATTAGCTTGGTACTCTCGGGGTCAATTACCATCTCAAATTGATGTGCCGATAAACCACACACGCTCCATCAACAATGATAACACCCGAGAAACCCATTGCCACTCTTTATGAACCCCTATTGGTGTGCCGGTAAACCACACACGTTCCACCAACGTTTCATAAAGTGCAATGTGCAATTTCATGGATTAGCATCAAATTCACATTTTTTCTTAAAGTAACTAGATTGGGATTTTTTAAAGTGTTCTAGTACTTTGATCATTATATGTTTAATGATTAAGCGGTCCTATCAAACCCGTTCGGCTAACGACCCTCCACTGATCAGGCGAGCGGTGGGTGAGAGTGGACACCCATTAGACCGCCATTTTATAAGCAGTCTCCTTATACCCACTTTATAGATCAGCTTCGTGAATGAGGCACACTATTGATTTGACTAACCAATTTATCTTATACATATAGTATTAACCTTTAATAATATATATAAGATATATTTTAAACCTTTTAAATTATTCTAGGTTTATCTTTTAATTTTTCCAAATTTAACTATTAAATTTAAAACTAAATTAAACTTTTAAATTTCGATTTAATTATCTTTTAATTAAACAATTAATTAAATTAATTAAATCTAGATATTTTAAACCTTTTAAAATATTTGGGATTTCTCCTTTAATTTTTCGAAATTTAACCATTAAATTAAAAATTAAATTAAATCCCTGAATTATCTTTTAATTAAACAATTAATTAAATTAATTCAAATGTAGATAGGTTTCACAAAATAATTAAATTAATTTAATTAATTTAAACCTATCTTAAACCCCTAATTATCGAAATTCAAACAAATGGGTTTAAGGTTATCCAATTAATTAAACAATTAAAGTTACCAAAAATATAATACCTTCTAAAACCATATGCCTTTTTTCGAAAATCACAAGGGGGAGGTTAGGGTTTCCAAAACCCTAACCCTAAAAGTCGATCCACATATATATTAGGGTTTATAAGTTTTAAACACTAATTTTAGGAAAACAGTTATAACTATTCAACAAGAAAACAAGTAACAGGCTCTGATACCACTGAAAGGTTTTCTGCAACCAATGAACTAAAACCTAAGTTCACATGCAACCTATGAGGATCTATGTTTTTTTCTAATTGAACATATAACAATTTCCTAAAAGGCCAACAAAAATTTCAAAAGAATAAAACGATAAAACTAACCTTTAAGTTTCTTGGAAGCAAAGCAGCAAAATTATCCTGCCTCAAGTGAAGTCACACCCAGGGAGCTGAGGTATATGGATCGAAAATTTCAGAGAGTAGGGATATAAAAAATGGCGCCTAAAATAGGGTTCCCCAGGACCCCTATTTATAGTTTTCCAGATGACCAGTTGATAAGCCTTAGAGATAAACCTATTTGAATTGAAATAAGATAAACCTTTTATCTTACAATTCAAACTCCTATTTATCCCTTTATTATAAAAATCGATTTTTATATATATCCATATAAAAATCGCTGGTCACTATACTCACTCACACTGCCACTTACACAACTATTGAATAATTACAGTTTCAGTCCCTGCATCTTTAATTAATTAAATTAATCACCAAATTAAATCCAATTAATTTCATATTAATTTCTAATTAATTAATATAGTTTCTAATTAATATATTATCACTTTAATATATTAATAAACCATATATTAAATTCTATTGATTTATTAATCACATAATAAATCAATCTTTCTCTCTACTGAATATTCTACCAAACCTCCAGCTATGAGGGCAACCCAAATGGACTATGCTACTATTAATTAGGTAAATACTACTTATTAGTCATGACTTAGACACCTAATCCAACAAAATGAACCACACAAAATAATTTTTTTTGCAAATTAAGTCCTTTTTCTTCCCCACCGAGCCGCGGCGCAACCCAAGAACAAGGGCGCGGTGCGCCGAAGGCTTTTACGAAAACCGAAACCCCAATCATCGATTTTCACCTGTTAAACTCGCTCCAACACCACTACAAGGTAGCCTAAGCACCGACTAGCCCCTCTAGGGTGATTAGTTTGCAAACAAAACACCCTATGAGCCAGCATTGCCAATTTCTAAGTTTTTGAAGAAATCACTCAATTTCGCTGCCTAAATGCTCGTAATAGCTAGTGCAAATGAGTTAGAATGACGTACCTTGATCGTAGCAATCAAAAACACGAGAAAAATGCAAGAAAATTTCTGGTCGATCGATGCTCTGAAGCGCGGCGCTGTTACAAATGAGAAGAGGCGTACCCTATAAAGAGGAATCCGATTGATCGACTTCCGCGTCGCACGGTAGAGCGAACCGCGGCGCGCATGTCTCCAATCCAACCGCTGCGCATCAGGTTGTATTGCGATCCTGCGCGCGTCACGTCCTTCAAAATTCCCAAAGTTCTTCGCATGACCCCACACTTGCCTTAGACCAATTATACCTGTGATGATGACGATGATAATATCCTAATTACTCTTAAAAATACAATACCAAACCTATACAGGATGGTTTGCATCCCAACAAGCGCTAAGTTTACCGTCTATCAGCCAGACGTAGAGTCCTTCTACAACTACGGTGGATCATACGCCATGTGTTGCTGCTGCATTTCAGTCACCACTGTCCCTTTGCTGACCCGATACTCCTTCAACTTTCCTGGATCGAATGGCTTGCCGGCCCTCCTGCTGTCACACCCCGATCCTTGGCGGAATCGATCAAGGCGTGATATATTGTTCAAAGTCTCATGACAACTATGTTATAATATGATTAGATTCAATTAAGTACTAAATAGGCAAACAATATCCACAACATACAAATACAAATTCAAATACAAACAACATTTATTACATCAAATTTAAATAGTCTTGCGGGTTTCTAAGGTATACCCTACTTTTCATCAACTTCATTCTTCAAATCTGCATCATGGGTAAAAACAGGTCCACTACGAGAGTTGGTGAGTAATCTAGTTTTATTAAAGAAAATTGTGAGTTTGAAATATTTATAATTTGAAACTTGTTTTCTTTGGAAGTCGACAAGCAAGTATTATTGAGATAACGGTTTATAAATCAAAAATTGATTAACCAATGATAACAACAACAATAAGTCCTCACCCTATATATACATATATATGTATATATATAGGATGGAGCATCTAATCATCATACACACTCAACCACGTGCAATCAATCACCTTAGCGTCCCAAGACCGGGTGGTCAACCCAATAGCGCTATTATTGTCGATAACGTACCTCAAAAATACGGGCATAGTCATGGAGATTAAACTAAAAATGGTAATGCACTACAAGTACATGTAGCGTAAACAAACAATAATTATACAAATAATGATTCATGTATAAATGTCTCAACAATCTCTCAATTGTGTTAAAATAATAAAATGAAGTTGGAACATATTAGAACCACATGATACACCCCAAAAGTATTGAAAATTATAAAATATGGGGTAGATTACTCACATTAGTCCAATAAGGAATGCGCGTGTTGTACAATAGACGGCTCGAGTCAAAATATCGTAGAACCTAATATAATTAATAGTTTTGGCTTAGGAATCGATAAACGGGAATTTAGTATTAATAAAAATAATTAGACACATATTCTTATATTAGATGAATTAACAATAATCCAAATTTTGTTTTGAATATTAATGTATTCATATGTTAAATGAATTTTAAATAGAATTAATTACCTTGCTTAATTAATTTATATTTTCACTTTAGGCAAGATTTTAATAATTTCTTATTAAAATAACAAGTAGTTAAATTATAAGTATTTAGAGATTTTATATATTATAAACAATTATTTATATGAAATAATCATTAAAAATGCATTTTTACATGCTTAGATATTTAGGAAAATGGTTTTAAATACTAAACAGTAATGAAACATTCTGAAATTATCGGAAAATCATTACTTCATAAAATAGTAATTACTGTAAAATTTTCATATTTTTCTTAACTGCTTTAGTATTTATTTAGTATTTTAATAATTAAACCACAATAAATTTCGGGAAAAATAATAAATGATTCTCAGAAAATCTGGAAACCTAACCATAGTTTTCTAACATTATATTGAGCCTACTGTAAATATTTTGGATATTTTGGACTATGGGGAGTATTTATTATGTTTTTCATTATTAACTAATCAATAAAATCATAAATAATAGGGAAATATTAAGATAAATTCATTAGACTTTTTATTTATGATTAAAATGTTATATATGATATTCTGATATTGTTTTATAATTTTTGGACATGTGTAGATATTTATTATTATCAATTTAAACCATTAAATAATCATTAAATCAGGAAAAATATGCAAACATTCTTACAAAACTCTGTAAATTTTCTCATGAAGTCTTTAAAATGTTAATAAGGTGGGAAAAATATAAAATCTAGTTTTTAACATACATAACAATATTTTGCAATTTATTTATCTACAACAAAATAAAATACAAAATAATCATCAAACAGTCATATAAATGCATAAAACTTTATAAATCCACTTTACACAGTATATGGGTTGTTCCAAACTTTTCTCAGAATTTATTGACTGCAAAAAGTATTTTATGTGAATTATTGCCCTATTTTATTGCAATAATTATAGTAATTCAATAAAAATAAGTTATTTTCTGAAAATTTCAAGAACTTCTTATTTTATTGATGGGATCCTGAGAAAAATCAGGTTTATGCATAAAATGAGTTTTAGATAGTTTGGTGGATTTAATTTGTTTCATTCATGAATTTGAGACTTTTAACAACATACATTGATGAATGGTTCAAGAGGGATGAAGATTTGAGTATATTGGAGTGTTCGTGGCTGAAATATGAAGATTTCTAGGAGAAATTTCGAGATTGAGAGTGAGAGAAAGAATAGATATGGTTTGAGTGGTGATGAGAATAATGTGTTGGGAGAAAAATGAAAGGAAAGATGATGGGAGGTGTTAGTGGGAGACAATGGGAATAAACTTTTACTTTTAGTGGTCTTCATAATTCCCCACTAACACAAGCATCTTAAGAGTTTTATAAAATTTAATGTAGTGTTTATAAAAATAGAGTTTTATAAAAAAATAGGTTATTATTTGATTATAACAATCTACTTTGATTTGAAGTTTAATTATAGCATTCAAGTTTTATTTTTTTAATTCAATTAGAGCATCATACTTTGATGTTATTTTAATATGGTATCATAATTTAATTTGATTATAGTTATAACGTTATACTATGCTATATTGCTATTAACGTCAACTTATATCATAGTGTAAGGGTTTTGATCCTATTAGCGTTAGGAAATCTCGAGTAGGGTTTATTAAATTTCCAATTGGGTTGGTTTGACCCGAATCCATTTTAGGCGGATGTCACAGTCTCCCCTACTTTAGGAAATTTCGTCCCGAAATTTAAGAAGATAGTACCTTAAGAGAAAAGTTACGGGTATTTGGTACGCATTTGATCCTCACGCTCCCATGTATACTCGGGTCCACATGCTGACTGCCACCTAACCTTGACCAGGGGAATGCGACTTCTTTTGAGTTGCTTTTCCTTTCGGTCTGCAATTTCCAAGGGTTTCTCGATAAATTGCATCGTCTCGTCGATTTGGGTATCCTCGAGAGGAACATGAAGGTTCTCGTCAGCTAAACACTTCTTGAGGTTGGCTATATGAAATACTGGGTGAACTTTATTAAGCTCTATTGGTCGATCCAACTCGTAGGCTACTGGTCTGATCCTTTTCAGGATTTTGAACGGGCCTACATAGTGTGGTGCCAATTTACCCTTGCGTCCAAATCGAACCACACCTTTCCATGGGGACACTTTTAACATGACCATGTCAGCCACGGTAAATTCAAGCGGTTTGCGTCGCTTGTCGGCGTAACTCTTTTGTCAGCTACAAGCTGCGAGAAGGTTATTGCGAATCTGAGTGATTTTGTCGGTTGTTTCCTGGATAAGCTCAGGACCAACGATTGGAGAATCCACTGTTGCGCGAATCACGTGGGAATCGCCAATTTCATGCCAGCAAATAGAAGATCGGCATTTACGGCCATACAATGCCTCAAATGGTGGCATCTTGATGCTAGAATGATAACTGTTATTATAGGGGAATTCCACCAACGGTAAATGAGAGTCCCAGTTTCCTCCGAAATCTAAGACACACGCCCTCAACATATCTTCGAGTGTTTGAATTGTCTCTCATATTGACCATCGGTTTGATGATGATAGGCGGTACTGAGATCGAAGCGGGTTCCCATGGCTGCTTGAAGTGATTGCCAAAACCGAGAGAGAAATCTCCCATCACGATCTGAAATGATGCTGAGAGGGATGCCATGCCGATTAACTATCTCGTCGATGTAAATTCGAGCAAGTTGTTCGACCTTGAAATGTTCACGGATGGGAAGGAAATGAGCGGATTTGGTCAAACGGTCAATGATTACCCAAATGTTGTCGTGTCCCTTGGTGGTACGGGGAAGTTTGGTTACGAAATCCATGGCGATCGCTTCCCATTTCCACTCGGGGATTACCGGTTGGACCAATAGTCCAGAGGGTCGTTGATGTTCTACTTTGACCCTGGAACATGTAAGACATTTGGCCACGAATAAAGCAATATCCTTTTTCATTCCCGACCACCAATAATTGGCTCTCAGGCCATGATACATCTTGTCAGCACCAGGATGAATGGAATATAGAGTTTTATGGATTTCTTCCATCAGGAAGGTACGAAGATTGTTGCGATCTGTGATCCATATACGATCTTGATAATAGAAAATACCATCAGATTTACTTTCCAACTCCCCAACAATTCCCGTGGGCATGTCATTTTCGGCAATTGCCGAGTGTTGGGCTCCAAGAATTCGGTCACTGAGATTGGACAAGATAGGAGAACATATTAGATGAAATGCTTTGGCATGTTCTTTTCGACTTAACACGTCGGCTACCACGTTTGCCTTGCCCGGATGATAGCGTATTTCACACTCATAATCATTTAGGAGTTCGACCTATCGTGTTTGTCTCATATTGAGTTCCTTTTTATTAAGAATATGTTGCAAGCTCTTGTGGTCGGTGAAAATTACGCATTTAGTGCCGTAAAGGTAATGCCTCCAAATTTTAAGAGTGAAAACCACGGCACCGAGCTCCAAATCATGAGTCGTATAATTCCTTTCATAGATTTTGAGTTGTCACGATGCGTAAGCTATAACCTTTCCCCTTTGCATCAAAACACAACCTAGACCGAGATTGGAGGCATCGTAGTATACCACGAAATCTTCGGATCCTTCAGGGAGTGTAAGAATCGGAGCGTCACACAATCTTTGTTTAAGGGTTTGGAAAGCGTCTTCTTGCTTGGGTCCCCAATCAAATGGCGTACCCTTGCAAGTGAAAAAGTAAGCGGTAAAGCGATCTTTGATAAATTTGAAATGAAACGCCGGTAATAGCCAGCTAAACCGAGGAATGGCCGAATTTCCTTGGGGGTACGTGGGGCTTTCCAATTCTTAACTGCTTCAACTTTTGCGGGATCGACTAAAATACCATTGTCACTTACAATATGACCAAGGAATTGTACCTCATTTAACGAAAACACGCATTTCGAAAATTTGGCATAGAGCTGATTTCCTTGCAATGTTTGGAGAGTTAGACGAAGGTGTCTTTCATGGTCTGCCTTTGTCTTGGAGTAAATAAGGATGTCATCAATAAAGACGATAACAAAACGGTCGAGATAAGGTTTAAATACCCGATTCATCAAGTCCATGAATGCGGCAGGGGCATTCGTTAGGCCAAAAGGCATAACGGTGAACTCGTAATGACCATAGCGGGTTCGGAAAGTGGTTTTGGGGATGTCTTCTTCCCGTACTCGAAGTTTGTGATAACCCGAGCGGAGGTCGATTTTTGAGAAGCATGAAGCTCCTTGAAGCTGATCAAAAAGGTCGTCGATCCGAGGTAACGGATATCGGTTCTTGATGGTCAATTTATTTAACTCCTGATAATCGATACACATACGAAATGAACCATCTTTCTTTTTGATGAAGAGAATCGGGGCTCCCCAGGGAGAAGTACAAGGGCAGATAAATCCCTTATCGGTTAATTCTTGGAGCTGACTTGCCAATTCTTGCATCTCGGTTGGAGCCAACCGATATGGAGACTTGGCTATGGGAGCAGCCTCAGGAACGAGATCGATGCGGAACTCTAGCTCACGTACTGCAGGGAGTCCAGATACGTCATCGGGAAAGATGTCGGGAAAGTCTCGTACAATCGGAATATCTTCGATCTTCTTTTCTTTGACCTTTGTTTCCACCACATGGGCTAAGAAAGCCATGTATTCTTTACGTAGATATGATCGAGCTTGAGTACATGACATAAGACTAAGCTTTTTTGAACGAGTCTCGCCATAAATACGAATACTTTGACCGTCGGCAAGAGGAATACAAATAAACTTCTCGTAACATACTATTTCAGCATGGTTTTGGGATAGCCAATCGATTCCCACGATGATGTCGAAGCTACCAAGTTCCATAGGAACTAAATTGATAGAAAATTTATGACCGCAAAAATCGAAAGTGCAATCTTGGATGACTGTATTGAGAGAAATGTATTTTCCATTGGCGACTTCTACGGTAAAGTTTTCATCAAGAATCGTGCGAGGTGTGTAAAGTATGGGTTCAAATTCCAAAGACACAAAACTTTTATCGGCACATGAATCAAAAAGTACTGACGCGTAGCAGTCATTTATGAGAAACGTATCATTTACGACCTTGTTATCGGTCTGTGCTTGGGTTGCGGTAATGACAAATGCTCAGCCTTTGGGAGCTGGAACCTGCATTGTTGGATTTGCCTGGGCTTGAGTGTTATTGATATTGACAAGCCTAGGACACGCGTTTCTGAAATAGGTGGGGTCACCACAGTTGAAGCATGTTCCAGTTGGATACCGGGTTTGTGTTTACCGATTTGAGGGTACAGCGAATGGTCGCTGAGTTTTTGGTGTATGACATGTGTCCGCCAAGTGGCCATAGCGACCACAAGTCGTACAAAGGCGACACAGGCTGGTGGACATATGGTGATAGTTACAATGGTTACAGAGGTGGTCGTAATGCCATCTATGAGAAACACGCATATGGACTTGTGAGTTATTTGTAAATTAAGTTTGTAGACATTGTTGGGTAAAATGATTGTAAGACACTTGTTGGGCCACGGTTAGGAGTGTTGGGCACCTTTTGGGCTTTCCATGGGTACTAAATGTGAAGCATGTAGCAATTGCGTGGGCCCCCACAATACTAAGTTTTCACATGTTTTTCCCACTTCTAGGCCCATTAGGGAACTTAATATTCCAATGAGTTGGCCATTTTAGAGTGTATCCTTTCGGATACGTTTGATAAGGTCGGGTATTTTGATGGCTCAAAAGTAATGTGAATAAAGCGCTTTGGCCTATAGGTTTGGGAACTCTCGCCTTTGGTCCCCAGGTAAGCAAACTGGTCCCTCGGTTGATTGGGATGTATACGAATGCTTACCTAGTCAGGACTTTCAGGCTACCGGCACCTCCACCTTCCAGTTACTACGCGTCCATTACTTTGATCCTACCCAACTAGAGTGAATGACTTTTAATTTCCTATGAGCTCTAAGGAATATATATGTATATAAATTTTTATTTTGAAACCATTTAAGTAGGTGTGTGTGATTTTAAGAGAAAGAGGAGAAAATTCACAAGTGTATGCACACATATAAGTGTTGGGAATACTACGTAAGCACATAAGGGAGCAATTAGCACACAAAGGTATTCCTAGGATTTTCTAAGTGCGAATTGCATGCAGTTGTGTGTGCATTTTATAAACTAGCATACGAGAGGACCCTAGAGGTTATAGACTAGGTCAAGGCAATTAACCTAATTCCCTATAGTCAAGGGCTCTGATACCAATCTGTCACACCCCGATCCTTGGCGGAATCGATCAAGGCGTGATATATTGTTCAAAGTCTCATGACAACTATGTTATGATATGATTAGATTCAATTAAGTACTAAGTAGGCAAACAAGATCCACAACATACAAATACAAATTCAAATACAAACAACATTTATTACATCAAATTTAAATAGTCTTGTGGGTTTCTAAGGTATACCCTACTTTTCATCAACTTCATTCTTCAAATCTGCATCATGGGTAAAAACAGGTCAACTACGAGAGTTGGTGAGTAATCTAGTTTTATTAAAGAAAATTGTGAGTTTGAAATATTTATAATTTGAAACTTGTTTTCTTTGGAAGTCGACAAGCAAGTATTATTGAGATAACGGTTTATAAATCAAAAATTGATTAACCAATGATAACAACAACAATAAGTCCTCACCCTATATATACATATATATGTATATATATAGGATGGAGCATCTAATCATCATACACACTCAACCACGTGCAATCAATCATTTTAGCGTCCTAAGGCGGGGTGGTTAACCCAATAGTGCTATTATTGTCCATAACGTACCTCAAGAATACGGGCATAAGTCATGGAGATTAGACTAAAAATGGTAATGCACTACAAGTACATGTAGCGTAAACAAACAATAATTATACAAATAATAATTCATGTATAAATGTCCCAACAATGTCTCAATTGTGTTAAAATAATAAAATGATGTTGGAACATATTAGAACCACATGATACACCCCAAAAGTATTGAAAATTATAAAATATGGGATAGATTACTCACATTAGTCCAATAAGGAATGCGCGTGTTGTACGATAGACGGCTCGAGTCAAAATGTCGTAGAACTTAATATAATAAATAGTTCTGGCTTAGGAATCGATAAACGGGAATATAGTATTAATAAAAATAATTAGACACATATTCTTATATTAGATGAATTAACAATAATCCAAATTTTGTTTTGAATATTAATGTATTCATATGTTAAATGAATTTTAATTGAATTAATTACTTTGCTTAATTAATTTATATTTTCACTTTAGGCAAGATTTTAATAATTTCTTATTAAAATAACAAGTAGTTAAATTATAAGTATTTAGAGATTTTATATATTATAAACAATTATTTATATGAAATAATCATTAAAAATGCATTTTTACATGCTTAGATATTTAGGAAAATGGTTTTAAATACTAAACAGTAATGAAACATTCTGAAATTATCAGAAAATCATTATTTCATACAATAGTAATTACTGTTAAATTTTCATATTTTTCTTAACTGCTTTAGTATTTATTTAGTATTTTAATAATTAAACCACAACAAATTTCGGGAAAAATAATAAATTATTCCCAAAAATTCTGGAACCTTAACCATAGTTTTCTAACATTATATTGAGCCTACTGTAAATATTTTGGATATTTTGGACTATGAGAAGTATTTCTTATGTTTTTCATTATTAACTAATCAATAAAATCATAAATAATAGGAAAATATTAAGAGAAATTAATTAGACTTTTTATTTATGATTAACATGTTATGTATGATATTCTGATAAGGTTTTATAATTTTTGGACATGTGTAGCTATTTATTATCAATTTAAACCATTAAATAATCATTAAATAAAGAACAATAAGCAAACATTCTTACAAAAATCTGTAAATTTTGTCATGGAGTCTTTAAAATGTTAATAAGGTGCGACAAATATAAAATCTAGTTTTTAACATACATAACTATATTTTGCAATTTATTTATCTACAACAAAATAAAATACAAAATAAGCATCAAACAGTAATATAAATGCATGAGACTTTATAAATCCACTTTACTCAATATATGGGTTGTTCCAAAATGTTCCCAGAATTTATTGACTGCAAAAATTATTTTATGTGAATTATTGCCCTATTTTATTGCAATAATTATAGTAATTCAATAAAAATAAGTTATTTTCTGAAACTTTCCAGAACTTCTTATTTTATTGATGGGATCCTGAGAAAAATCAGGTTTATGCATAAAATGAGTTTGGTGGATTTAATTTGTTTCATTCATGAATTTGAGACTTTTAACAACATACATTGATGAATGCTTCAAGAGGGATGAAGATTTGAGTATATTGGAGTGTTCTTGGCTGAAATATGAAGATTACTAGGAGAAATTTCGAGATTGAGAGTGAGAGAAAGAATAGATATGGTTTGAGTGGTGATGAGAATAATGTGTTGGGAGAAAAATGAAAGGAAAGATGATGGGAGGTGTGAGTGGGAGACAATGGGAATAAATTTTTACTTTTGGTGGTCTTCATAATTCCCCACTAACACAAGCATCTGAAGAGTTTTATAAAATTTAATGTAGTGTTTATAAAAATAGAGTTTTATAAAAAAATAGGTTATTATTTGATTATAACAATCTACTTTGATTTGAAGTTAAATTATAGCATTCAAGTTTGATTTTTTTAATTTAATTAGAGCATCATACTTTGATGTTATTTTAATATGGTATCATAATTTAATTTGATTATAGTTATAACGTTATACTATGCTATATTGCTATTAACGTCAATTTATATCGTAGTGTAAGGGTTTTGATCCTATTAGCGTCAAGAAATCTCGAGTAGGGTTTATTGAATTTCCAATTGGGTTGGGTTGACCCGAATCCATTTTAGGCGGATGTCACACCTGCTGCTGCCCGGTTGCCGTCTCGTGATGATTTCCCGCGAGTACTTGGAAGTAGCTTTAAACGTCCAAGCTCGATCCTTCCTTCTATATTTCTTCAAGATCACAGGTTTGATGTGGAGTGCCCCTAGTGCTGCTCCTAGTAGTTATTTTGCACCTTGTTTGTTGCTCTTGTATTGCATGTCATTTGCAGTTTGTGGTTTTGGTCTGCAGTACCAATAAAAATTTTCCAATCGAATGGGATCGGAAGGAAACATATCGGGATGCTTCTATATGTCCTCATCGATGGTATTAATCAAATCTAATTTTCCATTCATGAATTGATCATGAGTGGCAATAAAATCATGTTTATTGTTTTCAAAGACCAACTCGTCGGCATCATCTTCTTGATCATCGTCCAACAGGTGGATCGGGACCAAGATTGAGCGACTGGTCTCATCTCGTGGTGGCATAAAGTCACCCATCACCAGATCCTTACATTCAAAATTTTCAAAATTTTCAAAAATTATAGGTTCGGGGGTAGTATTGTCATCTACGCCCCCTTCCCCAATAGTATCAACAGCTTCAACAATTTCGGGAGTTGTTGGGCTGGTGTCTGCACTGTCACTTACAGCCCCCTCCACAACATTCTCATCAACCAAAGTGTCTGGTGATGGTATATATTCACTAATCACCATATCAAAATTATGAACATTTTCAAAAACATCAATAGCTGTTGAGTCAGAGGTAGCATTGTCACCTACAACCTCTTCCTCAACAACATTTTCGACCCTCGCAATGGTCTCTTGAATTTTCCCAAGGTGTATGCCCTTCCATCACATATTCAGGTGATGCAAGTTCACACACAGTATCATTGGTATAAAAATCACTCGCCTCAGGTTCTGGCGAGGGTGGTGAACATTTCCAATTTTCCTCCAACCGATCTAATGAACATTGCAATCTTACAAGAGCATTAGCCTGATCCTTCTAAATTTGGTAGGTGTTAGCCATGAGTTCCAATAATTGGGCCCAAATTGCAGAATTTTCATGTTGAGATTACTCCTCGGTCTGCTATCTATTGTCATCGAATGATCCATTGTTGCAATCATCTTCATAATAGTTGTCAGATGGATTTTCATAATACTCATAATATTGATTCGGATATATGTAATCACCCATTATGAGGACGCACACATGACACGCCTAGGTCGTCGTGCGGTCAAAAATAAAGAAAAACCTAACACACACACACACTAGCACAGTGGTAGTCAGAGTCGATCCGCAGGAGCTACGTGGTCAGACCAGATGACAGATTACCAACTTGTAGTGTCACGCTATAGTCGGAGGATCTAATTTCTAAGTTCTCAACTACTAATATCCAAAACCAAACAAAGTCAAGCCAAGCATATGCTAAACTCAACTCAAACAAGCCTAGTTACTTTCTGAAATCAGAAGTGCATCTCTGAATCAGAAGCAATCAAAGGCATCAAAAACATCCCAATAAAACAAGGTATAACCTAACCAATAGCTATAGTCCAACTGAACAATTACTGGCCAAAGTTCAATACCTAAAGCTAACCTAGTGGCTACTAATTTCAGCAAGGGAAACAGTCCCAAACAAGGTCAAAATAACATCCAAACACAATCCAAATAAACACAATCAAACATAAGCATCAGAACACCGAAAAACTAAGATTAATTGTAAGCAAATGCTTTCATTAACCAAAACTGAATTCCAAACATCCAATACAGTAACCAATTATGTAAAACAGAAAACTAAAGTGCTCAAAGTCAGTGGTTGTCACTCCCATAGACCTTAGCTACAAATACTACTTGCTACTAAAATGAAATTAAATTCTAAAACATAAAATACCAATTGAGATGTTGCTGAAATGAAATCTTGGAGTCAAAGAGCTTCAAGGTCGATTTTACACTCGGTCTTTGCTAGGGTTTTCGGCTGGAAATGCCTCTATTTATAGTTGCAATTTTCCCACAGCCGCGCCACGCAAATGAGGATTCTGCGGCACGCGTCCTTATCAGATCCCGTTTTCTCGGCATTTGAATGTGTTCCACCGCCTTTGACCTGCGTCGTGCGTTATTAATTTTCGCGGCGCGCATACGTATTTCCTTAATTTTTCATTCCTTTCCAATCTTCTTCAATTTGCACGCTTTTAGTCCCTGCTTTCATTCTTTTCTTCCAAACAAGTCCTGGCACGAGAAGTGAGAATACCAAGATATATCTGATATAATTTCATTAAGAATAGGGCTCAACAACGCCTAAAATACTTGATATCACTAGGCGTTGTCAAACACCCCACACTTGTGCCTTGGTTGTCCCCAAGCAAGAGAGTTTTTAACAAATTATAATAAAGACTCAAACAATTTTTGACTGTGTTCAGTTTCAAAGCTTATGGCCCTATGAGTTAGAGTGGAATAGTTCGCGAAAACATAATTGAATTGTTCTTTGGAATTCATGGCTTTCTAGAGAACCATTGATTACAAATTTTCGGTCCACAATGAAGTGTACTTACTCATTCAGATTCTAAAGGCCATTAAGGAATTGTCCATGATTTTCGATGCTGTCCGTGTAACGAGGTTCCGGAAATACCATCCCAGACCAGACGATCTTAGGTGGCAAGGTGCATAAGTCCCACGCATTTTAGTCCTACCGGCTCAAACAACAAAGGCCACAAATTGACATTTCCTTCCTAAACTCCAATCTTAAAACAACTTAATCTTCTAAACTCATAAAACTCAACTTATTTGACTAACTAATAGCATGATCACAACTATATAGTATTCTTTGAAAAATACCACTGCTATCAACAATCACAAACCATTCGTTTCAAAATTACAATTTATTAAAAATTTTGAAAAAGATTGCTAAATTTTTTTTGAAAATTACTTGTTTTCTGCAAAAATTTCAAAAATTACTCTTTCGACCGTCCACACCCCACACTTAAAACTGTACAGCGTCCCCCTTGTACAAAAATTATTTTTAGAACAAGGGTGAAAGAGTTACCCCTTTTGGACGATAGACTGCTTGGTGCTCAGTATCACAGATATAATTACGAACAAACGGATCCTTGATTTCGTATTCCGGAGTTGTAGCGCTACAGTGAACACGTCGGTGGTCAAGACAAGTGGAGGGGGTACGGTGACCCCACACTTGTCTGAGACAACTCCCTCCCATTTGGTATAACATGCATAGCTCAACAAACATTAAACACAAACATAACAAATAAAATATAGACAAACAAAAGATAAAAGATGTGTCATAGATTCAGTACATATATCCCAAAAATATAAAAAGAAAAAGTACATCAATCGTCATCATGGCGGGTCCCAGATAGACCTGCTCCGTCATCGCCTCCAGAAGGGTGAGGTGGAATGTCATCAAACTGCATCCGGAGCATGATCATCCTCTGAGTCTCTGCCATCCACCGATTGTCACACCCCCAAACCGTAATGGCGGAAACGTTCGAAGGTGGATGACTTCATGAACAATATCATAAAAAAGTTGACCAATAGTGAATTCCAAGCAAACAACCATCATTAAGTAATTGCAAATGTTACATAGTTTAACTGTTGCATGTTTCAAATACAATTATAATGATATCAAAAATAGGCAAAAACGACGTCGTAACGTCCCTTCTTGTAGCGCTTGATTTACCTTATCAGTTTCCTGAGAATACAAGTAGTTGAAAAAGTGTCAACAATTAAGTTGGTGAGTTCATAATATTTTGCGTAAGAAATGACCTTTGTTTGTAAACAATAGTGTTGAAAACCAAGAAAATCCAATATTTTCTCATAAAATGTCCAAGTCTTTAAATCCCAAAGACTAAAATGTAATATGTAAACTGTAGTGTGAAATCCTTTAGAAATGTATTTTTCCACGTAAACAATTTATAAAAATAATAAGTTGATTATTTTCCCATGTGAGATACCCTATAACCATGCTGTGACTAGTTGGCCTGCTGCGATGTTCTTCAGGCGTCGGAATGTTAGACATTTGGACACCTCAAACCTACCGGTCTAGCTGTAGCTAGCAGCTCAGGTGCGGGGTTGTCAAGCCCCGTATAGATCTATACTCAAATATCGCGTTCTCTTTACCGAGACTCTGGTTATAAAAGTTCAGGACTTATAGTAGGTACTTATAAAAGTACTGTGAAGATTCATCTCACAAAAATGTATGTATTCCATGTTGGAAATCATGGTTCATGTAATTAGTTTCAAAAACATGAGTTTGCAACGGAAGCATAAAATCATGAACACAAATTCCATTTTCAAGAGGATCATGCTACATGCATGTAGAGATAAGATGAAGAACAAACATAGTTTAAGTTCAAGATCATAACCTTTGTTCTTGGGTTTGGTTTGGATGATTTTGATAGCTAGGAATCAAATTAGAATCCCTCTATAGTTGATCCACCACAAGCTTGAACACCCTTGAATGCTAGTTCCACAACTTGCAAGATATGACTCCTTTTCTTATGAAACCAAAGACCAATTCTTTCTAAGAACTTTAGGAGAGTTTTTGGCTGATTTCTTGAAGCAAGAATGATGTACAAAACCCTCTCAAAACCGTCCACCATATAACCCACCAAGAGAAAAGAAAAGCACATGCAACTAGCTTAAAAGAAAGATCCATTTGATTTCAATAATCAAAAGCTAGAAGACACAAGGCATCTTCCTTTTCTTTTAAGTTCTTAATGCATTCTTTTCCTTCCAATATGGCTAGTTATATGATGACTAATGAAGTGCTAGTGGGTTGTTATTATTTATAAAACTTAGATAATTATAAGTTTATAAATAATACATCTTCTCATTTCTTTAATGGAATAACATTTAACCCATAATCAAATATATAAATAAACCATCTAAATATACAATCTTAATTGTATAATTATATATATATACATATATATATATAACAATATATATATATATATATATTTTATTTGATTTACTAATTAAATTAAATAAAAGGCTTACTTATAAATCAATTAAATCGTTTAACAATTTAAACAATTTAATTGTTACTTAATTAATTCATCACATATGAATTACTAATCAACCTTTAATTTTGTAGTTATTATTATTTACCTCAAATAATAATAACCTACAAGATTAAATTGCAAGTTTAGTATCATTTGATGTTAAATCAAATTTAACGTTCTAAATGATCAATTGGTGTCAAACTTGTTGTTGGTGTGACCCTATAGGATCATGTATTATTAGTAATATCATTTTATGATCATCCTTGGGCATATAGAACTAACAATCTCCCACTTGCACAAGGTTGCATCATAGAATGATATCGACAGTGGTAAACGTCTAGCAACATTTCACTGCCCCCAATAACACATGACATTGTGCCATTCAACAACATTCAATTCTTCAGAAAACACGAGGCTCTAATTGATGTATAAGGTTATCTATCAATTATCCCTTTGTCACAGACATCATGTTGAACATGAGACATGGATCTTAATCATTCTCATTTTATGTTCAACTTTCAAACAGGCGCCTTAGATGTCTAACTCTCAACACATAAGAGGAACAAATCCCGTCTTGACTACATACGCCCCTCATATAGTTAGTACTATGCATGAGTATGGACTTTATGGTTGTCTGTATTTCAAGAACAACAGTAAACCATATCAAAGCATAGTACACTCTACACTTGAGTCCCAAATATGTATCTCAGATCATAGGATACAATGATAATACCTTTATTCAAGAATCACTTATGATGATGATCCATGGAGTGATCTTGAAACGGGTCAAGTCTAATACTTGTTCACTGACAAGTACCTATGAATTTGGTTGCAACCTTTTGCTACTTTTACCCATAAAAGTCAACCAATCCAATTCATATTAGTCTTACTTCATAATTGCTCCCATAACTATGATCGACTATGGATGTTTAGAATAACTAAATTATTCAAGGATTAAACATGCTAATAAAACACAATAATTATGAATGAAACATCACGTCACAAATATTACATAATTCTTGTCATTTACATAAGTTCATATTCATAAAACATTAAACACAAATCAAATCCATTCATTAGAAAAACGGAGTCCTATACCCTTAGCATGACTTTCATGCTTAGTTTGGGGTAAAGGTTTCGTGAATGGGTCTGCCAAATTTTGATCTGTATGAACCTTGTGAATACTAATTTCACCATTCTTAACTTCATGTCTAATGTAGTTATACCTTCGGTGAATGTGTTTGGTTTTTTGATGCAATCTAGGTTCCTTTGCTTGAGCTATAGCACCTAGATTGTCACAGAAGATTTCTATAGGGTCCCGAATGGAAGGAACAACCCCTAGATCTTCTATGAACTTTCTCATCCAGACAGCTTCTTGAGCAGCTTCTGAAGCAGCAACATATTCTGATTCTATAGTGGATTGTGCAATCACTTCTTGTTTGGAACTCTTCCAAGACACGGCTCCTCCATTTAAAATAAAGACATACCCAGATTGAGATTTCGAATCATCCCTATCTGTTTGGAAGCTTGCGTCAGTGTAACCCTTTACCTTTAAGCTTTCTTCCAAACCGCCGTAAACTAAGAACATATCTTTAGTTCTTCTCAAGTACTTAAGAATGTTCTTTACAGCAGTCCAGTGGGCTTCACCTGGGTTCTGTTGATACCTACTAGTCATACTTAAGGCACATGAGACGTCGGGCCTAGTGCATAACATGGCATACATGATGGACCCAATTGCCGAAGCATATGGAACATGTTTCATCCTTTCAAGTTCAGTCCTAGAGTTTGGGCACTGAGACTTGCTTAGGATGGTGCCATGAGGCATTGGCAAGAATCCTCTTTCGGAGTCTTGCATCTTGAACCTTTTCAAGATTTTATCAATATATATACACTTTGGCTAAGACCAATAAGTCTCTTAGATCTATCTCTATAGATCTTTATGCCTAATACATAAGCAGCTTCCCCTAGATCCTTCATTGAGAAACAACTCTCAAGGAACGCTTTGACACCTTTTAAAGTTGGGATGTCATTTCCAAATAAAAGTATGTCATCTACATACAATACTAGGATTATGACAATGCTCCCACTAGCTTTCTTGTAAACACAGGAGTCATCCTCATTTTTGATGAATCCAAAACTCGTAATCTTTTCATCAAAACAGATGTTCCATGTTCGAGACGCTTGCTTTAATCCATAGATAGATCTTTTAAGCTTGCACACTTTGTTTGGATGCTTGGGATCGACAAAACCTTCAGGTTGTTCCATATAGACATCTTCCAATAAGTATCCATTAAGGAAAGCGGTCTTGACATCCATTTGCCATATCTCATAATCATAGTATGCTGCTATGGCAAAAAGTATCCTAATCGACTTGATCATTGCCACTGGAGAAAAGGTCTCATCATAGTCAATACCATGAGTCTGTGAGTATCCTTTAGCGACAAGTCTAGCCTTAAAAGTGTGAACATTTCCATCCATGTCGATTTTCTTCTTGAAAACCCATTTGTTCCCAACAGTCTTACAATTGGTGGGAAGATTAACCAAGTTCCAAACTTGATTATCGTGCATGGATTGCATCTCAGTGTTCATGGCCTCAAGCCATTTATCAGATTCAGGATCTGATATTGCACTTTGATAGTTGACGGGTTCATCAGAATCTATCGTATAACATTCCTCTTCCATCAAAAGGTAACCATACCTTTCTGGTTCAATTCTAACCCTACCAGATTTGCGAACACCTTGTGTTACAATTTGTTCCTGATCAACCGTTTGTTCAGGTTCAACAATTTCTTGTTGAATGCTAGATTCAACTTATTGTGTATCAGGTTGTGGTTCCTGAAGTTCCTCAAGTTCCACAAACCTCCCACTAGCCTCTTCCGTCAGAAACTTGTTTTCTAGGAATTCAGCTTTTCGAGAAATAAATATCTTATTCTCGATGGGATTGTAGAAATAGTATCCAAGACAATCTTTCGGATACCCTACAAAGATACATTTAGTTGAACGGGGTTCTAATTTGTTTGAAGCTTCTTGTCTAACATAAGCTTCACAACCCTATACCTTTAGATAGGATAAAGATGGAACCCTTCCATGCCATATCTCAAAAGGCGTTTTATCTACCTTCTTAGTAGGTGCCATGTTTAGGAGACGAGCAGCTGTTTGTATAGCATAACCCCAAAATGATAAAGGTAGAGTACTTTTACTCATCATGGATCGAACCATATCCAATAATGTTCGGTTCCGCCTCTCAGACACACCATTATGTTGTGGTGTTCCAGGTGGAGTAAGTTGTGAAACAATTCCACAAGTCTTAAGATGATCCATAAAGTTTGTACTTAAGTACTCACCTCCTCTATCAGAACGAAGAACTTTAATTGTTTTGTTGAGTTGATTTTCCACTTCCCTTTGAAATGTTTTGAACATTTCAAACGCCTCATGTTTATGTTTAATTAAATAAACATATCCAAAACGACTAAAGTCGTCAGTGAAGGTGATGAAATATCTTTCACCATATCTAGTCATTGGCTTGAAAGGACCACATACATCCGTATGTATGATTCCTAACAAGTCCTTTGCTCTCTCATTGGTTCCAGAGAAAGGAGCTTTAGTCATCTTGCCATGTAAACAAGATTCACATATATCAAATGAGTCATTCTCATTTGCCTTCAAAAGTCCACTCTTTTGAAGTTGGGATATGCGATTCTTGTTTATATGCCCAAGGCGACAATGCCATAGATAGGTTTGACTCAAATCAAATTTGGGTTTCTTGGTGAAAGTGTGGTATAAAGAGCCATTTTTAGTCTTTTCATCAAGGTTTACTTCATAAATTCCATTTAAAGGCCTAGCCTCAAAATAGAATACATTATTTTTGTAAACACAAATATCATCATTATTAAAGGAAAGATCAAATCCACATTGTCTTAATTTAGCAACTGAAATAATATTCCTAGTCAAGCTAGGAACATAGTAAACATTCAACAATGTCACACACAAGCCATTAGGTAGTAATAAATTAAAACTTCCAATTGAATCCACCGCAACCCTTGCATTGTTTCCAACTCGAAGAACTACCTCATTTGCCTTCAGTCGCCTACTCTTTTTGAACCCCTGCAACATATTACATATGTGAGTTCCACAACCAGTATCAAATACCCATGTGTTAGGAGATAAATTATAAAGTTCTAGGTCTATCACATAGATACCTAAAGTGCCTTCACCGGCCTTCTTCTTCTTCACCTCCGCAAGATACATAGGGCAATTTCTCTTCCAATGCCCAGCTTTGCCACATTCAAAGCATGTGTCTTCTTTGGCAACCTTTGCCTTCTTCTTGGGCGGATGGGAAGGTTGGATAACTTTCTTGCCCTTACCTTTGAAAGCTTTTGCTTTCCCTTTGCCCTTGGAGTTGGTGGGGTGTTCAGGTCTAGTTCTCTTTGTGCCACCTTCCTTGATCATGAGAACTTGAGTGGTTTTCTTAGGCAGATTATTTTCCGCGGTAATTAGCATCCCATGTAATCGGGATAGTCTTGTTTAAACCATTCATGTTAAAATTCATGACAAAAGGATCAAAGGACTTTGTCAAGGGGTTAAGGATCATATCCGTTGCTAGCTCTTCGGGCATCACAACTCCAAGACGTGCCAAATGATCAATGTGACTCTTCATTTTGAGCACATAAGAGCTTACCGTCTGCCCATCCTCCATCTTGCAAGCATGGAAAGCCCGAACAGTTTCGAACCTTTCCGTTCTTGCAAGTTGTTGGAACATTTCCTTTAGTTGATTAATCATGTCATAGGCTGAATGATTCTCCAAATCCTTCTGAAGGTCGGGAATCATGGTTGCCAACATGAGGCATGATGCATCGATGGAATCATCCATCTTTTTAAGCCATGCATCGTGTGCGGGCTTAGGAGTGGCAGGGGGCTCTTCTGTAAGTGGTTCATTGAGAACATATTCTTTCTTTTCTTGTTTGAGAACAATTCTCACACTACGGTACCAATCCAAGAAGTTGGTATGGTTAAGTTTTTCTCCTTCAAGGAGAGACCGTTGTGAGGTTTTGTTAGGAGCCGAGTGTGTGTTGTTTGGTGCCATCTACAAAATTTTAACAAGGTTCTATTTAGTAAATTATGATATTAAGTCCTTAATAATTAATACCCTTTCTTGTTTCATAAACTTTAATTAATTAAGGTCTAGAATCCAAGTTGCATCACGAATAAGTGGTTAGGTATCCTTTATCCCGCCAATTCGAATCAACAAGGTAGGTAACGGTTTACCAATTATATCCAAATATAATTTCTAGAGTTATGGGATCCCATTACAACATTTATAAGTTTGGCATGTTTGATCCCATCTATGCCTTGGATTTCTAATGCTTAGGTGACCTTTATCACAAGAGATTTCCAAACGAATCATCCTACTTAAACGGACGTGTAGTTTTGACAACTATTAATGGTTAGGTGTCCTTTATCCCATCAATATTGCAAATCTACTTCTTGTATCACAAGAAGACTCCAAGTGGTTAGGTATCCTTTATCCCACAAGGAAATACAAGTGATACATGAGTGTCTTTTAGAAGGACGGCATAGATTCATATTTCATAAGGGATTTGAATGTTTTACAATTCTAATTTTGAAAAACATATGGTATCATGTAGATTGCATGCATCCAATGAACATGGTACCATTAAATCTTATTTTGTTAATTGGTTCCTAAATCATAAAATCTCCATTTTATTGATTCTTTGTTTGTGGTCAAGATTACAATTAATATCCAATATTAAGTTTGAGTTTGATCACATATATTAGAACCAATTTATAATCCTAAATAATTACCATTATTACTTAGGGTTGGAGTTTGTAAGAGTTCATAAAATCTCCATTTTATTTCTTGTTTCAATCATTTTCAAAACATGACTTAATAGGTTTTATAACAAAACCCATTTTAATAAAACCAATTTTATCACATCTTATGTTTTAAATGTCAATTTTTGAAAATACAAACTCCTTGATGATTATGTTTAATTATCTAGGTTGTCTAGCATGCAAAATCTTATTTTCATCCACAACATAACATAATAAAACATTCAAACATCACAAGCATGCATGGGTGCATAAACACAAGCCAACTAGTTTGATATTTCATGTGAGCCACACATGAAATATCAAGTCCAAACCTAGGGACAAAAAGGTGACAAAAACTCAACCAAATGATCTCCGATTTGGCTACAATTTTGCCAAGCTTCTTATATCACCAAATGATACTTGAACCACCATTTCTTGACACAATTGAGTGACATGTTATTTTTCTATGGAGCCCTCAAAATTTTCGAAATCAGGGGCAGCAGGAAGGAATTTTTGTTGTTTTTGTTGCATTTTTCAATTCATTCTTGGCTATATTGATGCTAATACTTGTTGAAACTTAATGTATATACTAGATATTAAAGTTACCAACAAGTATATCACCAAATGACCAAGATATGAATTTATAAAACACTTCCAAAACAATTTTGAAATCTGGACAGCAGCTCTTCAGAAAGTGCTGCTGTTGGGTGCAATCTTCTCTTGGTCTTTTACTTCCTTCTCTTGTTAGATTTTGTGAAATAAATAAAATACAACTATTCTAATATTTACAAAATGAATATTAAGAAGGAAATAACTAATTATTATTACAAACCATTTGAATAAATGAATAGATTACAACCATATCGAATACAAACACAAAACATGCATCATATGGTCCTTGGCTTGTTTATGCACCATTTTATCACATAAAATCATAAGAAAACAAACACTTTGTTTTTATAATGCAACAATTTATGTAACCAAAAGCATGCATACATAAGATATAGTTGGTTACATAAAATCATAGATAATATACTTGCATGTTGCCAAAGAAGCCATGCATGAAACTTTCATTCAAGAAGATGAACATTCATGGCTTCCAAAAACCAAGTTTATCCAAATAAACTTATTATCTAAACATGCAATATAGCCATGTATCTGATACCAATTATTGGAAATCATGGTTCATGTAATTAGTTTCAAAAACATGAGTTTGCAACGGAAGTATAAAATCATGAACACAAATTCCATTTTCAAGAGGATCATGCTACATGCTTGTAGAGATAAGATGAAGAACAAACATAGTTTAAGTTCAAGATCATAACCTTTGTTCTTGGGTTTGGTTTGGATGATTTTGATAGCTAGGAATCAAATTAGAATCCCTCTATAGTTGATCCACCACAAGCTTGAACACCCTTGAATGCTAGTTCCACAGCTTGCAAGATATGACTCCTTTTCTTATGAAACCAAAGACCAATTCTTTCTAAGAACTTTAGGAGAGTTTTTGGCTGATTTCTTGAAGCAAGAATGATGTACAAAACCATCTCAAAACCGTCCACAATATAACCCACCAAGAGAAAAGAAAAGCACATGCAACTAGCTTAAAAGAAAGATCCATTTGATTTCAATAATCAAAAGCTAGAAGACACAAGGCATCTTCCTTTTCTTTTAAGTTCTAAATGCATTCTTTTCCTTCCAATATGGCTAGTTATATGATGACTAATGAAGTGCTAGTGGGTTGTTATTATTTATAAAACTTAGATAATTATAAGTTTATAAATAATACATCTTCTCATTTCTTTAATGGAATAACATTTAACCCATAATCAAATATATAAATAAACCATCTAAATATACAATCTTAATTGTATAATTATATATATATATATATATACATATATATATATATATATATATATATATATAACAATATATATATATATTTTTTATTTGATTTACTAATTAAATTAAATAAAAGGCTTACTTATAAATCAATTAAATCGTTTAACAATTTAAACAATTTAATTGTTACTTAATTAATTCATCACATATGAATTACTAATCAACCTTTAATTTTGTAGTTATTATTATTTACCTCAAATAATAATAACCTACAAGATTAAATTGCAAGTTTAGTATCATTTGATGTTAAATCAAATTTAACGTTCTAAATGATCAATTGGTGTCAAACTTGTTGTTGGTGTGACCCTATAGGATCATGTATTATTAGTAATATCATTTTATGATCATCCTTGGGCATATAGAACTAACATTCCAATCAACTTGTTTACGTACGATTTGTATATAGAAACTCTTGTAATCATCCATTATCATTTTTCCCATGATAATATAGTAATGTTTAATAATTATATAATTTTATATAATTATTTTTTTCATGTCCAAAATGTTGTAATAACCTTATATTCATAAACTATTCCAATAATAGTCTATTTTTAGTATTGCGTCATAATAATCATATTTTTGTGAATAATAACAAAGTAACTTATTCAAATGATTATAAATATCATCTTTTGAGATATTTCTCACAAAAATAGTAAAATAACTTGATTATAACCATTTTTGCTAAAAAATAGTGCTTTTATTTATAAAAACGTACTTTTTACTAGTTTTCGTTTTTATAACGTTTTTATCCAAGATCTAATATTATTGTACACTTTATTTGTAGTTTTGTAACTTTTACACAACTTAATATGTCAAAGTGTTCATAATACATGGATCTATTCATATTTTATGCCATGTTCACCTTTATAATATTTTGTCCAAGATCTAACATTTTACACACTTTATTTATAATCTAGAGACTTTTACACTAACCTTATATATATCATTATGAACATCTTACAAAGAGTTATTCATATTTCATGTCAAGCATTTTTACACAAATATTAACTTTATAAACTTGTGTAAATCAACATATATAACATTTAATCACATATAAACTTGACTAAAACAACATTTATAGTAAAAGAACTTGTATTCTCCCCCAAAAAGGTTTGAAAAGATGAAAATAAGGGGTATGAACTCACCTTGAGTGGTAGATCTTAAGGTTTCTTGGTAGAAGATTGAAGAGTTTGGTTCTAGGACCCGGAGGACTCTTGAACAAAGCTATTATCCAATGAATTTTTGTGAGTATGTGTGTGTAAAAGAGTAAATGAAGGTATTTAGAACTTAAATCACTAGATGATCATAACTTACCATGAAAGCTTGCAAGATCCTTGAAGATGATGAAGATTTGAGCTCAAAGACCTTTGGACAAAGCTATTATCCAATGGATGTTGATGGATGTTAGTGTGTGTAAAATGTGTAAAACTTGTGTTATGTTGTTTAGAATCAAAAGATGGATGAAGCTTACCACTTAATCTTGTGAAAAGAACTTGGAATTGAAACTTGTAGATGATGATGGTGGTGGCGGTTTGAGCCGAGAGCAAGAGGGGGAGAGAAGGAGAGGATGAGTTGTTTTGGTGGTTTGGTTCAAATGAAATGGTAGTATGATTATAGTTTAATTTATTAGATTTATTATTTGATTTTGTGTGCATTATTTTATTCAAGCTCCATAATGCCCTAGATTTGTGAATAGTAGCTATGGATTGCCTTGGGACCTTACTTCAGCCGATGGGGGTGGGGGTAGGGGGTGGGGTGGGTTAGTTTTTATAAAAATAGCAATGTACTTATAAAAATGTGTGATTTTTATAAAATCGTAAGCCGTTTTAGTGAAATTTTGTGAGTTTTTGACGAAACGAAGTTCTAAATAATTATTTTGTATAAAAACATTACCAAACATTTATTTTGATTGAATTATAACTCGTTGGATGTCGAAATACGCGTTTAAACACATTATTCTTCCGATTTCGCGATTTTTGACGTTCTACCGGAAATTGCATCTAGCTTTGAAATTAAATACTAGATATTATTACGTTACTTATCATATGAATTGTTATTTCATATTTGATGTTTAAGGCATCACATTTTGTATTGTGAGTCCAAACCCTGTGTACATTTATCCGTTCACAGCGGTTTAATCGTTGTAACTTTCACATACGAACTCTGTTTTCGACGCTCTATATATCCACAGGTTCGTATTTACGAGTAGATCGTTTTATGAATATTATTATTCTCAAAATAATAATTGTACGATTATCGAATTTTTATGCTACAGTAGTTTGATGTACGTATTTTCGACATTTAATCGATAATTGTTTGATTTAGCATACGTAATACTATAATATTAATAATTCATTGCCAAAGTTATGGAAAATAACTTTTCAACATATAGATTAACGTACGCTTCATTTTACTACAGTTGACTTTCGTTGACCAAAATTTACAATTGTCACATCATCCACCCGTTAGAGAGAATTTCGTCCCGAAATTTAGCTCTTGAGTATATCCTCAAGGGTTTGGGAAGAGATGTGGATACTTCTGCTTCATCTGGTCTTCACGCTCCCAAGTAAATCCAGGTCCATGCTTGGCACTCCAACGGACTTTAACTATCGGTATGCGGCTCTGTTTCGTTCTCTTGATCTCTCTGTCCATGATCTCTACGGGTTCTTCCACGAAATGAAGGTTCTCGTTCACCTCGATCTCGTCGAGCGGAATGACAAGGGTTTCATCGGACAGGCATTTCTTTAAGTTGGATATGTGAAAGGTGGGATGGACATTGCTCAGCTCCTGCGGTAGTTGAAGTTTGTAGGCTACTGGGCCGATCCTAGCAAGGATCTCGAAGGTCCCAATGTATCTGGGGTTCAGCTTCCCATGCTTTCCAAAGCGTATCATTCCTTTCTATGGCGAGACCTTCAACAACACTCGGTCACCAACCTGGAATTCCAAAGGCTTGCACCGCTTACCTGCGTAGCTCTTTTGTCGGTCACGAGATGCTTTCAATCGTTCACGGATCTGAACGATTTTCTTCGTTGTCTCTCGTATGATCTCCGTACCGGTGAGAGTGTTGTTAGGTACTTGGCCTCTGGCTAATTGAGTATCACCCACTTCAGCCCAGCACAGAGGGGATCTGCACTTGCGTCTATATAAAGCTTCAAATGGAGCAACTTTGATGCTAGTGTGGTAGCTGTTGTTGTATGAAAACTCAATGAGCGGTAAGTGGGTGTCCCACGCCTTACCGAAGTCTATCACACAAGCTCCCAACATGTCTTCCAGCGTTTGGATGGTTCTTTCACTTTGCCCGTCCGTCTGTGGATGGTACGTTGTACTCATGTCAAGTCTGGTTCCCAAGGCTTTTTGCAATGATTGCCAAAATCATGAAGTGAATCGACTATCTCTATCTGATATAATAGAGATTGGCGCCCCGTGCAATCGTACTATTTCCTTGATGTACGTCCAGGTAAGTTTCTCCATCTTATCGGTCTCTTTGATTGGCAGGAAGTGAGCAGATTTGGTTAACCTATCGACGATTACCCAAATGGTGTTTAGCCCACCAGTTGTCTTTGGTAATTTGGTTATGAAGTCCATGGTTATCTGCTCCCACTTCTACTCGGGTATTTTTGGTTGTTGTAGCAGACCCGAGGGCTTTTGATATTCTACTTTAACCTTGGCACAAGTCAGGCACTTGCCCACGTAAGTAGCAATTTCTGCCTTCATGTTTGGCCACCAATACAGTTTCTTGAGGTCTAGGTACATCTTGTTGGACCCAGGATGAACGGAGTATCTAGTCTTGTGAGCCTCATTCATGATAATGTCTCTGTATCCGCCGAACCTCGGGGTCCAAATTCGGTTCATGAGGTAACGAGCTCCATCGTCCTTAACTTCGATGCTTTTATCCATCCCTCGCAAGGCTTCATTTGCGACATTCTCGGGTTTTAAGGCTTCTAGCTGCGCCTCCTTGATCTGAGTGGACAAATATGAATGGATCGTTATCGACAGAGACTTTACCCGGCGGCCCGAGTACTCTTTCCGACTAAGGGCATCTGCCACCACGTTGGCCTTTCCTGGGTGATAACGAATTTCGCATTCATAATCACTTAGTAGCTCTACCCATCGTCGTTGTCTCATATTGAGTTCTTTTTGGTTGAGGATATGCTGGAGACTCTTATGGTCGGTGAATACCGTACACTCTGTGCCGTACACGTAGTGTCTCCAGATATTCAATGCGAACACTACTGCTCGCAACTCGAGGTCATATTTAGTGTACTTGACCTAGTGAGTTTTAAGTTGTCTTGAAGCGTAGACAATGACTTTTCCTCTCTGCATGAGTACACAGCCCAGGCCCTGGTTCGATGCATCGCAATAGACCATAAAGTCTTCTGTTCCTTCTGGAAGGGACAGAATAGGAGCGCTGCACAAAGCTTTCTTTAGGGTCTGGAAGGCGGCGTCTTGTTTATCTCCCCACTTGAATGTTACACCCTTCTGTGTCAGGGTAGTAAGTGGCTTTGCAATTTTGGAGAAATTCTGTATGAATCTTTGGTAATAGCCAGCAAAGCCCAAAAACTGACGGATTTCTGTCGGAGTTTTGGGTGCTTCCCAGTTTTCGATGGCTTTGATTTTGGAGGGATCCACATGTATCCCTTCTTTGCTGACTACGTGGCCTAGAAAGTCCACTTTTCGAAGCCAAAATTCGTATTTCGAAAATTTCGCATACAGCTTCTCTGCTCTTAATGTCTCTAAAACTTGTCGTAAGTGTTGGGTATGTTCCTCCTTACTTCGTGAATAGATAAGTATGTCGTCGATGAACACTATCACGAATTTATCTAGGTAAGGTCGGCATACGCGGTTCATCAGATCCATGAACACTGCGGGCGCATTGGTCAATCCGAATGGGATCACAACGAATTCATAATGGCCGTAGCAAGTTGTGAATGCTGTTTTAGGAACATCTTCTTCTTGAACCTTGAGTTGGTGATATCCCGACCTCAGATCGATTTTTGAGAAATAACTCGATCCTTGGAGTTGATCGAACAGGTCGTCAATTTGGGGTAGCGGGTATCGGTTCTTGATGGTGAGCTTGTTCAACTCCCGATAGTCAATGCACATACGGAATGATCCATCCTTCTTCTTCACGAACAAGACCGGCGCTCCCCAAGGTGAGAAGCTCGGCCTGATGAACCCTTTACTTAGCAGTTCGTTTAGTTGGCTGGATAATTCTTGCATTTCTGCCGGGGTTAATCGGTATGGCGCTTTTGCTACCGGGGTGGCTCCTGGGACCAAGTCGATTCTGAACTCGACTTGTCGTGCGGGTGGTACTCCTGGAAGGTCTTCTGGGAATACATCGGGAAAGTCGCGGACTTCGGGGATCTCTTTGATGCTCTTTACTTCTTTCTTCTCATCAACAACGTGGGCTAGGAAGGCATGGTATCTTTTCTGTATGTATTTTCGGGCTTTGATGCAAGACACGATTCGGAGGCTGGTACTGGGTTTATCACCGTAGACAACAAGGGTCTTGTCATCCGGCAGATGAAGTCGGATTCCTCATTCGTAACACATGATGTCGGCATGATGGGGAATTATCCAATCCATACCAACAATCACGTCAAAGCTTCCTATTTTAACAGACATTAAATCGATTTGAAAGGAGTGATCGTCCAGGGTAAGTGTACAGCCTATGTATATGTCGTTTGTGCTTTCTGTTTTGCCATTAGCCATTTCTACTGTAAATGTTTCATTGAGTGGTTGAGGTTTTTGCTTTAGTAAGTATTTAAACTCGTGGCTTACGAAACTCCTCTCCGCACCGCTATCGAATAGTATACAAGCATATGAATTATTGACGAGGAACGTACCGGTGACCACGGTAGGATCCTCTACCGCTTCCACGTGTCCCATAGCTAGGACTCTTCTATTTCTCCCAACGTTCTTTGACTTCAGGCAATCATGCTTAAAATGTCCCGTCTCACCACAACCGTAGCAAGCTTGACTCACCCCAGCATTAGAGGCTTGGGTGGTTTGTGGAATTGGCGCCATGTAGAAACGGGCGGTATGACCATTTTTGTTACAGTTCGAGCAGTGCATTTCTCTACAGGCTCTGGTATGGTGGAAATTACACTTGTTGCACTTGGGTAGTGTTCCATTATACTGTTTGGTTGCTATTGGGGTAGTCGGGACAGTGGCTGCACGGACTGCCACAATCTGTTGTCTCTTGGCATTTTCTTGGTTAGGCTGATTTCTCACCCTGTTCCAGGGTTTTCTTTTGTGGTCCTTCTCTCTTGGTTGATCAGTTTTAGAGGTCATGGTGCCCTGGCGAACCCCGTGGTCGACTAATCGTTGGGCCAGTCGCTTAGCACTGTCGAAAGTGGCGGGGCTTGCCGCTTCTACATTCCCCTGAATCAGAGGAGATAGCCCCCAGATATAACGTTCCACTTTCACATATTCTGGTGTGACCATAGTAGGGAAGAGGGTTGCCAAATCGTTGAATCGGTTTGTGTAGGCGGTCAGATCTGAACCTTTCATGGTAAGGTTCCACAGCTCTTGTTCTAGTTTTTGGATCTCCCCTCTGGGACAGTACTCTTTCATCAGCATGGTCTTTAGTTCCTCCCAACTCATTGAGTTGGCCACATGAAGTGTCAGAGCCTTAACATGGCCTTTCCACCAGGACATGGCCGTTTCAGCAAAGGTACAAGCGGCGAATTTGACCTTAAATTCCTCGGGGCATGCGGAGATATCAAAGTTTGATTCTGTTTTCTCAATCCATCTCGTGAGAGCAAGGACACCACCAATACCATGGAAAGTCACTGATTTGCAATTCGCGAAGTCCTTGTAAGTACATACTCGCGATTGGTTTGATGTTTCTCCATTTGTGGAGTTGTTGGTGCCATTTCTGCTCCCGTTGCCATTCGTCCCATTCGAGTTTATCTGAGCGATAGCAGCTGCTACTGCAGCAGTAACAGCGGCCTGGAAGGTAGCTGAGTCCATCATGGGTGGCTCGGGAGTTGCGATCGGTGCGCGCCTAGCGTTTCTTCGACGGGGTGGCATATTTCTGCCACAAGGATTCAAGATTTGACGTCGGTTAGTTTCTGTAAGGATTATTATAAGCATATTGTCGTTAGGACATGGCGACTATATTTTAAGTTTATCTTTGTCTTTCTCTTTTTGTAAGTTGTAACCATAATCCAGTATTAAATGCATACATATCAAACACTTGTACAACACTTTATAAGCACAATATGTCATCATAATAATAATACTTGGTAGCGTTACATGATTTCTAAGATGGAAAATTTGACCTTCGCAGAGGTCTATAATGCAAAAATAAACAGGCAGCGTAACGACCCACAAAGAGTGTAATCACTTAATTATAGGGTCGCGCCCACCTATAAAGTGAGTAGCGTATATCGCTTGCTCATAAAATCCTAGTCTATAACAAAATTTGGGTAGTACCAGTACTACTCATGACGAACTGGATCCCCTGGCTCCACGAAGTGCATCCACCTGTGCCCTCAGATCGACAGTCTCTCGCTCGACCTCCTCGGCCCTCCACTCTATGTTTCGTATCCTTTCCTCGGACTCAGATATCCGTACAAAGGCCTCGCGAAACATCCCCATAGCTGTCCGTCCGTCCTCCTCGAGTGAGTCGACTTGCCCGGAGGTATGGTCATGGGCCTCGTCTAAGCGTCGAAGGCGTGCTGCAGTGACCTCGGCAGTAGCTCCCACGTTCATGACCTGACTGGAGGTTGCCCTAATCCGCTCCTCCTGACGGCTGATGCGTCCGATCATGACCGGTAAGGCTCGGTCTGCATAGCCCCCTTCGCTAAGGTCAAAGTGGTCGTGGGGCATACCATACGGGGGTCGCAAGCCCTGCTCGCGGCTCCAGCGGCGTACGTGCTCTGCCGACTCTGGCGTTGGGTCCTGAAGATGTTCTTCTGTTAGTAAGGGGCGGTGGATGGGAAGTACCCTCTTTCGAGGAGTACGCATCCATAACGGGCCACCAGGGTGGCGATATCCCTGGAATGTCGGTTGTGGCGGTGGTGCATGTATGTCGCGGACTGGGTAGCGTGGGTCGATGACCTCAGACCCGTCATCAGAATCTTCATCTTCCCATTGGTCTTCTTCTTCCGAAGCTTCCTCTGGTTCCTCCTTCAGAACCACTGCTGGTTCCTCTTCTGGCTCCTCGTTAAGCCATCCTCCATTTCCCTCCTCGGGGAAATAAGGGCCTCCTGGCAAATGAAGTCCTGCCATGGTGTCTGTACGAGGGTTTGGGGTGTAAGAAGTATATAAAGGGGATTCTTAAATACACTTATATATGATTAAGTAATGTACACAAAATACCCATATAGTATTTTAACTTCACGTTTAGTTCTATAGCGTCATAAAATACTCCTATAGTATTTTATATCTTATTTGGTTATTGGTAAGTGTTCGGACTTGTTGTTCACCACGACCATTCCTAAATATGCGTTAATCATATCTTGGACCAATACAGTTGATCAGGCTCTATTTATCCAAAATATAATTACCAAAACACTTAGGCCTATCCGTAGTGTTCAACTCATCTTACCACTTTTGTATGTTTTCGTTATGATATCATTCTAGTATGTATGTATGTACTTATACTTTTTATAAAATTATCGTTGTAATTTTTAAAAGTATACTTGTGCGAAAATGTTTTCAAGAGTTTTAGTCCCATTGTATTTATAGTTGTATATCTTTAAATGGATTGATATACTTAGTTCACTATAAACATTGCTCTGATACCAATCTGTCACACCCCCAAACCGTAATGGCGGAAACGTTCGAGGGTGGATGACTTCATGAACAATATCATAACAAAGTTGACCAATAGTGAATTCCAAGCAAAAAACCATCATTAAGTAATTGCAAATGTTACATAGTTTAACTGTTGCATGTTTCAAATACAATTATAATGATATCAAAAATAGGCAAAAACGACGTCGTAACGTCCCTTCTTGTAGAGCTTGATTTACCTTATGAGTTTCCTGAGAATACAAGTAGTTGAAAAAGTGTCAACAATTAAGTTGGTGAGTTCATAATATTTTGCGTAAGAAATGTCCTTTGTTTGTAAACAATAGTGTTGAAAACCAAGAAAAACCAATATTTTCTCATAAAATGTCCAAGTCTTTAAATCCCAAAGACTAAAATGTAATATGTAAACTGTAGTGTGAAATCCTTTAGAAATGTATTTTTCCACGTAAACAATTTATAAAAATAATAAGTTGATTATTTTCCCATGTGAGATACCCTATAACCATATTGTGACTAGTTGGCCTGCTACGACGTTCTTCAGGCGTCGAAATGTTAGACATTTGGACACCGCAGACCTGCCGGTCTAGCTGTAGCTAGCAGCTCAGGTGCGGGTTTGTCAAGCCCTGTATAGATCTATACTCAAATATCGCGCTCTCTTACCGAGACTCTGGTTATAAAAGTTCAGGACTTATAGTAGGTACTTATAAAAGTACTGTGAAGATTCATCTCACAAAAATGTATGTATTCCAATCAACTTGTTTACGTACGATTTGTATATAAAAACTCTTGTAATCATCCATTATCATTTTTCCCATGATAATATAGTAATGTTTAATAATTATATAATTTTATATAATTATTTTTGTCATGTCCAAAATGTTGTAATAACCTTATATTCATAAACTATTCCAATAATAGTCTATTTTTAGTATTGCGTCGTAATAATCATATTTTTGTGAATAATAACAAAGTAACTTATTTAAATGATTATAAATATCATCTTTTAAGATATTTCTCACAAAAATAGTAAAATAACTTGATTATAACCATTTTTGCTATAAAATAGTGCTTTTATTTATAAAAACGTCGTTTTTACTAGTTTTCGATTTTATAACGTTTTTATCCAAGATCTAGTATTATTGTACACTTTATTTGTAGTTTTGTAACTTTTACACAACTTAATATGTCAAAGTGTTCATAATACATGGATCTATTCATATTTTATGCCAAGTTCATCTTTATAATATTTTGTCCAAGATCTAACATTTTACACACTTTATTTATAATCTAGAGACTTTTACACTAACCTTATATATATCATTATGAAGATCTTACAAAGAGTTATTCATATTTCATGTCAAGCATTTTTACACAAATATTAACTTTATAAACTTGTGTAAATCAACATATATAACATTTAATCACATATAAACTTGACTAAAACAACATTTATAGTAAAAGAACTTTTATTCTCCCCCAAAAAGGTTTGAAAAGATGAAAATAAGGGGTATGAACTCACCTTGAGTGGTAGATCTTAAGGTTTCTTGGTAGAAGATTGAAGAGTTTGGTTCTAGGACCCGGAGGACTCTTGAACAAAGCTATTATCCAATGGATTTTTGTGAGTATGTGTGTGTAAAAGAGTAAATGAATGTATTTAGAACTTAAATCACTAGATGATCATAACTTACCAATAAGGCTTGCAAGATCCTTGAAGATGATGAAGATTTGAGCTCAAAGACCTTTGGACAAAGCTATTATCCAATGGATTTTGATGGATGTTAGTGTGTGTAAAAGGTGTAAAACTTGTGTTATGTTGTTTAGAATCAAAAGATGGATGAAGCTTACCACTTCATATTGTGAAAAGAACTTGGAATTGAAACTTGAAGATGATGATGGTGGTGGCGGTTTGAGCCGAGAGCAAGAGGGGGAGAAAAGGAGAGGATGAGTTGGTTTGGTGGTTTGGTTCAAATGAATTGGTAGTATGATTATAGTTTAGTTTATTAGATTTATTATTTGATTTTATGTACATTATTTTATTCAAGCTCCATAATGCCCTAGATTTGTGAATAGTATCTATGGATTGACTTGGGACCTTACTTCAGCGGATGGGGGTGGGGGGTAGGGGGTGGGGTGGGTTAGTTTTTATAAAAATAACAATGTACTTATAAAAATGTGTGATTTTTATAAAATCGTAAGCCGTTTTAGTGAAATTTTGTGAGTTTTTGACAAAACGAAGTTCTAAATAATTATTTTGTATAAAAACATTACCAAACATTTATTTTTATTGAATTATAACTCGTTGGATGTCGAAATACGCGTTTAAGCGCAGTATTCTTCCGATTTCGCGATTTTTGACGATCTACCGGAAATTGCATCTAGCTTTGAAATTAAATACTAGATATTATTACGTTACTTATCATATGAATTGTTATTTCATATTTGATGTCTAAGGCATCACATTTTGTATTGTGAGTCCAAACCCTGTGTACATTTATCCGTTCACAGCGGTTTAATTGTTGTAACTTTCACATATGAACTCCGTTTTCGACGCTCTATATATCCACAGGTTCGTATTTACGAGTAGATCGTTTTATGAAAATTATTATTCTCAAAATAATAATTGTACGATTATCGAATTTTTACGCTACAGTAGTTTGCTGTCCGTATTTTCGACGTTTAATCGATAATTGTTTGATTTAGCATACGTAATACTATAATATTAATAATTCATTGCCAAAGTTATGGAAAATAACTTTTCAACATATAGATTAACGTACGCTTCATTTGACTACAGTTGACTTTTGTTGACCAAAATTTACAATTGTCACACCGATCATGTGCCTCCCGTGCAGACATCCTCTGGCTAAGGTCCTGGATGGCTGCCAGCACCTCGGATAACTGTGGCTGAGGCTGTGGTGCTGGCTCGGCAGGTGCTTCCTGACTCTGTCGTCTCCGGCCCGGCTGGGCATACGCTGGCTGGGGTGCCTGGGGTGGCTCTGTCGGTGCCCGGATGAACTGGCCTGGGCGTTGCTGCTCGATCAGCCTCATCTTCTCCAGAGCTCGCGCCGATGTGCGAGATGGAGGTAAAGCAGTCAAGGAGGCGGTAATGGGGGCGGTGAGGATCCCGTATGAACGGGCCAGGTGGGTGATGAAATACCCCTGGGCCAATGGACTGCTGGCCGAAGCACCCGTCGAATGGGTGGATAGGGCGACTGCGATGGCGTAGGGAGGTGAAGGAACCTGGAGGGGTCGAGGAGAACCCAGAAAAATGTTATGTCCTCCCCGGACACCTTCTCGCCCCCGAACTCCCAGAGGTTGCACTCCCTCTGTGCACCTCCCAAACAAAACCGTACAATCCTGGAACGTGGGTCTGACAACCGAGGTGCGAACTGGATAGTAGATAATAACTCCAGTAGCAGCTCGGTGTAGACGATATTCTCTTCGGTGGCCATGATCTTTTCCCAGCCTCGGCACGTAAATGAAGCCTCCCCATGAGTCCAAGTGCGATTTAAGAATGGCTCGATCGCACCCCAAAGCCCGGTATCCCTCAAAATATCCCTATCAATGACCGTCGCCTCGAGAACCCGGCGACCAACCATTACCCGGCGACCAATCGGTGCATCTCTCCTCGAACCGTACTCTACCGAACTGGCAGGTCCCTCTGGGAACTGGAGGAAAGCGTGATCTAATCTGAACATGATCTGCACAAAAAGACACAGAGCCACAATTTTTTTTGCATTTTTAGTCCTTTCTTCCCCACCGCACCGCGGCGCGGCCCAAGAGCAAGGGCGCATCGCGGCGAGCGGCTGTTTGCAAACCCCAAATTTATTTCGCATTTTAACCTGTTTAAACTCGATCCAAATACACCACAAGGTAGCCTAAGTGCCGACTAACTCATCAAGGGTCTCTATTTGGCAAAACAAACACCCTATGAGTCAGCATTGGCGATTCTAAGTTTTGAACTTTTTGGATAAATCACTAAAATTGGCTACCTAATCGCTAGTTTAAACGAGTAATAACTAGTTAGAATGACATACCGTAGTAGTGGCAAGGAAATGAGCAAGAAAAAACGCAAGAATTTTTCGTCGATCAGAGCTCCGAGTCATGGTGTGTGTGAATAGTGTCGCGGCTTACCATAATATAGAAAAAAACCGACTGATCATTTCCCGCATCGCGCAATTACACCTTCCGCGTCGCGCGTTTCACCAAATCAACCCCTGCGCATCGGGTTGGTTTCCGACCCCGCGTCGCGCAATTAAGAAACCCGCGGCGCGGTCAACAAAATTTCAAAAACTCTTCACACGACCCCACGCTTGCCTTAGACCACTAATTCCTGCAGAGATTGATATATTTTCCTAATTAATTCTAAGAAATATAGAACCTAACCTATGACACGATGGGTTGCCTCCCAACAAGCGCTAAGTTTAACGTCTTCAGCCAGACGTCCTATTCCTAATCCTATTCATCCTCTCCATGGACTTCTGATGACATTTGCTTGAATCCTGGTACGAAGTTTTGAGCCATCATTGATATGAGAGATGTGAGTTGGGTCATTCGATCACTCACGCCACTGTGGTAATGTTGTTTGATGGTAAGGAAGTAAACCAATATTTAGCTTAAAAACTTTTGCCTCTCGTTCTCTTGATTCCTTCTCATACTGCTGGTGTTTTGCCTCCATCATGTCCATCAGCTGCTCCTTGTCAATAGTGGACAACAGGTGACCCTTAGTTTCCTTTAAAACCTCTTCTTGTCCTCCTTCTCCCGTACGTGTCCATATTTTTCCTTTACTCCTGATCCCAGGTTCCATTAACACCTTTCTTTCCACTTGCTTGTCATCATCCTCTGAAGGTAATGAGACAGGATTCCCAAACATATTCAGTCTTCTTTTCCGTGTCCCAAAGGAAATGTCCAGATCCCCTGTCTTGCAATCAATAACAGCACCAGCCGTAGCCAAGAATGGACATCCTAAAATGAGTGCAGGCGCGTCGTCCAAGCTTTCATACTCCATAATTAGGAAATCTACAGGATAGAAGAAGTCCCCAACCTTGACTATAACATTAGTCAGTTTTCCCCGAGACACCTTTGTTGATTGGTCAGCCAGCTGCAATACAACTTTTGCTGGCTCTATTTCTTCATTCTTGTACTTATCGTACAGATACCCTGGCAGCATATTTACACTTGCTCCCAAGTCCAGCAGAGTATTCCGAATAACCACATCTCCTATAGTAGTAGTGATTAATGGCGATCCCGGATCCTTCTCCTTTTTAGGCAGTGTCCCCAACAGTGCCTCACTTGCCTTAATAGTCAATCTCACCATGTCTGGTATGGGAACTTTACTCTTTTCATTTCTTTCACACATCTCCTGAAGAATTCTTGTATCTTCAGGGGCATCCTTAAGTTCATCCCACAAAGGTTGGTTTATTAAAGGCCCTCTTGGTTTAAGTGCTTCCTGCTTCTTCTTCCCTTTCTTATCTTTCTTCCTTTGCTTAATTCCTGCTACCGTCGATTGCTCTTCTTCCTGAACCTCCGTGTTCATTTCTGGTTGAGTTCCCTCCTCAACATGAATTTCTCTTTCTTTGATCTCCTTAGTTCCCTCCTTTCCTTGGATCTTTTCTTCTTTCTCAGGCTCTGCTTTACTTACTGAATCTAACAAGTCCTCCCAAGTGACCTTTCTCCATTCAGCTTCAACAGTATTTATGTGCTCTTTCCCGGCTCGCTGATTATGGGTCGGATTAACCTCCGTAGTACTTGGCAACTTCCCATTGTCCCTTTTTTGCTGATCCTCGGCCATTTGTCCAATTTGCCTTTCCATGTTTGCAATAACTTTTGCATTGGCCTGGGACTGCTGTTGAGTAGCACTGACCATTTCATACATATTTGCCACCATCTCTTCTTGAGTTCCTGGGGCATTGTTGACAGCATTGTTGGGCCCCCTATTATTATTGCTACCACTCCCACTTGCATTTCCATTATTATTATTATTTGTAGGCTGATATGTTCTAGGTTGATTGGTTGATTGACCTTGGTAATTGTTTTGCCTTTGATTATTAAAATTCTGCTGCTGTCCTTGATTATATGGCCTGTAGGGTCGTCCATTATTATACTGGCCTTGACCCTGGCCGTAAACTTGGTTTGCCTCCTGAGTTTTCGGTCCTCCTTGACCTCCTTGTGGTGGACCCTGCGGTCCATTCTGTAATGTTGCCATGAGCCTGTCAAACTTCTTATTCAGTTCACTTATTTCTTTCTTTACCTCCTTCTTCCAATCAGCATCAGCTCCCACCGCTGCTGCTGTACCCACAGTCTTTTTTGTAGAAAGGTTTGCTTTGGAGCCATTGCTCAATTGCTCCAAGAACTGCCAGGCTTCCTCTGGATCTTGCCACATAAATGTCCCGCTTGATGAGGCATTTATCATGGCCTGATGCGTTTCACTGACTCCCTCGAAAAACAACTTCACTAACTGCCATTTGGGAATCTCATGATGCGGGCAGGATCGCAATAACTCCTTTAGCCTATCAAACGCTTCTTGGAAAGCTTCTCTTGGTTTTTGCTGGAAGTCCTGAATCACCCTCCTAATCTCCGTTGTCTTGCTTGCCGGATAGAATTCTTGTAGGAATTTGGCCTTGAGCTGATCCCATGTGGTAATGTTGTTTGATGGTAAGGAAGTAAACCAATGTTTAGCTTTATCCTTAAGAGTGAATGGGAATAGTCTAAGCCTAAAGATCTTCCTATTAGTACTTCTAGGGTTATTCGCATTGGCAATCGCTAAAAGTTCATATAGATGATTGTACGGATCGTCTTGCTTATACCCCCTAAACTCTGGCAATATTCCTAACAACTGAGGTCTTATTTCTACTTGAGAATCAATATTATCAGGAATATAAATTGGCGACGAATCATCATATTCCCGTGGTTGGAAATGTGTTGCAACCGATTGCCTTCTCGGTTGTGCGAAATGTAAAGGTTGAGCAAGGTTACCGTAAAGATGATCATTATATTCTTGCTGACCTGGTAGTTGTTGATACTGTGGTGCCCTTCTCAGAGGTCCTCGACCTCGATTCATGGGTTGCTGTGGTGCTGGTGGCACCCATCCTTCATCTTCCTCATCATATCTCTCCTCTGTCTCTGGATACTGATATTGTGGCTGAGGAGGTTGTTGGTATTGTGTAGGTTGTGTAGGTTGGAATATGGGTTGAGGTTTAAATAGAACTGGTTGTGGTTGAGAAAATGGTTGAGAAATTGAAGTCTGCTGTCTAGTCACTGGGGTACCCTCACAAGTCGGCACTCCCCAGGACATTGCAGAGGTGAATGGATTGGTGGATTGTGGTTTTGATACGGGTGTAAATGGTGGAACAGATGGCGGAGTGCATGATGGTATGGGTGCAGGGGCTGAAACTGCACCACCAGAAGCACTCGTGCTCCCGAATTGAAACTCAGAATTTGGGGGAATAGAAAACATCCCCGTTGCCTCACCTGATGGTTCCTGGGCAACACTTACTGTACTACTACTAACTGCACTAAAACTCATGATATTAGAATGCGTACGGGTACGGATTTTGCGCGCAATACGCTCAATCTCTGGATCAAAATGCAATGAGGATAATTGCTCACCCCTGCGGGTACGCATGCACTAATGCAACACGCCCGCAAAACAAAAAGAATAACCAAATGAAACTCAAAGAAAACCAAGAAACTAAAATTCCTACTAATCACCTAATCTAAGCTCACAGCTCCCTGGCAACGGCGCCAAAATTTGACACGCCCAGGTCGTCGTGCGGTCAAAAATAAAGAAAAACCTAACACACACACTAGCACAGTGGTAGTCAGGGTCGATCCGCAGGAGCTACGTGGTCAAACCAGATGACAAATTACCAACTTGTAGTGTCACGCTACAGTCGGAGGATCTAGTTTCTAAGTTCTCAACTACTAATATCCAAAACCAAACAAAGTCAAGCCAAGCATAAGCTAAACTCAACTCAAACAAGCCTAGTTACTTTCTGAAATCAGAAGTGCATCTCTGAATCAGAAGCAATCAAAGGCATCAAAAACATCCCAATAAAACAAGGTATAACCTAACCAATAGCTATAGTCCAACTGAACAGTTACTGGCCAAAGTTCAATACCTAAAGCTAACCTAGTTGGCTACTAATTTCAGCAAGGGAAACAGTCCCAAACAAGGTCAAAATAATATCCAAACACAATCCAAATAAACACAATCAAACATAAGCATCAGAACACTGAAAACTAAGATTAATTGTAAGCAAATGCTTTCATTAACCAAAACTGAATTCCAAACATCTAATACAGTAACCAATGATGTAAAACAGAAAACTAAAGTGCTCAAAGTCAGTGGTTGTCTCTCCCAAAGACCTTAGCTACAAATACTACTTGCTACTAAAATGAAATTATATTCTAAAACATAAAATACCAATTGAGATGTTGCTGAAATGAAATCTTGGAGTCAAAGAGCTTCAAGGTCGATTTTACACCCGGTCTTTGCTAGGGTTTTCGGCTGGAAATGCCTCTATTTATAGTTGCAATTTTCCCGCAGCCGCGCTGCGCAAATGAGGATTTCACGGCACGCGTCCTTATCAGATCCCGTTTTCTCGGCATTTGAATGTGTTCCACCGCCTTTGACCCGCGTCGCGCTTTATTAATTTCCGCGGCGCGCGTACGTATTTCCTTGATTTTTCATTCCTTTCCAAACTTCTTCAATTTGCATGCTTTTAGTCCCTGTTTTCATTCTTTTCTTCCAAACAAGTCTTGGCACGAAAAGTGAGAATACCAAGATATATCTGATATAATTTCATTAAGAATAGGGCTCAACAACGCCTAAAATACTTGATATCACTAGGCGTTGTCAACACATACCAAAAATCAAAAGACTAAAATTGAACATAAAAAATCAGTAAACAAATCCCTATAAATCGCCTACTCTTAAGCTCACAACTCCCCAGCAACGGCGCCAAAATTTGACATCGCCTAGGTCGTCGTGCGGTCAAAAATAATAAAAACCTCACTCTCACTAGTACAGTGGTAGTCAGGGTCGATCCACAGGAGTTTCGTGGTCAAGATAGGGCGATAGCTTACCAACTGTAGTGTCACGCTACAGCCGGAGGGACTAACTTCAACTTTCCTAAAACAGTCCAAAAATCCAAAATCCAAACAATTGCCAAAAATCAAATCTAACATCCACCAAACTAAACTAAACTAATTTCTAAACTAGGTTTGCTTACTGAAATCAGAAACCAATCCCAAAAGCAGAAACAAACAAGAACAATCCAAACACATCCAAAGCAATAACGCATAAATAAAGGAAAATAAGCAAACCAACATGAACTGAATGATTAACTCTATTAAACACCAATCCAGAAGGTTCCAAATAGTAAACAATGAAAATAAAAAGCTATAACCTACTGCTACTACTGGTTGTCACACCCAAAAACACTAAGCAAATAACTAAGAACAATTGAACTAATATTAAAATTAAATGAAGAAACATAAAATACCACGAATGGCTGCTGAAATCCGAAACTTGGAGTCAAAGAACCCTTAAGTCCACCTTATGATCGTTCCTTTCCTGGTGATTTTGACCTAATGGCCTCTATTTATAGTTGTGGAAAATTAGTGACCGCGTCGTGCAACTCTGATATCTGTGGCGTGCGTGTAGCCTTATCCCTGATTTTTCGTCATTTGAATTTCTTCCACCGCCTTATTGTTGACTCAGCGCGGCGCGCCTACTTGCATATCCACGGCGCGCGAGTCCAGGCGACTGTTTTTGTCGTTATCTCCAAACTTCTTCCATTTTGTATGCATTTAACCCCTGTTTATAACTTTTCTTTCCAAACAAGCACTGACATAAAAAGTGAAAATACCAAAGCATATATGATATAAAATCACCAAGAATAGGGCTCAACAACGACTAAAATACTTGATATTACTAGGCGTTGTCAGTTAGCAAGACTCAAAAGGATTGGGATGTCAAACTTGCACATGTTGTATTTGCTTATAATATTCTCCTACTCATGCTACAGGTCATTCTCCTTTTGAAGTTGTTTATTGGGTGAATCCTTACATGCCCTTGGATCTAATTCCATTGCCAAAGGAGGAGTTGGTTCATAAATATGCCAACGATAAGCTCAAGTTCATGATGAAGTTGCATCAACAAGTTCGTGACAAGATTGAAGTTGTTAATGCAACTTACAAGCAAAAGTCCAACAAGAATGGACAAGGGTGTTCAATGAAGGTGATCTAGTTTGGGTGCACATGAGGAAGGAATGTTTTCATAGTAAAAGGAGGAACAAACTAATGTCAAGAGCTGAAGGTCCTTACAAGGTGGTAGCACGTGTGAATGACAATGCATACAAGGTGGAGTTACCGGGAGATTATGTGGTGCATGCAACGTTTAACGTAAGGGATCTTTCACCATATTTGGATGATGATGGCCTTGCTGAATTGAGGTCAATTCCTTTCCAAGAGGGAGGGGATGATGCATGCATGGAGAATGAGTGCCCAAAAGGTGATGGGTTGGTGTTTTTTAATGGATTTGAGGGCTGTTTGGGCTCAATGGCCCGCGGAGTTTGCATGATCACGTGCATGGAGTAGGGCTGCACATTTGAAGGCATTTGGGATACATTTAGGATGCATTTGGGATGCATTTGGAGTTAATTTGAAGCTTGCAAACATTTTTCTTTCATTTAATAAGTCATTTAAACTTGTTTTGATGAGTAGTTAGTATTTCCTTTAATAACTTGCATGTTAGGTTATTTTGTAATAGTCATATTTTTGTTTAGGCTTTATAGTAATTTCTTTTTACTTGTAACAGCATACAACACGGAAATTAATCAAGAAAACAAGAACTTTGTTCATTGAGTTGTTGCTTGCACTCAGAATTTCGTTTGTTGAGGGATGATTTCCTGATTTTGACACGAATTCAAGTTAATAGGTCTTAGCTTGTCTTCAAATGATAATCAATTTATAGGTCTAGCTTGTTTATCACTCTATCCTTATTTTTTATTGTTAATTCCGCTGGAATTCACCAAACAACACACATACACGTATCAATGTCTAAAAGGAGAAATCAAACGCTGTTGAACATGGTTCGATCGATGATGAGTCGTGCTACACTTCCAATAAGTTTTTGGGGTTATGCCTTAGAAACTGTAGCTCACATATTAAACCTCGTCCCAACTAAGAAGGTTGCTAAAACACCATCTGAAATGTGGGGTGGGGAATGTCCCTCGCTGGCACATATAAAGGTCTGGGGTTGTGAAGTCTTCGTTCGACGCGAAGCTCATGACAAGCTTGAACCCAGATCAAAGAAGTGTTATTTCGTCCGTTATCCATGAAAGTAATTTGGATACAAGCCTTCTGAGAACAAAGTGTTCATTGCTTAAAGAGGAGTATTTCTGGAAAGTAATCTCATATACAAAAAGGCTACTGGAAGTAACATTAATCTTGAAGAGATTCAAGAGTCATCCAACAAAGAACCTATAGTTGACACTAGCACTCAACCCGAGGATGAGACTCCTGTTGAGAGAACTGACATATCGCCACTACCTCTTCGCAGACCCAGTAGAGTTAGTCATCCTCCTAAGTTTTATGGTTTCCATATAACTATAGAAGGTGACACACTAATCAGTGATAACACACTGTTTAGTGAGGATGAGCCATCCAACTACAAGGTTGCGATGGCAGGCCCTCAGGCTGCCAAATGGAAAGAAGCCATGGAGAGCGAGATTTAGTCGATATACGATAACCAAGTTTTGAACTTGGTTAACCCGACAGCACGCCTAAAAATCATTGGATGTAAGTAGATCTTCAATGTCAAATCTAGTGGGAGTAACGTTGTATTTCTAGTACTATATGTTGATGACATACTCCTTATAGGGAACGACATCCAATGTTTCAAATTCTTGTCTTTTTACCAAAATGATGGCAATCTTTCCAAATAGTCGTATTTTATACACTATACTTTAAAAATGGTTATATTTGTGTGAAATACCAATTTCCTTGTAAAAAGTCATTTTCCAAACTTATTACGACATTATAAGTTAAAATAGTCGTTATTACGTCGAAAATAACGTTTTTCTTATAAATGCTCATTTTTTATGTAAAGATCGTAACAATATATTTATTTTAGACCATTTTAGTTATGTAAACTTTTACAATTGATTTTTGTCCAAAAATATATGACAAAATAGTTTTTGTGACTATTTTAGTGAAAAATGTATTTTCATGTCTTTTTGCCAAAGATCATACAGTGTACCATTTTATGACCGTTTCACCAACAAAGTAAAATATGAAATTTTGTTGGTGATAAAGGTGTGTAAAAGTTTTGTATGTTAGTTTCTAGAACTAAATATGTATTTTAGTTTATCTTAACACATTTTTATGTCAAGCACTTTTGTAGTAACATGACCAAACATATGAACACATCATATTTCAACAATAAAACATATAGTTTAAGGACTTGTAGTCTCCCCTTAAAACACTTAAAATGAGTAGACAATGAGGGGTATGAACTCACCCTTGAAGCTAGTCTTGAGTTTGATGAAGAAAAGACCAAAGCTTAGAAACTTGGAAATCACTTGATCTTCAATATGGTCTATGGTTCAAGATCAAGAGTGTGAATAGAAGAACAACAAAGAATGATGGTAGAAATGATATTGGAAGCTTGGAATGGACATGAAATTACCATGATCTTCTTGCAAAACTCTTGGAAAATCTTGAAACGTAACACGTCGCACTCGTTGATGCGGTCAAAAATACAAGATTTAACCTTCCCAGTCGACTAGCTAGTAGTAAGGGTCGAACGATGGAGTCAGTGGTCGGCACTTTGTGTCAAAACCTGACCACTCTATAGTGTCACTCTATAGATGGTTTCCATTCATACACTTAAATAACAAAAAAAAACTCGAAGATGCAAAAAGCGAACTAATGATCTAAACTTAAGTTCAAATCAGACTCAATCAAAACAATCCAATCTGATCTCGAGATCCAACTCAGAAATCAGAAACCAAACAATCCCAACAATCAAACCAAACGACAGCGATCATTGAAACTGAAATTATAAAAGAACATGGAATAAATTCAAACCAAACTTGCATTAAACCAAATGCTTCAGAATATAGGAATAAAATCAGATCCACGTGGTCAACGGTGTTACACAATCCGGAATCCTTGATCACACGTACTAACAAAAACCGAAAATGAAATGAAATAATAACAAAACTAACCAAACTACCAACTATGAATCATTAACCTATGCATTTTGAGTCAAAGATGCCTGAGTTCCACTCAAAGGTCGGATCTTCGCTCCCGAATCATGAACCAAGACCCTCTATTTATAGTTGCAGATTTTCCCTTCACGCGTCGCGGAATGGGCTTATACGTGACGCGGCTTATCTCGAATCCCCTTTTCTTTGCACTTTGAATTTCAAATCCTCATCGGGTGAAACCGCTCACCGCGTCACGTCACTCCTCTGGGTACACGACACGCGTGTTACTTCGATCTGAATCTAGCTTGTTTCCATACTTTGCCAAAACTTGCACTTTTTACCCTATAATTAATGTAATTTGCAACAAGAACCCTTGGCACAAAACAGAGAAATATCGTATTTTTAGAAGTATATTTCATTCAAAACTTGACTCAATAACAACTATAATACTTGATATTTCTAGGCGTTATCAACCACCCCACACTTGTGCCTTGCTTGTCCCCAAGCAAGTAGAGGTTTTAACAAATTCTAACAAAGACCTAAACATTTTTAAATATTTTCAGTTTCAAAGTTTATTGCATTCAGCAACTTAGAAAAAAATTTGATTTTTAGAAAAATGTCTAGAGTACCCTTTGTGAATCCCGACTTTCTAAAGAACCATTGATTACAAATTTTCAGTTCACGCAAGTAGAGGTTTTAACAAATTCTAAAGGCCGTTAAAGTATTATCCATGAATTTTGATGCTGTTCGTGTAACGAGCTTTCGAAAACACCATACCAGACCAGACGCGCTTAGGTAGTGATGTGACACCCCATTTCTATTGTTTTTAAATACTATGGTTTTTTTTTCGTAAAAATAACGGAATACAAAAATACGGTTTATCAAAAACCGATAATTTAAATGCTTAATACAGTGGGTGTACAAATCCATATCAAAACTAACCATAGTAAGCAAGAAAGGATTAAACCTTAAGTCCATATTAGGAGCTAACTCGAGCTCCACTCCGGCTAAACTTCATCATTTTTATAGCAAATCATTTTAACCTGGAATACATGGCAAAACATAGAATACGTAAGACAAAATGTCTCGTGAGTTACATGAGTTTTAGACACAAACATTAAACTTCTTTTTCAACCTTGTATAAAAATTTCACAATATAAACATTCGCCAAAACTTTATAGTATTAATATACTATAACTTTTATCTTTCAAAACCATTTCATATTATATATTTCAAAACTAGCTTCTTTCATACTTTCTTTGACTGGTTTTATAAGCTTGCTGGATTTTTATACTTAGGGCTTTAATCACTATAAGTGATACCCCAAGTCTCTATGGCTAGAAAGAACGGATCAATCCTCACCATAGAAGTGCTGAGGCGATCTACTTCGCGATGGGGCTTGTCCCCAGTAGACCCCTTACCTAACCCGGGTAGGTTGGAACATAGTTCCCTTACTAACGTTGCTTGCTACAATTACCAGTCATACAAAAACTTGCTGCTTGATTGAACATTTCTCATAAACATATAAACTTGTGGCTAAATGCCAGATTATATCATTTTATGTCTTTATGGTTAGATGCCAAATATATAACTTTCGTTTCACATAAATCATATGTTTAAAACACGTCTTTATAACATTTTAGGCTTAATGTCAAATCATACTTTCCAAACATCTTGTGGCTATATGCCCTTTCATACTTGAAAACATATAATATTTGTAAGCAAAACATACTTCTTAAACATTTTATGGCTATATGCCTATCCATACTTTCAACATGTATAACTTGTATTTAAAATATACTTTCACATATTTGGTTCATAGACCAAAACATACTTTCACATAACTGGCTCATAGACCAAAACTTAACTTCAAATATAACATTATACTTTCACAAACGAGTTAGAGATAATACTCTTGCATTTAATTTCACATATAGAAATTTTATAAGAAATCTTGAAAATACTTACTTGCCATGTACCCCAGAATGGGTAAAAATACTGCATGTACTCACCTGATACGTAAAAGTAGATCGCACACACAAGCACGTGATACTCAATAACTCTTCTTCTTTCCCGAACCTACATTCCACATGGGACTGCTTAGAACGAATTAACGTTTACATTTATTACTTATAATTATATAAGTATACATGTATTTTCCCGATAGTCGACACGTACCGTGTTCCACTATACCCTCTCTTTACTTTAGAAATACATCATTAAGGTTATTAATTATCTTTAATAAGTTTGTAAAGGTCCCGACATTCGTTACTAAATTCTAAACCCACAACCAAGGTTAAAACCACAAAAAGAAAGGTTTGACAGCAATGCTGATTTTTTGTCCCACAACCGGATTTGCAACAGATGACCAAGGAAAACTCAGATATTAAACTTAATAAAAATCATGTTGAAACTAGACCCAATGATAAGGTCACAGGGCCTGACCTCAGGTCATTTTCATTTTCCATTTGCAAATGAAAAATCCACCATGTCACCACAGATTACAAAAACAGTTACATGACCTACCCTCAAAGATATTAACCAAAAATGATAATCAGAAGGCCCTGGGTTCTGAAATTCGGTGTGAACAAACTAGACACATATACTGAACTTTTCCCACTGGCCTTGCCCTTAAATGATTCTCCTACTATCAGTTATGAATTTTACAAATCAGAAGTCACTGCACAGTGCACCCCTGGACCAGTCAGTGAAGATTGCAACTTTCACATAACTTAAGGTCCGCGTTAGTCCAAGAGCTTCTGGATGAACAAACTAGACTCAGCTACCATTCTAGGGATATAGAGATCATCCAGAATGGACACTCACACGATTTTATATGAATTATCAAAAACAGAACCAAAACAGTAACAACAAAAACATAGCTCAATGGTAAACATTACCTACAGTTCAGCGAATTAAAACCACTGCAGAATTCAGTACACTACACCAATGAAGATCTCCACCGTTCAGATTTAAGAACTATGTGTTAGGAAGCTACGATCCAAATTTCATAATGATCCAACGGTTAACGAAGGTGTACTGCATTTGTTTCCATGGCTGCACACATGATGACGAAAATTAAGTTCTTATTTCCTTGATTCCATTCCACCCTTCTAATTCCCACATACCAATTGGAATCATTAAGAACAATTATATGTGGTTCCTTTCATCCAAAACATCTATTATAACCCATCAATTTCATTGAATTCATAGGTTGAACAAAACCCCAATTTCTAGGGTTCTTGAGCTCAAAACTCATTTCCATGGATTCAACCACAATTGTGGTTGGAAATTCGTTTCTTGTGTTGATTTGAGCTAGATAGAGTGTATGAATTCGTTATAGTAGCTTCATACACAATTTCAGCTTGATAATTATCCACCACAACTTGAAACCATTAGATTGGATCTTAGAAATCTTACCTTGGAAGCTTGGAATCACTAATTCCAAGTGTAACTCTTCAATTCCCGCTTCAATTCCTCGCTCCCCTTCTTGAACTCAAGCTCTCGATTTCTTCCAGAGAATTCCCAGGAGTTCTCCCCTAAATTATGACCATTATGATATATTTTCTCCTATATATATTTTTCACACTTTGCCAAATGACAAAACAGCCCCTAGACTTCAATTCTTCATGTTTTTAACACTAGAACCCAACTTTTATTACACCAAGTTCTACTTCTCACACTTTCACCCCAAACACTAAAATACTTTATATCAAAGTCCAAAACATGGTAAAAGACTAATTTACCCACTAGTTTCAAGGAATGTCACTTTGGTCCCTCTAGTTCCATTCTTTTACAAAAACTGTCCCAAATCTCAAAATTCTTCTTTTTAAGTTTATATCATTACATATTATCCCAAAAATCATATTTTTATTACTTAAAAGTCATTTTGATGTCAAATGACCATTTTACCCTTTTTTCACCAATTTTCTCCAAACTCTTGGAAATTTTCTACAATTCCCAATAAATTATTTTAAAACTTTCAAAATATTTTAATCTTTCCCCTAATTATTTTCTCGAATATAAATTCAATATTTTTGGGTCGTTACAACTACCTCCCCCTTATTGGGATTCCGTCCTCGGAATCATCATACAACTATTAATTTAAGGAATCACTTCTCCCTTCTCCTTTTCAAAGGCCCTCGGCCTAAGTTTGGTTTTTAGTAAATATTTCCTTTTATCAACCCATACTCACATTCTTTATTCTTTTATCTTTTTACTATTTTCTTCCTTAGTTGGTTATGATTTTTTTTTAATCAACCTTTGGAGGTTTCTACTTTCAATTTCTCATAAGATGTCTCATAGTTCAGCTTCGTTTCCTCAAGAATCCATTTATCTCATGTTCTAATTATATCTCTTTTTACCTCATTTCATTCATACATAAAGCTTTTAGTAGAGCTTATTTTACAAAGTGGTTTCATACTTTCATATTCTTATCAAAAATAGCAGCTTACTTGGTAATTCTTCTCATATGTTTACCAAAAATTCATGAGATTATATTAATCATATTCTTTACGTATAAAACTTTTTCCCAGATACAATTTGGTAAAGTTTGTATTTATACAAATTTATAAATACTCAATATCTTTCTTTTAAAACAATATTTCGTCCGTTGCTGGACATTTCACTTAAGCATAACTTCATTACGTATTCATTCTTACTTTTTTTTTATATATCTTTGCTCATGCGTTATTACATAGGTAGTTTTTTTTTTTTTTTTTTTTTTACTCCCCATTAGCTTATATATGTTCGCAATCCATTACTATATTTTCCACCTTCATTCTTAATTCACACTTTTCAGAAAAATCATTTTTCACATACTTCTTACTCATTTTCTGTACATTATATGTATTACCTTCTTTAATACTTGTCTAATTTCATTCCTTATTATTTATGAGATTACACCCTCATTTACTCATCGTACTTATTAGAATCATTTCTATTACACTTTTCATCTTCTTGGGTACCCTGCGTATCATTCCCATTTTATTAAGATGTTAGAACTAATTACACAACTAAAAACATTATATGTGATAAATCATATATAAACTCTTTCTAGCATTATCTAATTCCATTCCAAGGAATTAAGTGTGACTCTTAAAGCATAATAGTCATTTTGGACATTTTTGCCCTTTTGTCCCATTTTGACAATTTAATCCAAAATTCATGTAAACGTTTGTTTAAGTCAGTATTATATAACCCAACAATATACTAATAGTGTTTAGAACATGTATAAAGCTTCATGGAACCTTTTACACCATTTTTCGTTCCGATTTTTTTTTTTTTTTTTTTTTGGTCCGTTTTCTTATTTAGGCATCCTACTTTGCCTAAATGTGATTTCTTGGGTTTTAACATGTAATTTTAGTAATTTTCTTATTTTAATATGTTTATTAAGCAATATTAATGCTTAGATGTCAAAACATATTCCGTTTCGCTCTTATATTCTACTTTTAACAATTTTGCCGTTAAAATTAATAAAATAAAAATTATTTTTAAACATTACACTTTTTACATATTTTGTTACCAAAACCACCCAACAACACATAAATGTTGATATAAATTCATTCCATACCCATACGGGTTCGTATTTGCTAAAACGGTAACTTTTTAGTTTAATCATTTCCGATTAAGTCAATAAATTAATATCGCATTATGTTTGTGATATTCACAAACTCTTTTACATACTCTTAATCCCCATAAAATCTTCTTTCTTTTATTAATTACTTAACCATAACATTTTATATTCAAGGAAAAATCATAAAACCAATACAAGTTTTCATATGTATTATAACATTTCTAAACTTATTTCATTAAGTTATTTAGACTTCTATTCTGTTCTTTAACACTTCTAATTACTCATAATACATCCCTATATACCAATAATGGTTTTCTTTCAATTCTTTGAGCATTATATTAACATATATATTCATATTCCCAAATGGGACAGAATTTACCGAAACAGAATACCATGTACGAAAAATGACATAACTCACTCTAGGAGAATCGAAACGAATCACCGCTTTTTGATTTAGAAACTAGACATCTGTAGCTTTCTTTTCATGTATGCCACAAAATTTTTGGACCTGTAGATTTGTACAGTTTTACAGTTTAAGTTGACATAAAGTTCTGTCAGAATACTTTCTTATTTTCATTCTTATTATTACATAACTTTTCTTGACTCAAACCTTCAATTTCCTTGTAGTATAGTTTAATAACATGACAATGAATCATGTTGTTCAACTCTTGGGGTTATTTCTTAAACTTTCTTTCATTTGACTTAAAACGGCAAATTTAACTAAAATATTGCAATTATAGTCTTTTTACGACTAAATGGTGTTTTATATGATGTTTACTCCAAATACTCGTATCCCCAAATCAATGTTATCATCTTGTGGTGTAAGCAGGTTTCATAAGTCATATTTACTAGCTTCTTGATTACAAATATAAATTCCCAACTATTGTCCCATTTTAGACTTTTACAAGTCAATTTTGTCCTTCATTGCTACCTAGCAAACCAACTCTACAAATGTTGATTCTTTGGTGTTTCTTGCTTATTACATATAGTATTTCATAATTCCATGCTCAATTTCAAGATATCTCATACATAGTCCAAGTAATTTCATAGTTGCATTCTAAGTTTGACTCTTATAAAAAGTCAAAGCTGTCAAGAACTTAATCACCAATTTTACATGTTTTTAGTCATATTATGATTCTAACTTGACAATAAGATATAACTCATTGTCTCAAATACTTCCTACCATGTATTTACAAGTTCTTAATTGTATAATATATATTATATGTCATTCCCTAGACATGCCATAAATATTAGCTTACTACTTCTTCTACCAGTTCTCCAGTATTCCTTTGTGGCTTCACTAGGCTCAATACGCATCCTGTGATTATGATAATACGGGCCCATATTACCATAATCACCTACACGTGTTGATCCCGATGCTTCCACTCGGTTTCACTGTTTACTGGTATTAGTTAGTTTATTTTACTCATAAATATACTCATACAATTCTACTAACAAACAATGTCTTAACTTCTTAAGACATTATAAAACAAATAAACTCACTCTACACCTTATTTCACAAGTCTAAGCCTAGGAGTGGAACGATCCAATCCTAATTCGCTTAAACTATGGCTCTGATACCAACTTGTGACACCCCATTTCTATTGTTTTTAAATACTATGGTTTTTTTTTCGTAAAAATAACGGAATACAAAAATACGGTTTATCAAAAACCGATAATTTAAATGCTTAATACAGTGGGTGTACAAATCCATATCAAAACTAACCATAGTAAGCAAGAAAGGATTAAACCTTAAGTCCATATTAGGAGCTAACTCGAGCTCCACTCCGGCTAAACTTCATCATTTTTATAGCAAATCATTTTAACCTGGAATACATGGCAAAACATAGAATACGTAAGACAAAATGTCTCGTGAGTTACATGAGTTTTAGACACAAACATTAAACTTCTTTTTCAACCTTGTATAAAAATTTCACAATATAAACATTCGCCAAAACTTTATAGTATTAATATACTATAACTTTTATCTTTCAAAACCATTTCATATTATATATTTCAAAACTAGCTTCTTTCATACTTTCTTTGACTGGTTTTATAAGCTTGCTGGATTTTTATACTTAGGGCTTTAATCACTATAAGTGATACCCCAAGTCTCTATGGCTAGAAAGAACGGATCAATCCTCACCATAGAAGTGCTGAGGCGATCTACTTCGCGATGGGGCTTGTCCCCAGTAGACCCCTTACCTAACCCGGGTAGGTTGGAACATAGTTCCCTTACTAACGTTGCTTGCTACAATTACCAGTCATACAAAAACTTGCTGCTTGATTGAACATTTCTCATAAACATATAAACTTGTGGCTAAATGCCAGATTATATCATTTTATGTCTTTATGGTTAGATGCCAAATATATAACTTTCGTTTCACATAAATCATATGTTTAAAACACGTCTTTATAACATTTTAGGCTTAATGTCAAATCATACTTTCCAAACATCTTGTGGCTATATGCCCTTTCATACTTGAAAACATATAATATTTGTAAGCAAAACATACTTCTTAAACATTTTATGGCTATATGCCTATCCATACTTTCAACATGTATAACTTGTATTTAAAATATACTTTCACATATTTGGTTCATAGACCAAAACATACTTTCACATAACTGGCTCATAGACCAAAACTTAACTTCAAATATAACATTATACTTTCACAAACGAGTTAGAGATAATACTCTTGCATATAATTTCACATATAGAAATTTTATAAGAAATCTTGAAAATACTTACTTGCCATGTACCCCAGAATGGGTAAAAATACTGCATGTACTCACCTGATACGTAAAAGTAGATCGCACACACAAGCACGTGATACTCAATAACTCTTCTTCTTTCCCGAACCTACATTCCACATGGGACTGCTTAGAACGAATTAACGTTTACATTTATTACTTATAATTATATAAGTATACATGTATTTTCCCGATACTCGACACGTACCGTGTTCCACTATACCCTCTCTTTACTTTAGAAATACATCATTAAGGTTATTAATTATCTTTAATAAGTTTGTAAAGGTCCCGACATTCGTTACTAAATTCTAAACCCACAACCAAGGTTAAAACCACAAAAAGAAAGGTTTGACAGCAATGCTGATTTTTTGTCCCACAACCGGATTTGCAACAGATGACCAAGGACAACTCAGATATTAAACTTAATAAAAATCATGTTGAAACTAGACCCAATGATAAGGTCACAGGGCCTGACCTCAGGTCATTTTCATTTTCCATTTGCAAATGAAAAATCCACCATGTCACCACAGATTACAAAAACAGTTACATGACCTACCCTCAAAGATATTAACCAAAAATGATAATCAGAAGGCCCTGGGTTCTGAAATTCGGTGTGAACAAACTAGACACATATACTGAACTTTTCCCACTGGCCTTGCCCTTAAATGATTCTCCTACTATCAGTTATGAATTTTACAAATCAGAAGTCACTGCACAGTGCACCCCTGGACCAGTCAGTGAAGATTGCAACTTTCACATAACTTAAGGTCCGCGTTAGTCCAAGAGCTTCTGGATGAACAAACTAGACTCAGCTACTATTCTAGGGATATAGAGATCATCCAGAATGGACACTCACACGATTTTATATGAATTATCAAAAACAGAACCAAAACAGTAACAACAAAAACATAGCTCAATGGTAAACATTACCTACAGTTCAGCGAATTAAAACCACTGCAGAATTCAGTACACTACACCAATGAAGATCTCCACCGTTCAGATTTAAGAACTATGTGTTAGGAAGCTACGATCCAAATTTCATAATGATCCAACGGTTAACGAAGGTGTACTGCATTTGTTTCCATGGCTGCACACATGATGACGAAAATTAAGTTCTTATTTCCTTGATTCCATTCCACCCTTCTAATTCCCACATACCAATTGGAATCATTAAGAACAATTATATGTGGTTCCTTTCATCCAAAACATCTATTATAACCCATCAATTTCATTGAATTCATAGGTTGAACAAAACCCCAATTTCTAGGGTTCTTGAGCTCAAAACTCATTTCCATGGATTCAACCACAATTGTGGTTGGAAATTCGTTTCTTGTGTTGATTTGAGCTAGATAGAGTGTATGAATTCGTTATAGTAGCTTCATACACAATTTCAGCTTGATAATTATCCACCACAACTTGAAACCATTAGCTTGGATCTTAGAAATCTTACCTTGGAAGCTTGGAATCACTAATTCCAAGTGTAACTCTTCAATTCCCGCTTCAATTCCTCGCTCCCCTTCTTGAACTCAAGCTCTCGATTTCTTCCAGAGAATTCCCAGGAGTTCTCCCCTAAATTATGACCATTATGATATATTTTCTCCTATATATATTTTTCACACTTTGCCAAATGACAAAACAGCCCCTAGACTTCAATTCTTCATGTTTTTAACACTAGAACCCAACTTTTATTACACCAAGTTCTACTTCTCACACTTTCACCCCAAACACTAAAATACTTTATATCAAAGTCCAAAACATGGTAAAAGACTAATTTACCCACTAGTTTCAAGGAATGTCACTTTGGTCCCTCTAGTTCCATTCTTTTACAAAAACTGTCCCAAATCTCAAAATTCTTCTTTTTAAGTTTATATCATTACATATTATCCCAAAAATCATATTTTTATTACTTAAAAGTCATTTTGATGTCAAATGACCATTTTACCCTTTTTTTCACCAATTTTCTCCAAACTCTTGGAAATTTTCTACAATTCCCAATAAATTATTTTAAAACTTTCAAAATATTTTAATCTTTCCCCTAATTATTTTCTCGAATATAAATTCAAGATTTTTGGGTCGTTACAAGTGAGGTGCATAAATGTCCTTCAGGCCACCCTTTTCGCTTCTACCGGCCCAAACAACAAAGGCCACTGATTGATACTTCCCTCCTGAATCCCAATCTTAAGATACTCAAAATTCAAAATTTTCTAACTCTTAATTGCTCAACTTATTTTAACTCAAACTAGCTTGATAACAACTAAACAATATTTCTTGAAAAATACCACAGTGCTATAAAGATTCAAAATCTATTCGTTTCCTAGTTACAATTTCTTAAAAATTTTGAAAATTTCTAAAAATTATGACCTTTTATGCAAAAATTTCAAAAAAACTCGACCGTCCCCATACCACACTTTAATCCGTACAACGTCCCCGTTATACATAATAAGAATCAAAAACAAGGAAAAAATAGTGACCCCTTTTGAACGGCGAATTGCTCTATTGTCGGGATCGACTATAACATAGTCGATCGTTCGTACCATTCTCGATCAAAACTAGGAGTCGGGGCGCAACAGTAAACACGCCAGCATAATGCAAGTGCAAGGGTATGGTGACCCCACACTTGCGTTATGCAACTCCAAACGGTTGGTGCAACAATCACAGTTTGGATAGATACTATTCAAACAAACATATTCAAAATAAAAGTTTCAAAATACACAAAAGAGGATTATATATAGCGAGTTCCTGTCCTTGCTGATTCCCCGTCTCCGCGACGCCAGCAGTTGATGGTAGCGGCGCGAGGGTGTGATGATTCCGATATCGATCGATCAAGTAGGCAAGCCACGTTGCGATTCTCCTCGGTCTGCATCACGAGTATGCGTGAAAAGGGTCCCATGCGCATCGGGTTGCGTCTCGAACCGCGTCGCGGTTTGGTGGTGTTGGCGGCACGAATTATGAAATTTCCTTTCTTTGTTTTCCTTTCTAATCACTCGTCCTCATCTCACACACCATATAGTACTCAACAATGATTACCTTCAATGATATTTTGACCATAAATAAAGATTAAAATACAAATAAAAATACTTATCGAAAATCGTGTTACCTCCTGAAAGTGCTTCTTTCTTCGGTCTTTTAGCTGGACCGTCCTTCAATGGCTATGGTGGGTCATACATCATTTGTCTCCGCTAAATGTCAACCTCCACGGTTCCTTCGTTGTCCCGATATTCGTCCAACTTTCCTGGGTCGAATGACTTGCCGGTTCCTCTGTGCTAACCGGTCGCCGTCTTCCGATTAATTCACGTGAATGCTTGGAGATGACTTTAAACCTCCACGCACGATCTTTTCTTCGGTGTCTCTTCAATACCATCGGTTTGACATGGAGCGCGTCCAGTGCCGCTCCCAATAATTGTTTTGCGAAGCGTCTTTTGCTTGCATCTTGAATATTGTCTGTAGTTTGCGATTTCGGTCTGCAGTACAAACAAAAGTTTTCCAATCTGATGGGATCGGAAGGTACAATATTGGTATACTCCCGGATATCCTCATTTATGGTATTAATCACATCTAATTTTACACTCATTAATGGATCATGAATGCTGAGAAAATTATGTTTCTCATTTTCAAAAGTCACATTGTCGTCATCATCTTCTTGGTCTTCGTCTAATAGCTGGATCGGCGCCAAGAGTGAGTGACTGACATTGTCTGGTGATGGTATAGATTCACTCATCACCGGATCAAAATATTCAGAATTTTGAAGAAGTTTTGGGTCGGGGTGGTATTGTCATCTACGCCTCCTCCCTCAATAGCTGTCTCGACCATGTTGTCTGGTGATGGTATGGATTCACTCATCACTAGAGCTTGAATTTCAAAAGTATCAACAATTTCAGGGGTTGTTGGGTAGGGGTTAGTATTGTCAATTACAGCCCCTTCCATAACGTCCTCTTCAATCAATTTGTCTAGTGATGGTATAGATTCAGTCATCACGAGATCTTGATTATCAACATTATCAAAAACATCAAAAGTTGCTGAGTCGGGGGTAGTATTTTCATCTACAACCTCCTCCTCAACAACCATTTTGACCATCTCGGTGGTCCTTTAAATCTCCCAAGGTGTATGCCCTTCCATAACATGATCAGGTGATGCAGGTTCACACACACTATCATTGGTATTAAAATCACTCGCCTCAGTTTCTGGGGAGTATAATTGTAGCTCCAGATTTTGGTCGTTAATAAACACGACTCAACGCATTTACCTTGACGGTTGTTGTTGTAGTATTACTCTTGACCATACACTTGATTAACCTATTGTGGTCTTTGTTCTTGTTAACCGTGCTGCTGTTGGATTCGTGGTCCTTGCTGCATGGTGGCCAATAATATATCGAACTTCCTACTAAGGGCACCGATCTCATTCTTCACTTCCGTCTTCCGGTTGTAATCGATATTTACCACTACCGCCGATGAGGTGCTGTTTGTCTTCCTTGCTGAATACTTGGTCTTGGATCTATTGCTAAGTTTCTACAAGAACCTCCATGTCGTCTCGGTATCGTGCATCATAATTGTCCCTCCAAATGATGCATTGATCATGGCTTGACTTGTGTTGTCGACACCATCGTAGAATATCGTGACCAACTACCATGTGGAAACTCGTGGTGTGGACATGAGCGTCATAGCTCATTCAATCTCTCGAAACCATCATGGAATGCTTCCTCGGGCTTTTACTGAAAATCCTTTATACATCTTCTTACTTCCACTGTCTTGCTTGCATGGTAGAACTCCTGCAAGAACCTTGTCTTTAACTGCTTCCAAGTAGTAATACTGTTGGTTGGCAGGGACGTGAACCAATACTTAGCCTTGTCCTTTAGTGTGAATGAAAACAACCTAAGCCTAAAGAAAGTCCTATCAGTATTTCTAGGTATGTGCTAAGAACTCGTAAAGATGATTATAGGGATCATCCTACTTGTAGCCTCTAAATTGAGGCAACACACCTAACAACTATGGCCTAATAGACAATCTTATTTTCAGGAAAAAACATAGGTGATGCATCATCATACACCCGCAGTTGAAAATGTGATGTAAGCGACTGCCTAATCAGTTATGGAAAGTAAAGCGGAGGAATGAAATTACCATCATTGTAGACCTCATTATTATAGTACCGTTGTCCTCGCCACTGATTGTGCTTCTTGGTGTACATTTTTTGTTCGTACCAAGTCGAACTTCCATACCCATTGTCATCGAATGATCCATTGTAGCAATCATTCTCGTAATGGTTATAGACCAGGCCACCATAACACGTGTATTGACCCGTGTACATGTAATCGCCCATTATGAGGACGTACACATATAGTAAATTCAAAAAGTAAAATCAAACATCAAAAGAGAAATCGAAAATTGTCACAGAGTGTCAAGCGCACAATTCCCCTATAACGGCGCCAAAAATTTGACACGTTGCAGTCGTTGATGCGGTAAAAAATATAAGATTTAACCTTACCAGTTCACTAGTTAGTAGTAAGTAAGGGTCGAACCGTGGAGTTAGTGGTCGACACTTTGTGTCAAAACTTGATCAATCTATAGTGTCACTCTATAGACGGTTTCCATTCATACACTTAGATAACCAAAAAACACTCAAAAATGCAAAAAGCAAACTAATGAGCTAAACTTAAGTCCGAATCACACTCAATCAAAACATCCAATCTGATCTCAAGATCAAACTCAGAAATCAGAAACAAAACAATCAAATCAAACGACAACGATCATTGAAACCGAAATTATAAAAGAACATTGAATAACTTCAAACCAAACTTACATTAAACCAAACCCGAATCAGAGTCAAATGCTTCTGAAAATAGGAATAAAATCAGATCCACGTGGTCAACAGTGTTCTACAATCCAAAACCCTTGATCACACGTTCTAACAAAAACCGAAAACGAAATGAAATAATAACGAAACTAATCAAACTACCATCTAGGAATTATTAAGCTACAAATTTTGAATCAAAGACGCTTGATTTCCACTCAAAGGTCGGATCTGCGCTCCCGAAACACGAACCGGGACTCTCTATTTATAGTTACAGATTTTGACTTCACGCGCCGCGGAATGGGCTCATATGCGGTGCGGCTTATCTCGAATCCCCGTTTCTTTGCACTTTAAATTTCATATCCTCACCCGGTGAAACAGCTCATTGCGTCGCGTCACTTCTCTGGATACGCGGCGCGCATGTTACTTCAATCTGAATCTAGCTTCTTTCCATACTTTGCTAAAACATTTCACTTTTTACTCTCTAATTTCTGTAATTTGCAACAAGAGCCTTTGGCACAAAACGTGAGTAATATCATATTTTCAGAAGTATATTTCATTCTTGATGAACATTGAGAGGATGAGAGCAAATGGAGTTGGAGATCAAAATGAAGGTGTGAGAGGCCTCCCTTGGCCGAGATTATGAAGGGAGGAGGGAGGAGGGTGGTGTCTTGGATGGGGAAGATGCAAACATGGTTCCATGAATATAATAATAAGAGTATGACTTACGGATTATTATATTAGATATGATATAAATGTGAAATGATGGTGATGGTGAGGGTGGAGGGTAGGCCAACCATTGGGGGGGGGGGGGTGAGGTGTTTATGTCATTTTATAATATATACCCAAGTAGTTTATAAATCTTGACATTTTTATAAAAAGTGGTAAAATGTGTTGTGTATTTTAATAACTTTTTGAAGATATAATTACTAATAAATATGTTAATCAATATTAACCATAAAAATATTAGTAAACATATATTTATATTGATTCCCAATTCGTTATGTGAAGATATAATCGACTAAGAGCGGAAATCTTCTGAATACGCGGTATTTGGCATTTTACCAGAAAATTAAACTGAATAAAGAATTAAATACTAGACCATATTACGTTCTATAAAATGTGTTCCGATATTTCATATTTATTGGTTAAAGCATATTGTAATGCATTTTAATGCCTAATTCCTGTGTACATTTACCGTTCCAGCGACCGAACTGCTGTAACTTTTACATACGAACTCTGTTTTCGACATTCTATATGTCTATGGATTCGTGAGCATGAATAGATAGTGTTATGAATATTACTTATAACAAAATAATATTTGTGTATTTTATCGAATTTCTACGGTACTGTAATTTATTACACGTATTTATAGTGTTTACTCGATAATTGATTTCAACTAGTGTATGTAGTATTATAATATCCAATAATACAATATGAAGGTTATGAAAATTACATTTCAACATTTTAACCCAACTACGCTTAAGTTGACTTTCGTTGACTTTTATTGACTTTTGTTGACCGAATGTAACGGTTGTCACATCATCCCCCCGTTGAAAGGAATTTCATCCCGAAATTAGTTTTAGATACTGAGCTCCTAGAGATTTGGAAATAGATGGGGATATTTTTGTTTCATCTGATCCTCGCGCTCCCAAGTAAACTCGGGTGCCTGGCTGTAACTTTTACATGCGAACTCTGTTTTCGACATTCTATATGTCTATGGATTCGTGAGCATGAATAGATCGTGTTATGAATATTACTTATAACAAAATAATATTTGTGTATCTTATCGAATTTCTACGGTACTGTAATTTATTACACGTATTTATAGTGTTTACTCGATAATTGATTTCAACTAGTGTATGTAGTATTATAATATCCAATAATACAATATGAAGGTTATGAAAATTACATTTCAACATTTTAACCCAACTACGCTTAAGTTGACTTTTGTTGACTTTTACTGACTTTTGTTGACCGAATTTAACGGTTGTCACATCATCCCCCCGCTGAAAGGAACTTCATCCCGAAATTAGTTTTAGATACTGAGCTCCTAGAGATTTGGAAATAGATGGGGATATTTTTGTTTCATCTGATCCCCGCGCTCCCAAGTAAACTCGGGTGCCCGGTTAGCGTCCCAGCAGACCTTTACTATTGGAATGCGTCTTTGTTTTGTTCTTTTGACTTCTCAATCCATGATCTCCGCTGGTTCCACTATAAAGTGCAGGATTTCGTTGACTTCGATCTCATCTGGAGGAATGACCAGGGTATCGTCGGATAGACACTTCTCGAGGTTCGACACAAGAAAAGTGTTATGTACCTTGCTAAGCTCTTGGGGTAACTGAAGCTTTTGGGCTATAGGACCAATTCTAGATAAAATTTCAAAAGGTCCTATGTACATTGGGTTAAGCTTTCCTTTTTTATCGAAGCATATCATTCCCTTCTAAGGGGAGACCTCTAACATGACACAGTCACCCACTTGAAATTCTAAGGGTTTGCGTCTTTTGTCTGCATAGCTCTTCTGTCAATCACGGGACGCTTTCACTCGTTCCCGTATTTGGACGATCTTTTATGTTGTTTCTCATATAATCTCTAGGCCCGTGAGTGTGCTATTTGTCACTTGACATTTAGCTAGTTGAGTATCACCCACCTCCGCACAACACAACGGTGATCTGCATTTGCGCCCATAGAGAGCTTCAAATGGAGTGGCTTTGGTGCTAGTGTGATAGCTGTTGTTGTAGGAGATTTCAATCAGTGGCAAATGAACGTCCCATGCCTTGCAAAAGTCTATAATGCAGGCATGAAGCATGTCTTCCAATGTTTGCATGGTTCGTTCACTCTGGCCATCTGTTTGTGGATGGTAAGTTGTGCTCATATCCAGTCAGGTTCCCAAGGATTTCTGCAACGATTGCCAAAAGCGCGAAGTAAATCGGTTCTCTCTATCCGAGATGATGGATATCGGCACAGCTTACAGTCTATCACACCCCCAAACCACGATGGCAGAATCGTCGGAGGGTGGAACGTCACACAGTATCTCAACCATTGCATACATTCAAACATAAGTAGACAAACAACCACCATACATTATAATTGGAAAGTTACATTATTCAAACATTATTGTTTCAACCTAATTACAGTATGATAACAAAATAAACAAAAGAGACGTCTTCACGTCCCATCCCAAAATATTAGTTGTACGTGACTAATTGTTACCTGAGAATACAAGTAATTTTACAAGTGTCAACATTACATCGGTGAGTTCATAAGATTTTTGTAGTGAGAAACTCAGTATTTTCTTTATGAAAACCAGTAGCGTATGTACCAAGAAAAAACAGTATTTTCTTAACGTAATTGTAGTTTTAAATCCATAAAACCCTTGTGTAAGTAAAACCATACTTATTTGTATCTTGATTAAATGTAGTTTTAATTCCATAAAACCCGTATGGATAAGTAAAGCCGTACTTATATTTGTACCTTGATATAATGTAGTTTTAATTCCATAAAACCCGTATGTATAAGTAAAGTCGTACTAATATTTATACCTTGATAAAATGTAATTTTAATTCCATAAAACATGTATGTATAAATAAAATCATACTTATATTTGTATCTTGATGAAATGTGGTTTTAATTCCATAAAACTCGTATGTATAAGTAAAACCATACTTATATTTGTATCTTGATAAAATATAGTTTTAATTCCATAAAACTCATATCTATAAGTAAAGTCGTACTTATATTTGTATCTTGATAAAATATAGTTTTAATTCCATAAAACCCGTATTTATAAGTAAAACTGTACTTATATTTGTACCTTGATAAAATGTAGTTTTATTCTATAAAACCCGTATGTATAAGTAAAACCATACTTATATTTCGTACATGTAGTTTTATATTTACATAAATCCGATTGAAGATGTTTTTCCCCAAACCAAGGATATTCGTTGTTGTTCATGTGAGTTATTATAACCTCGCTATGACTTGATGGCCTGGAATAATGTTCTTCGGGCATCACAGTGTTAAGACATTTGTTACCCTTGACCCGTCGGTCATAGTTGTAGCTAACAACCATATGTGGGGATTGTCGATTCCATATAGATCTATATACAACTATCTCGCTCATGAACAATTAAGGTTACAATCCAGGACTTAATATGTACTTCATTTAGTACTATGAAGCAATGTCTCACATAACTACCCAATGTGATGTTTTATCCTAGTTCGTACTGAAATGAATTCCTTTGTATTTGTAATTATCAAAAATGTACCCATGATATTTACAACATAAAACCTTACTTGTAAATGTATTGAAAACTTCTTTGTATTTGTAATTATCAAAATGTACACATAATGATTATAGCGTAAAACCTTACTTGTAAATGTATTGAAAACTCCTTTGTATTTGTAATTATCAAAATGTACCAATGATAATTATAGCGTAAAATTTTACTTGTAAATGTATTGCAAACTCCTTCGTATTTGTAATTATCAAAATGTACCCATGATAATTATAGTATGTAATAATTATATATTTATGTAATTATTTTTCATATTTTTGTCGTATGTTTGTCGTTTGTTCTTTAACTCATACCCATTATAACTTATATATATATATATATATATATATATATATATATATATATATATATATATATATATATATATATATATATATATATATATATTTATGTCATGTTAACGTATTTAAGCTTCAAAGATGTTAAGTTGTTGAAATATGTAATTGCTTACATCTAATGCACTAAATATAACTAACAAGATAAATCTACCATTTATCAAAGAAGCCATGACAAGTTGTTAGTTTTGGTCATTTTACATAAGTGATGGCCACATTTTTAGTTCTTGTCATTTTATCCAAATGATTGTAATCCTTCCAAATAGTCACTTTTCATACGCTATAGTTTACAAATAGTTATTTTGTGTTAAATACCAATTTCTTTGTAAAAAGTCATTTCCCAAGCTTATTGCGGCGTTATAAGTCCAAATAGTCGTTATTACGTCAAAAATAACGTTTTTCTTATAAAAGGTTATTTTTCATGTAAAGATAGTAACGACATATTTATTTTAGACCATTTTAGTTATGTAAAACTATACATATGATTGTTGTCCAACATTATATGACAAAATAGTTTTTGTGACTATTTTAGTGAAAATGGTATTTTCATGTCTTTTAGCCAAAATGTCATACAGTGTACCATTTTATTACTATTTCACCAACAAAGTAAAACATGAAATTTTGTTGGTGACAAAGGTGTGTAAAAGTCTTGCATGCTAGATTATTGAACTAAAATGTATTTTAGTTTAGCTTAACATATATTTATGCCAAACACTTTTATAGTAAGATGACCAAACATATGAACACATCATATTTCAACAACAAAACATATAGTTTTTGGACTTGTATTCTCCCCCTTAAAACACTTAAAAGAGTAGAAAATGTGGGGAATGAACTCACCTTTAAAGCAAATCTTGAGTTTGAAGAAGAAAAAACCAAAGCTTTGCAACTTGGAAATGGCTTGATCTTCAAGAGGATCTATGGTTTAAGATTAAGAGTGTGAATAGAAGATCAATAAAGAATGATGGTAGAAATGATATTGGAAGCTCGGAAAGACTTGGAACCACTTGGAACTTGTTAGAGATATTGTAGAGAATGGAAGCAAGAGTGTTTGAAGATCAAAGGGGTGTGCAATGGCCTCACCTTGGCCGAATTTATGGAGGGTGGGAGGAGGAGGTGATCTTGCATGGGAAACATGCAAGGTTTTGTGTATCACATTTTTAATATTTAAAGTGTACATTAAATGTTATAATATTAGATGGTAATCTAATTGAGATGATTTGAGTGTAGGGTAGGGTGGATTGGGGCCAGCCATGGGGGGGGGGGGTAGGGTGAGGGTTCAAGTCTTTTATAAATTATACCCAAGTATTATATAAACCTTGGTATTTTAATAAAAAGTGGTAAAACGTTTTGCGTATTTTTTATAAGTTTGTGAGATATAATAATAATAAATATGTTAATCAATATTAACCATAAAAATATTAGTAACATCTATTTAGATTGATTCTCAATTCATTAGGCGAATATATAAGCGTTTAAGCGCGGTAATCTTCCGAATATGCGGTATTTGACATTTTACCAGAAAAATAATCTGACTATGAATTTAAATACTAGACCATATTACGTTCTATAGTATGTGTTTTGGTATTTCATATTTAATGTTTAAGGCACCTCGTAATGAATTTTAATGTTCAATTCCTATGTACATTTATTGTTCCCAGAAACTGAACTGGTGTAACTTTTAAATGTGAACTCTGTTTTCGATGTTCTATATGTCTACGGATTCGTGAGCAAGAACACATCGTGTTATGAATATTATTTATACCAAAATAATATTTTTGTGTTTATCGAATTTCTACGCTACTGTAATTAATTACACATATATATAGCGTTTTACTCGATAATTGATTTCAACTATCGGATGTAGTATTATAATATCCAATAATACAATGTAAAGGTTATGAAAATTAAATTTCAACATTTTAACCTAATTTACGCTTCAGTTGTCTTTCATTGACTTTTGTTGACCGAAATTGAAGGTTGTCACATCATCCACCCGTTAAAAGGAATTACGTCCCGAAATTAGTTTTAGGTACCGGGCTCCTAGGGATTTGGGAATAGTTGGGGATACTTTTGTTTCATTTGATCCTCATGTTCCCAAGTAAACTCAGGTCCCCGCTTAGCGTTCCAGCGGACCTTTACTATCGGAATACGACTCTGTTTTGTTCTTTTGACTTCCCTATCCATGATCTCCACTGATTCCTCTATAAAGTGCAAGCTTTCATTGACTTCGATCTCATCCAGAGGGTTTCATCGGATAGACACTTTTTGAGGTTCGACACGTGAAAAGTGTTACTTTGCTTAGCTCCTGGGGTATCTAAAGCTTGTAGGCTACAGGACCAATTCTAGCTAGAATTTTGAAAGGTCCTATGTACCTTGGGTTGAGCTTTCCCCTTTTGCCGAAGCGTATCCTTCCCTTCCAAGGGGAGACCTTTAACATGACCCGGTCACCCACTTGGAATTCCAGAGGCTTGCGTCTTTTGTCTTCATAGCTCTTCTGTCGATCACAAGACGCTTTCAATCGTTCCTGTATTTGGACGATCTTTTCCGTTGTTTCTCGTATAATCTCTGGGTCGGTGAGTGTGCTATTTGTCTCTTGACCTCTAGCTAGTTGGGCATCACCAACTTCTGCCCAGCACAAGGGTGATCTACACTTATGCCTGTATAGAGCTTCGAACAGTGCGACTTTGATGCTAGTGTGATAGATGTTGTTGTAAGAGAATTTCATCAGTGGCAAGTAAACGTCCCATGCTTTGCCAAAATCTATCACGCAGGCACGAAGCATGTCTTCCACTGTTTGAATGGTTCGTTCACTCTGGCCATCTGTTTGTGGATGGTAAGATGTACTCATATCGAGTCTGGTTCCAAAGGACTTCTTCAGCGATTGCCAAATGTGTGAAGTAAATCAGCTGTCCCTATCTGAGATTATGGATATTGGCACACCGTGCAATCTCAGGATCTCTTGGAGATATATCCTTGTTAGCTTCCCCATCTTATCTGTGTCCTTGATTGGTAGGAAGTGTGTGGATTTCGTTAGCCTGTCTACAATTACCCGAATGGTGTCAAGCCCACCAGCAGTCTTGGGTAGTTTTTTTATGAAATCCATAGTGATCCGCTCCTACTTCACACAGGTATCTCTGGTTGTTGCAACAAACCTGAGGGTTTCTGGTACTCTACCTTGACCTTTTGCATAGGTCAAGCACTTGCTTAAGAAGGTGGCAATCTCGGTTTTCATGTTCGTCCACCAATAAAGTGTATTCAAGTCTAGGTACATCTTGTCCGACCTAGGATGAACAGAATACCATGTATTGTAAGCCTCTTCCAGAACCAACTCTCTAAAGCCACCGAACTTTGGTGTCCAGATTCGGTCCATGAAGCATCGTGTCCCGTCCTCCATAAGTTCGAACTTCTTGTCCATTCCCCGTAGGGCTTCACTCATGATATTTTCCAGTTTTAGGGTCTCAAGTTGAGCATCCTTAATTTAAGTGGGAAGATTTGAGTATATGGTTATTGTTAACGAAATCTTCCATGCCTTTAGGAAGAGATAGGATTGGTGCACTACAACATCTCTTTTAGTGTCTGAAAGTCAACCTCTTGTTTGTCTTCCCAGTCAAAATTTACACCTTTCTGTGTCAATGCTGTGAGAGGTTTCACTATCTTGGAGAAGTTCTTGATGACTCTCCAGTAATAACCAGCGGGACCCAAGAATTTGCATATCTCTGTCGAGTTTTTGGTGCCTCCTAGCTTTTTGGTGGCTTGATTATGGATAGATCGACATAGATCCCTTCTTGGCTAACTACGTGACCTAAGAAGTCTACCTTCCATATTCAGAATTCACATTTTGAGAATTTGGCGTATAACTTCTCTTTTAGTAGTAGCTCCACGATCAATCATAAGTGCCGACAATGTTCTTCTTCACTTCCGCCTTGTTCTCGAGATTTTTTAAGGAGAGAAAGGGAAGGAAAGGGAAAGAAAGTTGTGTTCTCCTGTTTTTTTTAAGGAAGGAAAGGGAAGGAAGGAAAAGAAAATCGTGTTCTCGAGTTTTTTTTTAAGAAGGGAAAGGGAAAGGAAGGGAGGGGAAAATTAAGCCTTTTTCTCTTAAAATCAATCACCTCAAATGTGGGATGATTGGGAGGGGAAGGAAAAGAATGGGAAAGAAAAGAGAAGAAAGGAAAGATCCATTTCTTTCCTCTCCTTTCCTTCCCTTCCCTTTCTTTCCTTTCTCTCCCTTTCTCTTCGAATTTTAACTCGAGAACGGGGCGTTCGTGAGTATATAAATATATCATTGATGAATATGATCACGAACTTTTCTAGAAACGGTCTACATACGCGGTTCATAAGGTCCATGAACACCACCGGAGCATTGGTCAACCCGAAAGGCATCACGACAAACTCGAAGTGGCCATACCGAGTTCTAAATGCTATCTTCGGAACATACTACTCTTGAACTCTAAGTTGATGGTAGCCCGATCTCAAATTGATCTTTGAAAAGCAACTGGATCCTTGTAACTGATCGAATAGGTCATCGATTCTGGGGAGTGGCTATCTATTCTTGATAGTCAACTTGTTCAATTCTCTATAGTCAATACACATTCTAAAGGAACCATCCTTCTTTTTCAAGAATAAAACCGATGCTCCACAAGGCGAGAAGCTCGGTTTGATAAATCCTTTTTCTAGTAGTTGACTAGATAGCTGCTGCATCTCTACTGGGCCTGTTTGTATGGAGACTTTGCTATAGGGGCCGCCCTTGGGATCAAGTCGATTCTGAACTCGACATGTTGAGTTGGTGGTATTCCCAGAAGGTCTTCTGGAAACACATTAGGAAATTCACAGACTTCTGGTATGTCCATGATTTCCTTCGTTTCCTTTTTCTTATCCACGACGTGGGCTAAGAAAGCATAGTAATTCGTTTGCAAGTACTTCTGTTCTTTCATACTCGAGACGATTCAGAGGTTTTTCCCTGGTTTGTCGCCATACACGATGAGTGTTTCGTTTTTCGGTAGATTGAGTCGTATTGCTTTCTGATGGCACATGATGTCGGCATGGTGATGGTCTAAACCAATCCATGCCGACTATTACATCGAAGCTTCTAAAAGTCATTGGCATGAGATCGATTTGGAAGTGTGGTGGTTTAGGGTTAGGGTGCAGTTTAGGTAAATTTCTTTGGTGTTTTCAGTTCTTCCATTAGCTATTTCCACCATGTAGTTTTCGTTAAGTGATTGGGGATTTTGTTTTAGTAATTGTTTGTATTTATGACTAACAAAACTTCTTTCAGCACCGCTATCAAAAAGTACATAGGCATAGGAGTTATTAACAAGGAACGTACCGGTCACCACGGTAGGATCCTGAATTGCTTCTCTTGTTCCCAGAGCCATAATCCTCCCTTGACTGCCTTCGCCTGGACCCTTTGCTTTTGGGCAATCTCTCTTGAAGTGCCCAGTTTCACCACATCCAAAACAAGCGCGACTCACACCCGAGTTGGACGCTTGATTGGTTCCCTATGCCGGAATCTTATAGAAACGAGATGTATGTCCCTTCTGCTTGCAGTTATAGCAGGACATCTCTGTGTAGGCACCATTATGATGATAATGGTATTTTTCGCACTTTGGGAGATTCCCAGAATACTGGTTCGGTAAATTTCCTAAAGGTACGTACTAAGGATAGACAACAAAGTTTTTGTAGGTCCTAAAGAATCCTAGATCTACTTGGTATCAATCAAACACACTCGATTGGTGCGGAATCCCAACGAGTATGAATCGAAATACACAATAGAATTACTACAAACCTTCAATGTACACTATATTGAATACAGTCTAGTACATAAGGTTCTCGGAGGTCGAATGAACAAATTCTCTCTAACATTCTAAGCTCCCAATTCGACCAACCCTTACAAATGACAAGGAAAAGGCTATTTATACTAAAGCCTAATACCTAAGCCCATCCACACCCAAGCCCACCGAAATCATGAGTGGCCCAACCGAAATCCATGGGGATTTCGGTCATGCCACCACCGAAATCATGGAGGATTTCGGTCCAGACCGAAATCACCCTGCAGTCCAATAGATTCTTCATTTTAGCCCAGAAACTCTTGAATTTGGTACGATTAAATGTAAAGCTTAAACCAATCATAATTATGGCCCAACAATCTCCCTCTTGGTTTAATGCTTTCATTTAACTTCAAGCTCTGTCTTGAACTTGGTTTCGGTTGTACACTGCAGAACTTTCCAACAATCTCCCTTTAGCAGGTGACATGTATAGATGTTGATAGCTTTCAGCACGTTGAAGAGACAACTTCATATTCGGTATCAGACTATCTTCAGGTTTGACTTTGAACGCACATTGGGTACGGGCTTCAGCACATCCAACTTTTGATTTGACTTTGACTGGAACTAGAGTCTGACTCTTCGCTTCTCTTCTTGATCAGTAAAGGTGTAAATGTAGTAACCAACTGATTGATGAGGAATTCAACACAGCTTGTCACATGGAGTTATGATTCACCTTCTCTAGGGTTGAAATGACTGTGTTGAAACTTCAAACTTCACGTCTGGCTCCATCACTTGAAAGACTTCACTGGCTTGTCTTAGACTGTAACCAGCGCGTAATGATAACCAAAAATCCTGTAGGTCACAGAGTTAAAAAACTCTCACCATAGTTGTTTAAGGATTCATCCTTGCCTCAAAATGAGACTTCTCGCAGTATCTGTGTGAACCCGGAGGAACGCACTGTGATTGTTTGAGTATCAGTGAACTACTCGTGGCCGTTTTGAACTACTCAATGCAGTTGACAAGTCAACAAGTTGACTTGGCTCTTGGCAAGACGTTCAATGGTATCCAAACTCTGCGGAGTGTACCATCCTAGTGCCAATTTGAATCGTGGTAAAGTTGTTGAGGTCTCACAGCTATTGTGGTGAACAACAATGATCACTGACCCAGAATTTCGATGTTTCATCAATGTGAGGTAAAGTCATACTGAATCACAAACATCTTCATTAGAAGAAAGTTTATGGTCAAGAGTGGTATGACCGTGTAATATGTCTTGGTTATTGGACATACCCATCGGCTAGACTTTCAAATTGTCATTAGTGTATGGTTTATTACACTGAGTCATCCAACTCTTGAATTTAGAAGTTTTGTAGGTAAGAATGGTTGTCGATGCCTCACATCTACTACTTGTGTTATAGTAGAGATCACTGGCATAGAGTTTCGAAATAACATCACCACTTGGTTTTAAATGGTGAATCGTCTATTTCTTGCAACAGAAAGATAAAGGTGGTTGAGAATGGACTGGTCCATGTGATAGACTACGTTACGCAGTCTAACCATCAGCACAAAATTTTTTAACTCTCGACTTCGAGTCATTTTTCTCAAAGTGTCTAGAAGTTTGTGTTGTAGAAAAACTTTAGGTTGGTTAGAGAGAAAAGTTGTTAGTGCTTCATACTCATTGTGGTGTACCAATGAGAATCATCAGCACAAGTGTTTTGTCTTAGCAGTGAGTGGTATAACTCACTACATCGTCGACAGGTAAAGAATGTCTTAGCGAGTCACGGTAATAGTGAGTCACATCTTTGACATGAAGTTTTGATCTGTATTTCTGATTGGTATTGATCAGGAACATTGACGATCGTGCGAAATAAGTAAAAGAACAATATTTTTGAGTTTTGTGATTTACCAAAAGGAAAGACATGAAATGAAAAACATATTTTTGGATTTTTAAGTTTTCTGAAAACTAAAGACATAAAGGTAAAAGACATATTTCTGTATTTTTGAATTTTATATTTTTAGTTCTTTTGTGTTTTTTTGAATTCTCCCCCTAAATTTGTGCATAGAGGAGAATGAACGTAAATTCATAAATTTAACTAGAAAAATATATACAAAAATTGAACTATTAGACATCAAAACGAATCAAATCAGTTCAGGACGAAGTTACCTTTTCAGTTTTCAACACATCATTAGACACGAACCCCACGTGATCATTCCTGTCTTCCCTCTGGCAACGGACACATACTCTCCATAAATTATTTGAATGTAGTGCAATTGAGAGATGTCTCCTGTCGTGTGGCTGAGACAGCCATTATCAACGAACTGAGGTCTGATGATATTCCTCCATAGCTGCTCCTGCACAAGATGCAGGATTAGTTCTTTTTAGGAACCCAGTCCATTTTGAAACTGGGTCTACCATTGCTATCCACACACTTGACTTGTTCCAAGATCATATACTGCTTATCAAATAAAGAACATGAAGAGTTAGCAGGACAATTAAATGATTTGGAATATTGGCCTTTGGGTACCCATCGGTAGTTTGGTTTAGGTCTTTTGTTGTTTGACCGGATGAGTGTATCAGCACTTGAGTTTGAAGCAGAACTCCCCCTTGATTTGTGCTTCTGTTGCCAGTGTGGAATCAAGGACGATCCTTGAGATGAACTCGACCTTACCGATTTCGATTTGGCAGAGTTATCTTTCGAATCGGTCTTCTTGTCCTTCGGGGCCTGCTTCTTGGCCTTGGCTGCATTCCAGTCACCATCTCTTGAACGTGATCTTGAGGGCTTTCTTTTGGAAGACCTTCCCTTTGGCACATTCTGCCAGTGTTGTGCATGGAAGGGAATGTATGAGCGATAAGGACAATTCCTGGCGATGTGTCCTGCAATCCCACAATTGAAACACGTTTGTTTTTTCAAGTAGATGAGGTTGTGACTTGGTCCTTGTCCTTTTGAGTTTTTCAAGGAGTTTTCACAAGTACAGGCACAAGCACATTTAGTAGGACTAGGTCTTGGCTTAAAAGGAACTTCCCCTTCCTTCACAAACTTTTGTGGCTTGAATTTTCCGGAGACCCGAACATTTGAGCTTGTAGCTGCATGATTACTTTTCTTTGAACAGCCAGCAGCTTCAGTGCCTTTGCCCACAATAGTCATCAGAAGTGACTGTGGATGAGGTGTTTGAAGATTTCTTTTCAGAACCAGAGTCATCATCATCTTTCTCAGTTTTATCTGCACACTAAACAAAAACATTAGCAATTTTCTCCTGAACCTTCTCAGCGGTGCCATATTGATCCTTTGGGATGAACTTGGAAAGATAACATTCCTTAGATTCTTCGATTTCAAGGGGTGGGGTAAAATTGTTGTTAAAAGGAGGTGGAACACTTTTGTACCCCAAACCTTGGTTGTCATCCCATTTAAGTTGTTTCTCGATTATTGATTTGACTATCGTGCTTGACCCTTCGAACCTTTTGAAAATAAATTCAGAGTTTTGAAATTTTGCCTTCAAGGAATCAAGCTCGGCAGTCAATCTGGTGACTTCCTCATTAGCAAATTTGAGATGATAAGTTTTCTCAATGTATTCCTCATACAATTTACTAAGATCGTTTTTTTTGGCTTCCAATGCTTCTTGTAAGGGCTTTACCTTCTTTTTAGTATTATAGACAAGCTTTTCCATTTCAAACATTCGTCTAACTAAATTATCGTTTTGTTCGCGAAGTTTGGCAATTATATCAACACACAATTGAGAAGAACAAGCAACTTCTGAAGCGTCTTTTGTTTCCATTTTAGAGGTTCAAGTGGACCGAAAAAGCCTTCAAATGCGAAAATATTGATCAAAAACCCCAAAAAAATTTCTACCAAAAAACCTATGTTCCATACCTTTGGCCGAAATCCTGACCGAAATCCCCAGGCCGAAATCCTGACCGAAATCCCCAGGCCGAAAACAAGGAAAACTGACCGAAAAACAGCTCTGACCGAAATCCTGGCCGAAATCCTTAGAAACCCTAGCTGCACCGAAAACCTCAACTGGGCTGACCGAAATCCTCTTTAATGGACCAAAAACCTTCAAAACCCTAACTGAAATCCTATGTGCACAGCGCCGCCACCGAAATCCTCTATAGCATGACTCAAGTTCGGCAGTCAATCTGGTGACTTCCTCATTAGCAAATTTGAGATGATAAGTTTTCTCAATGTATTCCTCATACAATTTACTAAGATTGTTTTTTTTGGCTTCCAATGCTTCTTGTAAGGGGTTTACCTTCTTTTTAGTATTATAGACAAGCTTTTCCATTTCAAACATTCGTCTAACTAAATTATCGTATTGTTCGCGAAGTTTGGCAATTATATCAACACACGATTGAGAAGAACAAGCAACTTCTGAAGCGTCTTTTGTTGCCATTTTAGAGGTTCAAGTGGACCGAAAAAGCCTTCAAATGCGAAAATATTGATCGAAAACCCCAAAAAAATTTCTACCGAAAAACCTATGTTCCATACCTTTGGCCAAAATCCTGACCGAAATCCCCAGGCCGAAAACAAGGAAAACTGACCGAAAAACAGCTCTGACCGAAATCCTGGCTGAAATCCTTAGAAACCCTAGCTGCACCGAAAACCTCAACTGGGCTGACCGAAATCCTCTTTAATGGACCAAAAACCTTCAAAACCCTAACTGAAATCCTATGTGCACAGCGCCGCCACCGAAATCCTCTAGAGCGTGACCGAAATCCTCCAGATCTGGCTGAATTCCTCAAAAAACGTTGTTTTTTCAGCAAAAATTTGAACTTTTTGGATCAAAAACTCGACTTTTGCCTAGAAAAATTGAAGAACACGAAGAACACCAAGATTCAAAACGTCCAAAACAGCAAGAAATCATCCAAAACTCGCCAAAAACACCAAAATCCAAGAAAATGTTTCGGAAAATTTATACCAAAATATCCAAAAAATGGGATTTTAGGCTCTGATACAACTTGTAGGTCCAAACAATCCTAGATCTACTTGGTATCAATCAAACATACTCGATTGGTGCGGAATCCCAACGAGTATGAATCGAAACACACAATAGAATTACTACAAACCTTCAATACGCACTATATTGAATAACTCTAGTACATAAGGTTATTGGAGGTCGAATGGACAAATTCTCTCTAACACTCTAAGTTCCCAATTCGACCAACCCTTACAAATGACAAGGAAATATACTAAAGACTAAGACGTAAGCCCATCCACACCCAAGCCCACCAAAATCGTGAGAGGCCCAACCGAAATCCATGGGGATTTCGGTCATGCTACCACCGAAATCATGGAGGATTTTGGTCCAGACCGAAATCAACCTGCAGTCCAATAGATTCTTCGTTTTAGCCCAGAAAATCTTGAATTTGGTCTGATTAAATGCAAATCTTAAACCAATCATAATTATGGCCCCACAGTTTTAGTATGTCTAAAATGTAAAGACTATTCAAGTGCCGTCTATAAAACAAATTATGAAATGATCGAGGATTTTTGGAGCTACAATTACTGTTATGGGCACTCTCACCACAATATTACCATATTTGATATGTTTTGGGAGTCATTGTCTCTAATGAAGGCGGTGAAAGTCCATGATAAATTAAACCACATGATCTGGATGATGTCAAAAGGGTTTAGAATGATAAGTAACTTCACTGTTATCAAAATGCGTCATAACTCCAAGTGAATGAAGATACTCGTGTGGTAACCAAACAAAGTAGTAAGAGAATGAAGAAATTCATTATGATAAAATGTCTAAGTCATCAATGAGGGAACTCGTATAGAACTATTTTGATTACAATTTGATAAATTATCCAACTGTTTAAGTCAATCCAATTGCAAAATTGCAAGGAGTCGGGATATTTATAAAAATATGTTTAGGATTTAGGAACTCATTGGAAATTGTAAAGTAGAATGCTACCTTAAAGAAAGGTGTGAAAGTATTGATCATTGAAAATAGGTACATTCTGAATTTAGTGATTCTAGAAAAACAATCCTTTGGAAGATAGAGAATCATAACATTTAAAACATTTCTCTCCTCAAAATAGAGGACTTCACAAATTGTTTGTAAAACGTTTCATGGTATGGATGCAGTTCCGTACTTTTTATAGAGTCAAAGGTTAAGCGATAGGTTTGACATGTGGTGCAAGGGGATGTAATCATTGATAACAATAAGAAAGTCAGTAATGCTAGCAAGGACTCAAATAGATGTATGAAACGATATGGGTCGAAGGAGAACTCAAAGTTATAGGAAATTTCCTCGTGTCGAAGAAGTGCGAAGTTGAATCGGGAATGAAAAGCATAAGGTCGAAGATTGTCTTAGAAACATGTGAGTAATTTGGAAAGAGTAAGATGATGGTATACTTGACAATATCACTCGTGTATCTGTGGGCCTCGAACTAAAACTTAGAAATTTTTTACATAAGGGAGAGCGGTTTGTGCATTGGTTTACGATATATGAAGTAAATATGGTCGGGTAAGCATCCCCAAAAGAGAAGGTTTAGAATCAAGAGATATCCTAGCTTAACTCTTAAGCTCAAGATGGAAACAATCCTAAAGCTAAAATCGTAGCACAAAAGGAATGTCTGACGTATAGGTCAACTATGGGTTAAACTTATGTGTTCCCTCGTGAGTCATATTGGGAATACTCACCAATAGTTTTCAAGTCATGACTACTCATGGCGACTCAGCTGTCCCTTAACATGAAGCTCCTGTTGTCACCCTTTCCGGCATCGGAACCCTTTTCTTAGTGGAAACTCAGGTATGTAGACGATACAGAGGTATTGAGGTAATATTGATATTAGTGTCAACTTAGGATTTTCAATAGTGCCTCTTAGTAATAACTAATACTATGAAATTATTTATGTTAAACGTTGATGTGGTTACTAAGTGTTGTTACGTAGGATTCTCGAGTTTTACTCCATTGTTCACTATGCTCACACTTCGTTGTAAGTTGGTCAAACTGTTGGAGAGTAATTTTGTGATGAAGTGTGGTCTCCCATCTGAAGGTCCCTTGCCATGGGAAGCCTCCTTTTGGTCTGAAGGTTCCAAATCTCTAGTCCTGGAGGTTTCAAAGACACGCGTAGTAATCTCCACCTCTATAATACATTGTGATTTCAAAATCGATGTTGCACGTAGACATTTTCTAATTGGCTAGTACACTATTAGAATATTCTATTTGTATTATAGCTTTATTTTGTACTATCCATATCTTGATCACGTATAAATATCAGGATATTGGATTTGGGCCGAGTGTGCTTCACAATCACCATCTTTATAAAACCCTAAAAGATTAATCAAAGCGTTCGACACCTTGCTTCCTCATTTCATCTGCTCATCTTATTATTGTTCTTGTTGATTGAATCATTCCATCGTATTTTTCATTCTATTCATATTATTGATCGAAATATTGACCAAACAAGTGGTATCAGAGCAGGTTTCAGCTCGAAAACCTGTGAGAGAAAACTCATTGTTCTTCACTACAACTTCTAGATCTAAATTTTTCTTAGATCTAGATTGCCGCAAGTTGTTTTTATTCTCTCGTAAATTTTTTTTTGAAAAACGATTCAAACAAGCATTTCGATACAATGACTAATTCAACAACTGTTTATGCAAATATGCTCAATTACGCTAACCTGATCGATCCATCAACTAAAGCTCCTGTTCTTATTCCAAGCTTCAACGACTACTAGATTGGTCGTATGAAGGATTACCTAACCGGTCTCGGCAATGATTTATGGAGATCAGTGAAGGAAGGACCTCATACACACATTGGTGCTAGATTTGTTGTACTTGAAGGAGAAGATGTTGAGGTAGTCATGGCAGCAAATCTGAAGAAGATCTCAAATGACGAGAGGGCTATGAAACAACTCAGAAGTGCCTTGGTCCTGATGTTCAACACCACATTCAAGGTGCTAAATCTGCAAATGAGATATGGTATCATTTTGCCTTAAGATTCACTCATGATACAACTATGCAATCCAGCATAGTTACCAAAGTTGTTGCTGACTTTGGAAACTTCCAGCAGAAAGAGAACGAGTCGTTAAAGCAAGCTTATGAACGCTACAGCAACATCATCTACACTCTCGAGAAATATGGTGAACGCTGAAGCCAACAAGAAGTGAATATAAAATTCCTGTATAATCTCAAGAAGGAATGGCATCCTATCATGCTAATGGTTAAATCTTATGAGAACATCAAGGAATCTAAACCTGCTGCCATGTATAAATTGTTGAAATCACACGAACCAGATATTATTGGAAGAAGAAGTGAAGCATCAGATGTATGGGTCTTATTTCGAATGTTGAGGATGTTGAAGATGAAGACAAACCATATGGGTTCATGATCAATGAAAATGGTGAATTGGTTGCTTTGTATGCTGCAAACAACCGAAGGTTTAAGAAACCCTTTCTTAATCATCAAGGAACATGAAAACCCTTCTAAAACAACTACAAACCCGCTTTTACTCCAAAACCCAAGCCTGAATTTGTTTCTAACTCATCCCTAAAAAGCGACAACCCTTCGGTTCCAAAGCCTGCTGCTCCTAATCCTTCTGAAACATCACAAGCTAGATTTGAGAAGGCTGAAGCAAAGGTGTCTGGTGACTTTGGGTATGACTGCGACTACTGTCATGGCAAGAACCACTTTGCCAAAGACTGTATGCTTCACAAGAAGAATGAGAAGAAACCACAAGTCAAAGACGAAGTAACTATGTCTTGAAACTGAATGAAGTTACGGAGAAAACTAAGGATCTTGCTTTGATGGCTTCGGTGGGCAGTCATGGAACATACCAAGTGTGGTCTTTGGATTCAGATGACGAAGAAGTAAGAAAGCCGACTCACAATTAGGGCTGTTAATCGGGTAAACCCGATCGGGTTTCGGGTTAAACGGGTCAGGTTTGTCGGGTTTTCAAAAATAATAATTTCACCCGAAACCCGACCCTATTAAGTTACGGATTACTCGGGTTCGGGTTAATCGGGTTTCGTGTTAGTCTGGTTTGGGTTAATCGGGTTTCGGGTTAGTTGAATTAACATGTAAGATAAATACGTTTTCCATTCATATACAAACTTGTTAACCAAATCATTTGCATTTATAGTCAAAAGTTTTCTATATATTACTAGATCAAATAACCAAAATAGGAAAAAAGAATATGAAAGTCACTATATATGGCCATATGAGATTTACGATTTACGAAAGAAGATATGTATAAGATTCCATTGTCGCACCCTTCCCTGGTATGTGTATACATGAAAGAGATTGCATGTTAAAAACTTAATTTTCTCATTATCTACTTTAATTTATTATGTCAAATAAATATGATTTGTTACGATTGAAGCTTCAAACGATATTATATCGAGATAGAAGGTAAACAGAGTTATTTTAATTGGCTAAATTGTGTTATCAATAGTTTTTGTATAAAGTTTGTCGATTGTCATTCGAAACTATATATATATATATATATATATATATATATATATATATATATATATATATATATATATATATATATATTGTTACAAGTAATTGGTGAATGACATAATTATGTAATCACTTTGTCATCACCTTCCATTTACCAATTAAACAACTATATTTGAATAGTAAATTTGGTAGTATAAATAGAACATCAATGTAAGGAAGAAAATGCATCTCATATCAACTCTTTCACAAGTGATATAAACTCTCTCTACTCTCTCCAAGCTCTCAAGCTTTCTTTCTTTCTTCATCTATGTTCTAGTTTTTAGTTTGTTCATAATTGTCGTGGTAACGCTGAATTTATAACACGTTATCAGCACGAGGCTATAACGAAGGCGATTAAAAGACACATCGATCTTAATCAAGGTATGTAATTTCATCAAAACTAGAATGTTAATTAATAATAATAATAAAAATAACGACAACGAAAAAAAAACAATTTATTCTCGAAGTTATGACTACTAACAAATTTCTTTTCTTATTTATCCTTGACGTTATGACTACTAACAAATTTCTTTTCTTATTTAACCTTGACGTTATGACTACTAACGATGTTCATTTCTTATTCTAACTTTACTTACGCTTTATTAACATTTATTATTGCAAACTAACTTTTGTTATCGCATACTAATTTTTATTTATGCAACTAACATTTATTTATGTATACTAACGTTTATTTATGCAAACTAACGTTTATTTACGGCAACTAACGTTTATTTATGCAAACTAACATTTATTTACGGCAACTAACATTTATTTATGCAAACTAACATTTATTTACGCATACTAACATTTATTTATGTATACTAACGCTTATTTATATAAACTAATGTTTATTTACGCACACTAACATTTATTTATGTATACTAACTATTATTCATGCTCTGGCATCTATTTATATATACTAACGTTTATTTATGCGCAACCGATTAAAAATAACATTTTAAATTTTAAAATAAAATTAATTTGAGAAGATTCATCTATTTAATTATGTTTGTAACTATAATAGAAATAGTAAAACTCATCCCCACCTTTAAACGACAAATTTAATGAGTTTTATTTTTCTTAGGAACTACAATATGTCAAACATTGCAAAGCTTGAATTTACCGCTCTTGAAGTCAGCGGAAAGAACTACATGCCTTGGACTATAGATGTTACGATGCATCTTGAGTCCATGGATTTATCTGAAACTATAAAAGAAAAAAATAAGTGCACGTCGCAAGATAAAGCACGTGCAATAATTTTCCTTCGCAAACATATCGATGAAATGTTGAGGTATGAATACCTCAATACCACCGATCCTAGCACTCTTTGGAAAAGCTTAAAAGAAAGATTTGACCACCAAAAGGAAGTTATACTTCCAAGTGCTAGGGCTGAGTGGTTATCGTTGAGGTTTCAAGACTTCAAAAAGGTACATGACTATAATTCCGCATTATTTCGGATATGTTCACAACTAAAATTTTGTGGGGAAGAGGTTTCTGATACTTCGATGTTGGAGAAAACTCTCTCCACATTCCATGCATCAAATATGACATTGCAACAACAATATCGTATGCAAAAGCTCAAAAAATATTCTGAGCTTAATACACTTCTCCTTGTTGCTGAACAAAATAATGAACTATTAATAAAGAACCACCAGTCCCGTCCAACAGGTTCAGTAGCACTTCCTGAAGCAAATGCTACTATCACTTATGAACCTAGAAATAATTCGTATGGACGAGGACGTGGTCGTGGTCGTGGTCGTGGACGAGGCCGTGGTCGCGGTCGAGACCATTTTAACCAAAACCAAAATTTTGGGCGCGGTTATACTCAAGGTCGTGGACGCGGTAATCCTTATAACCGTGGGCGTGGTCAAAGAAACAATAATCAACACACTCCACAAGGAAATAATGTCCAACCACAAGAAAAAAGAAATGATGTCGGAACATCACAGAACCCCGGAGGTTCTTGTTATAGATGTGGTAGCACAGGTCATTGGTCAAGGACCTGTCGTACAGATCCCCATCTTTGTAAACTTTACCAAGATTCCATTAAAGGAAAGGGGAAAGAAGTCAATCTCATCGATGGTGTTGATCTAGGAAACATTGAACTAAACACTCTTGACTTTTGCAATGATTTAGACATCCTAGAAAACTAGTTTCCTTTTGTAACATGTTTTTAATTTTTCATTGTAATGCTTTTCTTTTTTAATAAAGTTTTTCGAGTCACTTTTATTAAAATTGTGTTCATAACTCATCATTTATTTTTCTTATATGAAGTTCAAAATGAGTTCAACTGGAGCACAAAACCAAGGAAATCTTGGAGAACTCTTAATAATTGATTGTGGTACCACACACACCATCTTGAAAACAAAGAAATATTTTTCCACACTAAAACCCGTAAAAGGGCATATAAATACAATATCAGGTCCTGTAGACTTGATCGTAGGAGCAGGAAATGCTTGTTTCATGTTACCTAATGGTACGAAGTTTGTAATCAGTAATGCGTTATTTTCCCCAAAGTCAAATAGAAATTTATTGGGTTGTAATGATATATATCTTAACGGATATGACACATTCACCAAAACAATAGGAAACAAGAAATATATGTTTATAATAAATGAAAACCATATATTGGAGAAATTACCACAATTTGATTCTGGTTTACATTTTACATATATAAATATAGTTGAGTCAAATTTGGTGGTTAAAGAAAAATTTTGTGATCCTAGAATATTTAGTTTGTGGCATGACAGGCTGGGCCATCCAGGATTAACAATGATGCGTCGAATAATTGAAAATACATTTGGGCATCCATTAAAGGACCAGAAGTTCCCTCAAATAGGTAATAAGAACCCGTGTATTTCTTGTTCCCTTGGGAAATTAATTACAAGACCTTCACCAATGAAAGTTGAAAGGGAATCACCTAGATTTCTAGAAAGAATTCAAGGAGACATATGTGGTCCAATTCATCCACCTTCTGGACCATTTAAATATTTTTTGGTCTTAATAGATGCATCAACTAGATGGTCTCATGTTTGCCTATTATCAACTCGTAACATGGCATTCGCAAAATTCCTAACTCAGATTATTAAACTGAGAGCACATTTTCCTGATTATAACATCAATAAAGTGAGACTTGATAATACAGGTGAGTTTACATCTCAAGTATTTAATGATTATTGTATGTCTATAGGAATTACTGTTGAGCATCCAGTTGCACATGTACACACTCAAAATGGTTTAGCAGAATCACTGATTAAACGTCTCCAATTAATAGCTAGACCATTAATAATGAGAACAAAACTTCCTGTTTCCATTTGGGGTCATGCAATTTTACATGCTGCATCACTGATTCGTTTGAGACCAAGTGCATATCATACACATTCTCCCTTTCAACTTGTTTCTGGAAAAGAACCAGATATATCCCACCTTAAAATTTTTGGAAGTGCAGTATATGTTCCTATTGCTCCACCACAACGTACAAAAATGGGTCCTCAAAGGAGGTTGGGAATATATGTTGGTTTTGAAACAAATTCAATAATAAGATATCTTGAACCTTTGACAGGTGATATGTTTACAGCACGTCTTGCTGATTGCCATTTCAATGAAGAAAATTTCCCAATGCTTGGGGGAGAAATGAAAACCCAAGAACAGAATGTTTCATGGTATGAACCTTCTTTATCATATCTTGATCCTCGCACACAAGAATGTGAGATGGGTGTTCAAAAAATAATACATTTGCAAGAAGTTGCAAATCAATTACCTGATGCATTTACTGATACAAAAAGAGTTACTAAATCATATATACCTGCTGTTAATGCTCCAGCTCGAATTGAACTCCCGGATAGACAATCTGATGAAAAAGTAACTCAAGAATCCAAAGCACGCCTGAAGCGTGGAAGGCCATTTGGTTCTAAGGATGCAAATCCTAGAAAAAAAAGAGGAATGGAAAATATGTTTGAGTATAATGAAAGTGTTCATGAAGAAACACAAAATAACATTACTTCCCCAGTTGAGGAAATAAATGATAAGGAGATTGAAATTAATTATGGTCATATAAAAATAGTAAGGAGCCAATATGAATTAGAAGATATAATATTTTCTTATTCAGTTGCATGCAATATTATCAATGAAGATCCAGAACCACAATCTGTCATCGAATGCCAAAATAGACAGGATTGGGGTAAATGGAAAGAGGCCATGCAAGCTGAATTAACGTCTCTCAATAACAGAAAGGTTTTTGGACCTATTATACTCACACCTGGAGTTGTGAAACCATTGGGATACAGATGGATTTTTATACGAAAAAGAAATGAGAAAAATGAAATTGTGAGATACAAAGCCAGGCTCGTTGCTCAGGGTTTTTCTCAAAGGCCGGGAATCGATTATGAAGAAACATATTCTCCTGTTATGGATGCAATCACTTTCAGATATTTAATCAGTCTAGCAGTTTCTGAAAATTTAGATATGCATCTTATGGATGTTGTTACTGCTTACTTATATGGATCACTTGACAGTGATATATATATGAAAATCCCCGAAGGATTTAAAATGCCAGAAGCATTAAGTGCAAAACCCAAACAAATGTATTCTATCAAACTGCAAAGATCATTGTATGGGTTAAAGCAATCTGGACGTATGTGGTACAATCGTCTAAGTGATTACTTAATAAGCAAAGGCTATAAAAACAATACTATTTGTCCGTGTGTATTTATTAAGAAAACAACATCTGGATATGTGATTATAGCCGTCTATGTTGATGATCTAAACATTATTGGGACGAATAAAGAAATCCTTGAAGTGATTGAATTTTTAAAGAAAGAATTTGAAATGAAAGACCTTGGGAAAACCAAATATTGTCTTGGTTTACAGATTGAGCATATGCCAAATGGGATACTTGTCCATCAATCAAACTATACAGAAAGGGTCTTGAAACGTTTTAATATGGATAAAGCCAAACCTTTAAGCTCTCCAATGATTGTTAGATCACTAAATATTGACAAAGATCCATATCGCCCTTGTGAGGAAAATCAAGAAATTCTTGGTCCAGAAGTACCATATCTTAATGCAATTGGAGCTCTTATGTATCTTACTAATTGTACTAGACCTGACATTTCTTTTGCAGTAAATCTATTAGCAAGATTTAGTTCATCTCCAACAAAAAGACACTGGAATGGAATCAAGCACATATTACGATACCTTCGCGGAACTACTGATTTAGGTTTATTTTTTCCTAATAGTTCAAAACAAGGCTTGATTGGTTATGCAGATGCAGGTTACTTGTCTGACCCTCATAAAGCTAGATCTCAAACTGGATATGTATTCATGAGTGGAGGTACTGCAATATCTTGGCGTTCTCAAAAGCAAACACTCGTCGCCACATCTTCAAATCATGCAGAAGTAATTGCTCTAAATGAAGCTAGTAGAGAATGTACATGGTTAAGATCGATGACACAACTTATCCTGACCTCTTGTGGAATAGATAAAGATAAATCTCCAACCTTAATCTATGAAGATAATGCAGCATGTGTCGCTCAAATGAAAGAAGGGTACATCAAAAGCGACAGGACAAAACATATTCCTCCAAAGTTTTTTGAATACACTCAAGAGCGCATAAAGAATCAACAGATTGAACTAAAATATGTTCAATCTAGCAACAATGCAGCAGATCTTTTCACAAAGGCACTTCCTACCAAGATCTTTAGAAAACATGTTCATGGTATTGGAATGAGACATCTACACAATACATAATGGTCATTCGATATCTAAATGAGGGGGAGTCAACTAGACACTGCACTCTTTTTCCCTTCGCTAAAGTTTTTTCCCATTGGGTTTTCTTTAGCAAGGTTTTTAATGAGGCAGTACTTCAAAGTTGAACTCTGATGTAGAATGATGTCATTCAAGGGGGAGTGTTACAAGTAATTGGTGAATGACATAATTATGTAATCACTTTGTCATCACCTTCCATTTACCAATTAAACAACTATATTTGAATAGTAAATTTGGTAGTATAAATAGAACATCAATGTAAGGAAGAAAATGCATCTCATATCAACTCTTTCACAAGTGATATAAACTCTCTCTACTCTCTCCAAGCTCTCAAGCTTTCTTTCTTTCTTCATCTATGTTCTAGTTTTTAGTTTGTTCATAATTGTCGTGGTAATGCTGAATTTATAACATATATATATATATATATATATATATATATATATATATATATATATATATATATATATCGGGTTTGACGTGTTAACATGAATAACACGATTTTGGTTTTTTGACCCTATTATACCCGACCCAATTTATCTTATTCGGGTTAGGATCGGGTCGGGTTAATCGGGTTGGGGTATTTTTGACACACCTACTCACGGTGCCTTTATCGATGTTGATGATGGTAAGTGCTTTCTGAAGGGTACTTCGTATGATGATAAAGATGTGGATGATGAAGGAGGAGATTACCTGATGAAGGACTTGCATGAAGCTTCAGATAGATCTTCGGATGCTGATGACTTCTGCTTGATGGCGAAGGATACTCGCCTAACCATTCCAAAACAGGTATCACAACTTCTCTCTTCTTTTAAAATTCTTGCTTCTCAATATTCTTCTGACATAACTGAAATAACACGTGATTGCTCTACTGTGAATAAAATGCTAATTGATGCTAATACTAGGGCAAATCTCAGTGAGGAGGAGATTCTATGATTAAGGGGGAGAGTACAGTCCTTGAAGCTGTCCCTAGAAAAAGTCAATCTTAGAATCTCAGTTTTAGAATAATGTAGGGAAAAATACTTAAATTCGGGAGATGTAATTCTAAAACAACATAATATTTTCTGTGAAACTGCAAAACATTTGTATTCTCATATTACAAGGATTTATCATTCCGCCGATGTTTGCAATGACCAACATAGGAAACTATTACATTTCATTGAGTTTGCTTGAAAAATGGTGATGATATCTCATATGAATGTGAATCAATAGTTGCTATGTCAGATGTACTGAATATTTCATTTATTCATGGAGTTGTATCTGTAGAAAAATTCTTGACTGTGAATGATCTGTTAAAAATGTTGCCAAACGAATTGCCAATTCTCAAGAAATAATTCCTCACATTGAAAACACACAAGAAAAAGTTGATGTAGTCGAACCTGACACTGATTCGGATATGGAGGAAATAGACTGCTCTTCCTTAACTGTTATACAGTCATCATCTATATCCGCATCACCCTCCAAAGGTATCTCACAATTGTCTTCGGATGATAAAGGAATAACAAAAATGGTTTCTAATTGTGAAATGATTGAATCATCAACAACAAATGAAAACAAGGATATTATGAAAACCAAAATTGAAGTTTCAGATGAATGTGTCTCATACGAAGATTATTTCAAAGTCAGTTCAAAGAAACTAGTACATGTGGCATGTGTGTACCGAAGGTTTATTATTTTAAAAATTAAATTTCCTACGACCAGGTGATTTGCTTCTTGTTGACAATGATCTGGTTAAGATGGTTGAGGAGGATAATTCCACAGTTACTGAGGAGGGATTCTTCTCATCCTCGAAGATTGTTGAAAACAATCTAAACGAACATCTGAAACTAAAAATCAATGTTAGAAAACAAGATTTGTATGGTCGTAACATATGCGATCGTCTATGCTATGAACAAGACAAAATTCCAAAACATTTGGATCATCATCTGAAAGACAAAAATCAAATTCAAACTGAGAGAAACTACAAACAAATTCAAATCATGAAAGATAGTGTTCAACCAAAAATGGATGTTTTCGAAATGCTTGAAACAAACGAATGTGTACCAATTGGTAAAACTATTGAAAAAGATTCTTCAAAATCTAAAACCACAGTTTCAAAACCATTGGTACAAAAACATGTTCTCTTGAAAAATCCGAAAAATGTGGCTACCACTTCGCACTCAATGCAAGCTGTTGTGATTTCAAAACCAAAACAAATATCTAAGCCAACAGCCGCAATTTTCAAGAACAAACAGTCGATTTCTCTTTCAAAATCAAAAGTTGATACGAAGGCTGCAACCTCCAAGACAAATCAAATTTCAAAACCAACCTTCGTACCAGAAAAACCAAACTTTCCCAATCCAAAGTATCAAAAACCTTCTAAGAAAACCTTCTCAAAAGGAAAAAATCTAGTTGACACATTTCATACTTGGCTGGATAAAAATTTAGACATGTTCAAGAATAAAAATCTCTCACTAAATGTTTTCAAATTGGCATACAAAGAGTACTTGTGTACTTCCACATTGTGTAGTTCTTTGTCAAGGAAATATACAAATGAAAAACCAAATTGGAAAAGCAATGATTTGAATGATGATCTCACTTTAAATTCAAAACCCAAGATCTCTTCGAAGTCTTCAAAATCTTCAAAATCATCAAAGTCTTCTAAAACCATGAAATCAAAGAAAACTTTAAAAACCGAAAATTCCAAAACTTCAAAACAAGTTTGGGTTCCGAAGACTTTGAACATTTCTATATTAACTTCTGCTAATTCCTCAATGCTAACCAAAAGTTCATCTGGTTCATTTTCTGGATCGTCTTGTTCCTCACATGAGAGTTTGGAAAACATGATAAATTTTATGGCAAATGAAATATCCAAAGATGCAATAGAAAAATGGATTGAAGAATCTTTTACTTCCCCCGAGGACCCACGATTGATTGGGTACCAACTTCTCATTTATTAATTGTAGATTATGTCTAATGAGCTGTATGACAAGGAATGATACATGGATAGTGGCTGCTCAAGACATATGACAGGGAAGAGGGAGTATTTAAGAGACTATAGAACACTGGATGATGCGGGGAATGTACGCTTCAGAAACAATGAAACATGTCCAATCAAAGGCTATGGCAAAGTTATGAATGGACAGTTCACAATAAACCGTGTTGTGTATGTTTTGAAGGATTGAAACACAATTTGGTGAGCATCTTTCAATTAGTTGTTGGAACTGGAAATGTTGTAATATTCAACACTCATGGGAGCACTATCACCAAGGAAGAAACTAAGGAAGTTTTCTTGAACTCGAAAAGGAAGGGATCAATGTTTCCCTTAGATCTAAGGCCAATAACTGGTAGACCTTCGTTCTGCCTATTATCCAAGGCTAATTTTGATATTAGTTGGTTATGGCACTGAAGGTTAGCTCACCTGAACTTCAAAGCAATCAACAAGTTAGTGGAAATGGATATGGTTCGGCGTATGCCAGCACTTAAATTCGAAAATGATACTCTCTGTTCTGCCTATGCACATGCAAAGAAACAAAGCAAAAGCATCTCACTGTGATTAATACAAACATCACCGAACCCCTTTCTCTGTTATACATGGATCTATGTGGTCCATCCGCAGTGGAATCACTTGGAAAGAAGAAGTATGTTCTTGTTATAGTCGATGACTTCTCGCTCTTCACTTGGGTTATTTTTCTTAGAAACAAATCTGCTGCAGCATAAGAAATAATTGATTTTATCAAAAATATGGAAGTGACGCTGCAAAGACTGTCTGAAGGATTCATAGTGATAATGGATCTGAGTTCAAAAATCAAACATTGGATGGATTTCTGAAATACAAGGGCATTACTCACAATTTCTCAGCACCATATACTCCACAACAGAATAATGTGGTTGAACGTCGTAATCGCTCCTTATGTGGAGCAGCAAGAACAATGTTGAACTTTGCAAATATACGAATGTATTTCTGGGCTGAAGCTCTCTCAACAACTTGCTTTACTCAAAATCGATCTTACATCCACAAAAGATTCAACATCACTCCTTATGAAGTACTCAACCGAAGAAAGCCAAACGTTAAATTTATTCATATCTTCGGATGCAGGTGCTTCATATTGAATTTGAAAGATCACTTGAGTAAGTTTAATGACAAAACCGACGAAGGTATATTTTTGGGATATTCTTCGAATTCTAAAGCCTATAGGGTCATGAACAAAAGAACCAGAAAAATTGAAGAAACTTTCAATCTCTCGTTCGATGACTACTACATCAAGAAATCTCAAACAGCCTTCCCAATGTCATCGATCTTTCCTGAATCAGCTTCAGAATCAATAACAGCTCTTTCCTTTGATGCTAACTTCCATTTTTTTTATCCACTTGTAAGAGGTATGGAAGCTGAAACTAATATAACTGACAATCAAGTGTCAGAAGTGTCCAAGCTTACGGATGGACCAGAAGCCTCTCCAACATGCAGCATTAATAAACACTCTTCGGTTGAGGGGAGTCTTCCAATGGGTCTGCGAATGATTATGGGTTTGAGTGGGAGCTTCAGAACTCAAATCTTAATGCCCCTTCATGTGAAATTTCTCGCATCATGTCCCTTTATCCTCCGGTCCAGGGGGAGCTAGAAGCTTCAACTCCAAACTCATCTACACAAGGAAGAAAGCATTCCCTAAACCCTACAATCCAGGGGAGCAACTTCTAAAATCTACTCCTATGTTTTCACAATTAAACACACCTGCAACGATTGTAAGAAACATAATAAATGATGATTTTCCATCCACATCGGGTTATCCTTCAGACACTGAGGATATCAATGCCGAAGGACCACCTGAGTTTGATCCAAACTTTCCACCTTTGGAAAAATGGACGAGAAATCATCCTCAATCACAAGTTATTGGTAATGTTCATGATAGGGTTATGACACGTGCACAACTTCATCAAAAACAACAATATTTAAACAAAAATTCGGAGTTGTGCATGTACAATGTTTTTATTTCCAAAATCGAACACAAGAACGTGAAAGATGCTTTTGATCACCCTAACTGGATCGAAGCAATGCAAATGGAGTTAGAAGAGTTTGAAATAAATAATGTCTAGAGAAACATTCCTAAACCTACAAATGCTTCGATTGTAGGTCTGAAATGGGTTTATCGCAATAAACTTGATACCGAAGAAAATGTTGTTCGCAACAAAGCTGGGTTGTTAAAGACTAATGTCAACAGGAAGGAATTGACTATCAAGAAACCTTTGCTCCTGTTGCCAGACTCGAATCAGTTTGGATCTTTTTGGCTTATGCCGTACACAAAAACTTTGATGTCAGTCGAATGGATGTCAAATGTGCATTTTTAAATGGTGATCTCGAGGAAATAGTCTTTGTAGAACAACCACCTATTTTTTTCATTAATAAGTGTAATCCTAATCATTGTTATGGACTTGGTATGAGACCTTGACAAAATTTTTGAAACAATAAAATTTCAAGCAAGGATCAGTGGATCCAACTCTTTTTCAAAAGAAAGTTGAATCACATCTAATGTTGGTTCAAATTTATGTTGACAACATCATCTTCGGATCCACTGACCCAAACTTAACCAAAGATTAAAAAATCTAATGAAGAGCAAATTTCGGATGAGCATGATGGGGAAAATTAACTTTTTCCTTGGATTGCAAGTCAAACACTCCAAAGAATAGGTTTTTATCGATAAGCAAAAATATACCCGAAGCCTTCTTGAACGCTTTGGTATGACTAACTATTCCAATGCGAAGGTTCCCATGGCTGCTGGTACCAGGATCAATCCTTCGTTAGACAAACTGAAGGTCAATCTTCAAAACAATAGAAGTATGATCGGATCATTGCTCTATCTCACAGCAAGTCGCTCGGACATAATGTTCACTGTATGTAATTGTGCACGATATCAATCCGATCCACACGAACCTCATCTGGAAGCTGTGAAGACACTTTTTTTATACCTTCATCATACTCATGCATACGGCCTATGGTATCCTACGAACTCAGGCTTCTACATTCAAGCTTACTCAGATTCAGACTTGGGAGGTTGCTCGATTGATCGCAAAAGTGCATCTGGAGGCTGTCAATTTCTGGATGGCAAAGTCATCATTTGGCAATCTAAGAAACAAACATGCGTATCCATTTTTACTGCCGAAGCTAAATATGTAGCTGTAGTAGCCTGTACTTCGCAAATCATATGGATTCAGAGTCATCTTAAAGACTATGCCATCAACATGCGAAAAATCTCATTATTCTGTGAATCATAAAGTACAATCCGAATTTGTCATAATCCTGTTCAACATTCCAAGACGAAGCATATAGCACTTCGCTATCACGTCATCAAAAGTCATGTTGAGGAGGGGAATATAGAAGTCCACTTTGTGAATACCACAAAACAACTGTCAGACATCTTTACAAAAGCACTGAACGAAGTGTCTTCGCTATCACTTCATCAAAAGTCATGTCAAGGAGGGGAATATAGAAGTCCACTTTGCGAATACCACAGAACAACTGGCAGACATCTTTACAAAAGCACTGGACGAAGTGTCATTCACCAGAATAGTTCGAGGGCTAGGAATGATTGGTGGATCCACTCTTACATGAAAATAAGATTTGCATCTTCTTACCTTATCTTTTCCTTGTCAAAATAAAGATTATATCTTGTTCGAAGCCATCCGAACATTAGGAACCCTTCGGAACAACAATTTTTCTCAATAAATTATCATAAATGTCAAAAACTCTTTTCACACATCTACTGTTTTCACATCATACGAAGATAAACTCACAATCAAAAACATTGGGTTATTGTAAATCTTTGAGTGTTGAAAATCAACGGTCATTATTTAAGAAAAAATCATCATACATCAATTGTCAAAGGATGCGAATGACAACACTTGACCATCCTTGTTGAAAAATCTTGATAAAGGACAAAACTTTTATTTTAGGTTCTGACAATCATACCTTATTGCACTAAAAGGTATTTGGGAATCGAATTGCATCATTGGTAATAGAACATACTTCGGAGTGAGGTTAAGGCTATTTTAGGAAATGAAGATATGTGTGATTTCAATATCCTTAACATTATGTCTATTACCAAGCTATTTGTTACGCTCAACTCGCTTCATATTTCCATTATTCAAGAAGCTTAACACTTCTCATGATATGCATATGTTTCGAAGCTTTCTTCAAAAATGAAACTTGCAATGACTAATAACAAAATTCAAAATTGTTTTTACAAACGTGTTCAAGTGAATTATACAAAATTTTGATAACACCAACAATGTTATATGGTGAAGTCTCAAATGAATACTCTTGGGATATGAAATCATGTTGAGTATATTTGTGTTGAAGTGCATGCCTATCTGAAGACCTATACTTGACCTTCTGAAGTCTTAAACCTTTTTGTAAGAAGACCCCGAAGTCTGAATACTCTGAAGGGTGTATCATGGAGGATCCGAAGACTTAACAGCTGTAATAACTTTTGGTGCACGCGTGATAGCAGACTATGTGTTGCATGAATATACAATCCTATTGGCTAGTACACTGATAGGATATTCCCTGTTTATGTTTGTACTATCGTATCTCTGATTTTGTATATATATATCAGAGATACCTTACCGTGTCGAGTGTGACTTTGATCCACCATGAATTGTAAAACCCTAAATCATATCCATTTCTCGTTGTGTTCTTGATTGTTCTTAATACTTGTGTATGTTTTCATTTCTTGCTTAGAATCAATTCTTCATTACACTTACTATTGTTTACTACTTGATCGATTTCAACACCTAACACGTGGTATCAGAGCAGGACAGCTTGAAAACCTGTTTTTAGAGTCTCATTTCATTGTTACAGTTCTAGATCTGAATTGTTTCTCAGATCTAGCTTTCTGAAACTGTTAACTATCTCTATTACTTGTTTTTCTGAAAAGATCCTGTTGAAATTTGTTCAAAATGACTAATTCTACTGCTACTTATGCTAACATACTCAATTATGTCAATCTGATTGGCTTCTCTACCAAAGCTCCAGTTCTTCTTCCAACCTACTATGATTTATGGGCTGATCGAATAAGGGATTACCTTGAAGGTCTTGATGAAGAAAAGGACATCTGGAGATCTGTCAAAGATGCTCCTCATACAGACATTGAAGGAAGATTTGTAGTAGTTGATGGAGAAGATGCTGAAGTTCTGACAGCTGCTGATCTGAAGAAAGTTAGAAACGATGAAAGAGCCACGAGAGAACTCCGAAGTGGACTAGGTCCAGATGTTCGACATCACATATCTGGTGTAAAACCTGCCAAAGAGATTTGGGATTGTTTAGCTATTCATTTTGTTGGTGACAACACTCTTCAATCGAGTGTTGTTCAAGAAGTATTAGCTGATTTTAGTAACTTTAAACAACAAGAGAATGAGTCCTTGGAACAGGCTTATGAGAGATACAGCAAAATGGTGTACGAATTGGAAAAGTATGGTGAAACTCGAAGTCAACAAGTGATCAACATCAAGTTTTGCTACAGCTTGAGACCAGAATGGAGACCAATCATGTTGATGATCAAGTCATATAAAAATACTACCACCTACTCTTTGGCTGCTTTATACAATCTCATCAAATCACATGAACCTGATATTTGTGGTAGAAGAAGCGAGAAGGCTAATACTAGTTCCTTAGCTCTAATGTCCAATGTTGATGAAGAAGAAGATAAGGATGAGCCTGATGGCTACATGGAAGGAGATAATGGAGAAACGATTGCTTTGTATGCTGCAAACAATCGGAGATTCAGAAAACACTTTGTGAACAATTCTAACTCAGCAAAACCCTTCCTGAAAACATTCAACAAAAACTCCTTCACTCCGAAACCAAAAGCTGAAATCTATATGCCTAAGGAGGAAACTGCAAAGTCCTCCACTCCGAAGCCTGATGAAACAAAGTCTTCGGAGATCCCAAAAGATAGATCTGATGAAACGAAAGTTGCTGGTGACTCTGGCTTTTACTGTAACTATTGCCATGGTAAAAATCATTTCGCAAAGGATTGCATGCTTCGTAAACGAAATGAAAAACAAACTCGAGTGAAAGATGAGGCTTACTATGCAAGAAAGATGGAAGAAGTGAGAGAGAAAACCAAAGATCTAGCCCTTATGGCTTCGGAAGACAGAATGGGAACTTACCAAATTTGGTCGTCTGACTCCGAAGACGAGGAAGTAAGGAAGCCAACTAATAGTGTATTCATTGCTTATGATGATGGTAAGAGCTTCCCGAAGCATTCCTTAGAGGAGAGTGAAGCTGAAGGAGACTTGAATGATGAAGGAATTCAAGATCTTAATAATGTGGCTTCAGAAGTAAAGAAAGTGCTTGATGCAGAAGTTCCGAAGGCTTGGACTGATGACACTTCGGATGATGAGGAGGATGTTTGTATGCTCATATTACTCGTATTTATCACTCCGCTGATGTTTGGAATGTTCAACATAGGCAACTACTGCCTTTTATTGAGTTTAAGCTGAAAGACGTTGATAGTATTTCATATGAATGTGAATCAATTGTGTCTGGGTCTGAATTCACTAATCCTTCGTATAAGCATGGCTTGATATATGTTGAAAAACACTTAATTGCTGAAAACATGTTGAAATTCCCTCCGAAGACACCTCACAATTGTCTTCGGTTGACAAGGGCAAAACCAAAATGGATTGTGAAAATGAAACATCGGAAAACAAGGAAATTATTAAAAACAAAACTCAAGTTTCTGATGAATGTCTGTCATATGAAGAATATCTCAAAGACAGTTCAAAAAGATTAGTCCATGTTACTTGTGTCTATCCCAATATTTCGTACTTTAAAAACTCCATTTTTGTGAATCCTGGTGGCATGCTATTAATTGATAATGATTTGAAAAAGATTGTTGAGGAGGATAATTCCACAGTTACTAAGGAAGTATTCGTCTCATCTTAAAAAATGATTGAAAATCAGATGAATGAGAATATGGAAGTAAAAATCAATGTGAGAAAACAAGATTTGTATGGTCACAACATTTACAATCGTCTATGTTATGAACAGGACAAAATCCCAAAGAATTTGACACATATTCTCAATATCAAAAATGATAATCACATTTACACTAATAGAAATTACAAACAAATTCAAGTTATGGACAAACTCATAACTCTGGAGATGGATGTTTTTCATTTAATGGAATCCTATGAAAGTGTACCTCTTTCACAATCTTTTGAAAATGCTGCTACAAAACAAAAGAATGATGTTTCCAAACCCAAAGTTCAAACACCTCAAATCTTGAAAAGACCACCAGTTCAAAGCTTTGCATCAATCTCCAAAACAAAACCAACTGTTGTAATTTCAAAACCAATTCAAAAACCAACTGTTGATAAGTTTAAATCAAAACAAAATCAGAATCTTGTTAAAAGAAAATTACCCTTCATAGTTTCAAAACAAACCAATACGAAGGCTTCAACTTCTAAAACAAAAACAATGGATACGAAGGATACAAATATTAAAAACCAACTCTCAAAACCACCATTCGTACCATCGAAACCAAACTTTCCAAATCCCAAAATTCAAAAACCAACAAAGAAGACATTTTCAAAAGGCACAAATCTGATAGATACATTTCATCAATGGCTAGACAAAAATTTGGATCTGTTTAAAGATAAAAATCTTTCATTAAATGATTTCAAACTTGCATACAAAGAGTACCTATGTACTTCTACACTATGCAGTTCAATTTCAAGGAAATCAACAATCGAAAACTCAAAACAAAACTGGAAGAGGGATGACCTGAAAGAAAACTTAATTCCAAAATCAAAATCTTCAAGGTCATCAAATTGTTCAAAAATTTCAAAATCCAAGAAAACCTCAAATTCTTCTATGACTTCAAATTCCTTTAAGTCAAAATCATGCAAGCAAATATGGGTTCCGAAGACTTCCAACACATCAAACTCTTCGGACTCATATTTTCTAACAAAAGACTCTTCGGAATCATTTTCTGACTCTTCATGTTCATCACATAAGACTTCTGAAATTATGATCAATCTAAATGCAAATGAAATATCTAAAGAGGCTGTCAAGAAATGGATTCAAGAATCCTTTGCTTACCCTGAGGACCCAAGATTGGTTGGGTAGCAACTCCTTCTTGATTGATTGCAAGTTATGTCAAATGAGCGGTACGATGCAAAATGGTACATGGATAGCGGCTGCTCAAGACATATGACAGGAAAAAGGGAGTATCTTGGGGATTATAGAACATTGTATGATGCAGAGAAATGTTCGCTTCGGTAACAACGAAACGTGTCCAATTCGGGGTTATGGCAAAATCACTAATGTGCAATTTACAATAAACAGAGTGGCATTTGTAGAAGGTTTAAAGCATAATCTTGTGAATATCTCTCAATTGGTGGTTGGAACTGGAAATGCAGTCACATTCAACAACCAAGGGAGTGTCATCTCAAAAGAAGCAACAAACGAAGTCTTGTTGAAATCAGAAAGAAAGGGATCGATGTTTCCCTTGAATCTAAAGCCAGTGACTGGTGGGCAATCATTGTGTCTTCTATCCAAAGCCAACTCATATGTCAGCTGGTTATGGTACCGAAGACTTGCTCATCTAAACTTTAAAGACTAAACAAGTTAGTGGCTATGGATTTGGTTCGTGGAATACCTGCTCTAAAATTTGATAACAAGTCACTTTGGCAAACAAAACAAAGGCATCCAACTGTGATCAACCCAAAAATCACCGAACCTCTTTCTCTTCTCTACATGGATATTCGTGGACCATCCGCAGTGGAGTCAATTGAGAAGAAAAAGTATATTCTTGTGATTGTTGATGAATATTCAATGTTTACTTAGGTCTTATTCTTAAGAAACAAGTCTGATGCAGCTGAAGAAATCATTAATTTCATAAAGAAAATGGAAGTAATTCTCAACAAGAAGGTTTGAAATGTACACAGTGATAACGGTTCAGAGTTCAAAAATCAAACACTTGATGGATTTTTGAAGACAAAGGGGATTAGTCATAACTTCTCAGCACCATATACTCCTCAACAAAATGGTGTTGTAGAAAGACAAAATCGTTCTTTGTGTGAAGTAGCTAGAACAATGCTTAACTTTGCAAATTTACCCATGTACTTCTGGGCCGAAGCCATTTCTACTGCTTGCTTCACTCAAAACAGATCATACATCCACAAGAGGTTTCATATTACACCATACGAAGTACTCAATCGAAGAAAACCCAATGTCAAGTTTCCTCATATCTTCGGTTGCAGGTGTTTTATTTTGAACCTAAAAGATCATTTGACAAACTTCAATGACAAATCAAAAGAAGGGATTTTTCTTGGTTATTCACAAGACTCAAAGGCATATAGGGTTATGAACAAGAGGACACGCAAAATTGAAGAAACCTTCAACCTCTCGTTTGATGACTATTATATCAATAAATCTTTGCATCCTTTCCCAATGTCATCTATCTTTCCGAAGCCAGCAGTTGATGCACTACCAATTACATCCTTTGATACTGACTTCAGTCTTCTATTTGATCCAACTATGAAGGCTGTGGACTTTGAAGCTAGAGCACCAGACAATCAAGTGTCCGAACTGTCCAAGCTCAGAGATGTCCCCGAAGACTCATCAACAAGTAGTATTCAAAGACCATCTTCGGTTGAGGGGGAGCCTTTAGATGGATCTTATAGAGAATCTGGTTTCGAGGGGGAGCAAAGCAACACAAGTCTCAACAATCCCTGACATGAAATTTCTCATATCATGTCCATGTTTCCTTCTATCCAGGGGAGCCATAAATCTCTACTCCAAATGACTCAACACCAACCTCTTCGGATAATGGCAGAACAACCTCTACACCAACTGCTGTTGAGGGGGAGCATACTCTTAACTCTTCTTCACTACTGCACACACCTCAAACAAATGTCACCAACTCAAACAATCACTTAATAACTGATGATTTTCCATCCACTTTGGGGTATCCTTCAGATATTGTGGAAATTGATTCTGAAGGACCACCTGAATTTGATCCAAATTTTCCACCGTTTGATAAGTGGACGAAAAATCATCCCCCATCACTTATCATCGGCAATGTTCATCATAAAGTCTTGACTCGTGCACAAATACACCAAAACAACTTGATTTAAACAAAACTTCGAAGTTGTGCTTGTTTAATGTCTTTATCTCAAAGGTTGAACCTAAGAACGTTAAGGATGCATTTGATCAACCTGACTGGATTGAAGCTATGCAATTGGAATTAGAAGAGTTTGAAAGAAACAAAGTTTGGAGGCTAATTCCAAAACCTGCTAATGCTTCAATCGTTTGTCTCAAATGGGTATATAGAAATAAACTTGACACCAAAGGCAATGTGGTTTGGAACAAAGCAAGGCTGGTTGTCAAGGGTTATTGTCAACAGGAGGGGATTGACTACGAAGAGACATTTGATCTTGTTGCCAGACTCGAGTCAGTTCAGATATTTTTAGCTTATGCTGCACACAAAAATTTTGATATTGATCAAATGGATGTCAAATGTGCATTTCTGAATGATGATCTTGAGGAAAATGTTTTTGTTGAACAACCACCTGGCTTCGTAGACAAAGAAAATCCTAACCATTGCTATGTGTTAGATAAAGCTGTCTATGGTTTACAACAAGCTCCTAGGGCTTGGTATGAGACATTGACAAAGTTTTTAAAAGAGTCACACTTCAAACAAGGTTCAGTGGATCCAACACTTTTTAGAAAGAAAGTTGGCTCTCATTTGATGTTAGTCTGAATTTATGTGCATGACATTATCTTCGGATCCACTGATCCAAACCTCACAAAAGATTTTGAAAAATTAATGAAAAGCCAATTTCAGATGAGTATGATGGGAAAGATTAACTTCTTTCTTGGATTACAACTCAAACAATCTAAGGAGGGGATTTTTATCAATCAACAAAAGTATACGAAGAGTTTACTTCAACGCTTCGGAATGACTAATTGTTCCAGAGCAAAAGTTCCTTTACCTGCAGGTACCAGGTTGAATCCATCATTGGACAAACCAAAGACTGATATCCAAACCTACAGAAGTATGATAGGATCATTGCTTTATCTCACAGCCAGTAGACCAGATATCATGTTCGCAGTTTGCAATTGTGCAAGATATCAAGCTGATCCTCGTGAACCTCGTCTGGCTACGGTTAAAACAATCTTTCGTTATCTACAAAACACTCCTGCATATGGTCTATGGTATCTAGCAAACTCAGGATTCTATATACAAGCTTACTCATATTTAGATTTGGGTGGATGCTCCATTGATCGAAAAAGCACTTCGGGGGGTTGCCAATTTCTTGATGGAAAACTTATGTTGCCAATTTCCACAGCCGAAGCAGAATATGTAGCAGCTGCAGCTTGCACTTCGCATATCATCTGGATTCAAAGCCAATTAAAAGACTATGCCATCAACATGAGAAAAATACCCTTGTTTTGTGACTCTCAAAGTGCTATTCGAATATGTCACAATCCTATTCAACATTCCAAGACGAAGCATATAGCTCTTCGCTATCACTTCATCAAAACTCATGTTGAGGAGGGAAATATAGAAGTGCACTTTGTTCACACAATAGAAAAATTGGCAAACATCTTCACAAAAGCTTTGAACGAAGAATCATTCACACGAATTGTTCGAGGACTTGGAATGATTGATGGATCCACTCTCACATAAATCTCACATTTGCTCTTTCTAACCTTAATCTTTTCAATTACAAAATAAAAAGTTGTGTTGTACCGCAGTACTCCGAAGCACTTTAATGCTTCGGAGCCCATCGGAATTGACCTCAGATATTCCGCAGCTCTCCGAAGTACTCAGACGCTTCGGAGCCTATCGGAACAGACATTTCAGTCAATAAAATTTCATAAATGTCAAATTTCATTGATTCACCTTTTGCCTCTGAATCACAAGGATAAGAATTCTCACTCAAAGTGTTTGCTTCAAACGGGAACACCAAAAACAAGAAAAGAATAAATTGCAAAACCTTTAACGTTTCAATTCTCAAATTTCTTGCATAAATGACTAAGTTTGACCTTCTTTCATGAATTAATTGATTAAATGACTAAGTTTGACCTTCTGGGAATCGACTTGATACATTGTTAAGAAAACAGACTTCGAAGTGTGGTTAAGGCTGTTTTAAAATACAAAGTATTGTGTGATTTATATATCCTTAACACTGTGTTTATCTCTAAGCTCCCTGTTGAATTTGACTTGCTTCATTTCAAAATTAATCAAGTAGCTCAAAAACTACTCTGGATAATTCACATGTTCTGAAGTTTTCTTCATGGGTGATACCGGCATAGACTGATAAGAAAATTTGAAATTTTCTTCACTCTTGTTTCAAATTGAACTACATGAGGATTTTCAAACACAAAGTATTGAACAAAAAATACAAAAGCACCATAAAAAGTCATCACATTGTGAAATTTTTGACTATTCGGATATGAAACTCAAATAAGAAAGAAATGTTTCAACAATGAAAAATTGAAAAATTTAAGAGCACAAAAGAAAACAGAAAATCAAAATGTCAAAAGAATCATAGAAAACAAACAAGCAAAAAGATAAATATAGAGTGCAAAAATAAAAGATAAATCAGCACTCAAAGGCTTATTCTTCTGTCTTGAATGACAATACAAGGAACTCCTATAACATAGTTGAGTACCATGTAGAGAATATGAACATCTCAAGTAATCTATCATTAATGGTAATGTTGAGGTGGTGTACAAAGCTCAAAGGCTTGTCATCAGAGAAAAGTATCCAAACACCTCAACTGATGAAATGGGATAAATTTTTGAAAATGTTCTTCGAAGTCAATCCAAATCTTCAAAATATCCTCTGATGCTTAATTCAAAAGTGAAATTTTTATGAATTTCAATGTAGTGAATCTCAACATCATTTTGTATGAAAAATTTGAAGCATAAAAGAAAAATCATAACTTCTTGCAAAATGCAAAATTAAGTTCAACTTAGGGTGGTTAGACTTATGCATTTCATGACTGATATTCAATCAAACAGGCTTCGGAATGAAAAAAGAACTTCCAACATGATTTGAATGATTCTGAACGCTAACATGTTAACTCTTCATTTCATAATGTTCAAGAAAGTCTAGGTCAAATGTCTGAATGCATCAACAAAAGTAAAACAATATTTGCAATAAGAACCAAGAACTTTGGTGTATTGATAACATCTTTCACAAAAACTCTTTATCCGAAGTGTTATCCATACCCTTCGGAATGTTTCATATCACTTGACCAATTCTCAAACTCCGAAGGATACCAATAATTGTTACACGTGTCCTTGTGATCCGAAGTCATTTAAATGTTTAAATGATTTCCTCATTTATGATAACCACATAGACAAACATTCGTTCAAATTAAATGAATGTTAATGCACAACTATCATTTAGAGAATCTTGGAAAATCATAAATAACTGATCGCGTACAATATGGCGGTTCAATTTTTGAATAATCATTACTGACAAACGGACGTTTCCGCTTTTGAAGAGAAAGTGGAGCGTGTAGATGTTGAGGTGTCTTATTGTTAGTAGACCTTTTCAAACGTGCATTTAATGGCCTTGGGACCACGAATTGTATATAAACCTCACACCTCATCCATTTCAATCTTTACGCTTTCAGACGATTCAAATCTCCTTTCTGCAAAGACTCTCTCATAGAACCCTAATCTCTCTTCATCTTCTTCACTCAATCATCAATGGCGTCCACTGCACATGAAAAATCGTCTCAGACCACAAAAGCGATGTCGATTCCAGTCCTTAAAAGTCAATCAGCGAACTTGTTTCTTCGCACTGATCTCAAGCTTTATCCTTAACCTATATTTGCCTTGGTCGAATGCCTCAAGCAATCGATTCTTGGTCACGCCTTGATATACACACCCTCAATTCCAGCAACTCTTGTTCACAGGGCCCATTACACTTCAAATGCCCTGTTCGATTATGAAAATAACGTCAAGTCAGTCCACTATGAAGCCATTGATGCCAAGGGCAAAATCAGGAGGGTACAACTGAGCAAAACCAAATTTTCTGTTGCCCTACAACTTCCAATCTATGATCCAAAAGAAATCGTTGCCCAACCGCTGAACAACTGGTAGATATGCTCAACGCTATGGGTTACGAGCCTCAACTCAGTAGCATCAGCTTGTTCAAAAAGAGGCATCTGTTAGACCTTTGAAGATTCTTCTTTGGAATCATCTTGAGATGTCTCTCAGGAAGAGCTTCAGGTCAAGACTCTACGAGTCAGACGTTCTTGACCATGCTCTACGGAATCTACTATGATGTTAAAGTAGATTACGTCTCCATCTTGTGGGCTGATTTCTGCTCACACATTAATCATTCATTGAAAGGAACCGAGATTTCAAATGCCAGATTTTGGGCGATGGTTGTTCATGACCACTATCAGAAAGCAGGTTATGTGTCTGACCCTGTTCTACCTGAGATGAGGTACACTTACAATTACAGTCCCAACTTTAGATGAAAATTTCTCTGGTTTCTATGCCCAAATTCCCCCTGAGATGCTACGAAAGGTGTCATTAGATTGTGATGAGGTTAACATGTATCTTCTACTCTCCCAATGCCTTACCCAGTTCGTGAAATCACTCAAGCTACCCCATCCAAACCCCTTGTTAAACCCAAATCCAAAAAGAAGGCATCTAGAGGACCTAGTGGTCCGAAGGCTTTGAGGAAGAGAAAAGCCACTGAACAAAAAACTCCGAAGAGAAAACAACCGAAGCGTACGAGGAAACTGCTAGTGGTGGATAAGTCTTTGGAGTCAAACAGGACTCCAACTTCAAATGTTTAAGAAGAGGAAGAGGAAGAAGAATACCAGTCCTCACCAATCAAAGAAACAAGACCACCCACTCCACCACATATTACAACACCCCCTCCTCCACCTCCAACCACTGCACCATTCACACCACAACATCACAAACCACAACAATCCATACATCATCAACCGATGTACCACCAACTACAGCTCCACAAACATCTACCATCCATACTACATCTTCGGATGCACCTCCCAAATCCTCCTCCACTGAAACACCTCCTGTTTCTACCCCTCAAACATCCGAACCCATTACATCCAACATGGAAAACCCCACTTTCTCAGCCCCTCTAACATCCGAACCCATTATTACATCTTCAGAACCACTGTTGAATGTTTCCTCCTCTGGTTTTGATTTCTCATTACCAGATTTTGATCAACACCAATCACCTCCACAACAGAATCCCACCTCAGCAGCCTTCTTTGAAGCATTTTATTTAGCTCCTTTAGTTGCTGAAGGAGGTTCGGATGAAGAACTACAAGATGGGGATCTTATGCTCATGAAACAGTATAAGATGCTCAACTCCAAAATTGATACTCTTATCCAAGCTCAGACAGGATTTGATCCCACAAAACCCACTGTGGGAGATCTTTCAGAATAGATTGAAGACTTGCAAGTCAGCGTAACTCAGAATTTGAGCAAACTGGTGAAGCAACTTGAGAAAAGACTCATGGATTACAAGCCAAAATCCAATCAACCCTAGAACAGAAAACTCAGTCTGCTGTTGCTGAGGTTCATAACAAAAACAAGCTACTTCAGGAAGAAACCGAATAGAAGATGAAAGAATTTGTTGAAAAAGTGGAGTCCTCGAACTCTAAAGTCCTAAAACCTCTACAAGTCCTTCGGACTGAAACCCAATCTATCCAGCAAAGTACCAAGTTTGAAAAACAACTTGATGAGGCAAAAGCTAAAATTTAGGAGCTTACTGCCGCCCAAACGGCTTCGAAGATCACAAAGTTTGCTGATGAACTCCAAAAGAGGAATGTAGTTCTTACCCAAGACATGGTCACACAGCTGAGAACTATATTACAGCCTCTCATCAACTTTGCGGATCGACTGGCCAGACCACAAGCGAGACCAACTCCTGCTCAGCATGTGGTTCATGCTTCACAAAGGGGAGATGTCTTGGTCTCTGCCTCCGAAGCCACATCAATTGTAACTTCAACAACCTATGTTACTACAAGTTTGGGAACACCTCCATTTTTGGGCTCTTCGGGTCCTACTTACTCTACAATCACCACAACCACATTGGGATCATCTGAAGTTGGGGGATCAACAGAAAAGATAGTTGAAATTTTGACCGCCCCACATATGGAGAAGATTTACAAGGCTAGACGTGAAGATCATGCCTTAATGCTGAAAATAAACGCCTTTACACTTGATGATGGCAAATGGACAGCAGAAGCAATCACAACTTTTGGATTTCAAGACCTTGCTGTGTTCAATAGACTGCCTCTTCGGAGTTTTGACACAAGCAATTTTGATAATCAACAACTTGATATACCCTTTAATCCGAAGACCTTCTCATTTCTCTAGTTCGTTCAATCAATCTCAAACGAACAAAGGTCAACATACTAGAGAAACAAAATCAACTTCCATGCTATGTTCATTCAAAATCAGAACGTAGTATGGAGTTTGAAAAAGATCAAGAAAATCAACACAATCAAGGAAGCAGAAACATTTGAGAACTTCACGAACTACGAATTTTTCATTCTTCGTGGTTCTGATGAAGAAGACTCCAGGTTCACAGTCGCAGACTTCCCGATAATGAACCCAAACGACTTCATTGAACTTTTGGAAATCATGAAGGACTTTCCTGGTCATGATGCGGAGTCAATATTCATTTTCAATGCTACCCAGAATCACATCAAGGGTTTTCTGAACAACTACTTGCTGAGATTTCCAAATAACGACTTGGAGTTGTGCTCCTATTACAAACAGCCACTGGGCACTCCTCCAATCACTGTTTGGAACATTAGCAAGTTTAAGAATGGGGAGATTATAGATGAACCATATGGCGTGGTCTTCAAATGACTTAGAAACGAAACTGAAGTCATCATCAAGTTCTTTGAAATTGACTACATTGGCCTCAATCCCTCGTCCTTCATCACCAGCATGATTTCACATGTGAACGCCTGCCATGTCAACTCATATGAGAAGAAGAGGTTCATGGATCACATGTCCTGGTGGCTGACTGTTAGAAAGACCCTGAAGAGGGCCTTCAAGAGAAACTTCAGAAATTAGGCTTCGGATGCACTTCACACAAAGGGGGAGATTGTTGAGTATATTTGTGCTGAAGTGCATGCCTATCCGAAGACCTATACTTGACCTTCCGAAGTCTTAAACCTTTTTGTAAGAAGACCCCGAAGTCTGAAGACTCTGAAGGGTGTATCCTGGAGGATCCGAAGACTTAACATCTGTAATAACTTTTGGTGCACGCGTGATAGCAGACTACGTGTTGCATGAATCTACAATCCTATGGCTAGTACACTGATAGGATATTCTGTGTTTATGTTTGTACTATCGTACCTCTGATTTTGTATATATATCAGAGATACCTTACCATGTCGAGTGTGACTTTGATCCACCATCAATTGTAAAACCCTAAACCGTAATATCAAAGTATTCGGCACCCATTATCCATTTCTCGTTGTGTTATTGATTGTTCTTAATACTTGTGTATGTTTTCATTGCTTGCTTAGAATCAATTCGTCATTACACTTACTACTGTTTACTACTTGATCGATTTCAACACCTAACAAATCCAGAATACAGAAAAACAATTCCAACATGAAAATCGAAAAATCAAAAGGAACAAAAGAAACCATGAAGGAGTGCAAAGAAAAAGAATCAATCAATATCAGCACTCAAAGGGGTACTACTCTTTCTAAAATGAAAATATAAGGAGCTCCTATAACATAGTCGGGTACCTTCTTGAGAGTATGAACATCTCAAGTATTCTGTCTTAAATGACATAGTTGAAGTGGTGTATAAATCCCAAAGGCTTGTCATTATCCAAACACTTCGACTGATGAAATGGGATAAATTTTTGAAAAGATTTCCAAAGTTCAATCCAAAAATTTCAAAAAGCCTTCTGATGCTCAAATCAAAAGTAAAAACATTTTCGATTTTAACGTAGTGATTTCTAACCTCTTTTTAAAGGAAATTTTGAATCACTCAAATGAAAAATCAAACAACATTGCAAAATGCGAAATTGGGTTTAACTTAGGTCGTTGGACTTGGACAATGGCGCCTACTGCTGAGGGTTCTTCACAGAGTCCAGAAGAAGGTTTGTTGATTCCGATTCTCAAATCCCAATCATCCAACTTTCTTCTACGATCAGATACTAAACTGTACCCAAAACCCATCGATGCATTGGTTGAATGTTTGAAACATTTCGTTCTTGGATATGCCCTAACTGTGAGCCTAGCTGTTCAGGCTACGCTAGTTTACAAAGCTCATTTCACTGTCATCGTTGTCAACAATGCTGAGAACATCGTTGAATCAGTCACTTATGAAGTGCTCAACCAAAACAAAACCACCAAACGCATCAAACTCACCAAATCTCGCTTTGCTAAAGCCCTTCATATTCCAATCCCTGATCAACCAATTGTTCCTTCACCTGATCAAATCGTTGAAATATTTAACTCGATGGGGTACTCACCGAACTTTAGAGCATCGGTGCATTCAAGAAACGCAAACTTCCTACTCTATGGAAATTATTTTTCGGTGTTTTCCTTGGATGCCTCTCTGGCAGGACATCTGATCTGAACTCAGCTAGCCAGACCTTCATGGGACTTCTCTATGGGATCTTCTATGATGCAAAGGTGGATTTCGCATCTATCCTCTGGACTGAGTTCTGCTCACATGTCAATCACGCTAAAAAGGGAACTGAAATCTCAAATGTCAGGTTATGGGGCATCATTGTCCATGAAGCATATCAAAGGTCAAGTTTTCCTTATGATCCTACTCTTTCCGTAATGAGCTATGGAAACATCACTGTGCCACACGTTGAAGAGAACCCATCAAGCTTCTGTGCCCAAATCCCACTTACAATGCTCTCTAAAGTCCAAGTTCTAAACACAGTTGTCGATATGTACCGATCAACACTCATAATGCCTTATCTTGTTCATACTTCGGCTGCTGAAGGCCAAGTCGAAGGTGCTACACGCCCTAGAGGCAAAAAGAAGACAACTGGTGGACTAAGTGGCCCAAATCCAACCAAAAAGATAAAAGCCACAAAACAAAACCCACCAAAAAGAACCCAGCCAAAAAGAACCAAACAACAAGTAGTAATTGAAGAATCTTCAGATTCAGACCGTACTATCTCTGAGGATACCACACTTGAAGACATCATTCAAGATTCGCCTATCCATGAAATAATATTTCCTTCACCACCACCCAGAAATGCTCCATTAACCTCTACATTCGAACCCATAACTTCTGAACCACCAACTTTAGAAACCATACCTTCTTAACCCATGAATTCTGAACCCATCCAGTCTGAACCTATAACCACTTCTGCTCCACTCACTACAACAATGCAAACCTCATCTTCGAAAGTTCCTCCCCTGTCAACCACATCAGAAACACCAATCACTTCAGCAGAAATTCCCATTTCTTCAGAACCCACCATAACCTCTTCTGACCCTCTATTCAACATTCCATTTTCTGGTATGGACTTGTCTCTACCAGACTATGAAATATAAGAAGGCTTTGGGATAACTGCTTCATCATCTCGACAACTTCCACCAACTTCGGATAAACTCTATGATTCCTATCAAATGGATCCAATCATTTTTGAGAATTCAGATTATGAGGAGTTAAATGATGACGACTTCGTATTGACAAAGCAGTAAAAAAATCTCAATACGAAGTTGAACATCCTTCTGAAAACACAAACGGGTCACGATCCTGAAAAGCCAGCCGAAGAGGATATCATGGCTGCTATTGATGATAAAAAATACTATATTTCTGAAAAAGTCAAAAACATGATTGTTCTATCCGAACAGAAGATTCTGAATCAACAGACTGGCATCAGAACAATTATTGAAGAAAAGTTGAACACTACAGTCAAGGAGGTTGAAACAACACATAGGCTGCTTCAGGAGGAAACAGACAAGAAAATTGTTGATCTGGTAGGAAGGGTTGAGTCTTCGAATGCTAATTTGGCAAAGTCGATTGATGCGCTTCGGACTGAGACTCAATCCCTCAATCAACAAATCAAATACCACTTTGAGAAGGAGTTGCAAGTTGCAAACACCAAGATTGCTGAGCTGAGAGATGCTCAATCAGCCTCTTAGGATGACACATTTGCAGAAGAAATAAGAAAGACACACTCATCAATGACCACCAACATAGTGAATGTTCTTAAGAATGCTCTTCAGCCTCTCCTTCTCGTTGCTCATCGCATAAATCGACCTCAATCGACCCAAACGGGAACCAGAGCATCTACTCAGCCTGTCACTGTGGTTCATCCTTTACAAAGGGAAGAAGCCACTGGTTCTGGTTCAGGTTCCCATGCCTCTACTTTTCCGATGACAACAACAGCAACTACAACAACACCAATAGCAAAAACAACAATAGCAACAATGACAATTGCAACATCTGGCATTCCCACTGCCAAATATAAATGAGGTATTGTTAGCAACCCAGCTTCTTCTGGTCCTACCTTTTCCACAATCATATCTACGAAGGAATCTGGGGCTGGATCTTCGGGAGTTGGAGCTTCGGGCTCTAGACCTGAAAAGGGAAAAAGGCCAGTGATTGAACAAAGCAAAGAGGAGACTCAAAAACAAATAGAAGAAGAGTTCAACCGAATGCTGTAGATCAATGGCTAGAGACAAAGAAGCGGACATGGGTCCAATAGATAAAACTTGGAATGCTGAGCAAATAATTTCTCATGGGTTTGGCAATTACGAAGTCTTTAATCGCCTTCCCATGGAGGATTATACCACTGACAACTCCTTGGATAATCAACTTGACATCCCTTACATTCCGAAGACCTTTTCATTCTTTCAATTCGTCAAGGCTGTAAGGGAAGACCAAATGGATTCCTTCAGATCAAGGAAAATTTGTTTCCATGCAACATATATACAATAACCGAAGGTGGTGTGGACTAGAAAACGAATTGTCAAGTTGATATCCATCAAGGAATGAGAGCACTTCGAAGGCTACTTCCAGAACTTCGAATATGTGGTCTTCGTGGTTCTGATGAAGTAGAATCAAAATTCTCCATTGCTGACTTTCCAATCATGAATCCTCATGACTTTATTGTCATGATGGATCTTCTCAAAGAAACCCATGTTGATGTTGCACCTTCCATCTCCATCCGTGACAACGCAAAAGAACGCATTTCCAAATTCTTGTTTCACTACATGAAAAGACTTGCTGAGTTTGATATCGTAGTAGCAAATCTCTTCGGTAGAAAACAAGCACCAACAGTCTGCACCATTAAGAACCTTGTGATCTTTGATGATGGAGAGATAATTGCTAATCCATGGGGGATATTGTATGTTCGCACCAGGAGAGATGGAAAGAAGGTTAGGAAATTCTTCGAAGTAGATTCCAAAGGTTTATTTCCAGACGAAGTGATGAGAAATGTTGTTGGTCGAGCATATGCCTGCAAGTCGAACACTTCGGTGAGAGAAAGAAGATAAAAGAAATTGTGGATTGGTGGATTGCACTAAGGAAATGCATGGTCGAGGCCTACGAACGTCTTTTTGCCTGAAGGCTTCGGCTGCCACTTCACACAAAGGGGGAGATTGTTGGAGATTAATTTTGTGATGAAGTGTGGTCTCCCATCCGAAGGTCCCTTACCACGCGAAGCCTCCGTTTGTTCCGAAGGTTCCGAAGGTCTAGTACTGGAGGTTCCGAAGACATGCGTAATAATCCCCACCTCTGCAACACGTTGTGATGTCAGACTCAATGTTGCACGTAGACATTTTCTTATTGGCTAGTAGACTGTTAGAATATTCTCTTTGTACTATAGCTTTATTTTGTATTATCCATAGCCGGATCAACTACGTTTTCCCATGATTTGATTACATATTATACTATGTGTAATCATAGTGTTCAAGTTACACTCTAATGTTCTTGGATTGTTTTATTGTGATACTATCTTTGTTTGTATGCTTATACTTTTATATGAACATTATTATATTCTAAAAGTATTGTCGTATGTTATAATATTTAGCCAGAGATATAAGTCCCCGTATCTATAGTTGTATTTCTTACATGGAAGAATATACTTAGTTCGCTATAGACAATTGCTCTGATACCAATCTGTCACACCCCCAAACCACGATCGCGGAATCGTCTGAGGGTGGAACGAAACGTAGTATCACAACCATTGCATACATTGAAACATAAGTAAATAAACAACCATTATAAATTATAATTGGAAAGTTACATGTTCAGACGTTATTGTTTCAACCCAATTACAATATGACAACAAAATAAACAAAGGAGATGTCTTCGCATCCCATCCCAAAAGGGTAGTCGTACCTGACTAATTGTTACCTAAGAATACAAGTATTTTTACAAGTGTCACCATTACGTTGGTGAGTTTATAAGATTTTGTAATGAGAATCTTAGTAATTCCTTTATGAAAACTGATAGCGTATGTAACAAGAAAAACAATATTTTCTTTAATGTAAATGTAGTTTTAAATCCATAAAACCCATGTGTATAAATAAAACCATACTTATTTGTATCTTGATAAAATGTAGTTTTAATTCCATAAAACCTTTATGTATAGGTAAAACCATACTTATTTGTATCTTCATAAAAAGTAGTTTGTTATCACAAACTAAAGTACAAGTAATTACGTACTTATATTTCGTGTAAAGCAACATGTAGTTTTATATTTACATAAAACCAATTGAAGATGTTTTTCCTGAAACCAAGGATATTCGTTGTTGTTCATGTGAGTTATTATAACCTTGCTATGACTTGATGGCCCGGCACGACGCTCTTCGAACGCCGCAATGTTAAGACATTTGTCACCCTTGACATATCGGTCGTAGTTGTAGCTAACAACCATAGGTGGGGATTGTAAGTCTTATATATATCTATACACAACTATCTCTCTCATAAATGATTAAGGTTATAAATCGGGACTTATTGAGTACATCTTTTAGTACGGTGAAAAATTGTCTCACATAACTACCCAACGTGATGTTTTATCCTAGTTCGTAACTGAAATGAAATCCTTTGTATTTGGAATTATCAAAATTGTCCATGATAATTATATTATGTAAAACCATGTTTGTAATTGTATCGAAATCCCTTGTATTTGTAATTATCAAAATTGCCCATGATAATTATAGTATGTAAAACCACGTTCGGAATTGTATTGAAATCCTTTGTGTTTGTAATTATCAAAATATACCAATGATAATTATGGCGTAAAGCCCTGTTTGTAAATGTATCGCTGTCGTTTGTTCCATAAATTACACTCGTTATAATTTATATAAATGATTCCGTTGTGTTAACGTATTTATGCCTATAAGATGTTAATTAGTTTAAATATGAAATTTCTTACATCTAAGACACTAAATATTACTAACAAGATAAATTAACAATTTATCAAATAAGTGATGGCAAGTTGTCAGTTTTGGTTATTTTACATAAGTGATGTCAATATTTCAAATTGTTGTCTTTTTACCAAAATGATGGCAATCATTCCAAATAGTCATTTTTCATACACTACACTTTAAAAATGGTTATATTTGTGTCAAATACCAATTTCCTTATAAAAAGTCATTTTCAAAACTTATTACGACATTGTAAGTTAAATAGTCGTTATTACGTCGAAAATAACGTTTTTCTTATAAGTGGTCATTTTTTATGTAAAGATCGTAACAATATATTTATTTTAGACAATTTAAGTTATGTAAACTTTTACAATTGGTTTTGGTCCAACAATATATGACAAAATAGTTTTTGCGACTATTTTAGTGAAAAAAGTATTTTCATGTCTTTTTGCCAAAGATCATATAGTGTACCATTTTATGACCATTTCACCAACACAGTAAAATATGAAATTTTGTTGGTGATTAAGGTGTGTAAAAGTCTTGTATGTTAGTTTCTTGAACTCAATATGTATTTTAATTTATCTTAACACATTTTTATGCCAAGCATATTTGTAATAAGATGACCAAACATATGAACACATCATATTTCAAGAATAAAAGATATAGTTTAAGGACTTGTGATTCTCCTCCTTAAAACACTTAACATGAGTAGAAAATGAGGGGTATGAACTCACCCTTGAAGTTAGTCTTGAGTTTGATGAAGAAAAGACCAAAGCTTAGAAACTTGGAAATGGCTTGATCTTTAAGATGGTCTATGGTTCAAGATCAAGAGTGTGAATAGAATAACAACAAAAAATGATGGTAGAAATGATATTGGAAGCATGGAATGGACATGAACTTACCAAGATCTTCTTGCAAAACTCTTGGAAAAGCTTGAAACCACTTGGAATTTCTTGATGAACTTTGAGAGGATGAGAGCAAATGGAATTGGAGATCTAAATGAGGGTGTGAGAGGCCTCCCTTGGCCTACATTATGAATGGAGGGGGGTGGAGGGTGGTGTCTTGCATGGGGAAGATGCAAACAAGGTTCCATGAATATAATAATAAGAGTATGGCTCATGGATTATTATATTAGATATGATATGATGGTGAAATGATGGTGATGGTGAGGGTGGAGGGTAGGCTGGCCATGGGTGGGTGGGGGATGGGGTGAGGTTTTCAGGTCTTTTTATAATTTATACCCAAGTAGTTTATAAATCTTGGCATTTTTATAAAAAGTGGTATAATGTGTTGTGTATTTTAATAAATTTTGGGGGATATAATTACTAATAAATATGTTAATCAATAACCATAAAAATATTCATAAACATATATTTAGATTGATTCCTAATTCGTTATGTGAAAATATAAGCGTCTAAGCATGGAAATCTTCCAAATATGCGGTATTTGACATTTTTCAGGAAAATAATCGAAATATAGAATTAAATACTAGACCATATAACGTTCTATAAAATGTGTTCTGATATTTCATATTTATTGTTTAAGGCACATTGTAATGCATTTTAATGCACAATTCTTGTGTACATTTATCGTTCCACAGATTGAACTACCGTAACTTTTACATGCGAACTCCGTTTTCGACGTTCTATATGTCTACGGATTTGTGAGCACGAATACATCGTGTCATGAACATTACTTATACCAAAATAATATTTGTGTGTTTTATTGAATTTCGACGCTATTGTAACTTATTACACGTATTTATAGCGTTTACTTGATAATTGATTTCAACTAGCGTATGTAGTATTATAATATCCAATGATACAATATGATGGTTATTAAAATTATATTTCAACATTTAACCTAATTTACGCTTCAGTTGACTTTCGTTGACTTTTATTGACTCTTGTTGACCGAATTTGACAGTTGTCACATATGATACTGCCATGCATTGGTCTACTCAAACGCTGTTCATAACTGGTAGTTATAAAGGGTATGTTCATGTATGACATGATGAAATAGATAGAGACTATGTAGTCAGAGTTGATCTATTCCTTCTGCCTTAATAAGGAGAAGCGATATCTTGGGCCCCTCGATGATTTGATGCTGACACTAAGCGCTTGGCCAAGCGCTGACCAGATTGATGCGTTCAAACCATTGTCCGACAGAGTCATCATAAATCTCTATCATGAATCATTAGAGGGATTCTACATTGGATTATGATATCCTTTGCAATTGTGGCCTTGATCAGAGCACAAAGAAGGCGACTTGCTGAGGTATATTATGTTAAAGTTTTGAGTAGCAATAATTGTTATGAACTGCATGATCCTGAACAATGTTCATGGAATATCTGTGATTTGATTTTGATTGACTTCCGTTGCATGAGTTATGTGTTAATATGATCGAATATGAACAGCTAGCAAGTTATATTCACGTCCACACCAACGGCAAGCTCGACCCTAACCAAAACTATTATGGCCAAATGGCCCGGCTTCCAACATTTAAAGCACCCCGAGGCCAACGTTCCCCATTCACTATTCCAGGAGTTTCTTTCGACACCTACCACGTCACTTTCTCCAATTCTTTTTCTTTTTTTCTTTGCTATTTCAACAACCTGCCACATGTGTGCCTTCTTGATGTCTTTACAAATCCTTGTGCCCAGGTTTTAAACCCAAAACATAGCATCTAATCTCTCGGGTCTCTACTTTAGCCCAAAGGACTACCAATCTAATCTTCTCCACAAGTTAGTCATATATCACCACATTGACTGTACTCCGAGTCATAAGTCATTTCTAACTAAGTGTCCACCACCCCCAGTAACACCTCTTGGATGAATCGAGTCATCTTTTCACCGATACATCCAACCTATTATGCGGTTATTTAGAAAAACATAATATCATGGCTACTGCACCAACCCCTTATGAGTTCGTCCGTGCTCCTAGCGACGCCCCATTTTTTCTAATTCTACATCTATATCCTGGTTCAGGGCATTTGTCGTTTTATAGCATCAAAACAATAATGTTAGTAAACCAAACCCTCCTAGTAACACTATACACCTCTATAGTGTAGCAACTCACCTTTATCCGCTACGGTTTAAGTCTAGGAATCTACACCACTGACACCAAGTTCACTTAAACCACGGCTCTGATACCAACTTGTAACACCCGACTTTATTAACAAAGCACACCCAACTTTCAAACACATATATACATATATTTTTACAATCTAAAAGGAACTAGTGTACATTGTTATAAGCACAACATACCAAGTAGTATCAACATACCAAAAATATAACGGGTACAAAAGACAGGTCACCTACTGTTGGATTTGGTGTCTAAGCCATGACTTATAATTGTATTTATCTTATTAATTGAAGCAAAGTCCATTTAGGTTGCCCTCATAGCTGGAGGATTGATGTATTGTTCAGTAGAGAGAAAGGTTGATTTATTAATTGTTTAATAAATCAATAGAAAATTAAATAAATAGTTTTTTAATATATTTAAGTGTTAATATATTAATTAGAAACTATAGTAATCAATTAAGATTTAATCTAGAATTAATTGGATTTAATTTAGTGATTAAATTAATTAATTATAAGTACAGGGACTCGCTTGTATTTATTCAATAGTTGAATAACTGGCAAGCTAGTGGCCAGGGGTTAAAAGTGGCGCCAACTATGGAGGCTTCTCCATAGGTGGCAAAAACCTTAATTAGGGTTTAAGGGATCTGGTCCAAGTGGTCAACAGGCTTGCCCACTTTGGAGGCTCCTTAGGGTTTCAGCTGTAACCATTGGAGGCTATAAAAGGAACCCCCTGGCACCCTAATTCATGTGCCAATTTGAACAAAAGGAACTCTGCTGGATTCTCTCCTCCTTAGCTTGGGTGTGACTTGCATTTGAGGCAGGATGTGTTTGTTGCTAGCTTCAAGAACAAGATCAAAAGGTTGGTTAATTCTTATTTTGATCTTTAGAAATAAATGTTGGCCTTAGGATTTTATTTTATATCTTCATAGAAGAAAACATAGATCTTTCTAGGGTTGCATGTGAACTTAGGAATTTTGTTGCTCATTGATTGTGCAAAACCCTTTAGTGGTATCAGAGTTGTGGGTTGTTTTCTTGTGAATTGATATAAACTGCTTGTCATGACCTAAAGGGTTTTTTGAAATTAACCCTTTAAGAGGCCTTGATCGATTTCAAGGCTAGGGTTTCCTAACCCTAGCCGCCAACCCCATGGTCCCCTCCTTTTTGCTTGCCTTTGATAGTTGGTTGTTATTTTTGGTAAGTATTGGATAATTAAAATAACTAGAACCCCTTATCTTTGCTTGCAATTTTCATGGACTAGGGATAAGGGTTAGGAAATTAATTTGATTAATTTTTGTGATTCCCTTATTTGATTTAATTAGTTTAATTAATTGTTAATTAAAAGATCAATTAAATCAACTTAAAGAATTAATTTAAATTTTCGAAAAAATTGAAATAAATTAGCGAAAATTAAGAATAAATTAATTCTAAAATATTTTAATGAGATTAAAATATATCTTATATATTTATGATTAAAAGTTAATATTTATATATAAGATTAAATGGTTAGTCTTACCGTTAGTAGGCCTCATTCACAAAACTGTCCTATAAAGAGGGTATAAGGCGACTGCCTATAAAATGGTAGTCTAATGGGTATCTACTTTTACCCACCGCTCTCCTGGTCAGTCAAGTGTCGTTAGCCGAACGGGTTTGATAGAACCGCTAAGCCTCTTAAAAGTATAATGCTGTAATTAAAAGTACTAGAACATTGAACAATACCCAATCTAGTTACTTTAGGTTCAAAAATGTGAATTGGTGCTAATCCATGGAATTGCACATTGCACTTTGTGGAACGTTGGTGGAGCGTGTGTGGTTTACCGGCACGCCAACCGGGGTCCGCAAAGAGTCGCAACGGGTTTCTCGATTTTGCCATTATTGACGGAGCGTGTGTGGTTAACCGGCACGTCAATTAGAGATGGTAATTGACTTCGAGAGTACCGAGCTAATTCACATGGTTATTCACACCCGGTTTATGATCCTCGGTATCCCAGTCACAAACAGAGGGGCATTCCCGAGATTAAAACATGCTATTGAACAGTTCAAATAATCTCAAAAGAAACTAGGAATTCCATTATAATTTGAGTATGTTTCCGCGGTGGAATTGGCTGAATCGTCATTCGCCTACCTTATAAAATTTACAATAAAGATTATGGCATCCCTCTTTGATATTGTAGATTGTTATTGTAGGATCCTAGCCTTACATTTATTCTTGGGTGAATATAAGGATTATTTATTAATGTCTAAATAAAACTACCTTCTTCTTATTCAGATGTCTTCTAACCAATCCGTTCCCCACTCAAATCCCGGTAATGTCACCTCGATTTTGTCATTGTGCTCAAAAGTGACGTTGGATGGTACTAATTACCATGACTAGATCTGCAACATCAAAATGGCTTTAAGGTTTGAACATAAAGAGTATGTTCTGGAAACTGAGCTGGTTGAGGTTGACCCAGATACCGCTACTCCCGAGCAACTCACCTCGTACCCCAAACACTCGGATGATGCGACCAAAGTGGTCTGCATCGTGATCGCTACCATGAACCCTGAACTGCATCGTATTTATGATGACTACTGGCCTTAAGAGATGCACAAAGAGCTCGCGGAAAAGTTCTGCATGCAAGAGCGCATCGAAAGGCGTGAGGTGGTTAAAGCTTTCACTAACGGCAATCCTAAGGATGGAGAGTCCATCTACACTCATGTGTAAAGGATGCAGGGTTATGTGGAAAGGCTTAGAAAGCTGGAGATGCCTGTACATGAGGATTTGGCTGTTGACATAGTGCTAAATTCTCTACCCAGTTCTTCTGACCAGTTCACACTGGTTATCATTTGAACAACAGTCAGGCGACTTTGGCTGAACTGCACCGCATGCTCCGTACTGCTGAAGACGGGATGAAAGGGAAAAGTATGCTCCAGATCAACCCGCCTGTCCTGGCTATTGATCTGGCAAGGGAAAGAAAAGGAAGGGCCCTCCGAAGCAAAACTGGAGGGAAAACACTCTTGTCGGGTCATCTTCCAGTGACCCTTTTCCTTGATGTCTTGCAGATACCTGGGGCAGCTTCTCTTCCGACTGCTTTTACTGCAAGGAAAAGGGTCACTGGAAGAGAAGCTGCCCGAGGTATCTGCAAGACATCAAGGATGGCAAAGTAAAGCCATCACAAGCAGGTATATATTCTATATCTAATAACTCATCTTCTTCCTGTTCTTGGGTCCTTGATACAGGATGTGGTTTTCATATCTGTTCTGAATTGCAGGGCCTAGAGGAAAGTAGGGAGCTGTACGCGGTAGATTGAACCTGGTGATGGGCAATAGGCGAACGTCACATGTTACCAAGATCGGTGTCTATAGACTAGTACTTAGTAGTGGAGTTAGATTAGATTTACATAATTGTTGCTATTCGCCTGATATGGCAAAGAACATAATTTCTTTTCATGTATTGTTCAAACAAGGCTTTTATTATGTGGTTAATAAATTGAATGGTTCAATTTCAGTTTTTAAAAATGATGTTTTTATTTTTAATGCTATGCCTTGTGATGGAGTGTATGAGACTATTATGTTTGTTGATAATTATGGTAAAAATGTTTTAGCTATTGATTCTTTAAGCGGTATAGAAAAGGCGTGCTTGTGGCATTGTCGCCTTGGCCATATTAATAAGAAATGCATCGCCCAACTCCAAAAGGATGGAGTGTTGGAATCATTCAACCTTAAATCGAACGATGTATGCGAATCTTGTTTACTTGGCAAGATGACAAAATCACCATTCAAAGGTTCCTTTGAAAGAGGTGAAGGTCTGTTGGACATCATACACATAGATGTGTGTGGTCCCTTCAGAACAACCACAAAAGATAGCATGCGGTTCTATGTGACCTTTACTGATGATTTTAATAGATATGGGTATATCTACTTGTTCAAGCACAAATCAGATACCTTTGAAAAGTTCAAAGAGTTTAAAAACGAAGTAGAAAATCAACTGGGCAGAAAGATAAAGATGCTTAGATCCGACAGAGGCAGTGAGTATCTTAGTATCGAGTTTCTCGATTATCTTAAGGAACGTGGAATTTATTCACAGTTATCGCCTCCAAGAACACCACAGTTGAACGGTGTTGCTGAAAGGTGAAACCAAACCTTGTTGGACATGGTTCGTTCCATGATGAATCGAGCTTCGCTTCCGATCCATTTCTGGGGGTATGCCTTAGAGACTGCTGCCCATATCCTCAACCTTGTCCCAACCAAGAAGGTTGCAAAAACACTGCACGAGATGTGGACGGGGAAAGTTCCCTCGTTGGCACATATCAAAGTCAGGGGTTGTGAGGCTTTCGTAAGACAAGAGACTCAAGACAAACTTGCAGAAAGAAGTGAAAGATGTTATTTCATCGGATACCCGAAACAGTCATTTGGATACTTGTTCTACAGACCGAGCGAGGACATGGTCTTTGTAGCAAGACGATGATTCTTTCGAAAGAGAGAACTCATTTCCAAAGAGGATAGTGGGAGTACAATCAATCTCGAAGAAATTCAGGAGACGCCCAATGAACCAACCTTAGGAGAAACTAGCAACCAACATGAGGAAGAAGTTCATGTTGGACCAACTGACATCTCATTACCTCTTAGACGTTCAGGTAGAGTTAGCATGCCACCCGAGCTTTATGGTTTCCATATTACTTCGGATGGTGACATGTTAGTCAGTGATCGTACCTTGACTAATTTGGATGAGCCAGCTAACTACCATGAAGCGGTGGCGGGCCCTGAGTCTGCCAAGTGGAAAGAGACAATGGACAGCGAGATTAAGTCGATGTATGACAATCAAGTTTGGAACTTGGTTGACAATGTGTCGGGTCGTAAGAATGTCAGGTGCAAGTGGCTCTTCAGGAGGAAGACCGACATGGACGGAAAAGTACACACTTTTAAAGCTCGGCTGGTTGCGAAAGGATTCACTCAAACCCCGGGGGTTGACTATGATGAAACCTTTGAAGGGTTTTCTAGCAAACAATGAACAAATAAACTCTTATGGTTCACATGCAACCCTATAAAGATCTATGTTTTCTTCTATGAAGATAATAAACTAAAACTAAAGGCCAACAATAATTTCTAAAGTTTAAGACAAGAATTACCAACCTTTGAATCTTGTTCTTGAAGCTAGCAGCACAAGTGTCCTGCCTCAAATGCAAGTCACACCCAAAGCAATGGAGAAGACAGTCCAGCAGAGTAATCTTAGTGAAAGTGGCGCAGAGAATGAGGATGCCAGGTGCCTCCTTTTATAGCCTCCAAGGGTTACAGCTGAAACCCTAAGGAGCCTCCAAATGGGCTAGCCTGCTGACTAAATAGACCAAGCCTTTTCTAAACCCTAATAGGGTTTTCGCCAACTATGGAGTTCCCTCCATATTGGCGCCAACTTTGGCCCCTGTCCACTGGCCAGTTATTTATTTAACTATTAAATAAATACAAACCAGTCCCTGCACTTTTAATTAATTAATTTAATCACTGAATTAAATCCAATTAATTATAGATTAAATCTTAATTAATTACTATAGTTTCTAATTAATATATTAACACTTGAATATATTAATAAACCATTTAATTAATTCTATTGATTTATTAAACAATTAATAAATCAACCTTTTACTCTACTGAACTCTATCCTAACCTCCAACTATGAGGGCAACCCAAATAGACTTTGCTTCAATTAACAAGATAAATATAAATATAAAGTCATGGCTTAAACACCTAATCCAACAGTCTCCCACTTGGATAAGTCTATGACTTTAATTTATCTTTTGATTAATAAACAACCTGCAGCTTCCAAGAAACTGCTGCCGAACTCTGACCCAGTCAGTTCTGTCCATAGATAAGTGATCATATGATCCTTCGTCCAACAAGATATTTTCAGATACGAGACATGGATTGAGATCAATCTCTGTCTGATACTTTGTTTCCCAATTTCCGATTCTGCTTATGACTTTCGAACTTCTAATTGAACACATCAATTTAGTCCAGGCTGGCCAGCACTTTAGTCAACTTCAAAATCATCGAGCGGCTTACAGATATCTGTTTCCCACCAGGGTCACAGAACGAATAAGCTTCGACTCATATGATTGTGTCTTTTTCTTATCAAATCGTACACAACAATGCGTTTTGTAACATCGAGTTACCGATGCGTTTTCGCATTATCAATGCACAATCAACTAGTAAATTTCAACTCATATGTCTCCGCTTCAAGATCATACGATATTATCGTCTCAACATTGCTCGTGATGTAATCCATGAAGCAATCTATTGAGCGCGGGTTTATCCAATACTCAAATCTCTATTTCTAAGTACTCATGAACGTTGTAGCAGTCTTACTGCAATGTCTAACTCCTTAGACAATCTACAAACCAATTCACGACAGTCTTCGTTCATACTTACTCCCGAAAAGTATGAGCGACTGTGGACTTTTGAATAATCAAATTATTCGGGAAGTGAAACATGCATAGATGAAACTTAAAAATCTGACTGGTAGCTACTCTTGCTAATTACCAAGTCTCCACGAGGTAATCACCAAGTCGGATTTTACATAAAACTATTATCGGTTTCTAGATTCCTTTTAAACTATTTAATTCATGTTATGTATCTATGTCTACTTGACCTTTCACTCTTTCTAGGTATTCAAATGTTATACATTTATACACTTTATCCGATCGGATATCCTTCCGATGATATTTTAATTTTGGTCATACCGTCATTCTCACTAACAACTCCATTCTATGTACTGTGACTTTCCATGGTTCTCGGGATCTTTAGTCCACATGACTGCACCCTAAGACTATTTCGAGGTGTTACGATGTGCCGGTGAGCCACACGCGCTCCATCGGAATGCCAACGAAATTCTTTAACCATTAAGTCCTTATTTGAAAAACTCTTTTCAAATTGTTATCAACATTCACCCCTAATCATTTTCTAATGATTTCTCATGTATGTACAAAATCCATTAAGTATTCTCAGCCAGGTCATATCATGAATCTGACTCAGTATGCTCTAAGCATTAAGTCATCAAGACATGTTCATGACAGTTCTGATCGATCTAATAAACTTGTTGGATTCGATCTAGTCCTATTCCAAACCCTTTTGGAATCTTAGGATTACTTATAATCCTTGTGTCACGACTTTTAATAACTATAACCTTTCAGAGACTTGTTTCCATGCATCTTGAATCTTATCAAGATCATGCTTACTATGGCTAGGTCCATACTGATGACAACATCTATCTGATAGATGTCTATGGATTATGTGAGTATGCTGCACCTTCTTTATATTTCTCATGCCAAATCATTACACTAATGATAGAAAACTATTTCCTAGGCAATGCATCTTGAGTCTCATCAAGATCATTTTGGCAGAGTTTCGATCTATCTCATAGACGTTTATAACCACCCGAGCATGTCGTCTCTTTATTAAGTCTTTCATAGCGATCCGTCTCTTAACACCAAGTCATTACACTTTGTAATGAAAAGAGACGTTTCCTAGAAACATTATGTAACACACATATGGATATAGAGATAACAGCGACACTCCCACTGGCTTTAGCACGGTTATGGACTATTCACAAAATCCAGAGCTTATCGCACATTTCGAGAATCCAAACATTTCTGACATCTTAATGGATATCTTTCAGCCCTTTCTCATAATCCAATCCTTTGGCATATTTTGTGAATCTGAATATCCTTTCTTGCGAGATGCCCGCGGGGAAATCCCGGGCCCAAGTACCTTTATACTGGCATATCCCGGGCCCAAGTACCTTTATGCTGGCATATTCTTTAAGAGTCCCTATTAGTGTGCCGATGATCCACACGCGCTCCACTAACGACTTACAATATGCAGTATCCTTTCGGATTTCATCTTCTATTGTATCGGTGTCAATTACTTGACTCTGAGTATCGTCTCACTCAACCAGATGTTCTGAAGGTACGTTATGTCCATGTTCGTTTCTTTTGATGATTACTCCCACTGGTTTTAAGACCAGTTGTAAAATCAATCAAAAATGCCACATAGACTGTATCTTGTCCTAAGGTTCTCTTAATTAGCAGCAACCGGGCTCACCAATGCTTCCAAATAGTCGGATTGAAAATCCGTACCAACTATAGTGTTTTACTACTAATCGGTATGTCACCCTGATCATAACTACTTATGATGGTGATCAGTACTACTGGTCAAGAGAAGATAATGTCAGAATTTAAAACAAAAACTGATTTATGCTCTAAGCCTAGTGATGACTAAAGGTTATTTCACTTGGCTAATCCTGAACTGATTCAGGACTGTCCCAACTCCCACCGTTTCCTTAGAACATGAGTTCTTTCTAAAAGAGCTCTTTCTCTTCCAGGTACAGCGGGATAGCCAGTGAAACGACATTTCTGATTAGGTTCAGGCTAGTCATGAGGTTCGGACGAACACTACAAGACCCTGGACCTTTAATGTACAAGTGGGACAATCCCAGCTTTACATTTCAGACAGTGTCGCAAAACCTACTTAGTCGAAGGATGTGGTTGGGATATGGTCTGACTGGTTTTAGTATTCAATGTATCGGAAACTAATTGGCAGTGTATCTCATACATTGAGGATCGAACTGTTTCGACCAACGCTTCATCATCTTCCCTAAGACACATTATAACTATTAATGTTCTTGGAAGGGAATTGTAAGACCCGTATCTTGATTATAACATATACTTAAAATAAGAGTGTTAGGAATTATATGATGTTGGTAGTTATAAAGCTAAGAAAAACTTTAGTTACAATTTCATATGAAAATCAGCATTTTGTGTCGTTTTTATAAAAATCATAATTAATTCTAGGAAAATCGTTTGGACCTCAAACTAATGCACAAAGTTTAAAAATTGAGTCTAGTACAATTACCAAAAATAATAGTAAGCTTGAAAATGACATTATCTATGGTAAAAAATGCAATCTTTACTGATTAGTTCGGAATTGACAGATTAGATAGTCTGTTTTCAAAAATTCATAATAAATCATAGAAAAATCGTATAAATACGTAAAATACATCCCTAGAAAGGTATTGAGATGAATATTCTGAATATCAAATAAAAACGTGAATTTAATGGGTTTAAGAGCGGCTAAATCAGTCTTGAACAGACTGATTCTAGAAGGCCTTTAATTTCAACAAAATTATATTATTAAAATCTTTTGTCAAAAGTGTCATGCCATTTTTTATTCAAGAATTCAAGTATAAATACCCCCCAAAACATCTCATAAACCACACCAACAAATCTCAATCCAATATATAGAGGTTTCTAAGCACTAGAGTGTAAGAAGTGAGCGGAAGGAAGCTCAAAAGCCTAGCGAAGAAGTTATAGGTTCCGACGACTGGTCATAAGGTAACTACAAACTTTTCTATAGCTTAATTAAGTATTGTAAAATAGTTTTTGTGTTAAGAAGTAGAATATTTAATAAGTATAACATATGTTATATTATACTAATTTCTAACAATAGTAAACAAAAACCTTAAAATGTCGTTATTATAACAATTCGTAATTTCCGAATATAATACCGATTGATTTACTTACGAGGACGGTGACTAGGCCGATTACTTGGGATCTGGTTGTTGGATTTTCCGAAAGGCTAAAATGCTGAAAGGATCCTGCCACCCCATCTAATCTTCTACCTGGCCGTTCTTTACTTGATAAATCATGGAGTATTATATTGGAATTATTGAAGGGTTTAATGATGCGACTATAATATAGTTAAAGATTAAGAAATGATAGATTTCTTATTATGTTAACAGTTAAAGTTGAAGGAAATACAAAGCCGAGAAAGATAAACGATATAGTCAACTATAATCAGGTGAGTCTTCTCACTATACTATAGGTGGTATTGCATGCGTAGGAAGGAAGATATGTTAGACTAAGGTGATCTTACCTGTTATGATAATTGTATGAATTATTGATATGATAATGATTGTTTGTGGACGGAACGGGATAGCCCGCGAGCCAATAGGCGGAACGGGAATAGCCTGCGAGTCATTAGACGGAACGGGATAGCCCGCGAGCCAATAGGCGGAACGGGAATAGCCTGCGAGTCATTAGACGGAACGGGAAAAGCCTACGAGCAATAAGACAGAACGGGAACTGCCCGTGAGTCTTCAGCGGAACAGGGATAGCCCGCGAGTCTCACAGACAAATGAATGGTTATGATGTGTTGTATGTTATGTGATGGATCGTATGGTATTTTGAGGAACTCACTAAGCTCCGTGCTTACCCTTTCCCTATATAAACTACTGTTTCAGGTACATCAGGTACCATGGATGGCAAGGCGTGACGTGTATACACTGTGCTGCTTCATTGGAGGACTGTTTTTGAATTAATATTCCGCTATATTGTGTTTTCGTTAACTTCTGTTAATCCTGGGGTGTTTTCATTAAACTTATAATTTATGGAATTTTATGAAAATTAATTAAGTGGCTTTTCTTATATTGAAGTGTTCGTTTAAATTTTTTTTAATTTTACCCTAAAATTTTGGGATGTTACAAGTTGGTATCAGAGCACAGCTTGAGAGAATCAGGCTCACTTAGTGAGTTCTGGACTCAAGTTGAGGCTTAAGAGTTTTCTTAAAACATTTTTACGAAAGAAAGATGTTTTATGAAGGGTGAACTGAAGACACAGTGTGTACCGCCAGCCGACGCCAGTATGAGAAAAGGGTTAAGTATTTAATATTGTGGATGTTAAAAAAAACATATGGTATATGTTTGTTGAAATGCCTGGTAGAGATCACACATTGTTGTATTATTATTTGCTATTTGCTAATAGAACTGTATGCTAGTGCCGATAGGTTGCTTAGAGATTTCCACTAAGTTGTATACAATATGGACTGAATAGTCATAGAATGTGTGAGTTGACCTTATTGCATGTTCCTTGTTTGGTTGTTGCCTTAGGGAAGATTCTCATATTTGAAATACTGTTTAGTTCGATATTGTATACAACTACGTTCGCGAAACAACCTGTCATCACTGGAGGAAGTTCCGTCTTAGTTAGAATAGCAGGGTGGGGGTGGGATTCCAAGTATTCCTAGAAGGGTTGACATATGCCTTATAAGGGCATATGTGTTAAAATTATCGGTGAGAAGCGAATTCGATATTTCGAGACGGGTCTTGGAACGGACATGGATAGGTGTGGAAGGTAGTAGTAGAGCTCCTACTATCGAAAGCACAGGATCCGCGTTCGAGTCGGGAGTTCGTCACGAAGGATCCAAGGAGCTGAGTATGTGAGTGTCTAGCATAGTTGACTTAAATGCTAGTGTAACGTGGTAAACATTTATCCATTCGATTGTTGAATGTTGATTGTGAGGTTCAGTAGGAACAATTAAGATGTAATCATACCAGTTTGGTTGGACCGATCATGCTTAAGTTGATTACTGAGCTTAAAGACTGTTGAAAAGGAGAGTGTCAAAGTGCTATTGTGGTAGCTATTTTTCATGCAACTAATGGGCACACAAGTTCAGACAGGGACTAGAGGATGCAAGGGTGAGTTTTCCAACTCACGGTCAAAGAGGTGCAAGCGGCGCCTGAGATGATAGCGGGTATTTTTGAGTCATGTTGTGTAATAGTGTGGCTACCTACCCTTGTATTGATCTTGCTTGAGTGATTGATCAGGTCGTGTGGGTTGAGAGTCTGGATCACTCGCTCGTGATTGAGGTAACTGACGATAGAGGTGTTGACTAGGGTCGCAAGAGGATGAGTAAGATATGGTGGTTGATGTAAACATCTTTACATTATCGAAACATGTTTATTGAGATGGTGTTTGCCCCTGATGCAAGTTGTTGGCTGAGCAGAGTGGGCTTGGTTTTTGTTCGAGAGTAAGGGCTCGTAAAAAAAAATTATAAATCGAATAAACACACTTGGACTTTATTCCAAGTGGGGGAGGAATACAAAATTAAGGGAACAACAGGAATATTATATTGAATCGATGAAATTATTAAAATTATAGTAACACGTCTATATATTTAATTCATTACTACAACTTATTATTAATACATTAAGAAAAGTTTACCGAACTACTAACCTACAAAGCCTCAAAAATTCTCCTCACTCGAAGACTCGAGTAAACCAGGGTTAATACTACTCATACCAGAATTAGATGGCGGAGATTGCTGCTGTGTATGAGTTCTTGATGAAGTTTCCCCCTTTTCCTGAATTTTTCTTTTCCTAAATACAACCTTATGAGCAGCTTGTATTAGCTTCTTTGTGCCGTCTGTTAGACCCGATTGTGACCCTTCAATTATCGCTTCTTTTTCTCTTTTTAGGTTGGGTATTAAATCTCCCGATAATTCTGTTGCCTCAATAAATTCATTACCAAATTCATGTGGCACAAATAACTTTAGTAATTTCAACCTTATGATATAAAGGAATTAAAAAAAATGTAGTTCTTTACCTCAGCACGATCAATAAGGGTTTGCAAACTCGTAAGTTGTCGTTGGGGCCAATGATTGATACCTAATTCTCTACAGCGTTTTTTTAATTGTGTGGTTCCAATGTTGAGTTCCTTCGCAGCTTTCTCAATTGGTTCGCTGAAGTGTTCAGCTATTATTTCCCTACTTAATAAGTGTCTGAAACCTCTTCCACTGCCACCTGCTACGTTTTCTGAACTAGAAGGTTCAAATCCAATTGTATTGTTATCATTCTGGATCATTTGAACATGATCCTGATTTTCTGACCCAAAGATGGACATTGATTCATTAAAGCCAGTGGTTTCTATCGGTAATAATTGTTGGTTTTCAACTAAAATACCAGGATTTTGAAATCTTTCTAGGTTCCTTTGAATCACCTGAAGGTGATTTTGGTATTGAAAACCAACCCCAAACTCGGGATTCATATCAATATTGATGTTATCAATCGTCTGTAATTGATTGTCATTTTGAATGTCAGCCATAAATCCTTGATTCATGGGGATGATCTCACTGCTCATTGAGGGTACGTCGATGAATGGATTGTACTCAGTTAGACCATCCACAAATGGGTCTACAAATAACACATGTCAAATGATAAAACAAAACAGAATACTTATAAATGGATCATTCAAAAGAATTTAACCTGGTAGAAGGCATGGAGTCTGCTCAAGTGCAAAGTCAGATGCATGCACCAGATCATTTGAGTTAATTTTCAACTCGGGAAAAATTTCCGGCTCATCGTGGAGATGCTCTATTGGTAGTATATCTGGAAGACTGTACCATAATTCAAAATCAAACAAAACATTAGAAAGGTAATCGAAGTATGGATGATAGATGTCTAGAATGTTAGAGTCACCGAACTCTATTAAGAATTCTTGGTTTGAAGTACCCTCTCCTTGCGAAAAACCAGGTCTAGGGTTCGACAGATCGCCCATTGAAGATCTATTTTCCATGACTCGGCTTTAAATATGAGTTCGTTTACGAACAAACCAGTGATAAGAGAGGATGAGACTGAAAATGAATGATACTACATACTTGTATATATAGTATCTTGCAGCTGGAACCGAAAGGACACACGGAACTGAAAGGACACCTCACGTTTTAATTACCGAAATTCAAACTAACTACAGTAGATGCGACTTTTCACTACCCCAAGTGACATTTTTTCAAAATTCCCTGCTTGACTCTGGTCAGAACGAGATAATAAAGAGACTTTTGAAATAAAACAAAATTTTATGTCTCCATATAATGGAAATAGTTTAAAGAGTGTTCAGTACTCAAAAAAAAAAAAAAAAAAAAAAAAAAAACTTACAAAAGATGATGTAAATTTTATATTTCGGTGGAACACAAAAATTTGGAGATTCTACAAAAATAGACTTATTTAGCCAAAAAGTATTTAAAAGAAATGTTGAATTGAGGCAAATGTGTGTTGAAATATGACCAATTCATATAAATATGAAATAGTGTTAAAAAGTAGGTGTTGCAAGTTAACTAGGTTAACTATGTATATAGGTAGATTAGAAAGTACTAAATATGCACTGTAGATAGTAGCCGGTCAAGTCGATGTGTGGGACTGTGAGAAACAGTTAGAGTTTTTTGTACATCTAGAGTAATTAGAAGAAAAGAAGTATGGAGTGAATGAGAATAATAAGACCTTAAGCATTATTACAGAGGTATGTGAATGTTCAAAGGGAAAGATAATTAAATCTTGTAAAGGTTCGGCAATAAGACGAGGAGGATTTTTGAAGGACATAATGACTCGATAGGAAATACATAAAGGAGTTCGAGAATGCGGATTTCGGGACGAAATCCAAATAAGTGGGGGAGACTTGTAAGACCCGTATCTTGATTATAACATATACTTAAAATAAGAGTGTTAGGAATTATATGATGTTGGTAGTTATAAAGCTAAGAAAAACTTTAGTTACAATTTCATATGAAAATCAGCATTTTGTGTCGTTTTTAGAAAAATCATAATTAATTCTAGGAAAATCGTTTGGACCTCAAACTAATGCACAAAGTTTAAAAATTGAGTCTAGTACAATTACCAAAAATAATAGTAAGCTTGAAAATGACATTATCTATGGTAAAAAATGCAATCTTTACTGATTAGTTCGGAATTGACAGATTAGATAGTCTGTTTTCAAAAATTCATAATAAATCATAGAAAAATCGTATAAATACGTAAAATACATCCCTAGAAAGGTATTGAGATGAATATTCTGAATATCAAATAAAAACGTGAATTTAATGGGTTTAAGAGCGGCTAAACCAGTCTTGAACAGACTGATTCTAGAAGGCCTTTAATTTCAACAAAATTATATTATTAAAATCTTTTGTCAAAAGTGTCATGCCATTTTTTATTCAAGAATTCAAGTATAAATACCCCCCAAAACATCTCATAAACCACACCAACAAATCTCAATCCAATATATAGAGGTTTCTAAGCACTAGAGTGTAAGAAGTGAGCGGAAGGAAGCTCAAAAGCCTAGCGAAGAAGTTATAGGTTCCGACGACTGGTCATAAGGTAACTACAAACTTTTCTATAGCTTAATTAGGTATTGTGAAATAGTTTTTGTGTTAAGAAGTAGAATATTTAATAAGTATAACATATGTTATATTATACTAATTTCTAACAATAGTAAACAAAAACCTTAAAATGTCGTTATTATAACAATTCGTAATTTCCGAATATAATACCGATTGATTTACTTACGAGGACGGTGACTAGGCCGATTACTTGGGATCTGGTTGTTGGATTTTCCGAAAGGCTAAAATGCTGAAAGGATCCTGCCACCCCATCTAATCTTCTACCTGGCCGTTCTTTACTTGATAAATCATGGAGTATTATATTGGAATTATTGAAGGGTTTAATGATGCGACTATAATATAGTTAAAGATTAAGAAATGATAGATTTCTTATTATGTTAACAGTTAAAGTTGAAGGAAATACAAAGCCGAGAAAGATAAACGATATAGTCAACTATAATCAGGTGAGTCTTCTCACTATACTATAGGTGGTATTGCATGCGTAGGAAGGAAGATATGTTAGACTAAGGTGATCTTACCTGTTATGATAATTGTATGAATTATTGCTATGATAATGATTGTTTGTGGACGGAACGGGATAGCCCGCGAGCCAATAGGCGGAACGGGAATAGCCTGCGAGTCATTAGACGGAACGGGATAGCCCGCGAGCCAATAGGCGGAACGGGAATAGCCTGCGAGTCATTAGACGGAACGGGAAAAGCCTACGAGCAATAAGACAGAACGGGAACTGCCCGTGAGTCTTCAGCGGAACAGGGATAGCCCGCGAGTCTCACAGACAAATGAATGGTTATGATGTGTTGTATGTTATGTGATGGATCGTATGGTATTTTGAGGAACTCACTAAGCTCCGTGCTTACCCTTTCCCTATATAAACTACTGTTTCAGGTACATCAGGTACCATGGATGGCAAGGCGTGACGTGTATACATTGTGCTGCTTCATTGGAGGACTGTTTTTGAATTAATATTCCGCTATATTGTGTTTTCGTTAACTTCTGTTAATCCTGGGGTGTTTTCATTAAACTTATAATTTATGGAATTTTATGAAAATTAATTAAGTGGCTTTTCTTATATTGAAGTGTTCGTTTAATTTTTTTTTTAATTTTACCCTAAAATTTTGGGATGTTACAGGAATAAACTGTGAAACATTTTCCCAGTTTATGTTGTCACCCAGGTTCTGTGGATCTCGTACTTCCTTTGAAGTCCTTGAACTGTTCAAGGTTTCAATCCAATCGCTTATTCTGATAAGCGAGGTCATATTCGTCATACCGACTGACAAATATTGTGAAGTATAAACAATTGTGTTCTATTTGGAGATTCGAGCAGTACACAGCAACTAATGTGTTCATTTCTCCTAATCGTAATCTCTTTTACATCTCTATGTAAACTTATGACTTTGTTAATTCTGTTCAAGACTTGCAATCTTCAGTTGACTCTAAGTTAGCTAATTCCAAAATCCTATCCTTTGGATCTTTGGGTGATTCATTTCTTGCCACATGTGCTTTATAAAGAACTTAATCATCATCTGACTCTAAGTCAAATGATTCCAAAGTCCTGTCCAACTGGATCTTTGGTTGATTCATTTCTTAACACATTAAGAACTCAACTCATCAAGTGACCCTAAGTCAGGTGATTCCAAAGTCCTGTCCAACTGGACCTTTGGTTGAATTGACTCTTATGACATTTATCTTTAACAATCATAAAAGGACACAATTTCTAAAATCCAAGCATTTTGGATGCATTTGTAATGCCCGGTTTCTCATACAAAGTACACCAAAAAATTTTCAAACAATACCACATCAAAATGGGCATACTTGTACTCAAACCATGGAAACAAGATGTTATCAACATAATTAATTACACAAAAAGGTCCATACAAATTTGACCAGGCATTACAAATAAATCTATTACAACTAAAGGACAGGCTCTAAGTCGTCTGTCTCTCTTTATCACATGCCTTCCCCTATCACAGCTACAGATACCTGCAAAACAACATATAACTCAAGTGTAAGCTTATAAAGCTTAGTGAGTAATCTCAATTACACTCCAGTAATCCCTCTCAGTAAATTTCTTTATCATTCTCTTTTGCTAATATCATTAGCAATTATCCACTTTCTCTTAACTCTGAAATATGCAAACATATTAGCTTTACTAATACCAGCTAATATTTAATAATATCAATTCAATAAAAATACCACACTTAGTACTACTCGTAACTCGACCACATTCTCACATATATTCATTTTTAACAACCAACTTATACTCAATCATAGCAATTCTCATGCCTGTAACAATTAAACTCAAAGACTCTTTAACTCAACCAATTTATCACATACTCTACTGTTATACTCAATATAGGTTGCAACTCATCTCTTGTTATCCACAGATAACATAATCACTCCAACTCTATTCCAGCTCAATATCCCTCATGGCTATGAAATTTAACTCAAAACTCTTTAATGTGACTACACTAACATCTACTCAGTTTATACAATCAATATGTATGTTCAACTCGGTTGTTGTTATTCACAGATAACAATTTACTCCACAATTTGATTACGACAATAACAACCTAACATATATATATATATATATATATATATATATATATATATATATATATATATATATATATATATATATATATATATATATATATATATATATATATGTATGTATGTATGTATGTATATATATATATATATATATATATATATATATATATATATATATATATATATATATATACTCAGTTTACCACAAGCTAGTATTCTACTCAAGTACATAAGAGTACTCAACTTAGTGTTTGGAACCCCCGAATTAAGCGTACCGGGCTCCTGTTCGCTAGACTTGGTTATTTCACCATAGTCTAAATCAATTCTCCAATATCCACAATCATCTCAATTATATCTATCTCAAAGATATATAAATCAAAAGAGGAAACAAAAGAGTATAAACGGTAATATTAACTCAATATTTACCGAAACCCCCAAATTCGCGATTCTACTAATTCAACCGTAGAAAGTCGACAATAATCTCACAAATCACTCCAAAGGCATCTACTAACAACATATATAACAATATATGGCAAAATCATGAAATTGAAAGTTAGGGTTTCAAAACCCCAAAATCAAGAAATTACTCACCTTGATGATTTAGGAATCAAGAGCACGTTTACGGGGTTAGATTGAAGTCTACATACTCTTCCTTACGCATCTCCTAGCTCAATTAGGCGGAAAATCGCCTTAGAATGCTCTGAAATCGAATTTGGGTGTATATTTCCCGAGATGAGCATTTTCTGCACATTATATTGTGCTGTCAGGCCTACACGACCCGTGTAGGTCTGTTTTGCCCACGGACTACTTCTTGAACAAATGCTACACGCCCCGTGTAGGCTCACACGCCCCGTGTAGGTCTGAAAGGCTTACTGCATGCTTTCTTAAGGAATGTTACACGACCCGTGTAGCCTGCTTTGGTATATTTCAACTCCAAACTTTACTCAATTGGGTTTCTAATCACCCAAACTCATACAACAACCTAATTAATCTTAATCACACCAAGATTAACTCAAAATCTCTATAATTTAAAAACACGGTATTACAAGTTCTTACCCCCTTCAAAAGATTCCGTCCTCAGAATCTCTTGGAATAGGTAGGGTTTATACAACCAACTCACCACCGTAATTTAATATTACGTATGACAATGATATTATCCTCTCGTCAGCTCATATGACATGTACATACTGTCGCATCTCATTTACTCATAATATAGGAAATACCCGCCATCATCCTCACGAGATGATCTCTATAGTCATATTGGCTATCATCACTGCTACGTAGGAAAAATACTCACTCTTTCAGGCCACACACTTTGCTATGGTATTGTTGACACCAAGCTATGTCACCTCACTCTTCAAGTGATACTCCAACCACTATCATTATTTGCCATCTGTCTACAATGATTTCAAATCTCCATGAAACGGTTAATTCTAACTCAATAAGAAAATTGGTCTCATCGCTTTCACATTAATTGTCTCTCAGTTTACTCATCCAATAATAACTCACAGTTATGGAATCCTCCTATTTGCACATTCTTATCGATCAGGGTTGGAGAAACACTCATACAACATAAAACACACAGAAATTCAAATGTCTCACTCACATCATACACTCATCAACCCAAAGATAACATCAAAAATAAATAAATAAAATATTAGAAACTATCTCATGTTTCACTCATGCCTCCTCAAAATCTCATCTATCTCTACTTTCACTTCAGCACATATATTAGGTGTTCACCCAATATACTGTTAACAATCTCTCGCCAAAATGGCTCCTCTTCATCTCAGTTCAACAACATACCTCATGTTGTTTCTCTCTATGTACTCACTTATTATATCATCTCTTATGTGGATAATCCACATCATATTCTCAATAAATCATTTACTCTATTAAACTCGATAATTTAATATCAAATAAATTCTCAACACAACCGCATAAATTCTCACCACCTCTTCGTCATTATCACATCAATCTCTAATTCATCCGAATGACACAAATAGGTCATACATACGGCTCACCGTAATCTCTACACACGACTCAATATCATGACATCTAATACCGTAATCTCTACGGTGAGATCATATCTTATTATTCTACTAACTCATTAATCTCAAGAAAAGAACTCAAAACCATTATAATAAATCTACTATTCATCATCTCATACGAATAAATAGCATTTTCATCTCCACATTCACACATTTTTCTCATTGGCAGTAATTGGTTTGATTATTAAGGAACAAATCCTATTAATCACAACTACAATTACTCTTTTACTCTTTTCACTCATATTTTCTCATCATGTGGTTACACAACTCTATCTCGCTCGACATGTAAGAAATCTCACACATTCGTAACACTATTACATGATAAACACACATACTCACAACAACACTTCTCAAAAGTATTACTCATTGTATTATCTCACAATACCTCTATACTGTTACTCAACATCTGATTCGTCCTCTTCTCAACCCATAGGTTTCAAGCCACACAAGCTTACCGCGACGTTCATATCTATCTGCACGCAAGGATAGTACATGTCTCATTACTCTGCATCATCATAAAGTACATGCCTGTTTAAACACAAGCACAACCACTATAGGACCACTCTGCCTCAACTCTTGGTACCTCGTACCATCCTTTCGTCTCATCATTCAACACTATCTCACGGTACCTCGGACCGTCCTCTAATCAGATCATGGTACCTCGTACCATTCTCCGATTTGAATCCATCTCCTCTTTGACTCTAGCAAGTCTCCACTACGGTCTCGAGTCATATAGACTCACCGTCACTTCTCCTTTTGTTTGAGTCATAACAATTTTCATTACTCCAACCACAAGGTACTTGTTATGTGCTCTCACAAAAATATGTGATCTTAACCTCAACTACTCAATACGTGGCCCCACAGAATATGTTGTCTCCACCACGTTTATTCGCTATGTGGTCCCACAATATATATAGTCTCAACCACCTTTACTCAATATGTGACCCCACCAAATATGTGGTCTCAATCACGTTTACTCAATATGTGACCCCACCAAATATGTGGTCTCAATCACGTTTACTCAATATGTGACCCCACCAAATATGTGGTCTCAATCACGTTTACTCAATATGTAACCCCACCAAATATGTGGTCTCAATCACATTTACTTAATATGTGACCCCACCGAATATGTGGTCTCGATCACATTTACTCAATATGTGGCCCCACAACATATGTGGTCTCAACCACTTTTACTCGACAATTAACTCAATCCCTAGGCCAATAAGACCTATTTGAACCACTCTAGGTTCTCTCAATTATAACCACAAGGTACTCTCTATGTAGTTACTCAAATGTCCTCTGACAACTCTGTCGCAAATATCTCATTATGTGACAACTCCAAACCACACAATTCAACTCTCAACATGTCAACTCATAATCAGTTATAGTGTGCAATCAACTACACACTCACCGTTTTTCTCAACTCATACTCTTTTGGCTATCTCAGCCATTCATTTTGATCAATCATAAGTACTAGTTATGTGGCCCCACAATACATGTGGTCTCAACCACAAAGTACTCGTACATAGAAGTCTCATCACATCTGTGAAATAACAACACTATATATATACAATATCAAAATTTATATATATATTTCACCATGTATATATATTCTTTATACACAATTCTTCATGGTTGCTAAGTACTCGTCAAGCAACCACTAATAATCTCAGTTATACATAATCACAAAGCACTCGTTATGTGATATGTAAATCTTACCTCAAATAGACATGAGATTCTCATGTCAATGCCAATTACTACACTTTATAACCACAATTTTCTAACACATGTAATTTCAATTGATCTTTTATGTGTCCAAACATTTCACACATATTCTACTACATGTATTATTAACAATTAAACATTTGCAACACGTTACAACTAACATGTTAAGTAAAATTACCTACATACCTCATAGCAACAAATCTTGTCTTCTCATTAGCTAAAACTCGCATACTTCGGATCTCAACTCTTGAGTGTACTCGGCTACACTCACATGTCTCAACTCTTAGATCATGCTCAACTTATACTCATACTCTTTCTCATTATCTGTTGAAATTTTGCCTTATCCAGAATCTCATCTCATCATTAGCTGGAATCTCGCAATCAGCTGCAATCTCATCTCAATTAGTATCTCATCTCGCATTCAGTTGACATCTCATTATCAACTGAAGTTCTTTTCTCCTCGTTAGCTGATATCTCATATCGGCTAAAATCTCATCTCATCATCCACTATTGGTCCAACCAGCTCTGACCAATTCATCAAATCTTCCTCATTTGTCTCCATATCTATATTCACACACATAATATAACAAATAATAATTGTAACAGAAAAGTTATACTCAACTAATACACTCACATCTGTAGCAATATCTTTTCCAAGCATGTGATAGGGGGTCTTTCTATTCTCGGTTTAAGTCTAGGACTCTACACTCAAAGACCTAGTTCGCTTAAACCATGCTCTGATACCAACTTGTAACGCCCGGTTTCTCATACAAAGTACACCCAAAAATTTTCAAACAATAACACATCAAAATAGGCATACTTGTACTCAAACCATGGAAACAAGATGTTATCAACATAATTAATTACACAAAAAGGTCAATACAAATTTGACCAGGCATTACAAATAATTCTATTACAACTAAAGGACAGGCTCTAAGTCGTCTGTCTCTCTTTATCACATACCTTCCCCTATCACAGCTACAGATACCTGCAAAACAACATACAACTCAAGTGTAAGCTTATAAACCTTAGTGAGTAATCTCAATTACACTCTAGTAATCCCTCTCAGTAAATATCTTTATCATTCTCTTTTGCTAATCTCATTAGCAATTATCCACTTTCTCTTAACTCTGAAATCTGCAAACATATTAACTTTACAAATACCAGCTAATATTTAATAACATCAATTCAATAAAAATAACACACTTAGTACTACTCGTAACTCGACCACATTGTCACATATATTCATTTTTAACAACCAACTTATACTCAATCATAGCAATTCTCATGCATGTAACAATTAAACTCAAAGACTCTTTAACTCAACCAATTTATCACATACTCTACTGTTAAACTTGTTGGATTAGGTGTCTAAGCCATGACTTTATATTTATATTTATCTTGTTAATTGAAGCAAAGTCCATTTGGGTTGCCCATTTGGGTTGCCCTCATAGCTGGAGGTCAGGATAGAGTTCAGTAGAGTAAAAGGTTGATTTATTAACTGTATAATAAATCAATAAAATTAATTAAATGGTTTATTAATATATTTAAGTGTTAATATATTAATTAGAAACTATAATAATTAATTAAGATTTAATCTAGAATTAATTGGATTTAATTCAGTGATTAAATTAATTAATTAAAAGTGCAGGGACTGGTTTGTATTTATTTAATAGTTGAATAAATAACTGGCCAGTGGACAGGGGCCAAAGTTGGCGCCAATATGGAGGGAACTCCATAGTTGGCGAAAACCCTAATTAGGGTTTAGAAGCCTTGGTCCAAATGGTCAACAGCCTTACCCATTAAGGAGGCTCCTTAGGGTTTTGACTATAACCCTTGGAGGCTAGAAAAGGAACCTCCTGGCTCCCTTTTTTTCTGTGCCACTTTTAACCAAGAGAACTTTGCTGAACTGTCTTCTCCATTGCTTTGGGTGTGACTTGCATTTGAGGCAGGACACTTGTGCTGCTAGCTTCAAGAACAAGATTCAAAGGTTGGTAATTTTTGTTTTAAACTTTAGAAATTATTGTTGGCCTTTAGGTTTTAGTTTATTATCTTCATAGAAGAAAACATAGATCTTTCTAGGGTGCATGTGAACCATAAGTATTTTTGTGTTCATTGTGTGCTAGAAAACCTTCAGTGGTATCAGAGCTTAGGCTTGTTTTCTTGTGAATTTGATATAACCTGTTTGTATGATCATAAGGGTGATCAAAAATCATCCCTTGTGTGGCCAGGGTTTCATGTTGGCGGCTAGGGTTTGGAAACGCTAGCCTCCCCTTCCTTTTCTGCAAAATATTTGCTTGCCATGTATATATGGTTGTTATTTTTGGTAATTATTGGATAATTAAATAACCGGAACCCTTTCCCATGCTTGCTAGATTTCGATTTAAAAGGGAAGGTTAGGAAATTAATTTGATTAATTTTTTGTGATTCCCTTATTAGATTTAATTAGTTTAATTAAATTGTTTAATTAAAAGATCAATTAAATCAGCTTAAAGAATTAATTAAATTTTCAAAAAATTCCTTAAAATTTGCGAAAATTAAGAAATAATTAATTCTAAAATATTTTAATAAGATTAAAATATATCTTATATATTTATGATTAAAAGTTAGTTATTTATATATAAGAAAATTGGTTAGTCTTACCGCAAGTAGGCCTCATTCACAAAACTGTCCTATAAAGAGGGTATAAGGCGACTGACTATAAAATGTTAGTCTAATGGGTATCTACTCTTACCCACCGCTCTCCTGCTCAGTCGAGTGTCGTTAGCCGAACATGTTTGATAGAACCGCTAAGCCTCTTAAAAGTATAATGCTATAATTGAAAGTACTAGAACTTTGAACAAAACCCAATCTAGTTACTTTAGGTTAAAAATGTGAATTGGTGCTAATCCATGGAATTGCACATTGCACTTTGTGGAACGTTGGTGGAGCGCGTGTGGTTTACTAGCACGCCAACTGGGTCCGCAAAGACTTGCAATGGGTTTCTCGATTTTGTCATTATTGGAGGTACACTTCACGGTAAACAGGTTCGTTCATATTTGTTGCATTTTCCAACGCTCGGCAGGTATGAGTTAGTTCCTCATCTTCATACCCTCCTTGTACCAACCAATCTTTCAGATGATCCCAGATTCCCGACTCTCTAGCCATGTTCCAATTGACCCTGCGGCACGACAGTACCCGTTTATTTTTGCACAGGCCCCGACGGTTAAAGAAGCAAGCCGCGCGGACCCGGTCGATTTGTGTAGTCACAGAGTTCCAATCAATGGTTTCAGAACTACCTGAAGAAGACATCGTGCCTGCAGAAATCACAAAAATTGAAAAATTACTGCACCGTTTTAACGTTCGTTGCGGCGCGCACTTAACAACCCGCGACGCACTAGATGAATATTCATACTCCGCGTCATGGATTGTACATGTCGCGGCGCGGCGAGATATTTCAGTCAAGAAAACTCGATCATTCTGTAAAATTAAGTCCAATTCTTCTACCCTAACACTTGGATTTATGGGTTGTACTTCTATAGTCCTAATTTAACGATCAATTTCAACAATTAGGTGCAACATTGAAAGTTATAGGAGCATCTAGCAAGTTCCAAGACTTCTAAAACTAAGAGAAGAAGAATAAATACTTACTTGAATTTCTTGTTAATGAAAGACGAATGCAGACGTCGTAATTGATTGAAGACTTGAAGTACGGTGAAAAGAATCACAGTTTGCACGATTTACTTAAATGTAATGTGGGAATTTGGATGTCTTTCAAAAGCTCTGTTTTTGTGATTATCTTTAATTTCAAATTAAGATAAGACCGCGGCGCGGGAAGCTTCTATCCGTGTCGCGTATAAAATCTGATTTTAAATGAAATCGCAAAAACTCAATACGCGCGGCGCGGGTCTTAGGATACCGCGTCGCGGTATTGCAAAATTACCAAAATGACCCCACACTTGCCTTTTTCTCATCGTGATCAAAAAAATGGATGTAATGAATTAAGAAAATATGCAAATTTACAATGATGATCGGGTTGCCTCCCGACAAGCGCTAAGTTTAACGTCTTCAGCCGGACGTACACTTACCTGATTATGTAGCGTATGTTGGAATCTCTGCTATGAGTTCGACTGTCTCTACTTCTAGTTTCTGGAACGTACCCGTGGCGATGTATGGTTTGAGTCTATGGCCATTGACTTTAAATGGCTACCCACCTTTCAAGTCCTGGATTTCGACTGCACCATAGTCTGTAATGCTGATCACTTCGTAGGGACCATTCCACTTGCTTCTCAGTTTCCCGGGGAACATCTTCAGTCTTGAATTATACAGCCATACTTTTTGTCCAACTTCAAAGACCTTCAATCACAGCTTTGCGTCATGATATCGCTTCATCTTTGATTTATAGGTGGCTGCGTTCTCATATGCCTCATCTCGTAATTCTTCTAATTCAGACAACTGAAGCTTCCTTTCTTTCCCAGCGTCAGTGTAGTCCATGTTGACTTTCTTGACGGCCCATAGGGCACGATTAGCGATCTCCACTGGTAGATGACATCCTTTTCCATAAACCAACCGATATGGAGTAGTCCCGATCGGTGTTTTGTACGCAGTTCGGTACGCCCATAATGCGTCATCTAGCCTTAGCGACCAATCCTTTCTATCAGTCTTGACAGTCTTCTGAAGAATTTCTTTGATTTGCCTATTGGATAACTCCACCTGGCCGCTGGTCTATGGATGATAAGGTGTTGCAATGCGATGATTCACCCCATAATGTTTCAGTAGCCTTCCGAATTTGAAATTCTTGAAATGAGATCCTCCGTCACTAATGATTACCCTTGGGACTCCATGTCTGGTGAAAATATTTTTCTTCACAAATTTACAAACCACGTGATGATCGTTTGTGCGAGTTGCTTCGGCCTCAATCCATTTAGAGACATAATCTACTGCCACCAAAATGTAAACATATCCATGCGATGTGGGGAATGGACCCATAAAATCGATTCCCCAGACATCAAAAATGTCTACTACCAAAATCAGATTCAAAGGTATTTGATCCCTTTTCGATATGTTTCCTAATTGCTGGCAATTAATGCACTCCTTGGCAGTCCTGTGCGCATCTCGAAAGATAGTTGGCCAATACAGTCCGGATTCAAGAACTTTATATCCAGTTTTCCTTCCACTTAAATGTCCTCCACACGCTGATGCATGACAGAGATCCAACACTTCACCAATTTCATTGTCCGGCACACATCGGCGAATTATCTGGTCCTCTCCTACCTTGAAAAGGTCGGGATCATCCCAAATGAATCTCTTCGCGTACGTACGAAATTGCTTTTGCCTTTGTTTCGTCCAATGTGTTGGTATCACTCCCGTGGCCAGAAAATTTACGTAATTTGCATACCATGGAGCTCCATTAACCTCTAACAACTACTCGTCAGGAAATGAGTCTTGAATTCCTGCTTCCAATCCTTCAACTGGTAATCTAGAAAGATGATCTGCCACCACATTTTCAGCTCCCTTATTATCTTTGATGTCCACATCGAATTCTTGCAGCAGGAGTATCCACCTAATTAATCGAGGTTTAGACTCCTTCTTTGTGAGTAGATGCCGAACAGCACTGTGGTCAGTGTAAACCACCACCTTGGATCCCCAGATGTAAGATCGAAATTTATCTAAAGCAAATACTACAGCAAGTAATTCTTTTTCGGTAGTTGTGTAATTCAATTGAGCTTCAGAAAAAGTTTTACTAGCATAACAAATAACAACAGGCTTCCTGTTGACTTTTTGCCCTAATACTGCACCAGCAGCATAGTCGCTAGCATCGCACATTATCTCAAAAGGTTGCGTCCAGTCGGGTGGCTTCAGAATGGGGGCCTTGACCAGTTTATTCATGAGAATATTGAATGCTTTTACACGTTCTTCGTCAAAAATAAATGGTGCGTCCTTCAAAAGGAGACCACAGAGGGGCTTAGAAATAGCAGTAAAATCTTTAATAAATCTACGATAAAAACCTGCATGCCCCAAGAACGATCTGACCCCTTTCACTGATGTTGGAGGCGGAAATGTGGATATGACCTTTACTTTGGCACGATCGACTTCGAATCCCCTTTCAGAGACCACGTGTCCTAACATTATCCCTTCTCTTACCATGAAATGGCTTTTCTCCCAGGAGAGAACCAGGTTTGATTCTACACATCTCTTCAGTACCTTTTCCAATTGAACCAAGCAAGTTTCAAATGTAGGTCCAAAAATTGAGAAATCATCCATGAAGATTTCTAATGCTTCACCAATCATGTCAGAAAAGATTGCCATCATACATCGTTGAAATGTCGCAGGCGCATTACACAATCCAAATGGCATTCTGCGAAAGGCAAAAGTACCATAAGGGCAAGTGAACGTTGTCTTTACCTGATCTTCTGGATGAATTGCGATCTGGTTATACCCAGAATATCTATCCAAAAAACAGTAATACTTTTGTCCTGCTAACTTCTCCACGATTTGATCGATAAAGGGTAACGGAAAATGATCTTTGGATGTGGCGGCATTAAGCTTCCGATAATCAATACAGACTCGCCATCCGGTTACACGTCTCGTGGATATCTTGTCACCATCCTTTGTGTCTACTACAGTGATCCCCGATTTTTTTGGCACAGTTTGCGTTGGGCTAACCCATTCACTGTCAGAAATGGGGTAAATGATTCCTGCGTCCAACCATTTAAGAACCTCCTTTTTGACAACTTCTTTTAAATTGGGATTCAACCTCCTTTGCGTATCCCTGGCGGGTTTAGCTCTTTCTTCTGTGATAATGCGATGCATGCATGTGGTCGGACTAATCCTTTTTAAGTCCGCGATTGTCCAACCGATAGCCTCCTTGTGTTTGGACAATACCTTGAGCAATTCTATCTCTTGTTCCTCTGTCAGATCGGCTGCTACGATTACTGGTAGAGTATCCTTCTCCCCTAGAAAAGCATACTTTAGATGTTCTGGTAAGGGTTTTAGATCCAGCTTTGGTGGTTCTTGTAAAGAGGGCTTTAATGTCTTTGGAATCTCTGCTGGTAACTTCTCTATATGTGCACATTCTTCAGACTTGAATCCCTTTTCTTCTTCATTTTGCGTCTCTTTTCTTCCAACATTTTCTTCTTCCTGAGTTTCTATTTCATCAGCTTGAAGTACCTCTTGAGTGTATTGCTGCACTAGCTCGTCAATGATGTCCACCTGATAACACTCCTCCTCTTCCATGCTACTTCCCTTGAGATCAGCATTGAAAATGTTGATCTTAGCCTGTCGGTGGCCAAAAGATATTCCCATTTCTCCGGTGCGACAAGCAATATGTGCGTTAGCCGTGGCTAAAAACGGTCGCCCTAGAATAATCGTGGGTTGCTCCCCATTCGTTGCTTGACGTGTGTCCAAAACAAGAAAATCTGCTGGGTAGTAAAATTCTCCTACCTTGATGATGACATCGACTAACATACCCTTGGGAACCTTGTTGGACTTATCGGCCAACTGCAGAATCACATCAGTAGATCTCATAGTACCAAACTCATGCTTGTCGAATAACTGCCCAGGCAATATGTTCACACTTGCACCTAGATCTAACAGAGCTCTTTTGATATGCACATTGCCTAAATCTACTGAAATGAGAGGAACTCCCGGATCTTTCATCTTTGGAGGAAGCGCATCCATGAGGATAGAGCTTACATTTTCGGGTAAGCTAATCATCTTAGGCAAGTGGGACAAAATGTGCTTCTTATGTATGCACATGTCCTTAAGAAACTTAGCATATGCAGGAACTTCCTTGATGAGTTTGACTAATGGAATGTTAACTTTAATTTGGCTAAACAATTCCCACATATCTTCAGCTTGTGGTCCTTTCTTTCCATATGGTTCTTTCTCCGGCTTTTCCAAGGCCGTGGGGAAAGGAACTGTTCCACTTGATTCTCCTTTTTCCCAGGTACTTGTCTGTTTCTTCTTCTGTACTTGCTCCTCCTTATCGTTTTTCTTCTGTTTTTCTAATTCTTCTTTTTCATCAAAAACTATTTCCACATCACTATCATCATCTGCAGGCGGAGCTGTAACCTTGTTGTCTATTTTCCTTCCGCTCTTAAGTGTGATTACTTCATTAATTTGCATCTTTGGTGATTGCACCTGCTCCCTCACTCTTTTTTCTTCCATTTTGACAAGTGATTCTCCTAATCTTAGAATTGCTTCTGAATTAGATTTCTCTACTTCCTGGAGTTGTACTAACATTCCAAAAATTTCTTGCAAACCAATATTCATACCTCCTGATGGAGATGGAGATTGCACCTGCTGCTGCCTTATAGGTGGTTGTCTCGATTCTCGTTGCTGATTACTTCGGAATGGTCTTGGTGCGTTGTGAAATCGACCATATCCATGCACTTGACTTATTTCCTCATGAGTCATTGAGCACTCATTATGATTGTGTCCTATTTCTCCACATGTATTGCATATATTCTGCCCATGCAACACGTATGCTCCCTTTTCTTGTTGAAACCTTTCGAGCATCTGATTGAACCTTTTTGTAACAGCAGTGAGCTCTTTCTGAATTTCAGCTTTCCATTTGTTCTCTGCTTCGATGTTAGCTACATATACCATCTTATCTTTCATTGATCCACTGACTTTTGATCCTAAACTCAGTTACTCCAAAAATCTCCAGGCATCATCTGGCTCTTGCCACATAAATGTCCCACTTGATGAGGCATTTATCATAACCTGGTGTGTCTCATTAACTCCCTCGAAGAATAATTTGACTAACTGCCACTTAGGAACTTCATGATGTGGACAGGATCATAGCAGCTCTTTTAATCTATCAAACGCTTCATGAAAAGCCTCTCCTGGCTTTTGCTGGAAATCTTGGATCGCTCGTCTGACCTCAGTGGTTTTACTGACTGGATAGAATTCTTGAAGAAACTTTGCCTTGAGTTGTTCCCAGCTAGTAATACTATTCGATGGCAAAGATGTAAACCAATATTTGGCTTTATCCTTAAGAGTAAATGGAAACAATCTAAGCCTAAAAATACCTCTATCAGTATTCCTAGGAGTATTGGCATTGGCAATTGCTAAGAATTCATATAGATGATTATAAGGATCGTCAGTCTTGTATCCCCTAACCTGAGTCAATATTCCTAATAACTGAGGTCTTATTTCTACTTGCGAATCAATGTTATCAGGAATATAGATTGGCGATGAGTCATCATATTCCCGCGGTTGGAAATGTGATGCAACCGATTGCCGTCTCGGTTGTGCGAAATGTAATGGTTGGGCGGGGTTACCGTAAAGATGATCGTTATATTCCCGCTGACCTGGTGGTTGATATTGTGGTGCTCTTCTGAGAGGTCCCCGACCTCGGTTCCACTGTGGCTGTGGTGCTGGTGGCACCTATCCCTCGTCTTCCTCGTCATATACCTCCTCTGTCTCTGGGTAATGGTATTGTGGCTGAGGCGGTTGTTGATAGTGTATAGGTTGTGTTGGTTGGAATGTGGGTTGAGGTTTAAAAAGAACTGGTTGTGGTTGAGAGGTTGGTGTCTGCTGTCTGGAGACTGGGGTGCCATTATGGGTCGGCTCTCCCCAAGACATTGCAGAGGTAAATGGATTGGTAGATTGTGGTTGTGAAGCGGGTGTAAATGGCGGGACAGATGGAGGAGTGCATGATGGTATGGGTGCAGGGGCTGAAACTGCACCACCAGAAGCACTCGTGCTCCCGAAGTGAAATTCTGACAGTGGGGGAATAGAAAACACCCCCGTTGCCTGACCTGACGGTTCCTGGGCAACACTTACTGGACTACTGCTAACATGACTAAAATTCATGATGTTTAAACGCCTACGGGCACGGATTTTGCGCCAAAATTTGACAACGTGAATAGTCCATAACCGTGTCAAAATTTGACAATGCAGCGGTCGTCGTGCGGTCAAAAATAAAGAAAACGTGACACACACTAGTATAGCGGTAGTCAGGGTCGATCCACAGGAGCTTCGTGGTTAGACTAAATGAGAGATTACCAACTAGTAGTGTCATAGCTACAGTCGGAGGATCTAGTTTCTGTCTTCCTAATCACTGATACCATAAAGCAATGAATAAACAAACTCAAGCCAAGCTAAGCTAAGCTTAAATGAACCTAGTCGCTTTCTAAAATCAGAAGTACATCTCTGAATCAGAAGCAAACAAAGGCATCCAAACTAAGCAAAACCAAGCAAAGCATAAACTAGCCACTAGCTAAAGTTCCACTGAACAGTTACTAGCCAAAGTTTAACGCCTAAAAACTAACCTAATTAGCTAATGATTTCAGCAAAGAAAAACAGTCCCAACAAGGTCAAAGCAATATCCAAACACAATTCCAACATTCAAAACCAAACACAAGCATAAGAACACCGAAATACCAACATTAATCATAACCAAATGATTTTCATTCACCAAAATCAGATCCAAACATAAAAACAGTAATGAAATGAGCTAAAACAGAAGCCAAAGCTTAATATCAATGGTTGTCACTCCCAAAGATACAAAACCAAGCTTAATCCAAACTAACTAATTACAATTAAAATTCAAAACATGAAAATACCAATTGAGAGCTTGCTGAAACGAAATCTTGGAGTCAAAGAGCTTCAAGGTCGATTTTACACCCGGTCTTTGCTAGGGTTTTCGGCTGGAAATGCCTCTATTTATAGTTGCAATTTTCCCGCAGCCGCGCCGTGCAGATGAAGAATCCGCGGCGCGCGTACTAATCTTTTCCCGTTTCTTCGGTATTTGAATGTGTTCCACCGCCTTAAGCCCGCGTCGCGCAGATGAGATATCCGCGGCGCGCGTACGAGTTTCCTTGATTTTTCGTTCTTTTCCAAACTTCTTCCTTTTGCACGCTTTTAGTCCCTGTTTCCATTCTTTTTCTCCAAACAAGTCCTGGCACGAAAAGTGAGAATACCTAGACATATTTTTTATAATTTTATCAAGAACAGGGCTGAACAATGCCTAAAATACTTGATATCACTAGGCGTTGTCACATATTATAAGTCGTCAGTGGAGCGCGTGTGGATCACCGGCACACTAATAGGGACTCACAAAGAATATGCCAGTATAAAGGTACATGGGCCCGGGATTTCCCCGCGGGCATCTCGCAAGAAAGGATATTCAGATTCTCAAAATATGCCAAAGGATTGGATTTTGAAAAGGGGCTGAAAGATATCCATTAAGATGTCAGAAAGGTTTGGATTCTCAAAATGTGCCAAAAGTTCTGGATTTTGTGAATAGTCCATAACCGTGTCAAAGCCAGTGGGAGTGTGGCTGTTACATAATGTTTCTAGGAAGCATCTCTTTTCATTACAAAGTGTAATGACTTGGTGTTAAGAGACGGATCGCTATGAAAGACTTAATAAAGATACGGCATGCTCGGGTGGTTATAAACGTGTATGAGATAGATCAAAACTCTGCCAAAATGATCTTGATGAGACTCAAGATGCATTACCCTAGGAAATAGCTTCCTGTCATTGCAAAGTGTGATGATTTGGCATGAGAGATATGAAAGGTGCAACGTACTCACATAATCCATTGACATATATCAGATGTTGTCATCAGTATAGACCTGGCCATAGTAAGCATGATCTTGATAAGATTCAAGATGCATGGAAAAAAAGTCTCCGAAAGGTTATAGTTATTAAAAGTCGTGACACAAGGATTATAAGTAATCCTAAGATTCCAAAAGATTTTGGAATAGAACTAGATCGAAATCTTGGAGTCAAAGAGCTTCAAGGTCGATTTTACACCCGGTCTTTGCTAGGGTTTTCGGCTGGAAATGCCTCTATTTATAGTTGCAATTTTCCCGCAGCCGCGCCGTGCAGATGAAGAATCCGCGGCGCGCGTACTAATCTTTTCCCGTTTCTTCGGTATTTGAATGTGTTCCACCGCCTTAAGCCCGCGTCGCGCAGATGAGATATCCGCGGCGCGCGTACGAGTTTCCTTGATTTTTCGTTCTTTTCCAAACTTCTTCCTTTTGCACGCTTTTAGTCCCTGTTTCCATTCTTTTTCTCCAAACAAGTCCTGGCACGAAAAGTGAGAATACCTAGACATATTTTTTATAATTTTATCAAGAACAGGGCTGAACAATGCCTAAAATACTTGATATCACTAGGCGTTGTCACATATTATAAGTCGTCAGTGGAGCGCGTGTGGATCACCGGCACACTAATAGGGACTCACAAAGAATATGCCAGTATAAAGGTACATGGGCCCGGGATTTCCCCGCGGGCATCTCGCAAGAAAGGATATTCAGATTCTCAAAATATGCCAAAGGATTGGATTTTGAAAAGGGGCTGAAAGATATCCATTAAGATGTCAGAAAGGTTTGGATTCTCAAAATGTGCCAAAAGTTCTGGATTTTGTGAATAGTCCATAACCGTGTCAAAGCCAGTGGGAGTGTGGCTGTTACATAATGTTTCTAGGAAGCATCTCTTTTCATTACAAAGTGTAATGACTTGGTGTTAAGAGACGGATCGCTATGAAAGACTTAATAAAGATACGGCATGCTCGGGTGGTTATAAACGTGTATGAGATAGATCAAAACTCTGCCAAAAATATCTTGATGAGACTCAAGATGCATTACCCTAGGAAATAGCTTCCTGTCATTGCAAAGTGTGATGATTTGGCATGAGAGATATGAAAGGTGCAACGTACTCACATAATCCATTGACATATATCAGATGTTGTCATCAGTATAGACCTGGCCATAGTAAGCATGATCTTGATAAGATTCAAGATGCATGGAAAAAAAGTCTCCGAAAGGTTATAGTTATTAAAAGTCGTGACACAAGGATTATAAGTAATCCTAAGATTCCAAAAGATTTTGGAATAGAACTAGATCGAATCCAACAAGTTTCTTGGATCGATCAGAAGTGTCATGAACATGTCTTGTTGACTTAATGCTTAGAGCGTACTGAGTCAGATTCAGGATATGACCTGGCTGGGAGTACTTAATGGATTTTGAACATACGTGAGAAATCATTGGAAAATGATTGGGGTGAATGTTGATAACAATTTGAAAAGAGTTTTCAAATAAGGACTTAATGGTTAAAGAATTTCGTTGGCATTCCGATGGAGCACGTGTGGCTCACCGGCACATCGTATCACCTCGAAATAGTCTTAGGGTGCAGTCATATGGACTAAAGATCCTGAGAACCATGGAAAGTCACAGTACATAGAATGGAGTTGTTAGTGAGAATGACATTATGACCAAATTGAGATATCATTGGAAGAATGTCCGATTGGATAAAGTGTATCAATGTATGACATTTAGATACATAGAAAAGGTGAAAGGTCATATAGACATAGATACATAACACGAATTAAATAGTTTAAAAGGAATCTAGAAACCGATAATAGTTTTATGTAAAATCCGACTTGGTGATTACCTCGTGGAGACTTGGTAATTAGGCAAGAGTAGCCACCGGTCAGATTTTATGTTTCAATTTTGCATGTTTCACTTCCAGAATAATTTGATTATTCAAAAGGTCCACAGTCGCTCATACTTTTCGGGAGTAAGTATGAACGAAGACTGTCGTGAATTGGTTTGTAGATTGTCTAAGGAGTTAGACATTGCAGTAAGACTGCTACAACGTTCATGAGTACTTAGAAATAGAGATTTGAGTATTGGATAAACCCGCGCTCAATAGATTGCTTCATGGATTACATCACGAGCAATGTTGAGACGATAATATCGTATGATCTTGAAGCGGAGACATATGAGTTGAAATTTACGAGTCGGTTGTGTATTGATAATGCGAAACGCATCGGTTACTCGATGTTACAAAACGCATTGTTGTGTACGATTTGATAAGTAAAAGACACAACCATATGAGTCAAAGCTTATTCGTTCCTTGACCCTGATGGGAAACAGATATCTGTAGGCCGCTCGATGATTTTGAAGTTGACTAAAGTGCTGGCCAGCCTGGACTAAATTGATGTGTTCAATTAGAAGTCCTAAAGTCATAAGCAGAATCGGAAATCGGGAAACAGAGTATCGGACAGAGATGGATCTCAATCCATGTCTCGTGTCTGAAAATATCTTGTTGGACGAAGGATCATATGATCACTTATCTATGGACAGAACTGACTGGGTCAGAGTTCGGCAGCAGTTTCTAGGAAGCTGCAAGTTGTTAATCAGAATATAAATTAAAGTCATAGACTTATCCAAGTGGGAGACTGTTGGATTAGGTGTCTAAGCCATGACTTTATATTTATATTTATCTTGTTAATTGAAGCAAAGTCCATTTGCGTTGCCCTCATAGCTGGAGGTCAGGATAGAGTTCAGTAGAGTAAAAGGTTGATTTATTAACTGTATAATAAATCAATAGAATTAATTTAATGGTTTATTAATATATTTAAGTGTTAATATATTAATTAGAAACTATAATAATTAATTAAGATTTAATCTAGAATTAATTGGATTTAATTCAGTGATTAAATTAATTAATTAAAAGTGCAGGGACTGGTTTGTATTTATTTAATAGTTGAATAAATAACTGGCCAGTGGACAGGGGCCAAAGTTGGCGCCAATATGGAGGGAACTCCATAGTTAGCGAAAACCCTAATTAGGGTTTAGAAGCCTTGGTCCAAATGGTCAACAGGCTTGCCCATTAAGGAGGCTCCTTAGGGTTTTGACTGTAACCCTTGGAGGCTATAAAAGGAACCTCCTGGCTCCCCTTTTTTTTGCGCCACTTTTAACCAAGAGAACACTGCTGAACTGTCTTCTCCATTGCTTTGGGTGTGACTTGCATTTGAGGCAAGACACTTGTGCTGCTAGCTTCAAGAACAAGATTCAAAGGTTGGTAATTCTTGTTTTAAACTTTAGAAATTATTGTTGGCCTTTAGGTTTTAGTTTATTATCTTCATAGAAGAAAACATAGATCTTTCTAGGGTGCATGTGAACCATAAGTATTTTTCTGTTCATTGTTTGCTAGAAAACCCTTCAATACTCAATATAGGTTGCAACTCATCTCTTGTTATCCACAGATAACATAATCACTCCAACTCTATTCCAGCTCAATAGCCCTCATGGTTATGAAATTTGACTCAAAACTCTTTAATGTTTTGTGAATGAGGCCTACTTGCGGTAAGACTAACCAATTTTCTTATATATAAATTATTAACTTTTAATCATAAATATATAAGATATATTTTAATCTTATTAAAATATTTTAGATTTAATTTTAATATAATTTTCGCAAATTTTAAGGAATTTTTGAAAATTTAAAATAAATATTTAAGCTGATTTAATTGATCTTTTAATTAACAGTTAATTAAATTAATTAAATCTAAGATATATTTTACGAAATTAATCAAATTAATTTTACTATCTAAGGCCCCACAATTTTCGAAAAATACAAGCCAAACAAAGAAGTTCCAGTTATTCATTTAATCCAATTACCAAAAATAACAACACACTTTATAAGGCATGTAAATCAATCAAATAAGGGGGGGACCAAGGGGTGGCGGCTAGGGTTAGAAAACCCTAGCCAAAATCTCGATGAAGGCCATATCCAAGGGTTTATTTTCGAAAACCCTCAAGAACACATAAACAGTTTATGCAGTTTATATCAATACATAAGAAAACAAGCCTAAGCTCTGATACCACTGAAGGGTTTTCTAGCAAACAATGAACAAATAAACAAGCCTAAGCTCTAATACCAACCTTAGGAGAAACTAGCAACCAACATGAGGAAGAAGTTCCTGTTGGACCAACTGTCTCATTACCTCTTAGACGTTCGAGTAGAGTTAGCATGCCACCCGAGTTTTATGGTTTCCATATTACTTCGGATGGTGACACGTTAGTCAGTGATCGTACCTTGACTAATTTGGATGAGCCAGCTAACTAGCATGAAGCGGTGGCGGGCCCTGAGTCTGCCAAGTGGAAAGAGGCAATGGACAGCGAGATTAAGTCCATGTATGACAATCAAGTTTGGAACTTGGTTGACAATGTGTCAGGTCGTAAGAAAGTCGGGTGCAAGTGGATCTTCAAGAGGAAGACCGACATGGACGGAAAAGTACACACTTTTAAAGCTCGGTTGGTTGCGAAAGGATTCACTCAAACCCCGGGGTTGACTATGATGAAACCTTTGAAGGGTTTTCTAGCAAACAATGAACAAATAAACTCTTATGGTTCACATGCAGCCCTAGAAAGATCTATGTTTTCTTCTATGAAGATAATAAACTAAAACTAAAGGCCAACAATAATTTCTAAAGTTTAAGACAAGAATTACCAACCTTTGAATCTTGTTCTTGAAGCTAGCAGCACAAGTGTCCTGCCTCAAATGCAAGTCACACCTAAAGCAATGGAGAAGACAGTCCAGCAGAGTAATCTTGGTGAAAGTGGCGCAGAGAATGAGGATGCCAGGTGCCTCCTTTTATAGCCTCTAAGGGTTATAGCTGAAACCCTAAGGAGCCTCCAAATGGGCAAGCCTGCTGACTAAATGGACCAAGCCTTTTCTAAACCCTAATAGGGTTTTCGCCAACTATGGAGTTCCCTCCATATTGGCGCCAACTTTGGCCCCTGTCCACTGGCCAGTTATTTATTTAACTATTAAATAAATACAAACCAGTCCCTGTACTTTTAATTAATTAATTTAATCACTGAATTAAATCCAAATAATTCTAGATTAAATCTTAATTAATTATTATAGTTTTTAATTAATATATTAACACTTAAATATATTAATAAACCATTTAATTAATTATATTGATTTATTAAACAATTAATAAATCAACCTTTTACTCTACTGAACTCTATCCTAACCTCCAACTATGAGGGCAACCCAAATGGACTTTGCTTCAATTAACAAGATAAATATAAATATAAAGTCATGGCTTAGACACCTAATCCAACAACCTTCTCACCAGTAGCCAAGATTAAGTCAATTAGGATAATGCTTGCCATAGCTACGTTTCATGACTATGAAATTTGGCAGATGGATGTCAAAACTGCTTTCCTTAATGGGAACCCGACTGAGGATGTTTACATGAACCAGCTAGAAGGTTTTGTAGACACAAAGCATCCTGAAAAAGTGTGTAAGCTTGAGAGATCAATCTACGGGTTGAAACAAGCATCTCGCAGCTGGAATCTTTGCTTCCATGAGAAAGTCAAAGTGTTTGGCTTCTTTAGGAGTGAAGATGAGTCCTATGTATATGTCAAGGCTAGTGGGAGTATAGTCACTTTTCTGGTGCTATATGTTGATGACATACTGCTAATGGGAAACGACATTCCGACCTTGCAAGATGTCAAGTCTTGGCTCGGGAAGTGTTTCGCCATGAAAGATCTTGGAGAAGATGCTTGTATTCTCGGGATAAGAATACTGAGAGATAGAAAGAGAAATTTAATAGGTCTAAGCCAGTGTACATATTTGGAAAAGGTGTTAAAAAGGTTTAACATGGAAAATTCCAAAAGGGGAGAGCTACAAATCCAGAGTAATGCCAAGTGGAGTAAGACTCAAAGTCCGAGTACTGATGAGGAAATAGCTGAGATGAGTCGGGTACCTTATGCTTTGGCAGTAGGGTCGATCATGTATGCTATGACATGTACTCGCCCCTACGTATCCTTTGCATTAAGCATGGTTAGTCGGTACCAGGGTAATCCTGGAAAGGCACACTGGATAGCGGTCAAGAATATACTCAAGTATCTGCGAAGGATAAAGAATATGGTATTAGTCCTTGGTGGCAGTGATGACTTGAAAGTGATTGGATATACAGATGCCAGCTTCCAGACAGATAGGGACAGTGGTTGGTCCCAGTCGGGCTGGGTATTTCTTTTGAACAGTGGAGCGGTCACTTAGAAAAGTTCCAAGAAAGAAACGGTGGCTAATTCAAAGTGCGAATCAGAGTACATTGCAGCGAGTGAAGCGTCTAAAGTAGCGGCTTGGCTGAAGAACTTTATCGGAGACCTTGGAGTTGTCCCGAGCATTCAGGAGCCGATGGAACTGTTCTTCGATAATGAAGGAGTGGTCGCTTTGATAAAGGAACCGCGAGATCATGGAAAGTCCAAACATATCGACAGAAAGTACCATTACATTTGACATCGCATAGAAGAAGGTCACTTACTGGTTAAGAGAGTATCATCAAAAGACAATCCTGCAGATCCTTTGACTAAGGCACTGAGTAGGATCAAGCATAATCAGCATGCTCAGAGCATTGGACTGAAGGATGATATTGGTTTTAGTAATTAGATAGATTTGAAACTTGTAACAGTATAAATGTAATTGACTTGGTGATTTTATAATGGAGATTTATAAATGAGTATCGTTAATGCCTTTGTCAATTGTTTATTATTGTGTTTCTATATTTGCATGTTTAAACTTCCTAAGTAATTAGATTATTTGAAATTCCACAGTCGATCATACTGTTAGGAAATAAGTATGAACGAAGACTGTCATGAATCGGTTGTAGATTGTCTAAGGAGTTAGACATTGCAGTAAGACTGCTACAACGTTCATGAGTACTTAGAAAATAGAGATTTGAGTATTGGATAAACCCGTGCTTAACAAATTGCTTCATGGATTACATCACGAGCAATGTTAAGACGATAATATCTTTTGATCTTTAAGTGGAGAGATATGATCTGTAATTTGCAAGTCAGTTGCTCATTGATAATGCAAAAATATGTCGGTAACTCGGTGTTATAAAACGCACTTTTATGAGTATTCTGACTGGTAAAAGACATAGACATACGAGTCGAAACTTATCCGTCCCCTGACCCGATGGGAAACATATATATGTAGGCCTCTCGATGATTTGAGGTTAACTGAAAGTGGTGGCCAACCAGGACTGAATTGATGTGTTCAATTAGCAGTCTTAAAGTCATAAGCAAATCGGAAATTGAGAAACAGAGTATCAGACCGAGATTGATTTTAATCCATGTCTTGAGTCTGAAAATATCTTGTTGGACGGAGGATCATCTGATCACTTATCTTTGGACAGAATTGACTGGGTTAGAGTTCAGAAACAGTTTCTAGAAAACTGATATTAATCAGAAGGTAAATGGACAATTAATGTCATAGACTTATCCAAGTAGGAGACTGTTGGATTTGGTATCTAAGCCATGACTTATAATTGTATTTATCTTGTTAATTGAAGCAAAGTCCATTTGGGTTGCCCTCATAACGAGAGGATTGATGTAGAGTTCAGTAAAGAGAAAGGTTGATTTATTAATTGTTTAATAAATCTATAGAAAAATAAATAAATAGTTTATTAATATATTTCAGTGTTAATATATTAATTAGAAACTATAATAATTAATTAAGATTTAATCTAGAATTAATTAGATTTAATTTAGTGATTAAATTAATTAATTATAAGTGTAGGGACTGGTTTGTATTTATTCAATAGTTAAATAACTGGCAAACTAGTGGCCAAGGGCCAAAAGTGGCACTAACTATGGAGGCTTCTCCATAGGTGGCAAAAACCCTAATTAGGGTTTAAGGGATCTGGTCCAAGTGGTCAACAGGCTTGCCCACTTTGGAGGCTCCTTAGGGTTTCACCTGTAATCCTTGGAGGCTATAAAAGGAACCCCCTGGCACCCTAATTCCTACGCCAATTTGAACAAAAGGAACTCTGCTGGATTCTCTCCTCCTTAGATTGGGTGTGACTTGCATTTGAGGCAGGATCTGTTTGCTGCTAGCTTCAAGAACAAGATCAAAAGGTTTGTTAATTCTTATTTTGATCTTTAGAAATAAGTGTTGACCTTAGGTTTTTAGTTTATATCTTCATAGAAGAAAACATAGATCTTTCTAGGGTTGCATGTGAACTTAGGAATTTTGTTGTTCATTGATTGTGCAAAACCCTTCACCTACTACAGTAGTCTACATAATATCTACGATAGGCACCACATAAACACCATAACATAATAAAATTACCTTAAAAACAATAATAAGACACCACATAAATTCACCACACAATGTCACTATTCTATCGCCACATCGTATCCCCTGACAAAATTTCACCACACTAGACCCACCAATATTTCACTACACCATACCCACCAATCAATGCATATGAGCTTCGTCCCCTCCTCGACCGCCGTGGTCTCGAGCCACAAAGGCTCACCAAACCGCCACCATAGAATTAACACCGAAAGCCACAAAGGCATATACAACAACCAGTAGTTGTATAGTCTTAAGGGTAAGATTCACCAATGCTAGCCACATAGCCTTTAACGATAAAATACACCATGAATAGCCATAAAGGCATAAGCAACAATTAGTTATAAGGTTTCACCGTATAAGTATCACCACAACTAGCCACGTAGACTCAACAAGGTAAAAATCACAGATATTAGCCACATAGGCTCAATATGAAGTTAATCACCACAACAATATAATAATACCACAAACATCACATAAAAAGGTAAATCAAAGATTTCTCACCAAGAATAGCCATCTAGCTCAAGACTAATGTTGAGCCATGCCATAGAGTTAACGGTCAAGTCAACAAGGAGTCTAAAGATCTAAGAGGGATATTCTCCAAGATTTTTAGGGAAGTTAGTTGTATGGATAATATATATTGTATAGTGATAAGGAAGATAGGATGAGATGACATTACATACTCTGCACATAACACGTGTACCATGAGCTCTTGCTTACTATATTCAATCAGCTACGCTAGGTCAACATTGTACATATATTTTTTCATTCTAATAATATCCATCAGGCAGTGTTACTTTCATCACTTCCCAGGTTTTGTGCCCACGATCTTACAAGATCAAGGGTTTCCCCGTACAAGATCACATTTTTTATTTTACCCTGAAATCGGGCTAGCTCTAAATTCTTTTTGTCATAAATAGTATAAGATCACATTTTTTATTTTACCAATTATCATCTATTAGCATCCTATGTGCTTTTCAACTAGTTTTTTGTAGTTTTATTTCTCTACTCTAAATGTTATGTACTTTGGGTTTATTTAACATACAATCAAATTTTAATTGTAATTTTTATATATTGATATTGAAATTATGTATCGAACCTATATAAAAAATTGATTATTCATATATCTATACTATACTATAAACCATATATAAATTACAACCCTTTAAAGCACAGAAGTCTTAAAATTAAGATAGTACCACCATTTGATGCAGCCAACCTCAAGAACCCGGATTGAGCGGTCGATTGAGATTTTGAAGCGGGAGATCAAAAGCTGTAAAGTTCTAATTTTTTTGAGTTTTTTTGAAATCTCATGATTAATTCGCTTTGACCGAACGCTTTCTCACATAAATCATGATTACCCCATTTAAAGCAAAACATGTAGCTCAGTCACTAATCCTCCCCTCGACCACTCTCTCTTCTCATCGCATCCGCCACCATCTCCTCTATCTCGCCACCGGACCATCTCCTCTAGACAACGCCGCCTGCATCTACACTCAGGTTTCTCTCTAAATCGCAGACCACAAAAACCCTCAATCCTCTCTCTATGGATCTCCACCCTCCGTAACGTCCGATCAATGTCGCCTTCACCAACCTTTACAACCACCACTTGGACCGTCCCGCTACCACCACTTCGACGATCGCGGCTGCTTCGCACCCCTCGACGTTGACGACGTCATCCCCGCTCTTCCTCTTCATCGATTCAACGAAGGCGACTCTCCGACATTCGTTATGGTAAGTGATTCAACCTCTTCTCTTCCTCTCGGAATCGTATTTGCTTGTTGGTGAGGTCAACCGGTGCTAATTCTTGAATTGCTGCCATAAATAGAGTACCAAGCATTGTTCTCATCTCAGTGAACTCACACGATCTGAATGACATTTCTGCATTCAAAACAATCCTAACCTGGTTATGTGCGATTTCATTGCAACAAGATCTGTATCTCAAACATGCCTGAATCGCTTCCGATTTTTAATTATTCTAGGTACGCTTACAGCTTGATCCATTTCTAAATGAACTAACTAGCATGTTTGAGCACAGTACAGAAAAGGGATCGGTGTGGGTAACCCTCAAACACTGTAAGTTTCTTCCTCCTTCTGCTTCTCTGATTCCGAATTTGTTTCCATTCAGGATATTGATTGTCGATTTGGTTCAATATGCCTCTGCTTCTGACAAATCTAAGGTGTAGAGAAATAAGATTGTAACTGCCACTCCCTCACAACCGCTACTCAATCAGACTACAATCGGACCATAACCATACCTACACACTCCCCCTCAAACATAAGTGGCAGATTTGGGTTTCATTTATAACAATTTCATGATTTTGGGTTTCATTTATAACGCCTTTTACTCGGATTGTTTATTTAAATGTTTTGCATCCAGTATCTGCTCTCTATCTAATCAGTTTCCCGTAAACTCCTCCCTTTTAAAGGACATTCGATTGACACATTTAAAGATTGATTCACAATTTTGTTGTTTATTTCAGGAACCAACATGAAATTGGGAAAATCGAATGATAGGGTTCGTTTGTGTTGAATGCAGACACTTCTACACATGCATATTACATGTTTGATGAAATGCCTAAACTAGCCAACTGTTTTGTAGTGCCAAGTTCTTGCTTCCATTTTTATCAAATTTCACTATAAGTGCTTCTTTTCTGCAAGTCAAAAACTAACTTCAATTTGTAATTAATTTTACAACCCGTTTTGATTCCTTTTCATTCTCTATAACACTCAATAGATGGTGCTCTGTTACTTCGTATGTATATTAATACAAAATACTCTTTGAATGACAAATAAATATAAACCCAATTTCTTTTATTTTTCGGCAAAAAGCAAAAGAAAATGATTTGGTTTCGGTAATTGTCCTTTGTACTGTACCACATGGTTATTTATTCTTTACAAGTTTCAATGATTTTGTTTTTGACAGGCTAAAGAAACATGATACATATATGGAACCCATAAAATCCAAAGAAGAAATAATATCAATGTTTCTTTAAGAAATAGCAACCAACTTTCATTGAATTGTTTATTATAGCATCCTACTTTCATTTCCCCTTATTACAGCAATGCACGTAAAAAAATCTATCCAACAAAAAAAATCAAAAGTGATAATAGGGTATATATCTGAAAGTACAATGCTATAATTGGATTATCTATATGTGTGCATACATTCCTTCTGCTTTGTCTTAGCTCAAGGTTTGTTTAAGAAATAGCAACATACTTTTGTTAAATTGTTTATTATAGCATCCTATGTTCATTCTCCTTAATACATCATTGCACTTCAATTAATCTACCTATCTACCCAATTACAATGCTGTAATTTGGTAGAATTTTGAAAGTACAATGTCTTACTATAAAAAAGATTGAACGTATCATGTTGTAACAGAAAGAAATGAAAATAGGAATGTAGGATTCTGTAGTATACAAAGCACTTCGCAACCCTGCAAGCCGTTATTTTTTCCTTTTTCTCTTTTTTTCCGTATCACCAATTAAATGTATTAATTTTCACATTCTGATTTTCAGCCATATACTGCAATCTTTCCATATACATACTCTTACAGAAACACTCGAGATAATGGTTTAGGCATGTAAAATTACAGTCGAAATTGACATTCTTGGTGAGATTTTTCAGCATTGGGCAAGACGATTGTTGCTGTGAGTTTTATGTTTCAACATAAAGCAATAAATACTTATTTTTTATGTGTTTTGGTGTAATTTTTTCATGTTGAATGTAGTTTTTTTTTGTAATTTGGTAAAATTTTGAGTGGTGAGCATGTGGAAATATCATATAGAAAATTATTTTGAAGTCTATGGGTTTGAAACTTGGGGTGGATCACTTATCCCAAATTACACATTTGGACAGCAGCCTACTTGAGTAGTTATAAATCGAGTAAATTACATTATTTGTTTTAGGAATGAACTGTGGAAACCATATTTGAGAAGTATGTAATCAAGTACCGTTTTTTTCTGTTAGACAAAATTGCCCTTGCCAAATATTATGAAATTTTGAATAATTTGAAAAGTTTAAAATTTTGAAAGTTTGAAAATTTGAAATTTTCGGAAATTTGAATAATTTGAAAAGTTTGAAAATTTGAATTATTTTGAAAAGTTTGAAATTTTCGAATTTTGAAAATTTTGAATAATTTGATAAGTTTGAAAATTTCGGAAAATTGAATAATTTGAAAAGTTTGAAAATTTTTAAAATTAAATAATTTTAAAAGTTTGAAAATTTTGAATAATTTGAAAACTCTAAAAACTTTGAAAAGCCTGAAAATTTGAATAATTGTGAAAAGTTCGAATCATTTGAAAATTTTCGAAATTTGAAAATCTTGAAAATTTTGAATAATTTGAAAATTTTGGAAATTTGAATAGTTTGAAAAGTTTTAAAATTGAATAATCTTAAAAGTTTGAAATTTTTGAATAATTTGACTTTTTTTTAAAACTTTCCATAATCTATTGTATATTCAAAGCTCTACTGGGTAATTTGAAAAGTTTGAAAATTTTTAAAATTAAATAATTTTAAAAGTTTGAAATTTTTGAATAATTTGAAAACTCTGAAAATTTTGAAAAGCCTGAAAATTTGAATAATTTTGAAAAGTTCGAATCATTTAAAAATTTTTGAAATTGGAAAATCTTGAAAATTTTGAATAATTTGAAAATTTTGGAAATTTGAATAGTTTGAAAAGTTTTAAAATTAAATAATCTTAAAAGTTTGAAATTTTTGAATAATTTGACTTTTTTTTGAAAACTTTTCATAATCTATTGTATATTCAAAGCTCCACTGGATAAAAGTAACAGCTGACAAGAGCCTATGCTTACCACTGCTATGGATAACAAAAATGACGTCTTAAGGGAGCTCGATAGTAGAGGAGCTTCCAAGCTGACCGAAAGTCTTAGAGCTGAGTAAAAATGTCTTCAAAGCCTCTTCAGAATATTCTTTTGGATTTTATGATTTTCTAATTGGTAAATAAGTATAAGAAATAGCAATGAGAAATTAGAATTTAGTTAATACATTTCGTCCGATGTTTATTGCAAATATGTATTGAATTTATAATTAGTTTATTTCAATTTAGTATCCAGTTTCAGTGCACTTTGGTTTTCGTTGGTTTTAATCGATCGTAAATTTAAGAAGGGTTTGTACCTACCCTTAAATATTGAATAAACAATAATAAGTTTAGTCATATTATCTTAAAATGTAATTTATATATCGATGTTTAATAATCTACATATGAAGATAGATTATAGGATGTACATTTAAAGTATCATATTGTAGTTTTATAACAGTAAGAACTAAAAGTTTGAAAATTTTGAATCATTTGAAAATGTTCGAAATTTGATAATTTGGGTAGATTTTTGAAAGTAGACTATCTTAATATGAAAATTTTGAAAGTAGAATGCTACAATTGGGTAGAATAATGAATGTATAATGTCTTAATTTAAAAAACTGGAAGTACCAAACTATAATAGGAATAAATGAAACTACAATGTCGTGCACTTAGACCTTTAATTTCTTCTCAAATTGCATTAGAATAATGAAAGTATAATGTCTTAATTTAACCTCTACGATTTTTTGTTTGTTTTAATGAAACATCGAATTGAACCACGTGGTGTTTGCTCCTTACAAATTTGGTCCCACACTCTCGGGTTTTTACCTTCCCCTATCGACCGAAAAGAAATTAATCACTCTTATATTCGCCAACCCCCCTCCCATCTGCAACCTAAAACCTAAAAAGTAATTGCCGAAACGAAACTATTTGCCGCCGCCGCATTGCGCGGGTACGCAGCTAGTATATATATATATATATATATATATATATATATATATATATATATATATATATATATATATATATATATATATATATATATATATATATATAGGGGAGAGTTCCATTGAGAATGAAAATAATGTTGAGAACGTGAGAATGAATCTGGACCACTAGATGCGCCAGCGCTGATGCGCGCCGCTCCACGACGACGAGCTGGGTTTTTTTCGTATATGATTTATTAATATATGAATGGGTATATACATATATGATTATTCATATAATCATATATGAATAATCATATATGATTATATGAATATTCATATAATCATATATATGAATAAACATCTATAAATATACATATATGGTTGTGGTGGTCGGAATGGTGGTAGAGGGTGGCGATGATGATGATGATGGTGATGGCGATAGAGGGTGGCGACGGTGTTCATGGGGTGGTGGTGTTGGTGGAGGTGGGTGGTGACGAAGGTGGTGGTGGTGGCGGCGGTGATGGTGGTGGTAGTGGTGGCGGTGGGTGGTGGTAGCGATGGTGGAGGTGGTGGTAAAGGTAGTAGCGACGGTAGTGGGGGAGGTGGCGGCGTTGGTAGTAGCGGTGGTGGTGGTGGTGGTTGGTGGCGGTGGCGGTGGCGGTGGCGGTGGCGTTGGGGGAGGTGGCGGCGGCGACGTTGGTGGTAGATATGTCGGCGGCAGCGGTGGTGGTGGCGACGACGATGGTGGTGGTGTTAATGATGGTGGTGAAGGTGGAAGTGGTGGTGAAAATCATATGTGAATAATAATATATATCTCGTCGTTAGAGCGTCAACGCTCCGACGATGCCAAAGCATTAGAGCGGCAAGAGAAAAAATATGTGGCTGAGATTCATTCTCGCATTCTCAACATAATTTTCATTCTCAATGGAACCTACTTATATATATATATATATATATATATATATATATATATATATATATATATATATATATATATATATATATATATATATTGCAATATGAGAGATTTATTTCGGTTATAATTTTTATGATTTATGAGTTATTCTATTGAAAAATTATGAGTAACGTTTATAAAAAGCTTATAATACTTAGAGTATTATTGATAATTTATTTAAGTATAAAAAATAGATATGTTTTAAAAACTAAATATACCCCTCATAAATTTATGGTGTGCTAAAATGATGTTAACGTGTTGTAATTAATAATGTTATTATTAAAAATTACATATACGATGTAATTCGTTATGGGTGTTTTTAGAACTGATTTATAATAAATATTGTTATTAATTTTGTATGGAACATATGTGTAGAGTAGAATAGAGGGAACGTAGTAATAAACTTTGGGCATTTGGGTGTTGTCTTCGTAGGGTCCATTGTCTTGGTATGAAAACGACCTCTCAACTGTCCACATGATCTTCTCCACGCCTTACCAACTGTAATCGATTTCGTTGACCTTCTCAGTTCTTTTTACTTTATTTATTCAAAGTCATTAAAATGTTTATTAATAGGTAAAATATATATTAAAATGGTATAACTCAATTAGAAAACATATTGAACAAAAGAAAAAGAAACTACAATATAATGTAATCGGGCATTCTGTCAATAAAAGCAAACAAAAATGGCTAAATTGCAAAAAAAAAAAAAAAAAAAAAAATTATTAAGTTTATACAAAATCTTGATTTTGATACTATATTTTTTTGGCTATTAAGTCGCTAAATTTTTTAATTTGTTGTAGTTTTGATCATTTGACCGGTCAAATCGGCTGCTGATTTGACATTGACATGACTATAGTTGCTTTGAAAAGTAATATTTAAAACAACAATTATAAGTGATTGTGTATTTTATTTAGTTATTTATAGATACAAATATAATATTTTGAAAGTGGGATGATATACGGTGATTATAGATATTATATGTTGATAATTATAGAAAGCTATCCAAAGCATGTTTTTAAAAATTGATTTGAAGGTAAAATGATATACGGTATTTGTATATATTATCTACTGATAATTATGTGAAAAGTGTAAAATATGTACTTAGTAGAAGTGATAATGTTAGAATACATTTGACACATGCGGAATAGAATGATACACCAATTAGGATCCAATGAGCAGAATGATTCGATTAATCAATAAGTTTTAAAATGTGTATGATTCTCTCTCTAGAATATAGCTCACTTACCTAGACTACAAATAATAAAAACACTATTTATAGTCTAGAAAAAATTCAGTAAGTTTTACAAAATGAATGATTCTCTCTCTAGAATATAGCTCACATACCTAGACTACAAATAATAAAAACACTATTTATTGTATAGAAATGCAAAAAAGTAAAATACACAAGCCCACAAGCCCAAAAGCATAAATGGGCCTTCAATGCCACCAAGTAACTATCATCATGTAGAACTTTGCATCCAACAATCTCCCTCTCAAAGATCGGAATGGATGGCGTGACATAAACAACGAATCAAACAACGCGTAAATAATCTTCGGTAATCAACTTCTTGAATGACCAATAATATATCTAATAGACTACAAAGGAAATATTCTACCCTGGCACATAAGACGAGTAATATGATAATGACATATAGAAAGATAAACCTGATACACATGAAGAGCACATATGCTAGGGAAAAGTTCCGTAGAACTTTCCCTCTATATACTACAAAGACTACATATTTGCTGCACACATAAATGACTAGCATTTCCTCTCTATTTATATAAAAGAAAAGAATATGCCTATATATAAAGAAAATATTCTACCCTAGTTATCACTCTGTATTGTAAAGCATTTTCAGCTCCAACAATATCTCCCAAATGCTATGAAATGATGAGGGATATAAATAAGTGATATATAAATACAATGTTATAATATATAATATCCGGAAGTAGCCAAGCCATGGTAATGAGAAACAAATGTTGAGATGTCTATGATACTCTAAAGTGTCTGTGGTCTTTGATGTTGGGTAATAGAATCTCTAATCATCATAGGTCTTTGGCTTCAAATGCTTAGGCTCTCCAAGAAAAAAAACTGAGATCCGAATCTTCAAATTAGTTGAACCCCATCAACTAATTGAAGATCCCGAAATCAGATCGCACATTGTCATCAAAAGGCTGAATCCTCTCTTATTCCTCGAATCATTAAAGAACGCCATAAAACACCAATAACAATCATGAGAATAACCTACTAAAAATAGTAAATATCTTGTAATAGAGTGTTATAGACTATGAACAATAAATAATCGTGATCCTGAGGCAATCTAGCAATGCAAAAAATTTGATCTTGGAAAATCAAATATAAGTGCCACGTCACATCACTAAATAATTCTTCGTCTTTGGATGTCTTTAGAATATCAAACTTTAACAATCATAACAAGTGCTCTGAATCAGAATAATAAGCATAACTATGCTAGGAGCTTCGCATGCTCCCCCTATATGTATGAAGGGTCGCGACAAAACATGAGATAGAAGTAGTAAAATAAATACTTTCCGGTCATTTGTAGTCGGTTGATTCTGTTCTGCCGACTGAACAAATAAGTATCGATAAATCAATAAAAAACTTCTGCTAAAATAATCTCTGTCATGCCAAACACTCGTTGAACGACCAACAGCTGATCCTCGGCTGTGGATGGAACGCTACAGAAGCGAAGTGAAGCCAGATGAAAATAATGAGTTGTGGTTCCAAAAATGTCTCTTTGGAACCTATTTGCTGAGGACTTTAGATAAAAACCTTTGGCCCGATGCTACTTAACATGGACCTCTGATTCGTCAATCATTGGTCTGTCAATGATTTATTAGACGGTTAGGTGGTAGATTGATATTGTGTATGCGAAGGTGGACCTCCATTAAATTGATGGAGTGGAACGATGTTGTTCATGTACGATATTTGATAGTGGTATGTTTTTGGAACCTGTTATACACTTATTTATTTATAGAGAAAATTATACGTATTATTTTCTAATTTTATAAGCAAATTATAATCTAACCAACTGATATTTTAATATTTTCTGGTGGATAATAAATCGAATTCAAGATTGAGGGTGATTGAGAAATAGTTAGAGGCCCTATATGTTGGTGATTTTAGTGTCACCAAGTCATTTTATGTAATTGGAACTAACATGTGAGCTAAGGGGCTACTTAGTTTGTACTCTAATACATGTTCGGGTAATGTGCGGAGTGCACGCATGTATAAGATCGAATGAGTAGCCGGTACGACGACTAGTCGGGGGTCCGGGGGCAGCGCCCCTAGGCTCGGGGATTCCAAAGGGGCAGCGCCCCTTTGGCGGGGTGCTCGGCAGAGCCCATAGCGGGGTCCAAGGGGCAGAGCCCCTAGCGGGGTCCAAGGGGCAGCGCCCCCACGGGGTTTGGGGCAGCGCCGCAAAAGGTCTTCGGATTTTTGGATTGGTCACTTAGTGGATAATCCGAATTCTTAAGGGTTAATATGGTATAATTAACTAATTATCGTTAATTATGGAAACCATCAATTAAACCCTAACCCTAAGGAAATCTTAAGTCGGCCCATGATCCCATAACCCTAATTCGTGGGTTATATAAACGCCTCTTCTAATCAGAAGAGGGACACACGAAAATCATTAGCTTTCAATCGTTCCTCACGAACATAAAACTTCTGGCAATTTGGCTTACGAATTTGTGCCTAAATTCATAGGTGTTCCCTTTGGATTATCCTAGACTGGATTTCCTGTAACCCGGGCATAGGGTGGAAATATCAGTTCGGAAAGTGATCACACGATCCATAGGGCAATCCGGATCTTCTCTAACCCTACCCGTTTTTCTAACAATCGAACTGATATTCCGTTTTTGGAGAATATGAACGCCTCAATCCAGGAGATGACGAACAAGTTCAACAAGCTGGACAAGTTTGAAGGCGTTGATTTCAGGCGATGGCAGAAGAAGATGCACTTCATGCTGACTACTCTAAAGGTGGCGTATGTGCTGAGCACCCTCAAGCCTGTGGTGGTTGAAAACGAGACACAAGAAGCAACATGGCTGAGGAACAAGTGGGAAAACGACGACTACATCTGCAAAGGCCACATCTTGAACGGTATGTCTGATTCTCTTTTCGATATCCATGGTGATGCCAAAAGTGCGAAGGATATGTGGGATCTCCTTGAATCAAAATACATCGCTGAGGATTCTTCTAGTAAGAAGTTTCTGGTGAGCGATTTTAATAGCTACAAGATTGTTGATTCAAGGTCGATCACTGAACAGTATAATGAATTAATTCGCATCTTGGGTCAATTCAAACTACACAACATGAACATGGATGAAACCATTGCTGTGTCTAGTTTGATTTACAAACTGCCACCAAGCTGGAAAGATTTCAAACATAACTTAAAGCATCAAAAGGGGGAACTGTCCTTGGTTCAAATTGCTAGTCATATTCGTATTGAAGAATCTCTTCGTGCGAAGGAAAGTGACAAAACTGATAAACCCAATGGGAAAGATGAACCTGGACAGCCCTCGGTTCATGTGGTTGAAGACAAACGTAAGAACCCTAATAACAATAAGGGTTATGGCAAGAAACGCAAGCAGGAATATGTCCCAAATAAGTCCAACAAACAGAAAAAGGAACTAGTTTGTTGGAGGTGCCACAGGGTGGGACATTGCAAGCGTGATTGTCGTGTGAATCTGGGTAACAATGGTGCCAATAATTCTGGTGCAAGTGGAAGTGGAAACGGGTCTAAGGACCAGGTTAAAGGAGGTCAGTTTTTGACTAACTTTGATAATTCAATTCAGAATTATGTTCATTATGTTTCCCTAATTCCTGAATCATTCTATGTGCAGGATGATGATGTTGCTTGGTGGATCGACTCTGGAGCAACGAGCCATGTATGCAAGGATAAACGGTTGTTTGAAACATTAACACCGCTTGAAGATGGATCGGTGCTCAAAATGGGAGATGAATCTTTTATTCCTATTTGTGGAGTCGGTGTCGTTTGTCTTGAGTTTACTTCTGGAAAATTAGTTAAACTTTTTGATGTTTTGTTTGTTCCTAAGATTAGAAAGAATCTTGTTAGTTCTAGTTGTTTGAATTCTGAAGGTTATAAACAAGTTATTGAATCTGATAGGTACATTCTATCTCGTGGTGGTATGTTTATTGGTTTTGGATATTTGAGTAATAGAATGTTTCGTTTGAATATTGTTGAGAAGTTTTTACCTGTTCATAATTCTGCATTTGTTTCGTCTGCTTCTAAAATTGATGAATCTATGCTTTGGCATGTAAGATTGGGTCATGTTAATTTTAGAAGGATGCATGAGATGTCAAAAGATGGTTTAATTCCAGGCTTTGACATGAACACTGAAAAGTGTAGGACATGCATGTAAAAGTGACAAAACAACCTTTTCCTAGTGTTACTAGAAAAACGAGTGTTTTGGAACTTGTACACAGTGACCTGTGTGATTTCCACTCTACTCCTTCCTTGGGTGGTAAGCATTATGTAGTCACATTCATTGATGACTATACCCGGTTTTGCTATGTATATTTGCTTAATGCTAAAAACGAAGCATTGGAAAAGTTCAAAATATACAAAACCGAGGTGGAATTGCAATTGGGCAATTTGGTTAAGTGTCTTCGGACTGATAGGGGAGGTGAATATATGGATCCCATATACTTCCAATCAGTGGGCATCATTCATGAAACCACAGCACCTTACTCGCCCCAACAGAATGGAATCGCGGAACGCAAAAATCGAGTTTTAAAGGAAATGGTAAACTCGATGCTTTCATACTCTGGATTGAGTAATGGATTCTGGGGAGAAGCCATGAAAACGGCTTGCTATTTGCTAAATAGGGTTCCTAACAAAAGGAGCAAAACAGTCCCATATGAACTTTGGTTCAAGAAAAAGCCGAATTTGACATATTTTCGGGTTTGGGGATGTCGGGCGGTTGTAAAACTAACCGAGCCCAAAATGAAAACTTTGGGAGAACGTGGAATTGATTGTATATTCATTGGGTATGCTGAACATTCCAAGGCATATAGGTTCTATGTCATTGAGCCTAATGATTACGTGTCGATTAACACCATTATCGAGTCACGGGATGCAATTTTTGATGAGATGCGTTTTTCATCGATTCAAAGGCCTAAGGATCTGACCTTTAGCACTAATGAAGTGCAAAATCCAGAAGGTTCAGATGGTGTTTCTAGTCAAGAAACACATGAGCTTCGAAGAAGCAAAAGAGGTCACATTGCGAAAAATTTCGGGTCCGACTTCCAACTGTTTTTGGTGGAAGGTTCAAGGGATGAAATTGAGAATCAATACTCATATTGTTATAGTATTGAAGATGATCCAAAAAATTTTCAAGAGGCCATGGAGTCTCGAGATGTAACATTTTGGAAGGAAGCCATTGATGATGAAATGTCATCAATTCTTGAGAACAATACTTGGGTATTGTCTGATTTGCCTCCAGGTTCTAAACCACTTGGTTGTAAATGGATTTTCAAAAAGAAAATGAATGTTAATGGGACCATTGACAAGTTCAAAGCCCGGTTAGTCATTCAAGGTTTTAGACAAAAACCCGGTATTGACTATTTTGATACGTATGCTCCGGTGGCGTGTATTTCTACTATTAGATTGTTGATTGCCTTGGCAAGTATCCACAATCTGGTTATCCATCACATGGATGTCAATGGTGAACTTGATGAGGAGGTTTACATGAAACAACCTGAAGGTTTTGTTATGCCTGGTAAAGAGCATATGGTTTGTAAACTGGTTAAATCATTGTATGGGTTGAAACAAGCACCCAAACAATAGCATCAAAAGTTTGATAAGGTTATTTTGTCTTCTGGTTTTAAAATAAACCAAGGTGACAAATGTGTTTATAGTAGATTTGATGATGCTACTAAAACAGGGGTGATCATTTGCTTGTATGTAGATGACATGTTGATTTTCGGGACTGACCAAAATCAAGTAGATGAAACAAAGAAATTGTTGTCATCTAAGTTTTCCATGAAAGATTTGGGAGAGGCTGATGTTATCCTTGGTATAAGGATCAAACGGGTGAACAAAGGTCTGGTAATGACTCAAAGTCATTACATTGAGAAAATTCTCAAAAGGTTCAATTTTAGTGATTGTACTCCCGTGAGCACTCCTATGGATGCAAGTGTGAAGTTAATGGCCAATAAAGGCAAACCAATTTCACAATTGGAATATTCTAAGGCTATTGGTAGCTTGATGTATGCCATGACAAGTACCAGGCCTGATATTGCTTTTGCTATGGGAAAATTGAGCAGGTATACTAGTAATCCTAGTGCTCAACACTGGCAAGCAATGAATAGAGTGTTTAAGTATCTCAAGGGAACCATGGATTATGGCTTGAGTTACTTGGGATATCCTTCAATTTTGGAAGGACATTCGGATGCAAGTTGGATATCGAACAAAGATGATCATACCTCAACAACTGGTTGGGTATTTTTGCTTGGGGGAGGTGCCATTTCTTGGTCTTCGAAGAAGCAAGCTTGCATTACTTTGTCAACAATAGAATCTGAATTTGTTGCATTGTTTGCTGCTAGTAAAGAAGCAGAATGGTTAAGGAATCTGGTTTATGAAATTCCTTTGTGGCCAAAGCCGATTGCACCTATTTCTATCCTTTGTGATAATGCAGCTGCCTTGGCTAAGGCATACAGCTAGGTGTACAATGACAAGTGTAGGCACTTAGGTGTTAGACACGAGATGGTTAGAGAACTAATCATGAGTGGTGTGATATCGGTTCAGTTTGTAAGGTCACCACAAAATTTGGCGGATCACTTGACTAAAAGTTTGCCAAGAGACTTAGTGCACAAGTCTGCGATCGGGATAGGATTAAAGTCCATCTAAGTACTATAAAGGTAAGACACCCAATTCCCTTCTAATTTTATTTAGGAGCTGAATTCAATGCGGAAAGCTTACACTTATAGATTGGAACACATAAAGTATTCATCCCAAAGGATGTGTTCAGTTCTGCAGTTGACCAGGTTGAAGTTAAACTTCTTAATAACACCTTTGATTAAATGTATGTGCAAATACATGGAAAGGAGTTACCTACGTGATTGTGAAATGTAGCCGCATTTCAAGAGGTTGGGGACTTGGCCTTGATACGATCATGAGAGGATTAGAACACACGGCTTAATAATAGTGTCAAGTTGTATTTTGCTAGAAATTTTGATAAACTAGTATGTATTTTATCTTCTGGTATTCATATGAGTTGATGGGTTCAATTCTTGGAACACCCTGATTCTCGAGTATTTGTAAGGATATTATACTAAGGTGGAAATTCAATCGTTTCGACGTTTTCATTTATGTACTGGTTTGGTTCGTTTGGATAATTATTATGTTGTTCAAGGGTTACACTAAAATGGGGGAGGAATGTTGGTGATTTTAGTGTCACCAAGTCATTTTATGTAATTGGAACTAACATGTGAGTTAAGGGGCTACTTAGTTTGTACTCTAATACATGTTCGGGTAATGTGCGGAGTGCACGCATGTATAAGATCGAATGAGTAGCCGGTACGACGACTAGTCGGGGGTCCGGGGGCAGCGCCCCTGGGCTCGGGGATTCCAAAGGGGCAGCGCCCCTTTGGCGGGGTGCTAGGGGCAGAGCCCCTAGCGGGGTCCAAGGGGCAGAGCCCCTAGCGGGGTCCAAGGGGCAGCGCCCCCGCGGGGTTTGGGGCAGCGCCCCAAAAGGTCTTCGGATTTTTGGATTGGTCACTTAGTGGAAAATCCGAATTCTTAAGGGTTAATATGGTATAATTAACTAATTATCGTTAATTATGGAAACCATCAATTAAACCCTAACCCTAAGGAAATCTTAATTCGGCCCATGATCCCATAACCCTAATTCGTGGGTTATATAAACGCCTCTTCTAATCAGAAGAGGGACACACGAAAATCATTAGCTCTCAATCGTTCCTCACGAACATAAAACTTCTGGCAATTTGGCTTACAAATTTGTGCCTAAATTCATAGGTGTTCCCTTTGGATTATCCTAGACTGGATTTCCTGTAACCCAGGCATAGGGTGGAAATATCAGTTCGGAAAGTGATCACACGATCCATAGGGCAATCCGGATCTTCTCTAAACCTACCCGTTTTTCTAACACTATATTATATGCAGTATTTTCAGTTCTTGGAGGATGATTATTCCTTGGATCGGTCCTTAGTTTAGTCTTTGCAAGACGAAAAAAATTTAGGGTCGAGGACTCCAATGAAGCTTCTTTCGGCCCCTCCACTTTGACATCTTCACGTCCACCACCTCCTGTTAGTGGACAAAAACCGGCCCCGTTTCCATATCCTAATGAATTTAATGAAATAAAGAAATGGCTTAGGTAAATTAGTTTTTTTTGTTATACATTATTATATTGTGTATAGTTTTATATTTTTAACTAATGTGTGTTTTTATTTTATTTTGTAGCCTTATGGAGAAATTGTTATCACATTTAACAAAATGATTAAAAAATAAGAGAGTAAGGGGTTATTTTTGTTGATTTAGACAACATTCAATATTTTATGTCTTTTAGCTGTGGCCTATTCAACGATGTTGTATGAATTATGTCCCAAATTCCCCAGTCTGTAAAGTTTAATAATTTAACCATCTTAAAAATAATAAAATATATTTTTTAGTTTTAAATGGTAATGATACATATTATTTGGTACTAGAGTACTCAAATAGACAATAACATTTTCCCCAACTTTAAAACTCAGACCTGTCACCGAAACTAGAGGTAGATGAGGTAAATTTAAGTTTAATGTACTAGTAACTTTATTTTGTTGTATATTTTACATTTACGTGTAACATCCCAATTTTGAGGTCAATTGTTTTATTTTTAAAATCAGTGTATAAACGTAGAAGCCAATTAATGACATAAACCATTCGTTCAATGTTTGGAAAATAGTATGTCAAAATCCTTGGTATCAAATCCAGTACAAAGGATAAATTAGCAGAAGTAATATGCTAGATGCGGTACAGTCACGCCATGTCCTTTCCCCTATCAGAAGAAGTACACGAAAAACATTTAATTTGAGAGAGTAAGCACAAAACTTAGTGAGTGACGTGCGCAATCACTGATGTGGTCAAAAATAAAAAACCTCACTCCTCTATTAGCTAGGCTAAGTAAGGGTCGAACCAAGGAGTCCATGGTTAGCACTTTGTGTCGATAATAACATGTCTATAGTGTCACTCTATAACAGAACAAACACTTAACACTCCAAAAACCAATTGTAATTAAAAACACAGATCCAAACAGCATAAAACTAAAATACTTATTTTATTAAAAACCAAAAACCAAACAATTAGCCCAACCGACAGAACTCTAGGAGTAACTTGTACAACCTGAGATCTAAACTCAACACTGAATGATCAGAGAAATCCCTAGATTCGGGATACCCTTAACACCGAGTATTGATACGAAATTGATAAATAAAGCTAAAAAGCCAAAACTACCAAAATCTAACCAAACTACTTTAAAGAAACCGAAAAGTAACGAAGATAAGCCTTAGGATCCAGAGAATTCTCAATGGATTGTTGTGGAATGTCGTTTGAAAGCCTCTATTTATAGTTTAAAAACAAAGGGTTCGCGTCGCCAACACCCTTACTTCGTGGCGTGAACATAGAGTTATCCTGATATCTCACAGATTTGAAATTCAAATTGAAATCAGATTACGGTGTCATCTCTTCTTATCGCCGCAGACTTCCATCCTACGCATCATGAACATCTTCAATCTTTATCTATTCGTTCTAGCTTAATCTTTGTTTCTTTTTCAATACTAAACCCAGTAACTTAGTACTTTTTTAAACAAAACAACCTTCCAATGAAAGTGAGCATATCCAGTCCATTTATAACAATAAATTAACTAAAACATGTAAAATAACGCGTAAATCATTTAATATGAAAGCGTGTTATCAGTGAGTTCCCCAAAATACCACATGTTCCATCACATAACAACATATCGTACAACTATAACCTAGCGGGCACTAGACACCGTCCAACCCTAATGGGCATCAGGCACAGTCCAAACCTATTAAGTATCAATCACAATCCAACCCTGTCGGGCATCAGGCCCATTCCAACCCTAACGGGCATCAGGCACGACACTCATAAGAATGAATCATACGACTAAGCAAACAGCAAGCAAGACTATACTAGTCTAACACAAAATCTTACCCTAATGGATATCAAGCTAACTACGCATGTAACGTCACACATAGTATAGTGAAAAGACTCAACTAAATCGAAGAACATAAGTACACACTCATGCTTGTGAATGATCAACAACACGAACCTCCTAAATCATCTTTAAACAAAACTTAGTGACCCAAAGGTCAACCCCTTAATCCATATCCTAAATCCATCAAACTTTTACCAAAAATCAAAGTAGTCAAAGTCAATGGTCAACGATCAAAGTCAACACAAGCACATCACGTCGTATCCTATAGCTTATCACTACGTTAGCAGCACTATCTCGGAACCGGATCACTCCCTTCCAAGGCGACTCCTTGAGAAGAAAAAAAATCCACAACCTAAAACTCCAAGTCTAACTGGTGCTTATAAGTATAACTCATCTGCCAAATCTGAGCAGTTTGCAACCTCTCCTTGACCCTCTGAATAAGCTAAGTGGTCTTGATCACGACATCAATGCTCCCCAATACGCGCTGCCCAACCTCTCCCCAACAAATTTGGGTCTTGCATCTCCTCTTATATAACATCTCAAAATAAGGCATACCTATACTGAGTGGAAGCTTTTGTTGTAGGAGAACTTAACTAACAGAAGATAAGAATCCCAACTCCTACGAAAATTGATGACACACGCTCTCAACATATACTCAAGCGTCTGAATCTTCCTCTTACTGTGGACATCGGTCTGAGGGTGATGCGCGGTACTGAAATGAAGATGAGTACCCAAATCCTGATGAAACCTCCTATCTCATATCACCGAAATAGGTATACCATGTCGAGCAATGACCTCCCAAACATAAATGTTCGCCAATATCTCTAAGGTAGACGTCTCCTGGGTTAGTACAAAATGGGTACTCTTGGTCAATCTCTGTCCACCCCATATAGTATCAACATTCTGAAGGGTCCTCGGCAACATAGTGATAACATCCATCGTAATGTGCTCCCACTTCCACTTAGGAATCTCTAAAGGCTGGAGCTTACCACGAGGCGTCTAATGCTCAGCCTTGACCTTTTGGCAAGTCAGACATCTCTCAACATACCAAGGTATATGTGAGACACATTTTTAGATGCTTACTAAGGTAAGTAGAATTATTACATTATAGTTGGTATGGTTCTAGCTATGAGTTTCTTAGAGTTGTGGGGTGATCTTTTGTGATTTTCCTTTGAGTTATGAGTTGTTTCATGAGTGAGAAGAGGTTGAACCCTTTCTTATATACTAATCTTGTTGTGATTAAGATTAGATAGGTTTTTATATGAGTTTGGGTGGTTAGAATCCCATTTGGAAGAAGCTTGAGGTTGAAAAATGCTAAAAAGAGGTTACACGGGTCGTGTAGGGGTCACACGGGTCATGTAATGAGGCTTAAAAACTGATTCAAGACACTGTCGGATCAATACGGGTCGTGTAGTACTTACACCGGTCGTGTAAAAGTGAGCAGAGTAGGCAGTGGGTTTACACGGGGAATGTAAATCGAACATGGGTCATGCATGCAACATTAGCGGCACTAATAAAGACATTAGCAGCGCTAATGTCTTCCAAACCCTATATATGTGCAGCAAAACCCTCATTTCAGAGAAATAACACCCAAACTGAATATCAGAGCATTTTGGGGTGATTTTGTGTCAAATTGAAGCTGGAGATTCGTAGGGAAACATAAAGAGACTCGAATCTAACCCCACAAATGCATTCTTGATTCCTAATTCATCGAGGTGATTAACTTGTCGGTTTTGGGGTTTTAAACCCTAGCTTTCAATCTTTGTGATTTAGCTATAAGTTGTTACATATGTTGTTAGTAGATTGTTAGAAGATACTTCCTTGAGTTATTGATGTGAGTATTGTCGAAATTTTACGGTTGAATGAGTAGAAACGTGGAATTGGGGGTTTCGATAAATATAGAGTGAATATTTATCGTTTATACTCCTTTTTCCTCTTTCAATTTCTACATCTTTGAGATAGATGCTATTGAGATGATTGTGCATATTGGAGAATTGATATAGACTATGGTGATACAACCAAGTCTAGCAAACAGGAGCCCGATACGCGAAATAGGGGTTCCACATACTAAACCGATATCAGGTGAGTACTTTCATGTACTTGAGTAAGAGTTACATCTGCTGTATGTAATATATATGTTGTATATATATATATATATATATATATATATATATATATATATAAATATATATATATATATATATATATATATATATATATATATATATATATATATATATGTTATGTCGATACTGCAGTAACTTAGATTTGGAGTGGTTACGTTATGTGTGGATAACAACAGATGAATTGCATTCTATATTGAGTATAAGAGTAGAGTATGCGCTAGAGTGGTTAAAGTTAAAGAGTCTTTGAGTCTAATTGTTACAACCATGAGAATTGCTACGATTGAGTATAGTTGATTGTGAAAATGAATATGTGTGAGAATATGATCGAGTTACAAGCAATACTGGTTGTGGTAGTTATTGATAAGTTGATGTATGCTAATAATTAGCTGGCATTGTAAGCTAATGTGATTGCAGGTTTCAGATATATAGAGGAGATGCTTACTTGCTAATGAGAATAGCAAGAGAGGAGGATGAGAATGTGTTGAGAGACATATGTGGAGTATATTCGAGTTTACTCACTAAGCTTTTATAAGCTTACACTTGAGTTGTATGTTATTTTGCAGGTATCTGTAGCAGTGATAGGGAAAGTCATGTGATAAGGAGAGAGATTGACAACTTAGAGCCTGTCCTTTAGTTGTGTTAGATTTTATTTGTAATGCCTGATCTGTATTATAAGGACCTTTTGTGGAATTAAATATATTGATAACATCTTGTCTACGTGGTTTGAGAAGAAGTATGCCCATTTTGATGTGTTATTCTTTGAAAATATTTGGGTGTACTGTGTATAAGAAACAGGGCGTTACAAGTTGGTATCAGAGCATGGTTTAAGTGAACTAGATCTCTGAGAGTAGAGTCCTAAACTTGAACCGATGAGGAGAGAGCCCCTATCACATGCTGGGAAAAAGATATCGCTGTAGATGTTAGTGTATGAGTTGAGAATAACTTTTCTGTTAAAATTGTTATTTGTTATATTTTGTGTGTGAATATAGATATGGAGTTAGATGAACGACGAGTTGATGAATTGGTCACAGTGGTTAGACCAACAACGAATGATGAGACGATATTTTTGCTGATATGAGATATCAGCTAATGAGGAGACAAGTATTTCAGTTGATAATGAGATGTCAACTAAATACGAGATGAGATACTAATTGAGATGAGAGCCCAGCTAATGATGAGATTTTAGCTGATGATGAGATGAGATCCCAACTGATGATGAGATTCCAGCTGGTGATGAGATAAGATCCCAACTGATGATGAGATTCCAGTTGATGATGAGATGAGATCCCAACTAATGATGAGATGAGATCCCAGCTAATGATGAGATGAGATCCCAGCTGATGGTGAGATTCCAGCTGATGATGAGATGAGATTCCAGCTGATGGCGAGATTCCAACTGATGATGAGATGAGATCCCGGTTGAGACGAAATTCCAACTGATGATGAGAAAGAGTATGAGCATAAGCCGAGCACGAGCTAAGTATTGAGATATGTGAGTGTAGCTGATTACACTCAAGACTTGAGAACTGAAGTATGCATATGATTTTGTCCCTTTTTGGGAATGATGGATGAGTATTTTATTTTTATATAATTGTGTATATTGTATTTTGTGTATTTGTGAATAATGTAACAAAAGTATCATGTAACAAGTGCGTATTATGTGTATGCCCTAGTGGCAAATTGTGTTACGTGTGAGGAACACTATTGCATTACTAATGTTATGAATTGTGATGCAAATGAGTTGTAAGTAATTATACTTGGCTGAGATGGCCAAAGAGCATGAGTTAACGAGATTGAGAACCATTGTTGGTAATTGATTTGAGAATGTGATTAAGTACACTAATTGATTGAAATAATCAAAGAGTATGCGTATGAGTTGAAAAGATATTGAGTTAGTATTGATAATTGAGTTGTGAGCGTGTTCGAACACACTAAATGGCTGAAGTAGCCTAAAAGAGTATGAGATGAGAGAGGTTGTAAATGTGTAATTGATTGCACATTATACCTAATTATGAGTTAACATTCTCAGCGTTAAATTCTATGGTTTGGAGTTGTCACATAATGAGATATTTGTGACAGAGATGTCAGAGGACATCTGTGTAACCACCTAAAGAGTACCTTGTGGTTATAATTGACAGAACCTAGAGTGGTTCATGATAGGAAATAGGCAAAACATATAAACTTAACTCTTAAGTTCACATGCAACCTAATAAGATCTATGTTTTTACTATTTGAATGTATAACTAAACCCTAGAAGGCATTTCGATTTTAACTAAAAGGATAAATGAAAATTACTAACATTTTTTGATCTTTTGGAAGCGAGCACTACAAGCGTGGTGCCTCAAAGGGTTCACACCCAAAGCAAGCAACAAGAAAAACCAGAGAGAGAGGATAGATGGTGAAAAGTGGCACAGAAATAGGGAGCCAAAAGGCCCTATTTATAGCCTCCAAGGGATTAGCATATAAGCCTTAGAGATAAACCTTATTTGAATTCAAATGAGATAAACCTTTTATCTTTAATTCATATCCCTATTTATCTCTATATCTATTTTCGAAAATCATGGATAATTATATCATTATTTTCACCAACATATATTATCCTGATATAATTGTTCACTACTCAACTATTGAATAATTACAATTCAGCCCTTCACTTTTAATTAATCCAATTAATCCCAAAATTAATTCCTATTAATTTCTGATTAATTGTTAATTAAATAATGTTCTTTCTAATTTATATATTATCCTTATAATATATTAACAAATTATTTATATTGATTTATTAATGGGAAAACCATGGAAAAACCCTACCTATTATCCAACAATTCCTGAAAAAACCCTTTTATTATTTTTAAGTACATTAAAACCCTTGTAATATTGAAATTTCTTAAGTTAAGGGTACGTAACCGGTTGCCCCTTCCGAGCCGGTAACGTAGCGTATATTGCATATAAAAGATGACATATAACCTGAAGTGGCAACTGGTAGGGAGAAATTAGGTTTAAAATAAAGTGTTCGTATATGTGAAGGCAAAACCCACGACTTCCTTCAACCACGCTCTCTCTCTCTCTCTCTATCCCTTCCTCTCTCGTTACGAACTGATGTGTTGATCGTATGGAGCTGCTTCTTCAATTTCAAACCCAAGAGAAACTCGAGAAGAAATTACCGAGTGAACCTAGCCCGTCAAGTAGAAATTATCGAAGATGATTCTCTCTCAACTTCGATTCTTTAACCCTGGCCTTATTTCACCTTAGTTACCCTGATTTATTTAACTAATTCTTTAACCCTAGCTTTTTCCCACTCGCATGTTCTACATCCGTGTCCAATGGAGAATGTCGACTCCACTTACATCACACGTAAGCTCGTAACCACCAAGAATCTAAGGTTACCTGATATTAGATCGATTTTAGTGGGTAATCATTAAATAAGTGGTTTAAATAAGAGAAATCAAGAATAAAAGGGTTTTAACGTACTCAAAAATAATAAAAGGGTTTTTTTCAGGAATTGTTAGATAATAGGTACGATTTTTCCATGGTTTTCCCTTTATTAATCACATAATAAAATCAATGTCTCTCTCTAAAAGTTATTCTGTCAAATGGTCAGCTATGAGGGCAAGCCAAAAGGACTTTGCTACTATCAATCAAGTATATACCAATTATAGTCATGGCTTAGACACCTAATCGAATAGTCTCCCACTTGGATAAGTCTATGACTATAAATGCTAGTATAACTTCCATATCGACCAGCAAATTGTAGCTTCCAAAAGCCGCTGCCAAACTCTGACCTAGTCAGTTCTGTCCTAAAATAAGTGATCATATGATCCTCCGTTCTACAAGATATCGTTCGGACTTGAGACATGGATTATAATCAATCTCAATCCGATACTATGTTTCCCACTTTCCGATTTGTAATGACATACGACTTCCAATTGAACACATCAATTTAGTCCTGGCTGGCAAGCACTTTAGTCAACACCAAATCACCGAAGGGCCCACAGATATCGCTTTTCCCGTTAGGAGAAAAGAAACGAATAAACTTTGACTTATATTCTTGTATCATTTACTCATCAAATCACGCACAACAATACGTTTTATTACATCGAGTTACCGATGCGTTTACGCATTATCAATCTACAACCGACTTGTAAATTTCAACTCATATGTCTCCGTTTCAAGACCATAAGATATTATCATCTCAGAATTACTCATGACATAATCCATGAAGTAATTCTTTGAGCATGAGTTTATCCAATACTCAAATCCTAATTTCTGAATACTCATGAACATTGCAGCAACTCTATTGCTATGTCTAACTCCTTAGACAATCTACAATCCAGTTCATGATAGCCTTGATTCACTACTTACCTCCAAAAGTATGAATGACTATGGATATTTGAATAATCATATTATTCGGGAAGTAAAACATGCAAAAGAAAAACCTAAAAATCTGACTGGCAGCTACCCCTGCTTATTACCAAGTCTCCATGAGGTAATCACCTAGTCGGATCTGTCATAATACTGTTATGTGTTTCTTAGATTCTTTTAAAATTTTAATTTAAGTTTTATATCTATGTATATATACCCAAAATGGCTTTTCACTCTATCTATGTATCCAAAATGTCTTACATTGATACACATCATTGCAGACAATCCAATCGGATACTCTTCCGATAATATCTCAATATGTCACTCTGTCTTTCTCTCTCCTTACTTTATTCTAGAAATGGTGATGTGTACTACGATTTCTCATGGCTGTCAGGGTCTTTAGTCCAGATGACTGTACCCTAAGACTATTTCGAGATGTTATGATGTGCTGGTGAACCACACGTGCTCCATCAGAATACGAACGAAACTCTTTAACCATGAAATCCTAGTACCACATTCTGATGTTAATAATTACATATTTGAAACTCCTTTTAAATTATTAGTACATTCACCCCAATCATTTCTCAATGATTTTCTCACATGTGCTCAAGTATTCTTAGCCAGGTTGTATCCGGAATCCAACTTATGATGCTCCAAGCATCAAGTCATCCGGGTAAGTCCATGACACCTAGATTGATCCAATTGGGAGAAGCTCATGGAATCCGATCTATTCCATTCTGAATCTTTTAAGAACCTATGGATTACTCATGACTTTCAAAAACTATTTCCTTTTGAAGACTCTTTCTTCCATGCATCTTGAATCTTATCAAGATTATACTCATAATGGCTAGGTCTATACTGACGATTTCATCTATCTGATAGATGTTTGTAACTACGTGAATATCTTGTATCTCTTCTGGATCATGCCATGTCATAACACTTTGTAATATCGAGAAACTCCTTTCTTGAAGTCATGCATCTTGAATCATATCAAGATCATACTTAGATTGGCAGGATCTACACTGATGATGTCATCTATCTGATAGATGCTTGTGACCACCTTAGTATGTTGTATCTGTTCTAGACTTTTTACAGCGAATCATCTCTTAATGCTAACTCATCACACTTTGCAATTATAAGAGACGTTTCTTAGAATGTTATGTAACTGACATACATTAATATACAGATCACAATGACACTCCCACTGGCTTTGACACGATTATATGGCTCTTTTGGACTATCATAAAATCCAAACCCTTTGGCATGTTTTGAGATTCCAAAATCCAAACTATCTGACATAATCACAGGATTCTTTCAGGCTATTCACAAAATCTAAACATTTAGCACATTTTGAGAATTCGAATATCCTTCCTTGCGAGGTCCCCACAAGATTAATCTCTGGGCCATGTACCTTTCTGTTTGGATATATCAACATGTTCTAAACCCCTTCTGTTGTGTCTACACACAACCTTTGTGTTTTCCATTTAAGGAAAGCGGTTCAGATCATCCAATCTTGCTATGACTCACAAAGTGCAGTTACAGCAGATGATATCCCTTTAGATTTATTTCAATTCTGTTAAGAGCATTTTCTCTTGAAGTCAATCTCATGACTCTGAGTATCGCCTATCAACTATTCTAGCTCAGAATGTAGGTACATTTCTATCTATTTTGCCTTCTTTTGATGATTCAATTACTCACACTGTTTTAGGCCAGGTGTAACATCAGTCAAATTGTCACATATATTCAGTCTCACCCTTTGGTTCTCTTATTTGGCAACAATCGGGCTCACCAATGCTTCCAAGTAGCAAGATTGCTTATCCATACCAATCTTAGTGTTTTACCATTAATCGGTATGTCACCCAGATCATAATACCTTATGATGGTGACCAATACTACTGGTTTGCGAAGAGAAGAGTATGCCATGTTTAACAGGAATCTGATCCATGGTCAAGTCAGTAATGACTAGAGGTTCTTTCACTTATCTAATCCTTAAACTCTTTAGGATTACTATTGCTCCCACTATTTCCTTACAATGTGAATCCTTTCTAAAAGGGCTCTTCTTTCATAAGTACTTGCGGGATGGCCAATGAAATGACACTGTTGATCAGGTTCAGGCCAGTCATGAGGTTCGGACGAACACTATATGACCCTCGACCCCTATGTACAAGTGGGACGAACCCTGCTTTACATTTCAGACGGTGCCTGTAATTCTGCATAACCTACTTAGTCTAAGATGTGGTTGGAATATACTTTTACGGTCTGATTGGTTAAATATCTAATTTATCGAAAACTAATTGGAAGTGTATCTAATACATCGTGGATCGAACTGTTTCGACCAATGCTCAATCTTCTTCCCTAAGAAACATTATAACCATTAATGTCCTTGGAAGAGGATGAACTGTGAAACATTTTCTCAGTTTATGTTTTTACTCAAATTATGTTGTTCTTCATACTTCCTTTGAAGTCTTTGAACAGTTCAAGGTTTCAATCAAACGCTTATTCTAATAAGCGAAGTCATATTTTTCATACTAATTGGCAAATATTATGAAGTATAACTATGTGTGTAGATTCGAGCAATTCACTAATGTGTCCATTGCTCATAATCTCGACGTCTTTTACATCTCCATGTAAATTTATGACTTTGTTAATTTGTTCAAGATATGCATTCATCATTTGACTCTAAGTCAACTGATTCCAAAATCATGTCCATTGGATCTTTTGGTGATACATTTCTTGCAACAATTAATTTTATTAAGAACTCACCTCATCACGTGACTCCTAGTCAAATGATTCCAAATTCCTGTCCATCTAGACATTTGATTGAAGCGATTCTTATGAAAATTTACTTTAAGAATCATAAAGAACACAATTTATAAATCCAATACATTTTGGATGCATCAACATTCATGTTATTACCATTCATGCGCTTAACACACTCATACAACATTTTAAGGATAATTTAAGCAACTATGTTTTGAAAGGAAAATCTACATTTTATTAAATCAAAATTATCCTCAAACAATGTATTATATGATAACTGTGTCATACGCATCGAATAAGCTAATAACAAGAGCAAAATATCTGACTGAACTTCAAAACTACCCGAGCTCGTGATCCAATCCGAATGTGCTCCTATGCGTCAATTCCCTGCAGCCTACCGAGTCCCTAAATACAAAGCAAATGTGACAATCACATCCTGTATCAGGGAATTAAGGATCAGAAGTTTTGAGTTTAGATATATCTGAGTTGCCAAACGATTCGGCTTTGGAGGATCTTCCAATCTTTCTGTGACTGTATCCCACCTTGTGGATTCCCAGTTTGAGACATCTCAGAACCGGTTCAGACGATCTGGATCGTTTCTAGGTGTCTCTCGTTTCCGGACTCAATCCTGAAATAGCAGAATCAGTGGAACTATGTTTCTCTATGAACAAATCGTATAGAGTCAACATTGAATGCATTTCCATGATAGTCTTGTCCTGGTTCCTTTTCATGTACATCTGGATGAACAGATCGTACTGGCTAGTTAGCAAGTTGAGTTGATGCTCAACTCCCGATTGATAGGGTGACCAAGTTTATACCGTTCGCCTATGTATCCCTCAATTATGAGAACATGTGGACTAGCGCTACTTCTTATACTAGCTTACACACTTCAAGCTCCTTGAAGATCTTAGTTTGTTCATTTTCAACCGGTTCTTGGAACCTTTCCTTAACCGGTCGTGCTAACTCATATGGCCCCAGGAATTCGAAATCCCTGCGGAACTCGGGGTCAATGGTCAATTATCATGAGGCTACGGACTTCTTCGGATTCACCAGGAAGTCATGTTCATCACAAGCTGCTGTGTGATGCCATGCTTCGGTGGAATAGGGAGTGGATACTCAATCAGATATGGCTTTCCAGCAAAACCAAGAACCAGTCTCCATTTGCGAAGTCATTCCACATAGTTAAAGCCAGTCAGCCTTTCCATATTCAATAGATACTTTCTGAAACTCTCAAAAATGGGTGTTGGAGGAGGTGTAGGAGACTTGACACTTGTTTCAGACATCTATAAAATCATAATTTATTAGTTTAATTTTAATTCTTTTGAATAGTTACCCAATTAATTTTTTAATAAGGCTAGGACCCACAATACCCCAACTATGGTGTGAAGAGGGATGCCGTAATCACAACATAATTTGTCATTAAGGTAGATATACATTTATCAATTTCAGTCTTATGAAATTCCTAGATATGTGAGATTCATTGAACTATTCAAAGGCATGTTTAATCTCGGATTATGCTCTTCCATTTGTGACTGGGATGCCGAGGATCACAAAGAAGATGTGAATAACCATGCAAATGTGCTTGGTAACCTCAATGTCATTTATCGTCTCAATTGATGTGCCGGTTAACCACACACGCTCCATCAATAATGATAATTCATGAGATACCTATTACAACCCTTTATGAGCCCCTATTAGTGTGCTGGTAAACCAGACATGCTCCACTAATGTCTCATAAAGTGTAATGTGCAATTTCATGGATTAGCATATCTTTCACATTTTTCCTAAAGTAACTAGATTGGGATTTTATTAAACAGGTTCTAGTACTTTATTTAATAGCATTATACTTTTAATGAGATTAAGTTATCGTATCAACTCTGTTCTGCTAACGACCCTCTACTAATCAAGGAAGCGGTGGGTGAGAGTGGACACCTATTCAACTGCCATTTTATAGGCAGTTTCCTTATACCCCCCCCCCCCCCTTATACATGTAAATATTAACTTTTAATAATAATAATATATATATAAGATGTATTTTAATCCTTTTAAAATATTTACGTTTATCTATTTAATTTTTTTTCAAATTAAACATTTTAATTTAAATTTAAATTTAAACCTGAATTGATTTGAAGTTTATCTTTTAATTAACAATTAATTAAATCAGATAAGGATCAACAAATTAATCAAATTAATCCAATCCTATCATTTACCCACTAATTTAGAAAAACACAAAGGGTATAGGGTTATGCATTTATTAATTAATCACAATTACCAAAAATAGAAAAACCCTAGAAGAAACCTTATAGAAATCGAAAATTAGGGCAAGGCTAGGGTTTCTGAAACCCTAGCCCCAAAATCGAAAATAAGGCCTTTAGGGTTTAATCTCTATAAACCCTAGTTCAAAGGTCTAACAATTATAACAAATTCAAACAGAAAACAAGCCAAAAGCTCTGATACCATTGATAGGAAATAGGCAAAACAGATAAACTTAACTCTTAAGTTCACATGCAACCTAATAAGATCTATGTTTTTACTATTTGAATCTATAACTAAACCCTAGAACGCATTTCGATTTTAACTAAAAGGATAAATGAAATTTACTAAACTTTGTTGATCTTTTGGAAGCGAGCACCACAAGCGTCGTGCCTCAAATGGTTCACACCCAAAGAAAGCAACAAGAAAAACCAGAGAGAGAGGAGAGATGGTGAAAAGTGGCACAGAAATAGGGAGCCAGAAGGCCTTATTTATATCCTCCAAGGGATTAGCGGATAAACCTTAGAGATAAACCTTATTTGAATTCAAATGAGATAAACCTTTTATCTTTAATTCAAATCCTTATTTATCTCTATATCTATTTTCGAAAATCAAGGATAATTATATCCTTATTTTCTCAAACATATATTATTCTGCTATAATTGTTCACTACTCAACTATTGAATAATTACAATTCAGTCCATGCACTTTTAATTAATCCAATTAATCCCAAAATTAATTCCTATTAATTTCTAATTAATAATTAATTAATTAATGCTATTTCTAATTATATATTATCCTCATAATATATTAACAAATTATTTATATTGATTTATTAATCACATAATAAATCAATCACTCTCTCTAAAACTTATTCTGTCAAATTGCCAGCTATGAGGGCAACCCAAAAGGACTTTGCTACTATCAATCAAGTATATACCAATTATAGTCATAACTTAGACACCTAATCCAACAGTTCATATAGGCTTTATTGCCTTAGAGATTGGGTTGATTGCTTAATAAATGTGGTTAAGACCACATATTTTGTGGGGCCACATAACGAGTAAATGTGGCTGAGACCACATATTTTGTGGGACCGCATATTGAGTAAATATGGTTGAGACAACATATTCTGTGGGGCCACATATTGAGTAATTGTGGTTGAGACCACTTATTTCTGTGGGACCACATAATGACTACCTTATGGTTAAAGTTGTGAGGACCTTTGTCGTTCAGATAAAAGAAGGAGTGACGGTGAGTCTATATGGCTCGAGATCGTAAGGGAGACCCACTAGAGTCAAAGAGGAGATGGATTGAAATTAGAGAATGGTATAAGGTACCATGATTTGATCAGAGGATGGTATGAGATACCATGACACCGTGTTGAGTGGTGAAATCAGAGAATGGTACGAGGTACCATGATATGATCAGAGGATGGTCGGAGGTACCGTGAGATAGCGTTGAAGGGCGAGTTTGGAGGACAATACGGGGTACTGCAAAATAGTGTTAAGTGATGAGACCAGAGGAAGGTATGGTGTACGATGAACTGAGGTGGAGTGGCGTTCTAGTGTTGTACTTGTGTGTAAAAAATTATGCCCTGTGTAGTGATGTAGAGTGTTGAGACTGTACTATCCTTGTGTGTGGATATGTATGGTACAGAGATGAGCTTGTGTGGCTCGAGACTTTATGGGTTGAGAAGAGGATGAATCAGAGGCCGAGCAATAGTACAGGGTACTGTGAGATAGTACAGTGAGTAAAATTGTTGGGAGGTGTTATTGTGAGTAAGTGTGTGTCATGTAGCTGCTTTATGAATATGTGCAGTTCTCGCATGTCGAGCGAGGTTGAGTTGTATACACTACATGATGAGAAGATATGAGTTCAAAAGAGTTAAAGAGTAATTGTCGTTGTAATTGATAGGATTCGTTCCTTAGCAATCAAACCAATTACTACCAATGAGAGAAATATGTGAATGTCGAGATGACAAGTCTATTTCCTCGTATGAGACGATGAATAGTAGATTTTGTTATAATTATCTTGAGTTATTTTCTTGAGATTAATGTGTTAGTCGGATGATGAGATATGATCTCACCATAGAGATTGCAGTGTCAGATGTTATTATTTTGAGTCATGTGCAGAGATTCCGGTGAGTCGTATGTATGACCTATTTTGTGTCATTCTGATGAACTAGAGATTGAGATGAGAAGGACAAGGAAATAGTGACAGTAAAAATAATTATTAACGATATGTTAGGTAAGATTTATACGGTTGTGTTGAGAATTTATTGATAATAAATTATTGAGTCCGATAGAGCTAATGATTTAATTAGAATGTGTTGAGAATATTTGTGTTGAAGTGCAGGACTATTCGAAGACCTAAAGATCAAGAATAGAAGACCCCGAAGCCTGAAGACTCTGACGGGTTTATCCTAGAGGATCCGAAGGCTTATCTGTAATAACCACTTTTGATGCACGTGTATCTGGCAGACTACGTGTTGCACAATAAATCATTCCCATTGGCTAGTACACTGTAGGAATATTCTATAATATATTTTGTACTATTCGTATCACTGATTAGGTATAAATATCAATGATACTTGTATGTGTCAAATGTGAGATTGAATCTTCCCTATTGTAAAACCCTAATTGTGAAATACAAGCATTCGACACATGTTATCCAATTTCTCTTATGTTCTTCATTATTCTTACGCATATTTGTGTGTTGATAGTTTAGCTTGATTTATCTTGTGATAATACTTATTATAATACACTAATTGATTGAACTCAACACCCACCAAGTGGTATCAGAGTAGGACAACTCGAAAACTAGTCTATAGAGTCTCATTTCTTTACTATAGTTCTAGATCTGAATTGTTTCTTAGATCTAGTATTCCGCAACTGTTAAAAATCTCTATTACTCGTTTTTTTGAAAAGATCAAGTTGAAAATCAATCAAAATGACTGATTCTATAGCAACTTATGCAAATATGTTGAACGATGCCAATTTGATTGGCTCATCTACTAAGGCTCCTGTTCTTGTTCCTACTTACTACAATTATTGGGCTGATCGTATGAAAGATTACCTTGAAGTTCTAGATGAAGAGAAGGATATTTGGAGATCTGTTAGAGATGGTCCTCACACTGACATTGAAGGACGATTTATAGTTGTTGATGGTGATGATGCTGAAGTTCTCACTGATGCTGACTTGAAGAAAGTCAGAAATGATGAACGAGCCATGCGAGAAATTCGAAGTGGACTTGGTCCAGAAGTTAGACATCACATCTCTGGTGCTAAATCTACCAAGGAAATCTGGAATAGACTTGCTGTGAGATTTGTTGGTGATAACACTCTTCAATCGAGTGTTGTTCAAGAAGTGTTAGCTGACTTCGGTAACTTCAAGAAACAAGAGAATGAATCCTTGGAACAAGCTTATGAACGTTACAGTAAAATTGTGTATGATCTGGAGAAGCATGATGAAAACCGAAGTCAACAAGAGATCAACATTAAATTCCTCTACAGCTTAAGGCTTGAATGGAGACCTATCATGCTGATGATCAAGTATTATGAAAACATCAACACATATTCTATAGCAGCTCTTTATAATCTCATCAAATCTCATGAACCAGACATATGTGGAAGAAGAAGCGAGAATGCTGGTTCTGGTTCACTAGCTCTTATGTCAAATGTCGAAGAATAAGAAGCCATGGATGAGCCTGATTGTTATATGGAAGGAAAAAATGGAGAAACGATTGCTTTGTATGTTGCAAACAATCGTAGGTTCAGGAAACCATTTGCGAATAAATCCAACTCAGGAAAACCCTTTGTGAAACCTTTTAACAAAACTTCTTATACTCCGAAACCCAAACTAGAGATCTACACACCTAAGGAGGAAACCTCCAAATCTTCAACACCGAATCCTGTTGAAACAAAGACTTTAGAGGCTCTAAAAGACAGATCTGAAGACAAGAAGATTGTTGGTGACTCTGGGTACGACTACAACTATTGCCATGGTAAAAATCATTTTGCAAAAGACTGCATGCTTCGCAAAAGAAATGACAAGTAGGCCCAGGTCATGGATGAAGCCTACTATGCAAGGAAGATGGAGGAGGTAAGAGAGGAAACCAAGGATCTGGCCTTGATGGATTTGGAAGATAGAATGGGTACATACCGGGTGTGGTCATTTTGACCCCGAAGACGAGGAAGTAAGGAAGCCAACTCATACTGCATTCATTTCCTATCATGATGGTAAGAGCTTCCTGAAGGGTACCTCTGAGGAGAGTGAAGCTGATGAAGACATGGGTCAAGAAGAGTTTGGAGGTCTGGGTTACAAGAGATCGGAAACAAAGAATGTGCTTGCTGCAAGTGTTCCGAATATTTGTTTTGATGATTCTTTGGATGATGAAGAGGAGATTTGCTTAATGGCGAAGGATTCTCGTCAAACCATTCCGGAACAGGTAACTAAACTTCTATTATCTTTTAATATTCCTGCATCAAAATTTTCACCTTATATTAATGAAATAACACGTGATTGCTCTGTGATGAACAAATTGCTTATTGATGCTAAAAATAGGGCTAAGGCGAATGACCAGGAGATTCTACAGTTGAGGGGGAGAGTAGAAAGTACGAAGCTGTCCCTAGAAAAAACCAACTTAAGAATCTCACTGTTAGAGGCGAATAGAGAGAAAATTTTGAATAACAATGATGTAGTGCTAAAACAAAGAAATATCTTTTGTGAAACTGCAGAACGTTTGTACTCTCATATCACTCGCATTTATCATTCTTCCGACATATGCAATGTTCAACATAGACAACTACTGCCTTTTATTGAGTTTAAGGTGAAAAATATTGATAGTATCTCTTATGAATGTGAATCTATTGTTTCTGGTTCCGAAGTCACCAATCCTTCGTATAAGCATGGTTTGATATCTGTTGAGAAATACTTGACTGCTGATAACTTAACTGCTGATAATTTGATAAAAAAAATTACGAAAAGAAATTCCAATCTTGCAGAAGAACATTCCTCAAATCAAAAATAAATCAGATGTAAATGTTGAAACTAAATATGAAAATGAATCAGAAAGTGATTCGGATATGGAGGAAATTGATTGTTCCTCCTTATATTTAAACCTTCCTCTGCATCCGCATCACACTCCGAAGACATGTCACAATTGTCTTCGGTTGACAAAGGCAAAGCAAAAATCGATTATGAATTTGTAACACCTGAATTTCCAAATGACAATAATGAGATTGTAAAAAGAAAAATATAAGTTTATGATGAATGTGTCTCTTATTCTCAATATCTCAAAGACAATTAAAAAAGGCTAGTCAATGTTGCATGTATCTATCCGAAGGTTTCTTACTTCAAAAATTTTATCTTTGTGAAACCTGGTGGTGTACTTTTAATTGACAATGATTTGGTGAAACTTGTTGAGGAGGATAATTCAACGGTCACTGAGGAAGGATTCATCTCATCCTCAAAGATGCTTGAAAACAACATTAATGAAAAATTGGAAGTGAAAATAAAAGTGCGAAAACAAGATCTATATGGTCATAACATTTACAATCGTCTTTGTTATGAACAAAACAAAATTCTAGAATATTTGACTCATCTTTTAAATGACAAAAATGAAAATTACATTTACACTAACCTTTGAAAAAGAAATTTCAAAACCCAAGTTAATCATTTCCAAACCTGCGGTACAAAAACCTCAAATTTTGAAGAGACCACAATTTCAAAACTTCGCATCAACTTCCAAAACAAAACCAGCTGTTGTGAATACAAAGCCAAACCAAAAACCAACTGCTTTGAATTTGAAAGCTAAACAAATATCAAATCTTGTGAAAAGAAAAACACCCCTCGTACCTTCAAAACCCACCAACATGAAGGCTTCCACCTGTAGAACAAAACCAATGGCTACGAAGAATTCAAAAGTTAAAACAAATCAATTTTCTAAACCATCCTTCGTACCATCAAAACCAAATTTCCCAAATCCTAAGTTTCAAAAATCATCAAAGAAAACATTTTCCAAGGGAGATAATTTGATAGATACATTTCACGCTTGGCTAGACAAAATTTTGAATCTGTTAAAGGATAAGAATCTATCACTAAACGATTTCAAGCTTGCATACGAGGAGTACATGTGTACTTCCACGTTGTGTAGTTCTTTAACAAGGAAATCAACAAATGAAAAACCGAACACCAATTGGAAAAGGAATGACCAGAAAGAAAATTTAATTGCAAAAACAAAATCTTCTAGGTCGTTGTGTTATTCAAAAACATCTGAAACTAAGAAAACTTCAAATTCTTCCAAATCAAAGTCATCCAAACAATTTTGGGTTCCGAAGGTTTCCATAATTTCAACCTCTTCGGACTCATCAGTTCTAACAAAAAGCTCTTCGGATTCATTTTCTGGTTCATCATGCTCATCACATGAAACTTCGGAGAACATGATAAACCTCTCAGTTAATGAAATAACAGAAGAGGCTGTTGAAAAGTGGATTCAAGAATCCTTTGCTTACCCTGAGGACCCAAGATTAATTGGGTACCAACTTCTTCTTGATTGATTGCAGGTTATGTCAAATGAGCGGTATGACACAAAATGGTACATGGATAGTGGCTGCTCTAGACATATGACTGGCAAGAGGGAGTATGTCAGGGATTATAGAACTTTGGAGGATGCATGGAACGTTTGCTTCGGTAACAACGACACTTGTCCTATTCGGGGTTTTGGCAAAATCACGAATGGGCAATTTACAATAAACATAGTGGCATTTGTTGAAGGTTCGAAGCACAACCTCGTAAGCATTTCTCAATTGGTTGTTGGAACTAGCAATGCTGTAACATTCAACAATCAAGGGATTGTTATTACGAAGGAAGCCACAAAAGAAATATTGCTAAAGTCAGAAAGAAAGGGATCAATGTTTCCCTTAAATCTAAAGCCAGCGACAGGTGGGCAATCTTTATGTCTTCTATCCAAAGCAAACTCACACATCAGTTGGTTATGGCACCGAATACTTGCTCACTTGAACTTCAAAAATATAAATAAATTAGTGGCTATGGATTTGGTTATTGGCATGCCAGCTCTTCAGTTCGATAATGACTCACTCTGTTCTGCTTGTGAACATGGCAAGCAAACAAAACCAATATATCCAACTGTGATTAATCCAAAAATCACCGAACCTCTCTCGCTTCTTTACATGGATCTTTGTGGACCATCCGTAGTACAGTCAATTGGAAAGAATAAGTATATTTTGGTAATTGTTGATGACTATTCAAGGTTCACATGGGTCTTATTCTTAAGAAACAAATCAGATGCAGCGAAAGAAATCATCAATTTCATCAAGAACATGGAAGTAATGCTCAACAAAACAGTCCGAACTATGCACAGTGACAATGGTTCGGAGTTCATGAATCAAACTCTTGATGAGTTTCTGAAGAAAAAGGGGATTAGTCACAATTTCTCAGCTCCATATACTCCTCAACAAAATGGAGTTGTAGAAAGACGTAATCGTTCCCTATGTGAAGCAGCTAGAACTATGCTCAATATTGCAAACTTGCCTATGTATTTTTGGGACGAAGCCATTTCTACTGCATGTTTCACTCAGAACAGATCATACATCCACCAGAGATTCCATATTACACCTTACGAAGTACTCAACCGAAGAAAGCCAAATGTCAAGTTTCTTCACATCTTCGGTTGTAGATGTTTTATATTGAACATGAAAGATCATTTGACAAAATTCAATGATAAATCCGAAGAAAGGATATTTCTTGGATACTCTCAAAACTCAAAAGCATAGAGAGTCATGAATAAAAGGACACGCAAAATTCAAGAAACTTTCAACCTTTCATTCGATGACTACTATATCAAGAAATCACTATATCCCTTTCCAATGTCATCCATCTTTCCCGAACCAGCTGTTGATGCATTACCAATAACCACTTTTGATGCTGACTTCAATCTTCTCTTTGATCCTCCTGTGAGAGCTATGGAGTCCAAGCTAGAGCACCTGATAACAATGTTTCTGAACTATCCAAGCTCACAGATGTCCCTGAAGACTCACCATCAAGTAGTATCCGGAGATCCTCTTCGGTTGAGGGGGAGACATCTAATAGATCTGCAGAGAATTCTGGTTTCGAGGGGGAGCACACCAATTCAAGTCTCAATCACGCTTTACATGAAACTTCACACATCATGTCCCTGTATCCTTATGTCCAGGGGAGCCAGAAGCCTCCAGTCCAAACTCTTCGGATCATGGAAGAACATCCACACCTGCTAAAATGTCCAGGGGAGACTGAAACTTCAACTCCTAACTCTTCGGATAATCAAAGAATTGTCTCTCCAACATCTGCTGTCGAGGGGGAGCATACTCTTAACTCTTCTTCACATTTGCACACACCTCAAACAAATGTCACAAACTTAAATAATGAAAATCATTTAATAACTGATGATTTCCCATCAACTTCGGGATATCCTTCGGACACTGAAGAAATCAATGCCGAAGGACCGCCTAAAGTTGATCCAAATTTTCCACCATTGGAAAAATGGACAAAAAATCATCCCCAATCACTTGTCATCGGTAATGTTCAAAATAAGGTTTTGACACGTGCACAACTCCACCAAAAACAACAAGAACTAAATAAAACTTCGGAGTTGTGCATGTTCAATGCTTTCATTTCCAAAATTGAACCCAAGAATGTTACAGATGCATTTGATCACCCAGACTGGATTGAAGCAATGCAATTGGAATTAGAAGAGTTTGAAAGAAATAAAGTATAGAGACTAATTCCAAAACCTGCAAATGCTTCAATTGTTGGTCTTAAATGGGTATACAGAAATAAGCTTGACACCGAAGGCAATGTGGTTAGAAACAAGGCAAGGCTGGTTGTCAAATGATATTGTCAACAGGAGGGGATTCACTACGAATAAACATTTGCTCCTGTTGCCAGACTCGAATCAGTTCGGATATTTTTAGGTTATGTTGCACATAAAAACTTTGATGTCTATCAAATGGATGTCAAATGCATTTTTGAATGGTGATCTCGAAGAAACTGTCTTTGTTGAACAACCACCTGGCTTTGTTGACAAAGAAAATCCTAATCATTGCTATATGTTAGACAAACTTGTCTATGGTTTAAAACAAGCTCCTAGAGCTTGGTATGAAACCTTGACAAAGTTTTTAAAAGAATCAAACTTCAAACAAGGCTTAGTGGATCCAGCACTTTTTCGAAAGAAAGTAGGATCTCACTTGATGTTAGTCCAAATTTATGTGGATGACATAATCTTCGAATCCACTGATCGAAACCTCATCAAGATAATCTTCGGATCCACTGATCCAAACTCTGCTCTTACTGGGAATCTAGTCACCAGACTAAGAACTGCTCTATAACCTCTAATCAACTTCTCAGATCGTTTGACACGAGCTCAATATTCCCAATCTAGACCTGTCATTACTCAGCATGAGATTCATCCTTCACAAGGGGGAGAAATACGGTCTAGTGCCCCTATGCCAACGATCAAAACAATAGAAACAACAACAGCAACAGTAAAAACAATCACTGCAACCACTTATGTTGCCACACTCTTGGACAACCACCATTACTCTCTTCTTCAGGTCCCTCATACTCAACTACCACCTCCACCATCAAGGGATATACTGAAGTTGGTGGTTCTAGCTCAAAAATTGAAGAGGATCAAAGCATAATTTCTCCTCACATGGACCAAATATACAAAGCCCGATGTGAAGACTTCAAAAAGATGTTGATCAATGCCTTTGCATTGGAAGATGGGAAATGGACTGCTGAGTCAATTCAAAGATTCAGATTCTCATATCTCAATGTCTTTAACGGACTACCACTCTGAAGCTATGTGACAAAAACAACAGATGACCAGCAGCTTGACATCCCATTCAACCTAAAAACCTTTTCGTTTCTACAATTCATCAGAACTCTCTCCAACAATCAACAAGTAGCTTTTTGGAAAAAGAAAATTGCCTTCCATGCTAACTACATTCAGGAATAGATGGTTGTATAGAGCTCAAAGAAGATTGTGAGTTTGATCTCCATTAAAAAGTTTGAGATGTTCTAAGACCTTCAGAACTACGAATTCTTCATGCTTCGTGGTTCAAATGATGAGGAGTCCATATTCACTATCGTTGACTTTCCAATCATGAGGGATGCACCTGGCCATGCTGTGAAAACAATAATCATATTCAACAATGTCAGTGATCATGCCAAAGGATTTCTCCGTAATTACATATTACGCTTTGGAAAGAATGACATTGAGCTGTGCACCTTCTTTAACCAGCCCTTGAAGCCTCCCCCAGTCACAGTTCACAACATTGAGAGATTCAAAGGCGGAGAGATAATCCAAGAGCTTTATGGAATAGTCTTCAAGGGTCTGAAAGAGAACAATGAGATTACCACAAAATTTTTTGAAGTAGATTACCAGGGTCAATATCCTTCTGCCTTCATCTCAAGTATAATCACTACGATAAACACCTGCTCTGTCAACTCATACGAAGAGAAGAATAAATTTATGGAGCACATGAGCTGGTGGAAGGCAGTAAGGCATGCCTTGAAGCAAGGATTCAAGAAATATCTGACTCAATAGGTTTCAGATGCACTTCACACAAAGGGGGAGATTGTTGAGAATATTTGTGCTGAAGTGCAGGACTATCCGAAGACCTAAAGATCAAGAATAGAAGACCCCGAAGCCTGAAGACTCCGAAGGGTTTATCCTAGAGGATCCGAAGGCTTATCTGTAATAACCACTTTTGATGCACGCATATCTGGTAGACTAGGTGTTGCACAATAAATTGTTTATACTATTCGTATCACTGATTAAGTATAACTATCAGTGATACTTGTCTGTTTCAAAAATGAGATTGAATATTCCCTATTGTAAAAACCCTAATTGTGAAATACAAGCATTCGACACATGTTATCCAATTCCTCTTATGTTCTTCATTATTCTTATGCATATTTTTGTGTTGATAGTTTAGCTTGATTCATATTATGAGAATACTTATTATGATACACTAATTGATTGAATACAACACCCAACCGAATGTGACGTGGATTGTCCACCTAAGAGAGAATATAATGAGTGAGTATATTGAGAGAAACAACATGAGGTATGTTGTTGAATTGAGATGAAGAGGAGAAGTTAGTTGTGTATTGGGTGAAAACCTAATATGTGTGCTGAGATGGGAGCAAAGATAAATGAGGTTTTGGAGAAATTGTAATTGGTTGTGGTGGTAAGACAACTGAAAGGGGGTCTTGTGTGACCAAAGTGTAAGAGTTAAATACCAAATTTAGAAGAGGCACGAGTGAAACTTGACTTAGTTTCTAATATTTTATTATATTATGGATTTGTTCCAGTAATACTGAGTTGTGTGACGCAGATGAGACATTTTTATGTCTGTGTTTTGTATGTTATGAGAGTATTTCTCCTACTCTGATCGATGAGAATATGTTAGTAGGAGAAATCGTAACTGGCATGTTATGATTGAAGGGGTATGAGGAAGTATGAGTCTGGAATCGGCGAAACCATTTTCCTTATTGAGTTAGAGTAAACCATTTCAAGGAGATTTGAAATGGAAGTTGAGCAAAATATGGCTATATGGGACATGTTGGTATACTGAGAATGTGGCTCAATGTGAGCCATAAATATGAGTGTATGTAAATGATGATAGTGGTTAGAGTATCACTCGAGGAGTGAGGTGAGATACCTTGGTGTCGATGTGCTATATCAAAGTGTGTGCCCAGAAAGAGTGAGTATTTTTCCACGTGGCAATGATGATAGCCAATATGGCTATAGATATCATCTTATGAGGATGATGGCGGGAGTTAGCTATATTATGAGTAAATAAGATGTGACAGTATGTACATGTCATATGAGACGACGAGATGATAATACCATTATCGTATGTGATGTGTGACTGCGGTGATGAGGTGGTTATATAAACCTTACCTATTCCAGGAGATTCCGAGGATGGAATCTTTTGAAGGAGGAGAGAACTTGTGAGACCCATTTTTTAGATGGTTATTAAGGTAAGTTGAATTATTACCTTATAGTTGGTATGGTTCTATATATGAGTTGCTTAGAGTCGTGCGGCGATCTTTTGTGATTTGCCTTTGAGTTATGAGTTGTTTGATGAGCGAACCCTTTCTTATATACTAATCTTTTTGTGATTAAGATTACATAGGTTGTTGTATGAGTTTAGGTGGTTTGAATCCCATTTGGAAGAAGTTTGAGATGGAAAATGCTAAAAAGAGGTTATACGGATCGTCTAGGGGTTACAATGGTCGTGTCAAGAGGTTACACGGGTCGTGTAGGACTTATACGTGTCATGTAGAAGTGAGCGGAGCAGGCAGTGGGTTTACACGGGGAATATAAATCGAACACAGGTCGTGCAAGCGACATTAGCAGGGCTAATAAAGACATTAGTGGCGCTAATGTCATGCAGACCCCATATATGTGTAGTAAAACCCTCATTTCGGAGAAATAACACCCAAACTCAATATCAGAGCATTTTGGGGCGACTTTGTGTCATATTGAAGCTGGAGATTCGTAGGAAAACATAAAGACCTCGAATCTAACCCTGCAAACACGTTCTTGATTCCTAATTCATCGAGGTGGTTAACTTGTCAGTTTTGGTGTTTTAAACCCTAGCTTTCAATCTTTTTGATTTAGCTATAAATTGTTACATATGTTCTTAGTAGATTGTTAGAAGATACTTCCTTGAGTTATTGATGTGAGTATTGTCCAGATTTTACGGTTGAATGAGTAGAAACGTTGAATTAGGGGTTTCGGTAAATATAGAGTTGATATTTACCGTGTATACTCCTTTTTTCTCTTTCAATTTATACATCTTTGAGATAGATGTTATTGAGATGATTTTTCATATTGGAGAATTCATTTAGACTATGGTGATACAACCAAGTCTAGCGAACAGGAGCCCAGTACGCGCATTGGGGGTTCCACATACTAAGCCGATATCAGGTGAGTACTTTCATGTACTTGAGTAAGAGTTACATCTTGTTGTAGGTAATATATATGTTGTATATATATATATATATATATATATATATATATATATATATATATATATATATATATATATATATATATATATATATATATATATATATATATATATATATATATATATATATATATATATATATATATATATATATATATATATATATATATATATATGTGTGTGTGTGTGTGTGTGTTATTTTGATACTACGGTAACTTAGATTTGGGGTGGTTATGTTATATGTGGATAACAAGAGATGAATTACAATATATATTGAGTATAAGAGTAGAGTATGTGCTAGAGTGGTTGACTTAAAGAGTCTTTTAGTCTAATTGTTACAGCCATGAGAATTTGCTACGATTGAGTATTGTTGATTGTGAAAATGAGTATCTACGAGAATGTGATCGAGTTTACAAGCAGTACTGGTTGTGGTACTTATTGATTAGTTGATGTATGCTAATAATTAGCTGGCATTGTAAGCTAATGTGATTGCAGGTTTCAGATATAAAGAGGAGATGCTAACTTGCTAATGAGAATAGCAAGAGAGGAAGATGAGAATCTGTTGAGAGACATATTTGGATTATATTCGAGTTTACTCACTAAGCTTTTATAAGCTTACACTTGAGTTGTATGTTGTTTTGCAAGTATTTGTACCAATGATAGGGAAGGCATGTGATAAAGAGAGAGATGGACAACTTAGAGCATGTCCTTTAGTTGTGTTAGATTTTATTTGTAATGCCTAGTCTGTATTACAAGGACCTTTTGTGTAATTAAATATATTGATAACATCTTGTCTACGTGGTTTGAGTACAAGTATGCCCATTTTGATTTGTTATTCTTTGAAAATATTTGGGTGTACTGTGTATGAGAAACCGGGCGTTACATATATCACGTTTCATGTCAGACCACCAACAATATGCTCTTAGATCTCTATACATCTTCGTCGCGCCCGGATAAATGGAAAACTTCGACTTAAGAGCCTCATGAATCAATGTTTGTTGGGTCCTGCCCGTCAAAGGAACCCAGACCAGCCGGACCAAGTCAAAAGATCTCGGATATCTGTGACTAAATTCAACATCTGCCATATGATCCACTCCTTCCTCTAATTCTCTGTCCTGCTTGCCTCAACCTGAGCCTCACAAATCATCTCAAGTAAAGGTGTGACCATTGTTATCCTCAAACGTAAACAACAAAAGGGGTGTACTAATCACTGCCCAACTTATAGCATCAGCCACCACATTAGCCTTCCCTGGATGATATAAGATCTCGTAGTCATAATCTTGAGCATATCAAGCCATTTCTTCTGCCTCATATTTAGATTCGGTTGCTCCACCAGATATCTTAGCCTCTTATGCTGCGTGTAAATGGTACATCGAACCTCATTTAAATAATACCTCCAACTCTTTAGTGAAAATATCACTGCTCCCAACGCCAAATCCTGGGTTGGATAGTTAGCCTCATGAGGCTTCAGCTGCCTCAAGACATAAGCAATCACCTGTAACGCCGAAACTTATTTTATTACGTAATTATAATAAAAAGGACGAAATGGTCATTTTACCTCAAAAGGGTAATTTGGTCTTTTTGACAGAAAAGGACTTGTTATGTAATAATATTTTAAGTCTTGGACTTAAAATGTTATAAAAGTTGATTATTTGTCATAAATTGTGTTAATTGTGGCAAAAGTTTAAGGCTTAGAACTTCAAGGACCAAAAATGTAAAATGGGGAGGTATATAAGAAATACTTGTGCAGAATTTTGGAGTTACGGGAGAGCTTCTTGTGGCTGTTTTCTGCAGAGAAATTAAGGGCTTTGAAGAGTTGGAGTTTGCAAAGCTTGATTTTAACATTCACAAGGGTAAAATTGGAAGATTTTGAGGTAAATGTTCCAAGTCTTGATTGTTTGTTCTTGAGGGTTTTGTAGAACTCAAAAACTGTAAATTCAGTTGTGTTTGTGTGTTTAAATTGGTTAGATACTTCCATTAAGTTCTTATAACAAAGACATAACTCAATCCAATGGAAGTAGGATGCTATAAATAGCAAAATTGAAGATTTGGGGTTGTTAAAATTAAGAACCCTAATTCTTAATTTGGATGATTGAGGATGTTTTGATGGTTAAAAACCTTGTTAATATGTAAGGTTTTAGCCTAGGAACAAACCCCAAGCAATTAAGAACGGAAATAAGCACTTAATGGACCAAATCTGCAAGCTACAGTGCATAAATCGCGACTGCCCAGGAACCTGCACTGCAGCTAGGCGCAGTGCGCCCCAAATCCAGGCGGGGTGCGCCCAGGCGCAGTGCGCCCTCCCTTGGGCGGGGTGCGCCTCCGAGCAGAGGCCAGGCAGGGGATCAAAAACGCTAACTTTTGCTTGGCTTATCCGTTTTAGCTCAAATTTGGACCATAGGCTCGTTATGGTCTAAAAAGTTTGGGAAAATTTTCGTATCGAGTTTTCGACCCCTCGGGGGCACTGTAGACCGACCCGAATGCCTCGATGAATAGTAAAATTCATATAAAGTTAATAAACGGAAAGTTTATTAACTAGGCATTTTATATTATTGAACTCTATTGTATTAGAGTAAATTGTAATGGTTATTAACCTATAATCATTTTGAAATAAATGGAATTATAGGTACGGGACAAGATTTCGCGAAACACATCGAAAGGCAAGAACCGCTAAACGCTAGTTGTAGCAAACCTTCAAGTGAGTAATCTCACTCGTATTTGACGTGATATATGATTGTTGAGCAGCTGCGGATTTGAAAATAGTTTTGGGGACGAAAATGACAGATATTTGATTTGACATGACAATACCAGATAAGCCGTGAGTCTTTAATAGACAAGAACGGAGCTGTGAGTCAAATCTTTATTGACAAGACCGGGACCAGCCGTGAGTCAATAAAGATAAATAGACAAGACCGGGACCAGCCGTGAGTCTAGGCAACAGCGGGATCTTCCTGTGAGCCATATATTTAAACTTATATAGACAAGACCGGAACCAGCCGTGAGTCTAGGCAACAGCGGGATCTTCCCGTGAGCCATGTTTGATTTTGTATTGTATGATATTACATGTTTGACCTTGTATAGAGAATTTTATTCTTATACATGTAGTATTTGATTTGATTACTCACTGGGCTTGATAGCTCACAGTTTATGTGATATGTCCCTGCAGGTGAGCGTGATCCTGCGAAAGGAAAAGATAAAGTCCGTGACTGAGGACTTAGTGATTGAAGTGACAGCCCGGCTTAAAGATGTATAATACTATGTATTGTATTTCATGATACACTTGAACTCTGATTTTGTTAACTAATACCCCGCATTTATGGTTTTGAATGTAATATATTTGGTTTGAAAAATGAAAATTTTTGGGGTGTTTTTGGTTAATAAGTCGGGTGTTACAAGTTGGTATCAGAGCCGTGGTTTAAGTGAACTAGGTGTCTTAGGTTAGATTCCTGGACTTAAACCTTGAGAGAAGGACGGATAAATGGACTGTTAGATATATATAAGCTTGTTACTATATATGTAATCTAACGGTTTGCTGAAATTTTGAAGTATGAGAAACACACGAAGTAACCCCACTGGTGTAAATTCGCGTGGTGGAAGTGCACGAAGTGGACCAGCAAGAAGTGGACCAGCCCGTTCACGCGGTTCTGCCGGGCGAAGGGCACCAGCAAGGGAACCGGTGGGACAAAATCCACCTGATATTCGGGCAATAGTGGAAGAAGTGGTTAGACAAATGCTGCCAGCATTATCGAACAATCCTAACCCGAGTGGCAATCCCAATCCGAGTGCCCATCCTGAACCTACTGAGGAGGCTGCAAAAAGTGTTCATGACAGACAGCCGGAAAATGAAAGCCACGGGGAAAGTCGGGCCCGGGCAGTGAAAGAAACACAAGGTGGAGAAGCCTCTACCAAGAAAATTGGGTGTACCTATAAATCCTTCCTTGGTTGTAAACCAAAGGAATTTTCGGGGACGGATGATCCAGTCAAAGCCATGGAATGGATCATGCACATGGAGAAGGTGTTCAGAGTAAGCAAGTGTGCAGACGATGATAAAGTTGAATTTGCCACGAATCAACTTACAAGCGGTGCGTTACATTGGTGGCAGACTTATTACAAATCACTGGATCTTGATTCATCCCAATCGATACCTTGGGGGCAATTCAAGACAAAGTTTAATGAAGAATACTGCTCGGAAGTGGCTATTCAAAAGTTGGAAGAGGAATTCCTACACCTGGAACAGGGGTCCCGATCTGTCCAGGAATATACTCTTAGCTTTCTGGAGAAAGCTAGGTTTGCTGAACACCACATTTACAATGAAAAGAGAAAGATTGACAAATATGTTCGGGGGTTGACAACCCGAATTAGAGAGATTGTGCAACCGTTGAAACTAACTACTTTCCGGCAAGTAGTGGATCGAGCCACAGAAAGAGAAACAGAACTAAAGCGACAGGAAGATGAAAAGAAAGTTATGGAAACAAAAAGAAAGGCGGAAGACCAAGGTTGGACGCCTCAGAAGAAGTCGCAACAATCCGGTTCTAAGGGTAAAAGCCAGAGGGACGAAGGAAAATGGTGTGATAAGTGTAGAAAACGACACACGGGCAGTTGTCGCAGCGATACCGGGTCAATTAGTTGCCGAAATTGTGGAAGAACGGGTCATCTTACACGGGAGTGTCGGTCAGAAAGAAGATGTTTCCAATGTGGGGCTGCAGATCATATTCGCCTGAACTGTCCCCAACTGAAATCTAGTGTGTATAGCGAAAGGCCCAGGGATGATCAAGTGGGAAAGAAAGAAGAGCAGAAGAATAGGGGACGACCGGTGGCCTCACGAGCTTTCCAGATGACCGTGGAGGAAGCCCGTGAGAAAACGGATGTGATTACAGGTATCTTCACTCTCAACACCATACCTGTATATGTTATTTTTGATGCGGGAGCCACTCACTGTTTTGTATCGGAATCTTTATTGCCTCGATTGAATGTACCTATAACACCGATGGACGAAAGTCTCGAAGTAGCTATCGCGGATGGCCGATATGTTTGGGTATCTGAACATCTGGAAGGTTGTCAGCTTAAAATCTACGGGACCGTTTTCCCTATAGATTTGAAGCCGATGACTACCAATGAATTTGGTGTAATTGTGGGGATGGATTGGTTGGCAACGAACTATGCTAACATGGATTGCAGAAATAAAAGCCTCACAGTGATGTCACCAGATGGGAAATTGATGAGGATTCAGGGTGAACGACCTCGGTTGCGAATGCCAGTTATCTCCTTTGCTCAAGCCCGAAGCTGTATCAGTAAAGGAGGGACGTCATACTTGGCTTATGTGTCGGTGGCTCAACCGATTAAAGTGGGAGTAGCGAATGTGAATGTGGTGAACGAATTCCCAGATGTGTTTCCTGATGAGCTTCCAGGGTTGCCACCAGATCGACAGGTTGAGTTCACGATTGAACTAGTTCCTGGAGCTGCACCCGTTGCCCGAGCTCCATACCGATTAGCACCTTCAGAGATGGTGGAACTGCGGAAGCAACTGGAAGAATTGCTAGACAGGGGTTTTATCAGACCGCGTACATCGCCTTGGGGAGCCCCTATTCTGTTTGTCAAGAAGAAAGATGGGTCAATGCGCATGTGTATTGACTATCGGGAACTAAACAAGATCACGGTGAAGAACCGGTACCCGCTACCCAGAATAGATGACTTGTTTGATCAGCTGCAAGGTGCGTCCTACTTTTCCAAGATTGACTTGAGGTCGGGTTATCACCAGTTGAAGATAAGGGAGTCAGACATTCCGAAGACAGCTTTTCGTACGAGATACGGTCATTATGAGTTTTTGGTGATGCCTTTTGGGTTAACCAATGCTCCAGCCGTATTCATGGATCTTATGAACCGGGTGTGTCGACCGTTTCTTGATACCTCAGTGATCGTGTTCATTGATGACATTTTGGTGTATTCCCGAAGCCAGGCGGAGCATGAGGTACACCTGCGACAGATGTTAGAGCTGCTTCGTCAAGAAAAGCTGTACGCGAAGTTTTCTAAGTGTGAGTTCTGGCTAAGGGAAGTTCAATTTCTTGGTCATGTAATCAATGCCGAAGGAGTGAAAGTTGATCCAGCAAAAGTTGAGGCCGTAATGAAGTGGGAACCGCCTCGGAGTCCAACTGAAATACGGAGTTTTCTTGGTTTGGCAGGCTACTACAGAAGATTTGTTGAAAATTTCTCCTCGATAGCTGCTCCGTTGACTATGTTGACCAAGAAAGGTGAAAAGTTTACATGGGCCGAAAAGCAGCAAGAAGCGTTTCAGAAGTTGAAACAAGCTTTATGTGAAGCACCGGTATTGGCTTTACCACAAAGCGGAGAAGAGTATGTGATCTACAGCGATGCTTCTAGAATTGGTCTTGGGTGTGTTTTAATGCAGAAAGGTCGGGTCATAGCGTATGCGTCCCGCCAATTAAAAGATGCCGAAAAGAAATACCCAGTTCATGATCTGGAATTAGCTGCAGTAATCTTAGCATTGAAGCTGTGGAGGCATTATTTATACGGTGTAAAATTTGTCATTTATACGGATCATAAGAGCCTGAAGTACCTCTTCGACCAGAAGGAGCTTAGTATGAGACAGCAAAGGTGGATGGACCTGTTGAAAGACTTTGACTGTGAAATTCAGTACCACCCTGGCAAGGCAAATGTGGTGGCAGATGCTCTAAGCAGAAAAGAAGCTCCTCTGAAAATTTCATCCGCATGCATGGGTGTAGTAAGCAGACTACCAGAATTGATCCGTTCAGCACAAGAAGAGGCGTGCAAGCCTGAGTATGTTAAAAGCGAAAGAATGGTTGGATACTTGAAGCATCTGGAGGAAAATGCTCAGAAATTGAAGACCTTCAGAGGCCGGATATGGGTCCCGAAACAAGGAGAAGCGCGGAAATTGCTTCTAGAAGACGCACATTACAGCCGTTATGCAGTTCATCCGGGTAGTACTAAGTTGTATCGGACGTTAAAACCGATGTATTGGTGGCCTGGAATGAAGAGGGACATTGGAAGATTTGTGGAAAGATGTTTGACTTGTCTGCAAGTTAAGTCGAACCATCAGAAACCGTATGGGGAAATACAACCATTGCCGATTCCAGAGAAGAAATGGGACCATATTACCATGGATTTCGTGACAAAGTTGCCGCGGACACCGAGAGGATATGATTCTATATGGGTGATTGTTGATCGATTGACCAAATCGGCACAATTTATACCATATAAGGAGAAGTACAGAGTAGATCAACTGGCGAAACTTTACATTGATGAGGTAATTTGTCGGCATGGGTTACCAGCATCAATTGTGTCGGACCGAGACAGCAGGTTTACTTCTCATTTTTGGCAAAGTCTTCAAAAGCGAATGGGTACAAAAGTACTTATGAGTACCGCGTATCATCCGCAGACCGATGGTCAAAGTGAAAGAACAATACAGACTCTGGAAGACATGTTAAGGACTTGTGTCATAGACTTTGGTGGAAGCTGGGAAGATCACTTGCCTTTGGTGGAATTCGCGTATAATAACAGCTATCATTCCAGCATTCAGATGGCCCCGTATGAAGCCTTGTATGGAGCACCGTGCCGTACTCCGACCTGCTGGACTGAAGTTGGGGAAAAGCCGTTGGCTGGACCCGAAATTGTGGCACAGACGGAAGAAAAGATCAAACTGATACGCGAAAATTTAAAGGTGGCTCAGAATCGACAGAAGCAGTATGCAGATAGACGGGTGAAACCGATAGAGTTCCAAGTAGGAGATATGGTAATGCTCAAAGTATCCCCTTGGAAAGGCTTGATTCGTTTTGGGAAGAAAGGAAAGTTGAGTCCTCGCTTCATTGGACCTTTCCGTATATCCCAAAGAGTTGGAGCTGTGGCGTATCGATTGGAGTTACCTGATGAACTTCATGGTATACATGACGTATTTCATGTGTCCCATTTGAGGAAAACGTTGTTTGATAAGTCTCAACAAGTACCTCTTGCCGAAATTGAAGTGGATGAAAAGTTGAGATACCCGGAACAACCCGAACGGATACTAGACCGCAAGACAAGGCAGCTGCGGAATAAGAAGATTAGCATGGTAAAAGTCCTTTGGCGTCATCACAAAGGTTCCGACATGACGTGGGAGACCGAAAGTGAAATGCGGGAGAAATACCCTCAACTATTTGTATGATTTCGGGGACGAAATCTCTTGAAGGATGGGAGAATTTGTAACGCCGAAACTTATTTTATTACGTAATTATAATAAAAAGGACGAAATGGTCATTTTACCTCAAAAGGGTAATTTGGTCTTTTTGACAGAAAAGGACTTGTTATGTAATAATATTTTAAGTCTTGGACTTAAAATGTTATAAAAGTTGATTATTTGTCATAAATTGTGTTAATTGTGGCAAAAGTTTAAGGCTTAGAACTTCAAGGACCAAAAATGTAAAATGGGGAGGTATATAAGAAATACTTGTGCAGAATTTTGGAGTTACGGGAGAGCTTCTTGTGGCTGTTTTCTGCAGAGAAATTAAGGGCTTTGAAGAGTTGGAGTTTGCAAAGCTTGATTTTAACATTCACAAGGGTAAAATTGGAAGATTTTGAGGTAAATGTTCCAAGTCTTGATTGTTTGTTCTTGAGGGTTTTGTAGAACTCAAAAACTGTAAATTCAGTTGTGTTTGTGTGTTTAAATTGGTTAGATACTTCCATTAAGTTCTTATAACAAAGACATAACTCAATCCAATGGAAGTAGGATGCTATAAATAGCAAAATTGAAGATTTGGGGTTGTTAAAATTAAGAACCCTAATTCTTAATTTGGATGATTGAGGATGTTTTGATGGTTAAAAACCTTGTTAATATGTAAGGTTTTAGCCTAGGAACAAACCCCAAGCAATTAAGAACGGAAATAAGCACTTAATGGACCAAATCTGCAAGCTACAGTGCATAAATCGCGACTGCCCAGGAACCTGCACTGCAGCTAGGCGCAGTGCGCCCCAAATCCAGGCGGGGTGCGCCCAGGCGCAGTGCGCCCTCCCTTGGGCGGGGTGCGCCTCCGAGTAGAGGCCAGGCAGGGGATCAAAAACGCTAACTTTTGCTTGGCTTATCCGTTTTAGCTCAAATTTGGACCATAGGCTCGTTATGGTCTAAAAAGTTTGGGAAAATTTTCGTATCGAGTTTTCGACCCCTCGGGGGCACTGTAGACCGACCCGAATGCCTCGGTGAATAGTAAAATTCATATAAAGTTAATAAACGGAAAGTTTATTAACTAGGCATTATATATTATTGAACCCTATTGTATTAGAGTAAATTGTAATGGTTATTAACCTATAATCATTTTGAAATAAATGGAATTATAGGTACGGGACAAGATTTCGCGAAACACATCGAAAGGCAAGAACCGCTAAACGCTAGTTGTAGCAAACCTTCAAGTGAGTAATCTCACTCGTATTTGACGTGATATATGATTGTTGAGCAGCTGCGGATTTGAAAATAGTTTTGGGGACGAAAATGACAGATATTTGATTTGACATGACAATACCAGATAAGCCGTGAGTCTTTAATAGACAAGAACGGAGCTGTGAGTCAAATCTTTATTGACAAGACCGGGACCAGCCGTGAGTCAATAAAGATAAATAGACAAGACCGGGACCAGCCGTGAGTCTAGGCAACAGCGGGATCTTCCTGTGAGCCATATATTTAAACTTATATAGACAAGACCGGAACCAGCCGTGAGTCTAGGCAACAGCGGGATCTTCCCGTGAGCCATGTTTGATTTTGTATTGTATGATATTACATGTTTGACCTTGTATAGAGAATTTTATTCTTATACATGTAGTATTTGATTTGATTACTCACTGGGCTTTATAGCTCACAGTTTATGTGATATGTCCCTGCAGGTGAGCGTGATCCTGCGAAAGGAAAAGATAAAGTCCGTGACTGAGGACTTAGTGATTGAAGTGACAGCCCGGCTTAAAGATGTATAATACTATGTATTGTATTTCATGATACACTTGAACTCTGATTTTGTTAACTAATACCCCGCATTTATGGTTTTGAATGTAATATATTTGGTTTGAAAAATGAAAATTTTTGGGGTGTTTTTGGTTAATAAGTCGGGTGTTACATCACCCAACCTCTATGCATCAAGACCGCCCCTAACTTAGTAATGGATGCATCACAATACACTACCATATCCCCAATCCCCTCAGGTAGTGTCAAGATTAGAGCTTCACATAGTCTCTGCCTCATCATCTCGAAGGCAGTCTGTTGATCATCACCCTAACTGAAGGCGACATTTTTCTTGGTCAGGAATGTCAATGGCACCGTAATCTTCAAAAAATCCTCAATAAACCTTCGATAATACCTGACTAATCCTAAGAAGATCCTAATATCGGAGGGAGTCTTTGGAACCTCCCACTGCATCACTGCCTCCACCTTGGCCAGATCGACCATAATAGCCTCCTAGTTCATGAGATGCCCTAAGAACTGGACCTCCTGCAACCAAAAATCACATTTGGAGAATTTGGCATAAACCCTCTCCCTCCTCAAGACCTCCAGTACCTCTCTCATTGCCATCATGCTTCTCATTGTTCTTCAAATAGACAAAAATATCATGGATGAATACAATCACGGATCGGTCCAACATGGGTCTACATACGGGGTTTATGAGATCCATGAAAGTTGTTGTCACATTATTGAGCCCAAAAGGCAATACTACAAACTCATAGTGGCCATGTCTCATCTGGAAAGCGTCTTGTGTACATCCTCCTCTCTCTCACTCTCATCTGGTGGTATCCTGAACGTAGATCGGCCTTAGAGAACCACGAGGCTCCCTACATCTAGTCAAACAAGTCATCTATCCTCGGCAGTGGGTATCTATTCTTCATCATGAGCTTATTCAGCTCCTTATAATCATTATACATCTTGCACGACATGTCCTTCTTCTTGACAAATAAAATAGGCGCTCCCGAGGAAGAATCGTTGGGTCTGATAAATCCCTTGTCCAACACCTCCTGCAGCTGTGTGGATAACTCCTGCATCTCTAGCGGCATAAGACGATATGGTTTCTTGGCTATCGGAGCCGAATTGGAACTAAGTCAATACAAAACTCCACCTGCCTCTTGAGAGGGAGATCTGGTAAATCCGCAGGGAATACGTTAGGAAACACTTGAACTACGGGTACCTCATCTACAATCATCCTCCTCCCCTCCTGAGTATCAACAACATACACAAGAAATCATGTACCTCCATATTGAAGGTATCTTTGTGCCCTTGCAGCTGAGCAAAAGTTCGCGCTGCCTCTCGTACCCTCTCCTTGAATCATCGGTTCTCCCCTACTTAGGGTTTGAACCCGTACCTGCTGGCTACCGTAGTTGATCAACGCCTCGAACTAGCTCAACCAATCCATACCCACTATTATGCTAATCTCGTTCATCGAGATAGGGATAAGGTCTTTTGGAAACATCGCCCTGTGGATCTCCAAAACACAACCACGATACACTCTAGGGGCTCGCATCATCTGATCATCAGCAATCTCGACCTCTAAAAGGTAATCTAGTGCTCCTAGAACAACATCAAAATCCTTGAAAAATGCAAGTGAGTAGTGAACTAGGAACGTACCTATTCAACATACATAGGAATGAAAACATAAGTAGAAAGAAAGGAAAATGTAAATAGGTATATACTAGTGACGGCATTTGGCACAACTCATGCTTCATTTGTAGTAAGCTGATGTGCGCTGCCCTTGGCCTTCGGTGCCTCCGCCTTGATGGCAATCAATAATCCCCAAAGTTGCAGGTGCTGGTTCTGAACGCTGTATGTGTCAATCTACGCCAGTTGGCCTTGACGTCGCTAACCTGGACGCAATGATAGCACACCCTCATCTCATGCCGACAATTAAGACTGATATGACCCTCTTATTCGAAATAGTGTCCAATGTTATTCACTTGTGGTGATATTTCTAATAATAGTAGCGTCCTTTTGGGTTGCCCTCACGCCCAATAAAAACAAAGAGTAGGACAAAATATAGAAAAATTATTAGTTTTATTAATTTATTGAGAAATAAATTAATCAGAAATTAATTTGGAATTAATTTATAATAAATAATTAGAAGGATTGGATTGTAATTAATTAAATGTTTGATTAATAGAAAGAAGTCCAAGGGTGCGGCCGCCAGAAAGCTCCATAAGTTTGGAACCCTAGGAGCCTTCCAGTATAAATAGAGGCATTGGGGTCAAACCTTAAGGCACCCCAAAAACCCTAAAGGTTCCGCCAACCTCTCCTGCTCCCTCCCTCTTCCCTTTGTCGAAAATCCATAACCCTTTCCAAGGGTTTTGGATCGATTTCTTCAAGCCAGAAGGAGTTTTGTCTGTTTGTTCTTCTGGTGTTCGTGGGTGTGAATCATTAGAGGGATCCTGGTTTGGATCCTTACATCCAAAAAAATGTATGAGTTCATAATTCATCTTGTTGTTGATGCAATTGCTTAGAACCTATGATCCTGATTATGAACATGATAATTCTTGTTTGGTTAATCTGCTTAGTTTATGGGATTTTATCTGTTTTGTCTTTTACTGCATAATTAATCTGTTAATATGTATAAATCCCAGTAGTGGTATTAGAGCCTCTGTTCTTAGGTTGCATGTATATTAGATCAAAACTTGAATTATGAATTGTTTTGCCAGCTTAAATTTTAAAAGACATAGAGTATTATGCTAAATCAAATCCTCAAAATTGCATGTTATGATTTTTTCCTGGTTTGTGCTCTAGAATACATGTTTATCGTTAAGAAGGGTTTAGGAGACTCAATAGTGGTTGGTGGTTAGGGTTCACAAACCCGAGCTTGCCTTGCAAGTTTCCTAACTTGCATAGTTTCCTTAAGTGACTTATTGCCCAAACTGCATCCTTTTAAGTTAAGTTAATTCAATTAATTGTTAAAATGGTTTTAAAAGAATTAATTAGTGAAATAATAATTTTTAAATTGTTTAAAATTTTCCCTGATATATATTAGAACAGTATCTATGTATATATTATTAAAAATTAAATTAAAACAAGAACATTGGTCCAGTCATGACTAGGCTCACCCACTTTAAATGTGTTTCAAGGTTTGAAGGAGAATTCTTATGAATTCTAATGAGGTTTGTTTTCAAATGACATTTATTGTCTACCACCCTCGCCTTCCGTCACATTTTACATAGTGGAGTTACCAAAAGCGTTTGATAGGGCAATGTTTATAAGTTAAAAAGTATTAACTTAAAATATTAAAACAAAAGTCCCGTTTTAATTAAAATAAAATGTGAATCATATGCTACCCATGAAAAATGCATATTTTTTATGATCTATTGATGGAGTTGTGTGGTTAACCGGCACGTCAGTCTAGGTCATAGCTGAAGATGATGTGGCACTTGCGATTCTCAAGCATATCTTCAGTCAGGGATCACACTGTTTTTGCATGGTCAATTCACCATCTGATCCATGTTCCATGACATCCCTGTTATGGATTTGAGATGTGGCATTTGCGATTTTAGGAATTTCATAGAGATCAAAATTGATAGAATGTATCATTCACGAAGCTGATCTATAAGGGGGTATAAGGAAACTGCCTGTAAAATGGTGGTTGAATGGGTGTCCACTCTCACCCACCGCTTCCTTGATTCGTGGAGGGTCTTTACCAGAATAGATTTGATAGGACAAACCTAATCTCATTAAAATTATAATGCTATTAGAAAAGTACTATAATATTCAATAAAATCCCAAATCTAGTTACTTTAGGAAAAATGTGAAAGATATGCTAATCCATGAAATTGCACATTACACTTTATGAGACATTAGTGGAGCGTGTGTGGTTTACCAGCACACTAATAGGTGCTCATAAAGAGTGGTAATGGGTATCTCATTAATTATCATTGTTGATGGAGCATGTGTGGTTAACCGACACATCAATTTGAGATGATAAATGATATTGAGGTTACCAAGAACATTTACATGGTTATTCACATCTTGTTTGTGATCCTCGGCATCCCAGTTACAAATAGAAGAGCATAATCCGAGATTAAACATGCCATTGAATAGTTTCAATGAATCTCACAGATCTAGGAGTTTCATAGAAGCTAAAATTGATAAGAGTATATCTACCTTAATGACCATTATGTTGTGATTAGGACATCCCTCTTCACATCATAAATGGAAGATTTTGGATCCTATCCTTGTTAAATAATAATTGGCTAACTGTTTAAAAGGACTAAAATTAAACTAACTAAAATTCTGGTTTTATAGATGTCTGAAGGAAGTTTCAATTCTCCTCCATCACCCATCTGTGAAAGCTTTAAGAAGTATCTGTGTGATATGGATAAGCTTATCGGTTTGAACTATCTGGACTGGCTTCGCACTTGGGGAATTGTTCTTAAATATGAAGGAAAGCCATATCTGATCAATAATCCTCTCCCTATACTACCACTGCATGGCGCTACAAAGGAAGTCCAGGACCAACATGACTTCCACACTGATGAAACTGAAGAAGTTTGTTGCCTTATGCTATTGACCATTGACCCCGAGATCTGCAAGGATTTCGATTTTCTTGGTCCTTACGAGATAGCTAGTCTGCTTGAGGAAAATTTCCAAGAGCCAGTTAGGCAAGAACAAAGTAGAATTATTAAAGAACTTATAGGGTGCAAGCTATACGAAGTCTGTAGCGTCAGTGCACAAGATTGAGGAATACATTGAATGACTGAACAGACTTGGTTATCCTGTTGATCGGGAGTTAAGCACTAGCATCATCATTGACTCACTGACTAGCCAGTATGATCTGTTCATTCAGATATACAAACAGGAAAATTAGACAAGTCCATCTTGGAAATGCATTACATGTTGACTATGTATGAGTCGTTTATGGGAATACATGGTTCCACCAGTATATCTACTTCTGAATTGGGTCCGGTAAAGAGATATATCAAGAAGAAACAAAACAGCGCAATCATTAGGCCAATTCTGAGGTGTATCAAACTGGGAATTCAAAGGATGAGATACGGTTCGACCAGATATAAAAAGATGGGAAGATGCTCAAAGGAAAAATAGTTTGGCAATTCAGGTATATCTAAAAACTCCATAACATTTCAACTTCTGATCCTAAATTCCTTAATACAGGATGTGTTTTGTCATATTTGTGTTGTATGCAGGAACTAAGTGGAATGCGGGAAGCTGAAGCATAGGAGCTTATTCTGATCATGAGAGACACGAGCAATGCTACTGTTACAAGGATCGGGATTACAGACTCATGCAGTTTGTGGCGTTTAGTTATATATTTGATTTTGTTACTAGCTAGAAATTTCACATAACATTGTTTTCATATTTCACATTGGTTGAGGATATTTATTTCAGTTTTAATGAAAATGGTGATATTTTTCCTTCTATAAAAACATGGTTGTTTTATTCAAAATATTATCCTGATAATGTCTTGTGTATGAATGTGTTGGTTGCATAAGTAGTAGTAATTTTAATGTTGATACATCTAAAAGTGTGTTGGGTATATAATTGTATTTATATGATTGTTTAAATTGGATTTAAATAAGAATTGCATCACCAAAGATCCAACTGGAAAGGAGTTTGGAATCATTTGACTTAGAGTCATATGATGATGCAAATCCTGATTAAATTGGTAAATTGACAAAGTCATAATTCACATAGAATGTGAAGGAAATAAAGATTGTTGGGCTATATCCACACAAGTGTTTGTAGACTGTTCAGATCCACATTAAGATACAATAAGTGATACTTCATTGCATTTGCTGAATAGTTTAGCAAATATAACTTTATTTACTGGAATAAAAATTAGTTAGAAACTTTAAATTGTACAAAGGTTTCATAAGTGAAGTATAAAATCAACCAAAATTAAAATATCTGAGTAATGTGTTTTACAAACATCATAAGGAACTGTGAACCGTCTCACAATTATCTCCTCCCGGAAGTATGTCTTAATGGAGAAGTCGAACATTGTTTCAAATGGTTTGATCCTCGATGTGTCGGGTAACACTTTTAATCAGTTTCAAAAGATTAGACCTTAGAAACCACAAATACCTTAAACTGTATTTCAACTAAGTAGGTTGCACAGACACCATTCAAAATGTGAAGTGGGGTTCATCCCTCACTAGCACACATGAAAGTCTGGGGTTATGAAGTGTTCATCTGAAACTCATAACTACCCTGAACCTAATTAGAATAATGTCGTTTCATTGGTCATCTCTTAAGACCTTTGGATACTTGTTTTACAAGTCACCTGAGAACAAAGTGTTTGTGTCTCAAAGAAGAGTCTTTCTTGGAAAGAGCTCATATCCAACGAAGCCAGTAGTAGTAACAATAATCTTGAAGGGGTTCAAGGGTCAACCAATGAAAAGAACCTTTAGTTAACACTAGCACTTAAACTAGAGGATAAGAATCTTGTTAAATAGAACCTGACATACCTACACCTCTTTGCAAGTCTAGTAGAGTTAGTCACTGTCACACCTTCAAACCGTACTCGCGAAAACGTTCGAGGGTGGGTGACTTCTTAAACGATATCATAACACTGTCAAAGTAATAGTGAATCCAAGCAATCACAACTATCATAACATAATTGTAAAAGTTACAAAGGTTCAATGTTATTGTTTCCATTACAATTACATATGATTCAAAAATACATTGTTATGACAGATTACCGTCCCGTCGTCGTTGCATGTGAACCTACTTACCGATTTCCTGAGAATACAAGTAGTTTGAAAAGCATCAACAATAAAGTTGGTGAGTTCATAAGTATTTTGTAAGAAAAATCCAATTCTTGTAGAGCGTAGTATCTGAAAACCCAAGAAAATCCAATATTTTCTTACTTCAAAAATATTCTCGTACATGCCTGGCGACGTTCTTCAGGCGCCGTAATGTTTGACGTGCACGCAGAGGTCGTCATGCGGTCAAAAATAAGAGATAACCTAACATTCACTAGTATAGTGGAGTCAGGGTCGATCCACAGGAGCTACGTGGTTAGCCTAGATGAGAGATTACCAACTAATAGTGTCACAGCTATAGTCGGAGGAACTAATTTCTATCTTTCTACCTCGAAACAATATTCAAACACTCAAGCCAAGCTTAGCTATGTCCAAATGACCTAGTTACTTTCTGAACTCAGAGGTACATCTCTGAATCAGAAGCAATTGAAGGCATTCAAACTAGCAAAACCGAGCATAGCATAAACTAGCTAATAACTAAAGTTCTATTTGAACAATTACTAGCTAAGATTTAATGCTAAACCTAACCAAGTTAGCTACTGTTTTCAGCAAAGGAAAACAGTTCCAACCGAGTCACAAACACAATCCAAACACAATCAAATAATCGAAACACAAACAAGCATCCAAAATATCGAAAAACCAATATTAAATGTAACCGAATGATTTCATTCACCAAAACCAATATCCAAACATCAAATCAGTAACCAAAATGTTTCAAAATCAGAAACCTAAGTGCTCAAAGTCAGTGGTTGTCACTCCCAAAGATTTTAACTACAAAACTACTTGCTACTAAAAAGGAAATTAAATCCAAAAACATGAAATACCAATTATGAGCTTGCTGAAATGAATCCTCGAGTCAAAGAGCTTCTAGGTCGATGTTTACACCCGGTCTTTGCTAGGGTTTTCGGCTAGAAATGCCTCTATTTATAGTTGCAAATTTTCCGTGACCGCGCCGCGCATAAGTGAAATCCGCGGCGCGCGTACTTATCCGTTCCCCGTTTTTTCGTCATTCAAATGTGTTCCACCGCCTTACGCCCGCGTCGCGCAGAAGAGAAATCTGCGGCGCGCGTACGTGTTTCTTTGATTTTGCATTCTTTCCCAACTTCTTTTCTTTTGTACACCTTTAGTCCCTGTTTCTGTTCTTTTTTCTCCAGACAAGTCCTGACACGAAAAGTGAGAATACCCATGCATATTTGATATAATTTTACCAAGAACAGGGCTCAACAACGCCTAGAATACTTGATATCACTAGGCGTTGTCAAACACCCCACACTTGTGCCTTGCTTGTCCCCAAGCAAGAGAGTTTTTAACAAATTATAATAGAGAATCGAACAATTTTTGACTGTGTTTAGTTTCAAAGTTTATTGCTCTTCGAGTTAGAATGGAATAGTTCGTGAAAACATAATTGAGTTGTTCTTTGGAATTCATGGCTTTCTAAAGAACCCTTGATCACAAACTTTCTGTCCACAATGAAGTGTACTTACTCGTTCAGATTCTATAGGCCATTAAGGAATTGTCCATGACTTTCGATGTTGTCTGTGTAACGAGCTTTCAGAAATACCATCCCAGACCAGACGATCTTAGGTGGTAAGGTGCATAAGGTCCACCTATTTTAGACCTACCGGCTCGAACAACAAAGGCCACATATTGACTTTTCCTTCCTAAATTCCAATCCTAAAACGGCTCAATCTTCTAAACTCGTAAAACTCAACTTATTTGACTAACTAATAGCATGATCATAACTAAACAGTATTTCTTGAATAATACTAGTGCTATCACAATCACAAACCATTTATTTCAAAATTGCAATTCATTAAAAATTTTGAAAAAATATTGCTAAAAATTTAAAAATTGATCATTTCTGCAAAAATTTCAAAAATATCTCTTTCGACCGTCCACACCCCATACTTAAAACCGTACAACGTCCCCGTTGTACAAAAATTATTTCAAAGCAAGGGAGAAAGAGTTACCCCTTTTTGGACGGTAGACTGCTTGGTGCTCAATATCACAGGTATAATGCGTACAATCGGATCCCTGATTCATATGATGGAGTTGTAGCGCCACAGTAAGACACGTCGGTGGTCAAGACAAGTGGAGGGGGCACGGTGACCCCACACTTGTCTAAGACAACTCCCTCTCAGATTGGTATATCATGCATCACTTAACAAATAAATTAAAAACATACATGACAATATATATATATATATATATATATATATATATATATATATATATATATATATATATATATATATACAGATAGATGTGTATGTGTTGCGGATGACCGCGGCGTATAATTGAAGGATGCGCGTCGCGGTAATTTCGTGAGATTAAAACAGCGTCAACTGAGAAATGACCGCGTCGCGCTATATATGGATGCCGCGGCGCGGTAATTTCAGCAGATTATCCAATTTTCAAATCTCACAAGAAACAATTCAACACACAAAAACCATTGTTTTATTATTGAAATCTAATGCCTGCAGGAGGCTTATTATCCTAAACAATCTCCAAAAATTGAACTGTGCAACTAATCCTATCAAAATGTAAGTCAAAAGAAAATGTACTAAAAATCAAGCATAATTACATCCAATTCATCAGCTATGTGCTGTATCGTCATACTCATCTTCTTCTTCTTCTGGGTCTTCTTCCATAGGCTCCTCTTCATCCTCCATAATTGTCGGTTGGGGTCGTGGCGGAACACACTTATTTTTGGCCATCAATGCAATCATGCAATCTGCCAGCCAGAGGAGTTGCTTCTGTGTATTTTCGGTTCATTTATCCACCTCACGAGCTGCGTATGACTGGATTTGATGTTCCTGCTCGTATGTGTCCATTGCTTCCCTTAATGCTTTTACCTCGTCCGCCAGAAAGCGGGATTCCATAGTAGCGGGGGATAGACTGCGCGGTAAACCGGTAGCTGCTTTTGACCTTTTGCGAGAAGTCGTCGGCTCGGACCGAAGCGCCGGGAAGGGCATACGGTCAACAGACGGGATGCCATCGTCCACATATATCACTTCCCGCGAGGAGGTCACGGGCGGACAGAAGATAATAGGAGGGATAACCTCCAATCCATCAGTGGTGTACTCGGAGATGACTCCGTATGACTCGGCCAATCTGGTGACAAAGTGGCCTCCCCCAAATGCGGTCATCATCATCGGGGCATCCGTAATTTCCTTGAAGTAGTCAGCGATGAAGTAAGGAATGTTGCAGGTTTCCAACATTCGTGTCACTGACCACATCAGATGTAGCTCCCGAGGCAACACCTTTTCTTCATCTGCACGTGGCCAAAGCATAGTGGTGATCAATCGATGCAACATGCGGTGAGATGGCAGATGCATGTAGCACTCCCGGACTGTGTTCTCGTGGTACCGGGTGGAAGCTATCGTGGCCCAATAGTCGGCTGGGGAAAAAGAATCCCCCATGGTTCGGCTGGCATGCCTGTGAAACACCCTGAATGCTGGCGAGTCTGATTCCTCCTCAGTGTATAGCCCGATGCGGTACCCAAATTCCCGCAAGGTACAACTACGGTCGTGATTTCCCAGACGAAATCTCACAGTCTCCTCGGTGTCCATCCCCTTCTGTTTGTGGTCAAAATAGTAGCTGACAAGGAATTGGAGGTATACTTCACGGTAAACAGGTTCGTTCATGTTAGTTGCATTTTCTAACGCCCGGCAGGTGTAAGTTAGTTCTCCATCTTCATAACCTTCTTGCATCAACCAGTCTTTCAGATGGTCCCAAATTCCCGACTCCTTAGCCATGTCCCAATTGACCCTGCGGCACGGCAGTACCCTTTTATTTTTCCACAGGCCCCGACGGTTAAAGAAGCTAGCCGCGCGGACCCGGTCAATCTGTGTAGTCACCGAGTTCCAATCGATGGTTTCAGAGCTACCTGAAGAAGACATTGTGCCTGCAAAAATCACAAAATTCGACAATTACTGCACTGTTTTAACATTCGTCGCGGCGCGCACATAACAATCTGCGACGCGCTAAATGAATATCCATACTCCGCGTCGCGGACTGCACATGGCACGGCGCGGCGAACGATTTCAGTCAATAATGTTTTAGCAATCTGTCAATTTAAGTTCAATTTTTCTGTTCGAATACTTGGGTTTTATGGAATGTACTTCTTTAATCCTAATTCAACGATCAATTTCAACAATTAGGTACAACATTGCAATTTACAGGATCATCTAGTGAGTTTCAAGACTTCTAAAACTAAGAGAAGGAGAATAGATGCTTACTTGAATTTCTTGCGAAGGAAAGATGAATGCAGACGTCGGGTTGATTGAGAGTTTGATACACAGTGAGAGGAATCGCAATTTACGCAATTTATTTAAATGCAGTGGGGAAATTTGAATGTCTTTCAAAAGCTCTGTTTTCGTGATTATCTTTAATTTCAAATTAAGATAAGACCACGGCGCGGGAAGCTTCTATCCGCGTCACGTATAAAATCTGATTTTAAATGTAATCGTGAAAACTCAACACGCGCGGCGCGGATCTAAAGATCCCGCGTCGCGGTATTATAAAATTACCAATATGACCCCACACTTGCCTTTTTCTCACCGTGATTAAAGAAAATGCAATAAAATATGAAAATGTACAAATTGCGATCGGGTTGCCTCCCGACAAGCGCTAAGTTTAACGTCTTCAGCCGGACGTGCACTTACCTGCTTACGTAGTATACGTTGGAATTTCTGTTATGAACTCGACTGTCTCAACCTCTAATTTCTGGAATGTGCCTGTAGTAATGTATGGTTTGAGTCTATGGCCATTGACTTTAAATGGTTGCCCACCTTTTAAGTCCTGGATTTCGACTGCACCATAATCTGTAGTGCCGATTACTTTGTAAGGACCATTCCACTTGCTTCTCAGTTTCCCGGGGAACATCTTCAGTCTTGAGTTATACAACCAAACTTTTTGCCCGACTTCAAAGACTTTCAGTCGCAGATTTGCATCGTGATATCGCTTCATCTTTGATTTATAAGTGGCTGCATTCTCATAGGCTTCATCTCGTAATTCTTCTAGCTCGGACAACTGAAATTTTCTTTCTTTCCCGGCAGCAGTGTAGTCCATGTTGACTTTCTTGACAGCCTATAAGGCACGATTGGCGATTTCCACTGGTAGATGACATCCTTTTCCATAAATCAATCGATATGGAGTAGTCCCGATTGGTGTTTTGTACGCGGTTCGATATGCCCACAATGCGTCATCTAGCCTTAACGACCAATCCTTTCTATCTGTCTTGGCAGTCTTCTGAAGGATCTCTTTGATTTGCCTATTGGATACTTCGACTTGGCCACTGGTCTGTGGGTGATAAGGTGTTGCAATGCGATGATTCACCCCATAATGTTTCAGTAACCTTCCGAATTTGAAGTTCTTGAAATGCGATCCTCCGTCACTTATGATTACCTGGGGACTCCATGCCTGGTGAAGATGTTTTTCTTCACAAATTTGCACACCACGTGATGGTCCTTTGTACGGGTTGCTTCGGCCTCAATCCATTTTGAGACATAATCTACTGCCACCAGAATGTAGACATATCCATGTGATGTGGGGAATGGACCCATAAAATCGATTCCCCAGACATCAAAAATGTCTACTACCAGGATCGGATTCAAGGGCATTTGATCCCTTTTCGATATATTCCCTAGTTGCTGGCAATTAATGCACTCCTTGGCAGTCCTATGCGAATCCCGAAAGATAGTCGGCCAGTATAGTCCAGCTTCAAGAACTTTGTACCCGGTTTTCCTTCCATTGAAATGTCCTCCACATGCTGATGCATGACAGAGATCCAACACTTCACCAATTTCATTGTCTGGCACACATCGACGAATTATCTGGTCCTCTCCTACCTTAAAAAGGTCTGGATCGTCCCAAATGAATCTCTTTGCGTATGTGCGAAATTGCTTCTGCCTTTGTTTCGTCCAATGTTTTGGTATTACTCCTGTGGCTAGAAAATTTACATAGTTTGCATACCATGGAGCTCCGTTAACCTCTAACAACTGCTCGTCAGGAAATGAGTCTTGAATTCCTGCTTCCAATCCTTCAGATGGTAATCTAGAAAGGTGATCTGCCACTACATTCTCAGCTCCCTTCTTGTCTTTGATGGCCACGTCGAATTCTTGCAACAGGAGTATCCACCTAATTAAGCGAGGCTTAGACTCCTTCTCTGTGATCAGATGCCGAAAAGCACTGTGGTCAGTGTAGACCACTACCTTAGATCCCCAGATATAAGATCGAAATTTATCTAGAGCAAATACTACAGCAAACAATTCTTTTTCAGTAGTCGTGTAATTTAATTGCGCTTCAGAAAAAGTTTTACTAGCATAACAGATAACAACAGGTTTCCTGTCGACTTTTTTCCCTAGTACTGCACCAGCAGCATAATCGCTAGCATCACATATTATCTCAAAAGGTTGCGTCCAGTCGGGCGGCTTCAGAATGGGAGCCTCAACCTGTTTATTTTTGAGAATGTTGAATGCTTTTACACATTCTTCGTCAAAAATAAATGGTGCGTCCTTCAAAAGAAGACCACAGAGGGGCTTAGAGATAGCACTAAAATCTTTAATGAATCTACGATAAAACCCTGCATGCCCCAAGAATGATCTGACCCCTTTTACTGATGTTGGAGGCGGCAATGTGGATATGACTTTAACTTTAGCGCGATCGACTTCAAATCCTCTTTCAGAGACCACATGTCCTAAGTCTATTCCTTCTTGTACCATAAAATGGCTTTTCTCCCAGGAAAGAACCAGATTTGTTTCCACACATCTTTTCAGCACCTTTTCCAATTGATCTAAGCAAGTTTCAAATGTAGGTCCAAAAATTGAGAAATCATCCATGAAGATTTCTAAAGCTTCACCAATCATGTCAGAAAAGATTGCCATCATACATCGTTGAAATGTTGCAGGTGCATTACACAATCCAAATGGCATTCTGCGAAAGGCGAAAGTACCGTAAGGACAAGTGAATGTTGTCTTTGCCTGATCTTCTGGATGAATGGCGATTTGATTATACCCAGAATATCCATCCAAAAAACAGTAGTACTTTTGCCCTGCTAATCTTTCCACGATTTGGTCGATGAAGGGTAATGGGAAATGATCTTTAGACGTGGCAGCATTAAGTTTCCGGTAGTCAATACAAACTCGCCATCCGGTCACAGGTCTCGTTGATATCTTGTCACCATCCTTAGTATCTACTACAGTGATTCCTGACTTTTTCGGCACAGTTTGCGTTGGGCTAACCCATTCACTGTCGGAAATAGGATAGATGATTCCTGCGTCCAACCATTTAAGAACCTCCTTTTTGACAACTTCTTTTAAGTTGGGATTCAACCTTCTTTGCGTATCTCTGGCAGGTTTAGCTCCTTCTTCTGTGATAATGCGATGCATGCATGTGGTCGGACTAATCCCTTTTAGGTCTGCGATTGTCCAGCCGATAGCTTCCTTGTGTTTGGACAATACCTTAAGCAATTCTAGTTCTTGCTTCTCCGTCAAGTTGGCTGCTACAATTACTGGTAAAGTATCCTTCTCCCCTAGAAAGGCATACTTCAGATGCTTTGGTAAGGGTTTCAGATCCAACTTTGGTGGTTCTTGTAAAGAGGGCTTTAATGTCTTTGGAATTTCTGTTGGTAACTTCTCTATATGCGCGCATTCCTCGGACTTGAATCCCTTTTTTTCTTCCATATTTTGTGTTTCTGTTCTTCCAACAATTGCTTCTTCCTGAGTTTCTAATTCTTCTGCTTGAAGTACCTCTGGGGCGTATTGCTGCACCAGTTCATCTATGATGTCCACTTGATAACATTCCTCTTCTTCTATGCTGCTTCCTCTAAGATCAGCATTGAAAATGTTGATCTTAGCCTGTCGGTGTCCAAAAGATATTCCTATTTCTCCAGTACGACAAGCAATATTTGCATTAGCCGTGGCCAAAAACGGCCGCCCTAGAATAATTGTAGGCTGCTCTCCATTCATCGCTTGACGGGTATCCAAAACAAGAAAATCTGCTGGGTAGTAAAATTCTCCTACCCTGATGATAACATCGACTAACATGCCTCTGGGAACCTTGGTGGACTTGTCAGCCAACTGCAGAATCACGTCAGTAGATCTCATGGCGCCAAACTCATGCTTGTCAAATAACTGCCCAGGCAATATATTCACACTTGCACCTAAATCTAAAAGAGCCCTTTTGATATGCACATTGCCTAAATCTACTGAAATAAGAGGAACTCCTGGATCTTTCAACTTTGGAGGAAGCGCATCCATAAGGATGGAGCTTACATTCTCAGGTAAGCTAATCATCTTAGGCAAGTGGGACAGAATATGTTTCTTGTGTATACACATGTCCTTGAGAAATTTAGCATATGCGGGAACTTCCTTTATAAGTTTGACTAAAGGAATGTTAACTTTAATTTGGCTAAACAATTCCCACATGTCTTCAGCTTGTGGTCCCTTCTTTCCATATGGTCCTTTCTCTGGCTTTTCCAAGGCTGTCGGAAAAGGAACTGTTCCACTTGACTCTCCTTTTTCCCATGTACTCGTCTGCTTCGTCTTTAGTACTTGTTCTTCTTTATTCTTTCTCTTCTTTCTTTCCAATTCTTCTTTTTCATCAAAAACTATTTCTACATCACTCTCATCATCATCTGCAACCGGAACTGCAACCTTGTTGTCTACTTTCTTCCCACTCCTAAGTGTGATGACTTCATTAACTTGCATTTTTGGTGACTGCTCTTGCTCCCTCACTTGTGTTTCTTTCATTTTGACAAGTGATTCTCCTAATTTAGAAATTGCTTCCGAATTAGACTTCTCTACTTCTTGAAGTTGTACTAACAATCCAAAAATTTCTTGCAAACCAATGTTCGTACTTCCTGATGAAGATGGAGATTGCACCTGTTGCTGCCTTATAGGTGGTTGTCTCGATTCTCGTTGCTGATTACTTCGAAAAGGCCTTGGTGTGTTGTGAAATCGACGATATCCATGCACTTGACTTATTTCCTCATGGGTCATTGAGCACTCATTATGATTGTGTCCTACTTTTCCACATGTATTGCAGATACTCTGCCCATGCAACACGTATGCTCCTTTTTCCTGTTGAAATCTCTCGAGCATCTGATTGAACCTTTTTGTAACAGCAGTGAGCTCCTTTTGAATTTCAGCTTTCCATTTGTTCTCTGGTTCGACATTTGCTACATATACAGTCTTATCCTTCATTGACCCACTAACTTTGATCCTAAACTCAGCTGCTCCAAAAATCTCTAGGCATCATCTGGCTCTTGCCACATAAATGTCCCGCTTGATGAGGCATTTATCATGACCTGGTGTGTTTCATTAACTCCTTCGAAAAATAATTTGACCAGCTGCCACTTAGGAACTTCATGATGTGGACAGGATCTCAACAGCTCTTTTAGTCTGTCAAATGCTTCATGAAAAGCCTCTCCAGGCTTTTGCTGAAAATCTTGTATCGCTCGTCTAATCTCCGTGGTTTTACTGACTGGATAGAATTCTTGCAAAAACTTCGCCTTGAGTTGTTCCCAACTAGTAATACTATTTGATGATAAGGATGTAAACCAATACTTGGCTTTATCCTTAAGGGTGAATGGAAACAATCTAAGCCTAAAAATATCTATATCAGTATTCCTAGGAGTGTTGGCGTTGGCAATTGCTAAGAATTCATATAAATGGTTATAAGGGTCGTCAATCTTGTATCCCCTAAACTGAGTCAATATTCCTAATAACTGAGGTTTGATTTCTACTTGCGAATCTATGTTATCAGGAATATAGATCGGCGACGAATCATCATATTCCCGCGGTTGGAAATGTGATGCAACCGATTGCCGTATCGGTTGTGCAAAATGTAAAGGTTGGGCGGGGTTACCGTAAAGATGATCATTGTACTCCCTCTGACCTGGTGGTTAGTATTGTGGTGCTCGCCTGGGAGGTCCCCGACCTCAGTTCCATTGTGGTTGGGATGCTGGTGGCATCCATCCTTCATCTTCCTCGGCATACACTTCCTCCGTCTCTGGGTAATGATGTTGTGGCTGAGGCGGTGGTTGAAGGTGTATAGGTTGTGTTGTTTGATATGTAGGTTGAGGTTTAAAGAGGGCTGGTTGTGGTTGTGATGTTGGTGTATGCTGTCTAGGAGTTGGGGTGCCATCTCGGGTCGGCTCTCCCCAAGTCATAGCAGATGTAAATGGATTGGTGGATTGAGGTTGTGAAGTAGGTGTAAATGATGGGATGGAAGGCGGAGTGCATGATGGTATGGGTGCAGGGGCTGAAACTGCACCACCAGAAGCACTCGTGCTTCCAAACTGAAATTCCGAAAGCGGAGGGATAGAAAACCTCCCAGTTGCCTCACCTGATGGATCCTGGGCAACACTGACTGGACTACTACTAACTTGACTCAAATTCATGATATTCAAACGCCTACGGGCAGGGAGTTTGCGCGCAGTACGCTCGATCTCAGAATCAAACTGCAATGGGGATGATTGCTCTCCCCTGCGGGTACGCATGCACTAGTGCAACACGCCCACAAGAATCAAAACTCAAACTTACCCAAAATGAAATTTCAAAAAGCAAAAAACAAGTTCCTACTACTCACCTATTCTAAGCTCACAGCTCCCCGGCAACGGCGCCAAAATTTGACGTGCACGTAGAGGTCGTCATGCGGTCAAAAATAAGAGATAACCTAACATTCACTAGTATAGTGGAGTCAGGGTCGATCCACAGGAGCTACGTGGTTAGCCTAGATGAGAGATTACCAACTAATAGTGTCACAGCTATAGTCGGAGGAACTAATTTCTATCTTTCTACCTCGAAACAATATTTAAACACTCAAGCCAAGCTTAGCTATGTCCAAATGACCTAGTTACTTATCTGAACTCAGAAGTACATCTCTGAATCAGAAGCAATTGAAGGCATTCAAACTAGCAAAACCAAGCATAGCATAAACTAGCTAATAACTAAAGTTCTACTTGAACAATTACGAGCTAAGATTTAATGCTAAACCTAACCAAGTTAGCTACTGTTTTCAGCAAAGGAAAACAGTTCCAACCGAGTCACAAACACAATCCAAACACAATCAAATAATCGAAACACAAACAAGCATCCAAAATATCGAAAAACCAATATTAAATGTAACCGAATGATTTCATTCACCAAAACCAATATCCAAACATCAAATCAGTAACCAAAATGTTTCAAAATCAGAAACCTAAGTGCTCAAAGTCAGTGGTTGTCACTCCCAAAGACTTTAACTACAAAACTACTTGCTACTAAAAAGGAAATTAAATCCAAAAACATGAAATACCAATTATGAGCTTGCTGAAATGAATCCTCGAGTCAAAGAGCTTCTAGGTCGATGTTTACACCCGGTATTTGCTAGGGTTTTCGGCTGGAAATGCCTCTATTTATAGTTGCAAATTTCCCGTGACCGCGCCGCGCATAAGTGAAATCCGCGGAGCGCGTACTTATCCATTCCCCGTTTTTTCGTCATTCAAATGTGTTCCACCGCCTTACGCCCGCGTCGCGCAGAAGAGAAATCCGCGGCGCGCGTACATGTTTCTTTGATTTTGCATTCTTTCCCAACTTCTTTTCTTTTGTACACCTTTAGTCCCTGTTTCTGTTCTTTTTTCTCCAGACAAGTCCTGACACGAAAAGTGAGAATACCCATGCATATTTGATATAATTTTACCAAGAACAGGGCTCAACAACGCCTAGAATACTTGATATCACTAGGCGTTGTCAATGTTATGACATTTGAACACCTCAGACATGCCGGTCTAGGTGTAGCTAGCAGCTCAGGTGCGGGGTTGTCAATCCCGTATATATAGATACACAAATATCACGCTCTCTTACGGAGACTCTGGTTATAAATGTCAGGACTTACAGTAGGAGTACTTAAAAGTACTCGTGAAGACCCGCCTCACAAAAATGTATGTATCATCAACCCGTTTACGTTTAGTGTTTAAGAAAACCTTTTGTTATTCCGTCGTTATTTTATTTCCCAAAATAACGTTGTATGTAGTTTTGAATATATATATATATATATATATATATATATATATATATATATATATATACATATATATATATATATATACATATATATATATATATATATGTATATATATATATATATATATATATATATATATATATATATATATATATACATATATATATATATATATATATACATATATATATATATATATATATATATATATATATATATATATATATATATATATATATATATATATATATATATATATATATATCCATATAATTATACTTTGTATTGTTTCAATGTAGTAGAAAACTGAGTGTCCATAAACTGTTCCTATAATAGTTTATTTTGGAACTAGTAACTTTGCGAGAAAGGGGTACGGTCACACCCTTCGCTAGTCGAAATAGTATCATAACGAGTATAAGGTCTGAATGGGACTGAGGGTCCGAAGTCAGAAACATTTTCGGATGAAATAATAAATTGAACTTGTGTAAATTCTTTGTCAAACAGGTAAATACATTCAACATGTGGGAAACATTATTTATCGTATTATATATTGTATTCTCCCCTAAAAGTTTCTGAAAAGTGAAAAAGAGGGGTATAAACCTCACCCTTGATGCGTGATTCTGTAGAGAAATGAAGGTGAGTTCGGAAGTTCGGCAGTAGTAGACCAGGACTTGGGTTCGGAACCCAAGGACCTTCGGATAATGCTACTATCCTACGGTTTCACGAAATGTTAGTGTGTGTAAACGAGCTAAAACTTACATAACTACGCTTAGAATCACAAAAGGAGTCCAACTTACCAAGAATAAGAGGTTTTACACCAGGAACAATGGCAGAGGATAGCCGTTCGTGGTCGTGCTGATGAGGCAGGAAGTTTGGAGGAAAGGTGGTGGAGGTTGAGAGTTGAGAGAAAATAGAGGAAGTTGAGAGAGAATTTGAGTGAAGGTTGAGAGTGTTCGTGGCTTGTTGGTTTAAATGAACTGATTAAAAGAGTCGTTAGTTAATCTTTATGTCAAATCACCTACTCATAGGTGTACTTAATAGTATTTGACTTTGTGATTGAGTTGACATATGCGTTGGCAACTAGCATTTCTAGCCGATGAGAGTAAGTAAAGGATGGCGTCTTTTCTTCATATGGCGGAGGAAATATACTAAAAGGGTGGGTTCTGAAGGTAGTAAGTCTGGGAGTGGTAAGTTTGGAGGTACGTCCAGCAATTGGGTATTGGAAGATTCTGATCTGACTCGGAAGTTGGGGTCGGAAGTTCGTCCTCCGAACTTCATTTAGGAGTCGTGCATCTTCCGAGTATGGGTTCCGAGTCAGATGGTGATTTTGGAGCATGGCTTGTTCCGAAGTCAAGAGGCTCCGAGTTCGGAGTTCCGAAACCGGACGTTAGAAGTTCGTATTTCGGAGGAGTTCCATTAGTAGAGGTTCCAAAACCAGAGGTTTCAGTAAATGGTTCAGAGTGTGGATGAGGGTTCCGAGGGTTATTCGAGACTCAGACGAGTTTCTGAGGAGGGTTCGGAGGGTGGTTCGAGATTCCGATTCAGGAGTCAAACTCCGAACATCGATTTCCGAACTTGGTTCAGCACTAGTGTATTCTCCGAGTGCGTTTCTGATCGGTGTGTGACTCTCCGAAGTTATGTAGGGCTTTTATGAACCAACGTTGTGGTTTCTCTTTGAGAGTTGGCGAGGAACTAATATTTCAGTTAGTCTTATTAACCGTTTTTATAACGTTTGTATGTGGATCGTTTTGGATTAGAATGCGTAGTATTATGGTGTTCCGACAATACATTCTAAAAGTTATGAAATCTACTTTTCATTATATGTGTCAATGCCCTCACTGCTAGGCTACAGTTGACTTTTGTTGACTAAAATTTTACAATTGTCACATCATCTACCCGTTAGAAGGAATTTCGTCCCGAAATTTCGCTCTTGAGTGGATTCTCAAGGGTTTGGGAAGAGATGTGGATACTTTTGTTTCATTTGGTCTTCGCGTTCCCAAGTAAATTCACGTCCGCGCTTGGCATTCCAGCGGACCTTTACTATTGGTATGCGACTTTGTTTTGTTCTCTTGACCTCTTTATCAATAATCTCTATAGGTTCTTCGATGAAATGAAGGTTCTCGTTCACTTCAATCTCCTCGAGTGGAATAACTAAGGTGTCATCAGATAGGCATTTGTTCAAGTTGGATATTGTTAAAACACAAAAGTAGGATCTAGATTCAATAATGCGGAAATAAGAACAATAAACAAGAACACACAATATGTAGAACTGATGTCGAATGATTAAATTGCAACTCAAGAACAATTCCGAGAGAACTATTATGTATGAGTGCCGTCAAAACGTGATTACAAAAGTTAACCCTAATTAGGGTACGTGCATGCCTTTTATACAAGAACTAAGTATGGAAGGACAGGCCCATTCGATAACGTACGGCTAAACTAATGGCATGAAATCAGGCGCTAAATAATAACCGCAATTGACTCAATCTATTTTGACCTAACAATCTCCCCCTTTGAGTCAATATTGCGAAGAGACATCAACTTTCCTCAGGATCAGGTTTCGGAGCTTGAACATCCTTTTCGAACAAACTCGGAATGGTGAGCAGGATCTTATTTCTGAAAGCTATGTTCCAGATCAGCACGTCATTGTAGCACTTCTGGTTATTTTCTATATTCTCTGTTGTCTTGTTTACGAGAGCAAGAATCTTCTGCAGGGCGTCAGTACGATACAAGTGCTTGTCTCTGAGATAGAAGCACTTCTTCACTGAATCATGGCCTTGTTTGGAAGGGTAGGCTACACTCCAATCTTTAATGAATATTTTACCCAAGCGACGCCTTTTGAGATCGGAGGGAGGTTTTCCAGCGGAATATTCAGGAGTAGATTTCAGAAGAGCAGCAACTTCAATGTCCAGTCTCGAGACTTCCAGAATGTACCCTGTTCGTAACTTTTTGACATGTTCAGCAAGAGGTTCATAACCCGGTGACCTGGACAAGATGTTAAACAAATATATCCAGTCAAATGGATTCATGAATGAAAGATCAGCTAAGGTGAATTCATCCTTCTCTTCATTGTTTCCTCTGCGAGCCAAAAATTTAGCGTTCTTGAAGGGGGTAATTACTTCTGGCATTCTCGGAGTGAGTTTGACAATCTTCTTCAAACTCCAAGAAAGATACTGTTTTCTGGAATTATTCAAGTAGACGTGGAACAGCATATCGATCACTTCCGAACTGGAACGTTTGGAATTGCTAAGTTCACCAAAGCATCGGATCATAAAAACTCTGGCTGTCATCGGAAAATCGAACTGAGAATCAACCAGATTGCTGGGGTCATAGGTGCAAGTTGGTAGTAACCAGTTTTCAATGCGATTGGTTATGGCTTCTTTCTTCATTCGCTCATAATCCCAGCTAGGAAAGTGCAACTTCCGATTTTCTAACTCAAGTTTGGCATCTTTGGTAGCAGCCTCTTCTGCCTCAACCTGTTTGTTAAGCTTAAGCAGAAAGTCTAATTCATTGTCTCTTGCTTCTCGGGAAATTTTGGCCGCTTCGGAAGTGTCGGGTTCTTCCGGTTCATCATGATCTCCGATCTTCTTTCCTTTCCTTTTGGATTTCGAAATGTCATCATCAGACTTTTCAGTCCCTGGTTCCTTCTGATTACTGATGGTGGAAAAGAGCGGTGGATTAATCGGATTCTCTTGAGAACTCTTCTGAATTCCCTCTTGATTCTCTATGGAAATGTTTGAAGTTCCCACATTGGCATTTGCATTCTCCTTGACTTGATCATCCTGCATATTTTCCTTCTCGTGTTGATCAGTCTCATCGTCCTTATAATCCTTGTCTCCCCTTGTTTTGGAATGGCATCGTCATCTGAAACACCTTGGAGAGTACTCAACAAATTGAGAACAGGATGTAGTTTGTTCGTAAGATGAGTACGAACGTAGGGAGTGAGAATCGGGTCCTCATCTTCTCAGATACAATGGAGAAAATAGTCGATATTGGATGCACACTTCAGAATCGCTTTGTTGTGAGAAACAGCAGAGGTCGGGACTGCTGTGGTGTGCTTCAGATCATATTTGAGAACTTGAATTCTCGTAGTCTTGGACGCCAGCTGATCCATGACATCATTCTTCATTGCCAGATCTTTCTTTAGTTTCTCCATCATTGCCTTAAGAGAGGAAGCAAGATCGGAAGTCTCCTTCTTTATTTATGAATGAGTGCTTGAGAGCTCCTCTCTCTCCTTTTTAAGAAGATCTGCAAAATTAGAAATAACCTTTTGAATGGAGGTATTATTTTGCTCATGACAATCTCATAAATCCTGTATGAACTTGAGAACATCAGTTTGCAGTCTCCCAACAGTGGTAGAAGTTTCCATCAGTTGCTTGTCAGTTTTCAGCATTAGGGAATCAAAGTCCCGATACAGATTGTCATTTCGATTGACCAAGGTTTCCACTGATTTTTTATGAGCATCAAACTGGGATTGCCAGTCGGAATCGAAAGGAGTTTTGTTGGATTGAAGAAGCGAATCCAGCTTCGCAGATAATTCTTTAAACTGTCCCTGAGTCATCGGAGCATCATCACTCTGAAAATTAAATCTCATATTGAATGGAGATTCAATAAAATCAGCAACATCATCATGATCATCATTAAGCAGGATGTCTTCATCTTCTTCTTCAGATAGAGGATGCTGGTGATTCGGTGAAGACGGGGCGGTAGTTTTTGGTGGAGAGTTTTGGGTGTTGGCGTTGTGAAATGGAGAAAGGTTCGGAGTGGATTTGGGACTAGAATGTGGAGTTGTGATTGGAGTGGTATCATGAGGTGGGCTTGGAGGTGGTTGAGTTGTGTTTGCGATGGTATCGCATTCGTTGTCATCGCCCTGATTGTCTTGTATGGGATTGTCTATAGGATGCTCATCGGAATGTTCATCCTCAGAAAGGTGAGTCATAACTACTTTCCGAATTCGTGTGGTTCGTTTGGATGGTTTTTCCGTATCGGAAACAGCGCCCCTTCCCTTCCGTTTGATTACCTTCTTCGGATTGTCAAGCTTATCAAAAGCCACTTGATGCAGTTCATCAATAGGACGAATAACAAAGGGAGTTTTCTTGCAATAATCTACGATACACTGGATTTCGTTCGGAACCCGTCGTGTCATAGTCATAGGAATGGTGCCTATGAACTCAAAATCATTCGCCTTGGTGGTAACAAAGGTAGCTGTTGGTAGAGTCGAAATCACAGCCATGACAGAGTCAGTCATGACATGTATGTCATGCTTCAAGATTGCCCTATGAACAACAAGGGACAAGAAATGAGCACAAGAAATCTCAGAATGACGAAGTTTGTAGTTGACACTGTCCACAAACTGACTCCACAAGATAGACCCAAAGTCGAGATTGACATCATGGTAGAGACCATAGAATAAGGCGTAGAAAAGCTTACTTACACTGTCAGTGCCTGTGGTTCGTTCCGAAAAGCTCTTAAATAGAATGGTGAAGAGAGCATTCCAATGGGGAGGCAAGCCTTTCTTCGCAAACTTTGACAGCTGAGTGATGTCACCGTTGTAGCCCATCTGGTAGAATAGTTTGGGAAGGATGCTCGCCTGAAGAGATTCAGGATCAATCATATTCTCTTTATCTGTAAACCCTAAAAGTTTACCACACCGTGATTTTGAGATTTGCGTTTTCACCGTCCCAACTTGAAAAGTAACCATCTCCTACGTCTTGTTGTTGAAGGCGGTGGAGTAGGCGGCTGAGAGAAGAGAAATAGGGACTGATGCAGATTCAGTCAAAGCTTTTGGAATTCTGGAATACTTTAGACATTCAATCATTGGACGAAGTGCTTCGTTGTACATTGAGGAGTTGACATCAATGATCATATTTTGATTCGCCTTGATCTTCAGCATGAGAGTGGATGAAGTGTTATCATTTGTAGAAGAGGAACCTGCCATTGAAGAAAGGTTTGAGAGAGATTTTTCGCTTTGGAGAAGACGAGTTTTCTTGAGAGCAAAAGTCTGTAGAGAAGAGAGAGAGATCTTCAAGAAATCTTTAAATATCTTTGGGATTTCAAACGGAGAGAGAAAATCCTGAGGAAATCGATTCAGTTTCCCCAAGAATCGCTTTATCATCATTAGTAGTCCCCCAAGAGTCGCCCTGTCAGGCGCGTGAAAAGCGAGAAACTGGCGAGAATTTTGGTGATGTTGTAACTGACACGCGTCGATGACATCATCCAAAAATTCAAAAAGTTCGCGCCTGATAAGCCTTATCGTCCACGTCATCAAAAAGAACCTTATCACAATGAAACCAGAGTTAGAAAAATCAAAAGTGATTTTTGTGCAAGAGTGTGCCAAAAAAAAGAAGTAAATCAAAATAAATTTCTGGGAAATCTATGATGTCGGAATGACATGAAAGCAGATGGATCCCGGGCAACGATCTCTTCCTTCGGAATCAAGAAAGATTCGGAAGTGCTTGTGTAGTTTCCCATAGAATTACAATCACATGATTGTCAAGAATCATTTAAAGGTATCTTTTAAGATTGGGGTTCTCTTTGGGTTGGTTTAGCTTCTTTCGTATTCTGAAACGTGAGAAAAGTTCGAAATCGGAAGAAGGTACTTGTTTGACCAGTGTAGTCATTAATAACAAGTAAGGTGGGATATGTTTTATCTGACTTAGGTAAGCGTGGAAAGAAAAATTTGAGATTTCGCAATTGAATCCGTTAATTCCACAAGGGTGATCGGATTTTTGGGTTTCATTCGGAAGTGCTGTGAAATCAATTCCGAAATTATTAACACAGATTTTGTGTAACCATCAGTTTTCAGTGGTAATGCTGAAAACCTTCATAAGGGTTACATTTATATGGAAATGAGTTGAATGGAGAATTGATAGATGGGTTAAGAAAAGTTGGTGAGTCTCACAGCGAATCATGGTGAAGATGATTTGCGATCTTTGACTAGAATTTCTGAAATCATATATTGAAATCGGTTTTTATTTCAATAATCATCGAATTTCATATTTGGTAATTAGAAGATTTGGTGAGAAAAGCTCCATCAATTCCAAAGTTTCATACGGATATGAAAAGAAACGTTATGAGAATAGAATTGAAAACAGCTGACGTTGGCGACAGTCATCATGATAAAGCCATTAATTGCTCAGGCGAATAGAAAGGAAACGTCCAATCAGGTTTCCAATCAGCCATCTCTGCATTAATGAATTGCACTAATAGCTACAGAAAACATCATTACTTCAAAAAGTAATTTAATATCTATAATTGGGAAGACGAACCGGTTTCATTCTTTCCTATAAAAGGATCATTCGTTAGAAACAAAACTACACACCAGATAAGCAATACCATCAGAAGAACAGACTCATGGCTCTTGGTCCCTACAATCGCTTTGACAAAGTTGAAGTCAAAATGCAGGAAGGAGAATACGCCGGCGGCATCTACGGTGGTCTGATCACCGGAGTCTGGAACCATCGTTACGAGGTGAAGATGACCACACTCAACGATGGTGAGAATGGTGGTCCGCTGACGGTTCACACAAGCTATCCCTACCTGCAGCCTGTCCCACCAAAGATCTTGGTGGAGTATAAACAGTTCGACCTCGTAGAGGTCTGGCACAGGAGGGCTTGGTCGCCGGCGGTGATTACTCGCACACGGCTCTTTCTGGATGAAAGCGAGGTACGTATCTACCAGGCTTTCCATCTTAGTGATCCTCCCATGTGGCATTACTATAAACTGTAGGAAGATGATGTAATTTCTTCTTTTGATGTCATGTACTCATTCCTTCAGTAATAATAAAAATTGCCATCTTTTGTCTTTTTGGTTCTTTTTCTGCAAACTAGACACAGCCAACACAAAACACAGATAAAACAAAAACATAATTAAAACAAACAACAAAAAAAAAACTTTTTGGGAATTTTTATAAAAGAAAACAATACAATAAAAAGTTAAAACAAAAAAAATATTTTTGCTGTTTTTAATAAGTGAAAATAAAATAAAGAAAAAAAATATAAAAAAGGATACATCCATTCCGAGTTCATTGATTCTCAATGCGATTCCGAGGCATTCCGAAATTCAGAATTAATTGGAACATTAAGTAGATTTCGGAACAGATTTAGCTTCCATCATTCCGAGCCCTTGTAATATTCGATTGAATGTGAGTTCAGGTACAGCCTTGGTGAAAATGTCTGCAAGTTGATCTGTTGAGCGAACAAAATGGATTTCAATGTTGCCATCTTAAACATGATCTTTTATGAAATGGTATCTAAGTGCAATGTACTTGGTCTTTGAGTGTTGCACTGGGTTGTGGCATATCCGAATCGCACTTTCGGAATCACAGTAAAGTGGAATACGTTTCACGCTAATTCCATAGTCTCTCAGTTGGTTTTGAATCCAGATGATTTGAGAGGTACATGATGCAGCAGCAATATACTCAGCTTCAACTGTGGAGAGTGAAATACATGTCTGTTTTTTGGATTGCCAGCTCACAAGCTTGCCATCCAAAAGTTGACATCCTCCTGAGGTTCTTTTCCGATCAAGTCCACATCCTCCTAGATCTGCATCGGAAAATGCTTGTACAAAAAATGCTGATCCTGAAGGATACCATAGCCCAAGTGAAGTTGTCATCTTCAGATATCAGAATATGTTTTTCACAGCAGTGAGATGTGGCTCTCTGGGGTTAGCCTGATATCTAGCACAATAACATATAGCAAACATGATGTCAGGTCGACTAGAAGTAATGTAAAGAAGTGACTACCAATCGAGCTCTGTTCCGAATGACATTGTCTTCTTTGTCAAGTTTATTTCGAAATACCCACTTCATTCCGAGAATAGATACTTTATCTGGAGTTGGAACTAATCTCCAGACCTTGTTGCATTCAAACTCATTCAGCTCATCTTGCATAGCTTAGACCCAGTCAGCATCATCAAGTGCGACCTTGATGGTTTTGGGTTCGATTTTTGAGATAAAAGAATTGAACATGGAAAATTCCACTTTGGAAAATAATGCAGTTTGTTTCTCTTTGAGCTGAGCTCTTGTAAGAACACCTGCTGATGTTTCTTCGATAATATGAGATTGTGGATGATCTTTCGTCCATTTTAACATTGGAGGATAGTTTGGATCATACGCAGGATTGATTTCTGCGAAAATTTCTTTTGTTTCCGATTGAGCCTCTGATTGAGTGTCGTCTACATTATTTTCATTCTCATTCTCCCCCTGGAAGTTTGCATGAGATTCGTTATTCGCGAAACTAGTGTGCTCCCCCTCGAAATCAGGAACAGTCTCCTCCGGTGTAGTGGATGGTCCCTCCCCCTGGATAGGTCTTTGAGTCTCCCCCTGGGATAGAGATTCCAAATTAGTTGTCAGAGGTTGATTTTCTGTAGAAATTGGAATAGGAATTTCCGGAGTGGGTGTTGGGTTGTCCAAAATCGGAATTGGAACAGATGATACTACTGGAGTACTTTCAGATTCATTGACAGCATTGTCAATAATATTTAGAAGTTCATCACCTTGGTTGTCTGTCCCATGGTTTTTTACTGATTTCGCAGTTTCAGGTTCATCGAATAGATTCATAAATTCCTCATACAGGTTCATGAGAGGAATCGTTGTTTGATTTGACTCAGGGAAGATTTCTTGCGATTGCTTTCCAGGATGTTGTGCTCTGGAATTATACTTGTCATCGAAGGTGCCATAATAAGTTTCTTCAATCTTCCGAGATCGCTTGTTCAGAACACGATAGGCTTTAGAAGTGACTGAATATCCCAGAAATATTCCTTCATCAGCTTTCTCATCCCATTTAACTCTTTTCTCCTTCGAGTTGTAAATAAAGCACTTTGATCCGAAAACATGAAAGAATTTCACGTTCGGTTTTCTCCTATTGAGAATTTTGTATGGAATAAGAAGAAAGCGCTTGTTGATGGTTGAACGATTTTGAGTAAAACATGTTGTGGCGATAGCATCAGCCCAGAAATACAAAGGCAGTTTCGCAAAAGAGAGCATGGTGTGAGCAGCTTCACAGAGAAAACGATTTCGCCTTTCCACCACCCCATTTTGTTGAGGAGTGTATGGAGTAGAAAAGTTATGTGAAATACCTTTTCTAACAAGAAAAGCATCAAGAATTTGATTCTTGAATTTTGTGCCATTATCACTTATAATCATCCGAACTTGCCTTTGGAGAAGTACTTCCACCTGCTTGATAAAGTTGATCATGTTTGTTGCTGCTTCGGATTTCTGTTTGAGAAAAAATACCCAAGTGAAGCAATAGAAATCATCCACTATAACCAAAGTGTACTTGTTGTGAGCTACACTTTCGATTGCAGATGGACCACAAAGATCAATATGCAAAAGTTCCAGAGGTTCAATGATCTTTGTGTTGATTATCGTGGAGTGACTCTTTTTGCTTTGTTTTCCTAGTTCGCATGCATCACATAGGCGATCCTTATCGTACTTTAGTAGCGGCAATCCTGACACTAGATCACCAAGTACAAGCTTGTTCATATCTATGAAGTTCATGTGGGATAAGCATCTATGCAATAGCCAACTATCATCATTTGCGGCTCTTGTCAGTAAACATATAGCAGGTCTTCCTTTGATAGGCTTCATATCCAGAGGAAACATTTCACCCTTTCGCTTTGACTTCAGAACAAGCTTCTTTGTCTTCTTCTCTATGAGTTCTGAACCATCTTCATCAAAAGAGACTTTGAGCCCAGTTCCGACGACTAATTGCGAAACACTTGTTGTGCGGAACAAAAGATTCTGGAAATTAAGAGTCCGAAATTATAAGTTTCGGAGATGGACAAGTCCGAAGACTTGAGATGGATGTGGAATTATAAATAAGAATTAATACTTATAACAGATCTTAATAGCTCAACAATAAACAATAAAGATAGACATTTAAGTAACTTGGAGATATAAAGACTTAAAGTAAGAATGCTAGATATGAGAGAGAGAGATGAGAAATGCAGATGATAACATAAGAGTTGATGGAATGAGAGAATGTATTGATAAGAGAAAGTGTTACACAAAGTCTCTCAAAACCATGAGGACTGAAGATGAACTTGGTCTCCCTTTTATAGACTAAGGGAGGACCTTCTGGTAATAACCTATGGACTGAAGAGGAGACAACACGTCTCTCTTCAGTCAGATAAGAAAGGTAAATCTATTATTATAATACAATGTCAGACTAGGGTGGCTTGTCTATAGTTTAATAATGCTCTAAAGTACAACAGACATGCTTCTAGATGACCACGCTTGATTTAGTCTAATCATATCCTATAAGTTGACGTGCTTTTCCTTTGCCTTATCTCTTAGATATTCTTTGTTCTTCAATCTTCTTTGTTGAATGCTTAAGTGTGATATTTCCAATGATATATTTATATTGACAGTCCGAAATCCTGAGTGGATTTCGGAGTCCTGGCTGATGTTATGAGAGTGTATCTGGAAATAGTCATGTATGTTCTGACTTTCTGACTTAGTTCTGAGTGTGATCTTCTGAGCTCAATCTTCTGAGTGAATTACGTTCTGATACTGAGTTTCTTTGAAGGACGGAGTCCGAAATTCAATACTGAATTTCGGATAGAGACAAGTAATCAGAGTACAGGTTATCAGAGGCAACATACACGATAAGAGATTATTCATTACTTAAAAGCATTCTAGTGAAAATAAGTTTATTCCATCAAGATAGAAAGTTTGATAATACAATCCCAAAACTATCAAACTACGAGTTGGTCAACGATATGGCATTTAGCACTAACAATTCCCCCTTCGGTGACCAAACGAGGGTTTTGATTCAGTATTTCTATCGTTGATCCACTATTCCTTGTTTTGCAGCATATCTCCAGAATTTTCTGACTTCCAGAAGCCACTTCATTCTGGTAAGGAGTTCTGTCTTGGCTTCTGGTTTTTATGATTTTAATCTTTCCACAGCTATGATGTACTTCTCTAGCATACCATTGACAACTCTTCTGAGTTGGTCAGCACGAAGAAAAAGAAATTCTTTTTCATTCTTGTACACTAGGCCAAGTTCTGGATCGAAGGTGGCACCTTTCTTCCAGTTAGTTCTGTTGTCTGGCATAGACAAGTCAGGTTTTGGTATGATCTGTGGTTCCGTATGATCTTTGAGGATTTTATACATTTCTGCATCATTGTAGCAGAATTCCTCTACTAAACGATATAGAAATTTTTTCGCTGCAACGTAAGCTTCTCTGGCGACTTGATCTTCTTTATGAGATAGCTTCATGGTTATCGAGAAAATCTCGGCTGGGTTCATGTTTCTGAAGTCGGCTTCTGTTATCCGAGATGTGTTGTTGTAGTTACCATTTCTGACAAGCTCAAATTCAAAGAATTCTGCTTTCTGAAATTGTTTCCTTTTAATACTTCGGACTGCTGTTATGACTTCATTTGACCAAGTTTCTTCTTGAGGTTTGGTCCATTTTTGAAGAATTGTAAGTTTTTGTCGTGGGCAGCTAGATCTTTGAAAGGTCCTGATACTGCTGAGAGGTTCAGAGTATACTTATATTTGTCTCTGTTGGGGGCCAAAGGAAGATCCCAGTTGTATTCTTTTGATGGAGGAGGATTGTATGACTTGAAGGGTTGGAAGTCTGAGTCGGTTATTAGTCGATAATTGGTGTTTGAGTAGAGGGATCTGCTGGGACCAGTTGGATCAGATTGATATTGAGCATGTTCCGACTCGATGCTGAATTCTTTAGCATGTTCATTGGCTTGATCGTCAAAGAATTTTGATTTTCTTTCCTTGATCTCTGGTAGATCAGAATCCTTGATTGGCGAGTATACAAAGATCTCATCATCTGAATGATTAGATTTCTGATGAAGAGATTTCGGAGAGGAGGGGATTGGAGTTGGAGATTTCGGAGAAGGGGATTTCGGAGTTGGAGATTTCAGAGAAGGGGATTTCGGAGTTGGAGATTTCGGAGAAGGGGATTTCGGAGTTAGAGATTTCAGAGAAGGGGATTTCAGAGTTGGAGATTTCGGAGAAGGGGATTTCGGAGTTGGAGATTTCGGAGGAGGGGATTTCGGAGTTGGATATTTCGGAGGAGGAGATTTCGGAGTTGGAGATTTCGGAGGAGGGGATTTCTTCGTATTTCCCCGAATATGGGGTCCGTTTTGGCAGTGTATGGTTTAGCCTTAATCATGACCAGTTTGTCGTCTGCTGATCTTGGGTCAGGAAAGGCAAGGTCAAGACTCCGATATATGTGCTCGATGCATATAGCCCAAAAACGTGTAGAGTGAATTTGACCTGCTGGTTTTAATGAGGAAGGAACATAATTGACGAAGTCATCAAACAATATTCCGGCATAATCGACTTTTCGACCGGAGTAGAGGCTCCAAAGAAGTGTCATAAGACGTTTGTTCAATTGGTCTGTATCACCCATTTTGCCAGTTAAGCACTTAATGATGTAGTGTATGAGACATTGCCATAAAGGGGAGATGTGTCCTTTAGACATATGAAAGAGCTTTGGCAAGTCATACATATAACCCATGTTGTAGATCATAGACTTAAGATCACCATCGGTTGGTTGGTCAAACGTGGAGCTATGGTAGGGGAGGTTTAGGGCTTTTGCAAAGGTTTTCTTGTTGATGACGACACGGTGATCGTTGTGCAGGGCGATGGCATAACCGCTGGGACATTTTGTGGCAGAGGAGACTACTTCCTGTAAAAGAGAGATTGGAATGGAGGGAGGGGGATGGAAGAAGGCTTTTGCCAGTGTGTGCTCGAGAGTACATGAATTAGAACTTGTAGGTGAGGTTTGTAGGCTTTGAGATCGTCTGAAAGTTGGAGATTGGATACGGCGATATTGACAGTGTCGGTATCGCTTCTGGAATGGGTAGCCATTGAAGAGATTTGAGGATTGACCGGAGGGAGAAGTTTTGAGAATTTTTAGGGTGAAAGGATTGTAGACGGCAGTGAGAGAGGATTAATGAGAAAGGGGGGTTTATATGAGGAGTGTGAGAGATCAAAAAAGAAAGGAACGGTTATAACAATTCAAAAAAGTGAAATGAATCGCCGGTTTGCGAAAAAGAAGGGACGTGTGAACAGTTATGTCAGAAAAGGGTATGCTTGACATAAATGCAAGGAAATGATGATAGAGGATGGTCCATTAAAGGACGGACATGTGTGACAGAGAGAATATCCGTTGGAGAAAAATGGATCGTGTGGATTTTAATAATTGGGTAATAAATGTATTTCATATTTAATTTTTATTCCACTATTAAATGTGTCGTGACGAGATGTCGTAAGTATGGATGAGAGTTCTGACTAGTTCAGATATGAATGAGAATTCTGATAGATTAGATCTATGGAGTCAGAAAAAGGAATTTGGAGTTCTGAGTTGAATCATGTTTCGGAGAAGTTGGTATTTCTGATAAAAGTATCAGAAGAAGTATGGACAGGAGGGTTCTGATTACGTTTTGGACAACGAGAATCAGAAGATGAGTGAATGTCCGAATATGGAGTTCGGAGAAGACTTGTTGAAAAGATAATTGAAGAGTTGTCACGTCAGTGCTGTAAAGAGAGTTAATGGCGCCGTCTGTCTGTAATAATTAGTCAAATCATGTATCAAATCTCTATTTTGTTGATCTCGAAGTGATGATGTGTCGTGAAATGATGACGTTTGATTGATTATAAAAGGAGGTCTGAGAAGAACACGTATGTCATTCGAAAGGGGGGTTAGATGTTAGGTATGGCAGGGAGACGTCCATTTAGTCGAGATGAGAAGGTTGAAGTGAGGATGCAAGATGGGGAGTTTGTAGGTGCTGTTTATGGTGGTGTGATCAAGTATGTATGGAACAATCGGTATGAAGTAAAGATGACAACTTTGACTGACGGATCCACTGGTGGTCCGTTGAGTGTACACGTGGATTTTGCGTATCTTCAACTGGTGCCTCCAAGGGTTTTGGTGGAGTTCAAGCAATATGACTTCGTGGAGGTATGGTATCATCGTGGATGGTGGCCAGCTGCCATTTCAAGGAAGACACTATTCAACCAGTTTCATGTGGTGTTGGTGGATAGAACTAGGTTGTTTGTAGATGAGTCAGAACTTAGGATTCATCAGAGGTACCATCTCGGAGAGACTCCGATGTGGCAGTACTATAAACTCTGATGAAGAGAGGTAGAAGGGGGGGGGGGAGATTAGGTATTTTGTGGGTAGAATGTCTTTTGCGTATGAAGGTTAGATTTGTATCTTTCTGGATATGGTTGTATCTTTTCTTTGAGCATGATTTGTAAACCTTTTGACTATGTATGAATGAAAAGGAACTTTGTTGTGGGTTGATATTTTTGTTTGACTTAATTATCGGAATATTTGTAATCAGAAGAAAGCAATCAGAGAGGGAATGGATTTTTGTCGTATTTGTCAGGAAATAAGAGTAGAAATGTGTAGAAAGTGGGTTAGGTGAGTGTGTGTCAGTTCTCGAAAATCGAGGAAAATCAGCATGGAATGAAGGATAGTTTATCCATTAAGTTGCTCAAGTCGCCAAATAGTCTTATCAACCGTTTTGGGCATGATGCTGATTTGATGGATGTATTAACTGCCCACTAGGGTCATTATGACCTCTAAGTAAATGAATTAAGGTAAATGAAGGGGCATGTTGGTTGGTTATAAAAGGACGGGATTTCGTCTGTTTAACTACACACACCAAAATAAAAAAAAATTTAACAACTCTTTCTGTCTTCAACATGGCTCGTTTCTTCTTCAGTTGTTACGATGAGGTGGAAGTTAAGTTGTCACAAGGGGAGTTTGCAGGAGGTTATTACGAAGGGGTGATTACAAAAACCTGGAAAAGACGTTGTGAGGTGCAGCTAAGATGTCTTCCGGATAATACTACGGGGAAGATGATGATTGTGAGAGTGAAGTATGGTCTGCTTCGTCCTATTCCTCCGACTGTGATAGTCGATTACAAGGTGTGAGATTATGTCGATGCGTGGGATCGACAGGGTTGGTGGAGTGGTGTGGTTGACGATGTGGTTGGTGATGATGTATATGATGTGTTGTTGTTGAATGGGAAAAGTGTGAGAGTTTGTGAATTGTCTATTCGAATCTCACAGAATTTCACTTATGGCAATCCTCCCAAATGGCAATACTGCAAACATTGAGGGTGGAGAAGGAAGAAGATGGAGGTGGAAAGCTTGTGGTTTTAGATGTTTTTTTATAGTACTAGATCTTAAGTCGTGTATTTTGGTGGTATTTGTTTGTTTGTATAACGACTTAATGGATCTAATCTATGTAATTTCTTTTTATGAATGAATGTGTATTTTGTGTTTTATAATTTCTTGTTATTGATGAGACCAAATGTCTAGGTTTGTTTTGTGAGAGAAAACAAAGTGCAAATTGCTGAGAGTTTAATCAGAAATTGCTAAGGTAGGTCAGAACCTACTGATTTGCCAAGTGAATAATCAGAGATTGATGATCATTCTCGGAAGAAGTCAGAATCAGGGTTCATCATACCTAACTTATCCAGAAAGTTGTTGAATTTGGTAGAGTCAAAGGCTTTTGTGAAGACATCAGCTACTTGATCATCGGTAGGAATAAAGTATTATTCGATGTTACCTTCTAAGATTTGATCCTTAATGAAGTGATATCTTAGATCAAAGTGCTTCGTCATAGAGTGCTGAATGAGATTATGAGAGATAGCAATGGCACTCTTTTAGTCACAATAAATCGGAACTTGAAGGAATCGGTAGCCGTAATCTAATAGCTGAGTTTTTATCCAGAGGACTTGTGAGCAACAAGTGGATGCAGCGACATATTCGGCTTCTGCTGATGATAGAGAAACACAGTTTTGTTTCTTAGAGGACCAGCCGACTAACCTTCCACCAAGGAATTGACAGCCTCCGGATGTGCTTTTCCGATCTAATTTACATCCAGCATGGTCTGAATCAGTGAATGCTTGAAGTTTGAAGTTATATCCGATTGGATACCATAATCCCATGGCTTTAGTCCCTTTCAAGTATTTGAAAATTTGCTTGACTGCAGTTAGGTGTGATATTTTCAGAGCAGCTTGATATCTGGCACATAGACATGTTGAAAACATAATATCGGGCCTACTGGCAGTTAAGTATAGTAGTGAACCTATCATTCCTCGATATAGTTTGTGATCTACCGGCTCGCCTTCGGGGTCTGCAAAGAGTTTGTGATTTGTGGACATTGGAACTTTGGTAGTAGAACATCCTTTAAGAGAAAGTTTCTTTAGAAGTTCATTTGTGTATTTTTCTTGATGTATGAAAATTCCTTGTGTTGTTTGTTTGATTTGAAGGCCTAGGAAGAAGTTTATTTCTTGATTCATGCTCATGTGAAATTTGTCTGTCATCACTTTTGCAAATTCATCGACCATTGCATGATTAGTTGATCCGAAGATAATATCATCTACATAGACTTGCACGATCATGATGTGATTTTGATGGGATCGGACAAAGAATGTCGGATCAATGACTCCTCTTCTGTATCCTGATGAAACTAGAAAAGTTGATAGTGTTTCATACCAAGCTCTGGGTGATTGTTTTAGACCATATACTGCTTTATTCAGGCGATACACATGGTTGGGTCGAGATAGATCTTCAAAGCCAGGAGGATGTTGAAGATAGACTGTTTCTTGGAGATCACCTTGAAGAAATGCACTTTTAACATCCATCTGATGTACAATGATGTTTTTATGTGGGGCATAGGCTAGGAAGATCTAAATGGCTTCTAGTCTTGCTACTGGTGCATACGTTTCGTCGTAGTCAAGTCCTTCGATCTGACTGTAACCTTTGGCCACTAATCTGGCTTTGTTTCTGACTACAGTGCCCATGTCATCGAGTTTGTTTCGGAAGACCCATCTGGTACCTATGACTCTGTGATTGGAGGGTCTTGGAACAAGATCCCAAACTTTATTTCTCATGAATTCTGACAGTTCTTCTTGCATGGCTTTGGTCCAATCATCGTCGTCTAAGGCATTAAGGACTGTCTTGGGTTCGATTTTGCTGATATAAGCGGCATAGTGACATTCATCCTAAATTGATTTCTTTGATCTTGTTTGAACTTTGGATGAAGGATTTTCGATGATTTGGTTCAGAGGATGACTCCGAGTCCATTTGTGTAAGCGTGGAAGAAGAGCTGGGTCAGAGATAGGAGGAGAGATATCTTGGATGAAGTTAGTGTCATCAGTAGATGTGTTTTGAATTTGTGATTCTTCGACTGATGTATTTTCATCGATTTCAAGTATAAAGATCGGTGAATTATTGATTATAGCATCAGAAGAGTGGGCTATGACATTTTCTGAAAGGATATCTGCTGATGAAGTATCTTCTGAAGGCTGATGGTCCCCCTCGGATTGAGGAATCCCATCAACATGTGTAGGGAGTCTCGACTCCCCCTCAGAAGTTGCTAAGTGGAAAGGTTCCTTCTGATTCTGATGACTAGGAGAGGGGTACTGAGGCTCCCCCTCGATTGTTGAAGAGTTTATCGGAGGGTCTGCTTGATTTTCAGATGCGGTAGGTTTTGAGGAAGTGGTTGGTCCTGATGCTGAGATAATTTGCTGAATTGCAACAGGAGAATGGACAACTTCGGCTTCTTTTGCTGTTTCTGATGGATCAAAGAGTAAGTCGTAATCAATTTCAACTGTATGAATGGGTCGATGTCCCACTGGAACATCATTTTCGATTACATATAGAATATCTTGATTCTTCTTTCTCCATTGGTATTGATCGTCGAATTCTATGTCAAAACTTTCTTCTATAACTCGTGTTCTTTTGTTTAGGACCCGATAGGGTATTGATTTGAATGAATATCCCATGAATATTGCTTCATCGCTTTTGGGTGCAAATTTTCCCAAGTGATCTTTGTTGTTTTTAACGAAGCATCGGCAGCCAAATATATGAAAGAATTTAACATTGGGTTTTCTTTTGTTTAAAACTTCATAGGGAGTCATCTGTAGCCTTTTGTTGATGATGGATCGATTTTGAACAAAGCAAGCAGTTGATATTGCTTCTGCCCAGAAGGTTAGAGGAAGATTTTCAAAGTTTAGCATTGATCGGGCTTCTTCTACTAGAGTTCTATTTCTTCTTTCGACTACACCGTTTTGCTGTGGTGTGTATGGTGCTGAGAAGTTATGCTCTATTCCTTTGGATGTAAGAAATTCTTCGATTTGCTTGTTGTTGAACTCAGTTCCATTATCACTTCGGATTCTTCTTACTGGAAGTTGAATCTTAAGTTCGATTGATGTGATAAAGTTTCTGAGTTCTGAGTAGGTGTCTGATTTTAATATTAAGAAGAACACCCAGGTGAATCTGTAGTAGTCGTCCACGATGACCAGGATATATTTCTTGTGATTTATACTAGCAACTATTGATAGACCACAGAGATCCATATGAAGAAGTTCTAGTGGACGAGTAATGTTTGAGTCAGAGATTGTTTTGTGAGGTTTCTTCTTTTGTTTCCCAAATGTGCATGCTGCACATAAGTTTTCGTTGTCAAACCTCAGAAGTGGCATTCCTCTGACCATTTCTCCAGTTACCAACTGATTCATATATCAGAAGTTGAGATGAGCTAGTTTCCGATGCAATAACCAACTGATTTTGGAGTGAGCTTTTGTTAGTAAGCATAGTCTTGGTTTTCCAGGAAACATAGTGATGTCTAGAGGGAACATATTGATTTGTCTTGGTGATCGGATTAGACACCTGTCTCTGGTACCAGTCATAATATAGCTGAATTCATTGTCAAATTCAACTCGGAGACCAGTACTGACTAGTTGACCTACACTTATTAAATTGTGTTTTAGTCCGTGAACGTAGGCAACTTTCTGAATGGTAAAGTTTCCGTTTATCAGTACACCATAGCCTTTGATGATGCCGTTTGCATCGTTTCCGAATGTAACATATCCTCCAAAATTCACTTCTCTATAATCCCTTAGAAACTCCAATCTTCCGATCATGTGCATTGAGCAGGCGCTATCAATTAGCCATTCATCATCCTGCTCTTCCGTGCTAAAAGCCTATTCTATGATGCTGACACCTTTGCTTGTCTTGTGGTTGACCATGAAGGCATAGTTCTTTGGTGTGTAAGAAGATGAGGATTATGCGATGTTCTCGGAATGTTTGGAACTTGTCAGACCTGGGATTGGTGTTTCTCGATTTGCCTGTACCATCATGCATTCTCCAAATCCTTGTCCTCATTTTCTTTTGTTTTCAAACTGCTCATCATCATCTCCTGAAGACCATATTTCCACATTTCCGGATGCTACGAATGCTTTGACCTTTTCTTCTTCTTTTGCCTTTGGATAATTTCTTGGTGCTCGGCAGTCAGCAGCATAATGCCATAGACCTCCGCAGTTGTGACATTTGATCACTTATGATTCTTTCGTTTCAGCAGTTGGAGCAGGGTTAGAGCTTATAGCGGGATCTGACTTTGTTTTTTCTTGGTGCTGATCTTCCGGTTTTTAGTAATAACGATTTTGGTTGGGATTCTGATGTCCTCTTTGATAGCTGTTTCTGGATTGAAATCCTCCATTTTGGTTGGTGGGACGATAGTTCTTTTTGGTGTTAGAGTAGGATGGTATCATGTTGAATTTTTGACTGATCAATGCGATTTCATGTTGGTATGCTGCTTCTTCAGCTTCGTCGTATTCTGAGTAGTGAGAGTCAGAAGTTTGTACCGGTGCTGGTAGTGTAAGGGTAGGAGATTTGGATTGAATGGATGGTTGGGAGATTGAAGCTGATTTGTATTGTTTTGTTGGTGTTTGGAAGTTTGATGGGTAAGATATTTGTGGTTGAGAGGGATGGTATGAAGGTATGGAGTTTGTTTGTTGAGACTGAGTATTTTGGGTTAGAATGATCTGAGGGCTAGTGGTGTTTGAATTGGCTTGTTGCTGAGGGATATTCCTTGTCTGATGGTTGTGCTCAGCAACTAAGGCTAGTGGTCCGCCAAGTTGAAGTTGCTGATTATCTTTGATATCTCGTTCTTGTCCGATAAGATTGTTGTATAGTCGGTACATGTTGAACGTTTTTAATTTGCCAGAATCTTGAAGAATCATCTTGACGAGTACCCAGTCTTTTCCTAACCCTTCAAGAAATTGAGGATTGATTTCTTGATTGGTTCTTTCTACTCCTGAACTTAGGAGTCTGGTAACGATTATGGAGAACCGGGTGAATGCTTGACTTAGAGATTCTCCGGCAAATGTTGAAAAGTGCGTGTAGTCTGACACGCTTGACACCAACTTTTGATCTTTTGCCTCTTCTGTTCCTAGGAACATGTTTTGAAGAAGAACCCAGATCTGCTGAGCTGTAGTACAGTTTCGTATGAGATCGAAGAGTTCTGGTGGTATTCCACATTGAATCTCAGTGAAGGCGATTTGGTCATTGTCCATTTTCTCTATGTCCAAGGGGGTTAGCCTTGGTTGAGAAGTGCCACCTAGTGCTTCTTCAGCCGTGTTAGGTCAGGGAGTGAAGGTTGGAAGATGAGGTCCTTCCTCAACCGAACGCCAAATGTCTTTGCCTTTGGTTTTGAGATAGTTGCACATACGAGATGCCCAGCCATTGTACTCAGTAGGAATGAGTATGGGGGCTCGATTAGAGCCTCCAACGCTGTTAGCAACGTTCAAAGAGTAGTTCATCTGCATTGAGAGAGAAGAGAATTTCGAAGTGTTTTTAAGAGAATTGTGAGTGAGCTACAATAGCATGCAAAGATCCACAGAGGATTCTAAGGTTGTTGCTTCAGCCAGGGTTTTGAGCAAACTAGACACTTAGAACCTTATAGACAGCTATTCATGCTCTGATACCAATTGTTGTCGCCAAATATTCTAAGTAAGTGCGGAATAAAAGATTGTGGAAATTAAGAGTCCGAAATTATAAGTTTCGGAGATGGACAAGTCCGAAGACTTGAGATGGATGCAGAATTATAAATAAGAATTAATACTTAGAACAGATCTTAATAGCTCAACAATAAACAATAAAGATAGACATTTAAGTAACTTGGAGATATAAAGACTTAAAGTAAGAATGATAGATATGAGAGAGAGATGAGAAATGCAGATGATAACATAAGAGTTGATGGAATGAGAGAATGTATTGATAAGAGAAAGTGTTACATAAAGTCTCTCAAAACCATGAGGACTGAAGATGAATTTGGTCTCCCTTTTATAGACTAAGGGAGGACCTTCTGGTAATAACCTATGGACTGAAGAGGAGACAACACGTCTCTCTTCAGTCAGATAAGAAAGGTAAATCTATTATTATAATACAATGTCAGACTAGGGTGGCTTGTCTATAGTTTAATAATGCTCTAAAGTACAATAGACATGCTTCTAGATGACCACGCTTGATCTAGTCTAATCATATCCTATAAGTTGATGTGCTTATCCTTTGCCTTATCTCTTAGATATTCTTTGTTATTCAGTCTTCTTTGTTGAATGCTTAAGTGTGATATTTCCAATGATATATTTATATTGATAGTCCGAAATCCTGAGTGGATTTCGGAGTCCTGGCTGATGTTATCAGATTGTATCTGGAAATAGTCGTGTATGTTCTGACTTTCTGACTTAGTTCTGAGTGTCATGTGCATCATATATATAGAATAATGAATCAGTAACAGATATTATATAGAAGCAAACTTATGTGTATCGTATATATAGAATAATGGATCAGAACATATACTATATCATTATATGGAAGCAAACTCCTCAAAGAATGAAATCCGCATGTATAAATATTTTTATAAAAACACATAGAAGGCAATTTTAATCTTGAATACCGTGAAAAGCGTGTCTATTCCTCATTTTGCATAATTCAAATTTTTTTGAATTCTGTCACTCCAATCTCTCTCCCTTTATCACGCTACTCCCCAAACACAGAAATCGCTTACAACCATTACCGCCATCACCATCGTTTGCAGCCTACCTCGGCATTATTGGGCTGCTAGGGTTCGTAATTCCCTTCATGACCATCTATTTTATCCACCATTTAATTCGAAATGCTTGAAACCCTAGCATCTCCAACAACTGCTCTCTCAAAATCGATGCATTCACAAATGATATCCACCGCCACCAAAACCTTCACCATCGATCACTGCCTCCGTCTCCGTACCACTAACAGCACTCACTCTTCAAATTCGTTTGATTTAGGTCTTCTTGTCAATGCTCCTGAAGACCGAAGGCATGCTGCTCTCCGAATGGCCCTGTTAACACGCATACCCACCTACCAGATCTGGAAACACGTACTCTTGTGCTACCGATGCATCTGAAAAAAAACCCTAAATCTACGAGCCAATGCTTTTAACAATCTCTTCCTTCTCTTTTTATATTCAATGTCCCTCCCTCTCTCTCTCTCTCTCTCTCTCTCTCTTAAACACAAATGGAGATCTGAGTACGATCTCTCTCTCTTTTTGATGTATGTTGGTGGCTAAAAGGTATGTATTTGTTAGGAACATTTGATCCGGTTCGCATTATCTGTCCTTTTGTGGTTTATTTGACTGATTTTTGTTTTTTGTGACGTTTCTATAGATTACAAATAGTGTGTATTTGGTTTTGGTGATGTTTTGATGTAGGTATGATTCCGATTTCCATTTATAAGTGATGTTTTGATGCAGGTATGATTTTAAGTTTCATATATGGTTTTAGTTACATTTTTGTTTCCAACCATTGTCAAAAGGAATGTACGCTTGATTACCAGGTACCTACGCATGACTCGATGTCTATTTTATCACTGTTTTGAGATCTTGATGATGTTTTGTATTGCTACTGAGGTAGGAGGGGTAAACTTATCACACCTTAATTTTAATATACTCTATTTCCATTAAGTTTTTCATGTTACTGATAATCTAACTCATTTTTTTGTTCATAAGAGTTTTTATTGAATAGTAATCTACTTACTGTAATGAAAGATAATCTAGCTTAGTTTTCTATTTATAATAGCTTTTTATTAAATATTAATCTACATCGTGTGTATGAAATTGAAATGTAACTTTTAATCATGAATTACTAAGCTACTAATTATTTGGCTGGTTTCTTTGGTTCTAAAGCATTTCATTTAAGGAAATCAAGAGAAAGAGGTCATCGAGGAGTTCCAAGATTACCCCCTAGCAAAAGAAAGAACCAGCCATAGGTAAAGTAGAGTGTATATTATTATGAAGTATTCTTGAATTTGTTTGGTTGCAATAGGACATCTAGGGTTTCAAGAAGCAGAGAAGCTTAAGAATCAGAGTGTTCGTAAAGGATTTGCAGAAGAATAGGAACAACTTCATGTCTAATGAATGAGATTTAGGTTTGATTAAAATTTCATAAACTTTGCCCACCAGGTTTTTGTAAAAAGTCGTCAATCATGCCAAAGTCAATTTTTACAGTTTTCATAATAGCAACCTAATTTGATAATCTGTAAAAACATGTGGGAACTGAATACCACATTTTACAGTTTTGATAATTTTTCTGTTTACAAATTTTCTAATTTTTTTTATCTAGATTATTGTACAAAATTTCTATTTTAACCATTTTCTGTGTTCAAGAATTAATCTTTTTGAAGTTTTAAGAAATTTATATGTTTATAGTTTTTATAACTAATATTTTTATAGATTGTTCTTTTAATCAATTTTCAATTTGTTTCATTTTAATAATTTTTCTGGATTTTTCCATTTTAATCATTGTTCCAGTTTAAATTAACTTCCAGTTTACTCCAGTTTGAATTATGTTTTACATGACAAGTCAAGTTGGTGCACTTAAGGAGAAACTTCGAGAAAACGAAGAGAAACTCAAAGAAGGTGAGGAAAGATATGAAAAAAATGTTACAATTTATGATCTCTAAGTTCCCAGATTCTCAAAACATATTCTGCCCACCTGATAAAGATGGAGTTGCTACAAACGATGACATGACAAATCAATCATAGCAAGAGTAATAATTATTACCTTTTGTTAAACTTTGGATTTTTTTTTCACGTATGGTTTAGTTTTAGTTTTTGAGATGTTGCTTAGAACGTTTTTCACCTATCGTTTAGTTTTTGACTTGTTGTTTAGAATTTTTTTGTATATTGTTTTAGTTTTGGATTGATGTCAGGATTACGATTCATTTATCTATTATTAGTTCATTTTGTATATTTATAAAAATGCATTGTATATTAGTCCTATTAAAAACATAATTAGGATTGAATTACATTATATTTGAGAGTGATAATCAATCACCTAAAAAACAGGTTAGGGACCGAATATCATTGTATCTGTGACTGATATCCAGTCATTGAAAAACTAGTTTAAGACTGAATTTCGTTGTATTAGAGACTGATATTCAGTTAATGAAAACCCACGTTAAAGACTGAATGTCATTGTATCAGAGACTGATATTCAGTCGTTGAAAAATAATATCAGATACTAAATCAGAAAATATAAAAACTGATATTTAGTCTCAGAATGATATTATTAGGGACTAATATGATATTAGTGAGGCCTTGAAGGATATACATTTGAGACTGAACATGATTTTATCAAAGACTGATATTTAGTCCCTAAAAGATGGTATCGGGGACTGATACGACTTAAAATCCGGGAATTAAAGAAAACAAATTAGAGACTGAATGAGATAGTATCAAAGACTGATTTTTTTGTCATTGATACTTTAACGTATTAGGGACTGAATTTCAGTCCCGAATACTGAAAAAAATCACTATCTAGGACTAGGTGTCTGGGACTAGCTGGGGACTAGCAAAATCAGTCTCTGATTCTCATTGGAGACTGATTATGCACCAACAGAGACTGATTATGTCAGCCTCCGATACCCCTTTTTCTTGTAGTGGTAAACCACTGCCTATATCACAATCAAGATGCAATTGAGTAATGTTATGATAAAGACGTTTCGCAATCAAGCAAAAGATATTCCTCTGTTTAACAAGTAATAAATTATCCCTTTTAACAGAGATAATATCATCTCTAGCTCTAACTAACTCATGATCCAACTTCTCAATTCTCATTCGCCTCTCCTCATTTTTAATCGATACCATGCTCAATTGATCATTTAGGTTAGAATTGCTAAATCGTGTTCTTTTTAAACAATCACTAAAATTAGAAACAGTGAACCTTAGATCATCCGCCTCACACTCTTCAACCAGTTCCGAAACCGATTTTGCAGTGAAACAACTCGCCGACATCTGACATCCATCGGTAGAGTACCCTCTTTGTTCGAAACTGTCTCCCTTCACCATGAACCATCGACCATGCGTTGGCTTCCTTATCTCATCATCATCATAATCTGTTGACCAAACTTCAACGGCACCGTACTCACTGTCCTCCAGCACCACAAAAGCTGCTTTGGCATTTGAAGCATCGTCTTTCTTCAAATCTGCGATCTTCTTCGCGTAATATGCTTCATCTTTCACCTGCTCCTTCTTCTCAATCTGCTTTCGGAGTATGCAGTCTTTCACAAAGTGATTCTTGCCCTTGCAGAAGTGGCAGTCGTAGCCTGAATCACCAACTAGCTTCTTCTCATCATCAGATTTTTGCTTTTTCTGAACGTCCTCCTTGTGTTTTTCGGAATTATAGTTTCCGTGTCGACTCCTGTTTTTGAATTTTGAGAAATTTTTCTTGAAAAATTTCTTAGGATTAGACACCATCAAAGCTTTTTCTTCCCTTGTTAGATCTTCATAGGAAAAGTCAGACTCGGAATCATCGTCATTATCTTTCTTTCCCTTTGCAACAAGAGCAATGGAGCCCAGACTAGTGGTTGTTTTTGCTTCCGAAGTGATCTCCTTTTCATGGGACTTAAGGATGCCCATCACCTTGGCCAGAGTGTAGTTTTTGAACTGTTCATGTGCCTTAATTGTCAAAATGATAGCCTTCCATTCCGATCGAAGACTGTTCAAAAAGGTGACTTTTTGCTCAATAACTGTTCGAGCAATCTTGTACTTCAACAACCTACTTAGAAGAAGATTGTAACGATTGAAGGTTTGTGTTAGGGTTTCATCTGGAGCCTGTTCAAATGATCGGAAATCGGAGAGAAGAGTGGTTTGAACGGAATGCTCCAGATCAGCATCTCCAGAGTACAATTCTTGTAGCCTATCCCATATTTCTTTCGCAGTCTCACAAGAACTGACCAGACGAACAGTATCCGCTTGAAGAGGAAATCGAAAAATTCTGAATGCTTTTATATTGCACATCAGTTTATCCTTTAGGAATGTTGGTATGTGCGACAAGAAGATCATTGTATTCTTTTAGGGTTTTGATAACCCTTCTTGTGGTGGTGTGAACGAATGTTTCTTCAGTGATGGCTTGCCATATTGTTGCTCCGTGTTCTTCGATACCAAGGACGTAATCTTCAAAATGCAGTGCCTAGACCTCATAATCGTGAGTAAAAAGGATCGGGATTCTAGTGGTAGAACCGATGCTGCTGGACAAGTTAAAAGATTGAGTGTGATGATCATCGTGAGCCATGTGATCTTGTTAAAGTTTGAATCAGATGTGTATCTTTGAATCGAGAAAAAGTTTAATTAAAAAAAAACTCTACAAAAAGATATGTATGAAGTGCACAATCTCTTGCTCTGATACCAATTGTTGAAACATAGAAGTGGGATCTAGATTCAATAATGCGGAAATAAGAACAATAAACAAGAACACAAAATATGTAGAACTGATGTCGAATGATTAAATTGCAACTCAAGAACAATTCAGAGAGGACTATTCTGTATGAGTGCCGTCAAAACGTGATTACAAAAGTTAACCCTAATTAGGGTACGTGCATGCCTTTTATACAAGAACTAAGTATGGAAGGACAGGCCCATTCCATATCATACAGCTAAACCAATGGCATGAAATCAGGCGCTAAATAATAACCGCAATTGACTCAATCTATTTTGACCTCACAGATACGTGGAAGGTCGGATAGACGTTGTCGAGTTCTGGCGGTAGTTGGAGTATGTAAGCGACCGGACCGATTCTGGAAAGGATCTCGAATGGTCCGATGTACCTGGGGTTTAGCTTCCAACGCTTTCCAAAACGTATCATTCCTTTCCATGGTGAGACTTTTAATAGTACACGATCGCCAACTTGAAATTCCAAGGGTTTGCGTTGTTTATCTGCATAGCTCTTCTATCGGTCACGGGATGCCTTCAACCTTTCACAGATCTGAACGATTTTCTCCATTGTCTCCCGTATTATCTCTGGTCCAGTAAGTGCACTGTTAGGTACTTGTCCCTTGGCCAGCTAAGTGTCTCCCACCTCAGCACAGCACAGTGGGGATCTGCACTTGCGTCCATATAAGGCTTCGAATGGAGCGGCTTTGATACTCTTGTGATAGCTATTGTTGTATGAAAATTCGATGAGCGGTAAGTGGGTATCCCATGCCTTACCAATGTCTATCACACAAGCCCTTAACATGTCCTCCAGCATTTGAATAGTTCTCTCGCTCTGCCCATCCGTCTGCGGGTGATATGCTGTACTCATGTCAAGTTTGGTTCCCAAAGCTTTTTGTAGTGATTGCCAGAATCGTGACATGAACCGACTATCTCTATCTGAGATAATGGAGATTGGCGCACCGTGCAACCGTACAATTTCTTTGATGTACGTTCTTGTAAGTTTCTCCATTTTATCGGTTTCCTTGATTGGCAGGAAATGAGTAGACTTATTTAACCTATCGACGATCACCCATATGGTGTCTAGTCCACCAGTTGTGTTAGGTAGTTTGGTTATGAAGTACATAGTTATCCGCTCCCACTGCCACTCGGTATTTCGGGTTGTTGTAATAAACCAGAAGGCTTCTGATATTCTACTTTAACTTTAGCACAAGTCAAGCATTTGCCCACGTAAGTAGCAATTTCTGCTTTCATGTTTGGCCACCAATATAGCTTTTTGAGATCCAAGTACATTTTGTCGAGCCCGGGATGGACGGAGTATCTTGTCTTGTGTGCCTCATTCATGATAACCTCTCTATATCCGCAAAATCTTGGTGTCCAAATTCGATTCATTAGGTATCAGGCTCCGTCATCCTTGACTTCTAGAATTTTATTCATCCCTCGCAATGCTTCATTTGCGATGTTCTCAAGTTTTAAGGCTTCTAGTTGCGCCTCTTTGATCTGAGTGGACAAATGGGAACGGATGGTCATAGTTAGTGATTTTACTCGACGACCAGAATACTCCTTCCGGCTAAGGGCACCGTTAGTACGTTGGCCTTCCCTGGGTGATAACGAATTTCACATTCATAATCGCTTAGTAGCTCTACCAATCGTCGTTGTCTCATATTGAGCTCCTTTTGATTGAGGATGTGTTGAAGCCTCTTATGATCAGTGAAAATCGTACACTTAGTGCCATATAGGTAGTGTCTCCAGATTTTCAATGCGAACACTACAGCTCCCAACTCGAGATCATGTGTAGTGTAATTGACCTCGTGGGTCTTAAGCTGTCTCGAGGTGTAGGCAATGACTTTTCCCCTTTGCAGCAGCACGCAACCCAGACCCTGGTTCGATGCATCGCAATAGACTACAAAATCCTCTCTCCCCTCTGGAAGGGACAGGATAGGTGCGCTGCACAGAGCTTTCTTTAGAGTCTGGAAGGCAGCGTCTTGTCGGTCTTCCTATATGAATGCTACACCCTTCTGTGTTAGGGCAGTAAGCGGCTTCGCAATCTTGGAAAAGTTCTGTATGAATCTTTTATAGTAGCCAGCAAGACCCAAAAACTGGCGGATTTCTGTTGGTGTCGTTGGTGCTTTCCAGTTTTTGATGGCTTTGATTTTGGAGGGATCTACATGTATCCCTTCCTTGCTGACCATGTGGCCTAAAAAATCCCCCTTTCGTATCCAAAACTAGCATTTTGAAAACTTAGCATATAACCTTTCCGCTCTCAATGTCTCCAAGACTTGTCGCAGGTGTTGACTATGCTCTTCTTTACTTTGTGAATAGATAAGTATGTCGTCGATGAACACTATCACGAATTTGTCTAGGTAAGGTCTGCATACACGGTTCATTAAGTCCATGAACACTGCGGGTGCATTAGTCAATCTGAAAGGCATCACAACGAATTCGTAATCTCCGTAGCGCATTCTGAAGGCCGTCTTAGGGACATCTTCTTCCTGAATCCGAAGCTGGTGATACCTTGATCTTAGGTCAATTTTTGAAAAGTAGCTCGACCCTTGAAGCGGGTCGAAAAGTGAAGGGTTTTCCAGAAAACAATGAACACAAAAATACTTATGGTTCACATGCACCCTAGAAAGATCTATGTTTTCTTCTATGAAGATAATAAACTAAAACCTAAAGGCCAACAATAATTTCTAAAGTTTAAAACAAGAATTACCAACCTTTGAATCTTGTTCTTGAAGCTAGCAGCACAAGTGTCCTGCCTCAAATGCAAGTCACACCCAAAGCAATGGAGAAGACAGTCCAGCAGAGTAATCTTGGTTCAAAAGTGGCGCAGAAAAAGGGGAGCCAGGAGGTTCCTTTTATAGCCTCCAAGGGTTACAGCTGAAACCCTAGATGAGCCTCATTAATGGGCAAGCCTGTTGACCATTTGGACCAAGGATTCTAAACCTTAATTAGGGTTTTCGCCAACTATGGAGTTCCCTCCATATTGGCGCCAACTTTGTCCCCTGGCTACTGGCTTGCCAGTTATTCAACTATTGAATAAATACAAACCAGTCCCTGCACTTGTAATTAATTAATTTAATCACTAAATTTAATCCAATTAATTCTAGATTAAATCTCAATTAATTATTATAGTTTCTAATTAATATATTAACACTTAAATATATTAATAAACCATTTAATTGATTCTATTGATTTATTAAACAATTAATAAATCAACCTTTTACTCTACTGAACTCTATCCTGACCTCCAGCTATGAGGGCAACCCAAATGGACTTTGCTTCAATTAACAAGATAAATATAAATATAAAGTCATGGCTTAGACACCTAATCCAACAGTCTCCCACTTGGATAAGTCTATGACTTTAATTTATCTTCTGATTAACAATCTGCAGCTTCCTAGAAACTGCTGCCGAACTCTGACCCAGTCAGTTCTGTCCATAGATAAGTGATCATATGATCCTTCGTCCAACAATATATTTTCAGACACGAGACATGGATTGAGATCAATCTCTGTCTGATACTCTGTTTCCCGATTTCCGATTCTGCTTATGACTTTCAGACTTCTAATTGAACACATCAATTTAGTCCAGGCTGGGCAGCACTTTAGTCAACTTCAAAATCATCGAGCGGCCTACAGATATCTGTTTCCCATCAGGGTCAAGGAACGAATAAGCTTTGACTCATATGGTTGTGTCTTTTACTTATAAAATTGTACACAACAATGCGTTTTGTAACATCGAGTTACCGATGCGTTTCGCATTATCAATACACAACCGACTCGTAAATTTCAACTCATATGTCTCCGCTTCAAGATCATATGATATTATCGTCTCAACATTGCTCGTGATGTAATCCATGAAGCAATCTATTGAGCGCGGGTTTATCCAATACTCAAATCTCTATTTCTAAGTACTCATGAATGTTGTAGCAGTCTTACTGCAATGTCTAACTCCTTAGACAATCTACAAACCAATTCACGGCAGTCTTCGTTCACACTTACTCCCGAGAAGTATGAGCAACTGTGGACCTTTTGAATAATCAAATTATTCGGGAAGTGAAACATTCAAATTTGAAACATAAAATCTGACCGGTGGCTACTCTTGCCTAATTACCAAGTCTCCACGAGGTAATCACCAAGTTGGATTTTACATAAAACTATTATCGGTTTCTAGATTCCTTTTAAACTATTTAATTCGTGTTATGTATCTATGTCTATATGACCTTTCACCTTTTCTACGTATCCAAATGTCATACATTGATACACTTTATCCAATCGGACATTCTTCCGATGATATCTCAATTTGGTCATACTGTCATTCTCACTAACAACTCCATTCTATGTACTGTGACTTTCCATGGTTCTCGGGATCTTTAGTCCACATGACTGCACCCTAAGACTATTTCGAGGTGATACGATGTGCCGGTGAGCCACACGCGCTCCATCGGAATGCCAACGAAATTCTTTAACCATTAAGTCCTTATTTGAAAACTCTTTTCAAATTGTTATCAAAATTCACCCCAATCATTTTCCAATGATTTCTCACGTATGTTCAAAATCCATTAAGTACTCCCAGCTAGGTCATATCCTGAATCTGACTCGGTACGCTCTAAGCATTAAGTCATCAAGACATGTTCATGACACTTCTGATCGATCCAAGAAACTTGTTGGATTCGATCTAGTTCTATTCCAAAATCTTTTGGAATCTTAGGATTACTTATAATCCTTGTGTCACGACTTTTAATAACTATAACCTTTCGGAGACTTTTTTTCCATGCATCTTGAATCTTATCAAGATCATGCTTACTATGGCCATGTCTATACTGATGACAACATCTATCTGATATATGTCAATGGATTATGTGAGTATGTTGCACCTTTCATATCTCTCATGCCAAATCATCACACTTTGCAATGACAGGAAAACTATTTCCTAGGGCAATGCATCTTGAATCTCATCAAGATCATTTTGGTAGAGTTTCGATCTATCTTATAGACGTTTATAACCACCCGAGCATGCCGTATCTTTATTAAGTCTTTTATAGTGATTTGTCTCTTAACACCAAGTCATTACACTTTGTAATGAAAAGAGACGTTTCCTAGAAACATTATGTAACACACATATAGAGATAGAGATAACAGCGACACTCCCACTGGCTTTAGCACGGTTATGGACTATTCACAAAAACCAGAGCTTATGGCACATTTTGAGAATCCAAACCTTTTTGACATCTTAATGGATATCTTTCAGCCCTTTCTCAAAATCCAATCCTTTGGCATATTTTGAGAATCTGAATATCCTTTCTTGCGAGATGCCCATGGGGTAATCCCGGGCCCACGTACCTTTATACTAGCATACTCTTGTGAGTCCTCATTAGTGTGGTGGTGTTCCATACGCGCTCCACTAACGACTTACGTTATGTAGTATCCTTTCAGATTTCATCTTCTATTGAGAGTGCTTCTCTCAGAGTCAATTACTTGACTCTGAGTATCGTCTCACTCAACCAGATGTTCTGAAGGTACATTTCTGTCCATGTTGGTTTCTTTTGATGATTACCCCCACTGGTTTTAAGACCAGTTGTAAAATCAATCAAATTGTCACATAGACTGTATCTCGTCCTAAGGTTCTCTTAATTGGCAGCAACCAGGCTCACCAATGCTTCCAAGTAGTCGGATTGTAAATCCATACCAACTATAGTGTTTTACCACTATTCGGTATATCACCCCGATCATAACTACTTATGACGGTGATCAATACTAATGGTCAAGAGAAGATTATGTCAGTATTAAAAATCTGATTTCTGCTCTAAGCCTAGTGATGACTAAAGGTTATTTCACTTGGCTAATCCTGAACTCATTCAGGACTGTCCCAACTCCCACTGTTTCCTTAGAACATGAGTTCTTTCTAAAAGAGCTCTTTCTTTTCCAGGTACAGCGGGATTGCCAGTGAAACGACATCTCTGATTAGGTTCAGGCTAGTCATGAGGTTTAGATTAACACCACAAGACCCTGGACTTCTAATGTATAAGTGGGACAATCCCAGCTTTACATTTCAGACAGTGTCTGCAAAACCTACTTAGTCTTAGGATGTGGTTGGAATATGGTTCATATGGTCTGACTGGTATGGTATTTAATTTACTGGAAACTAATTGGGAATGTATCTCATACATCGAGGATCGAACTGTTTTGACCAATGCTACATCATCTTCCTTAAGACACATTATAACTATTAATGTTCTTGGAAGAGAATAAACCGTGAAACATTTTCCCAGTTTATGTTGTCACTCAGGTTCTGTGGATCTTGTACTCCCTTTGAAGTCCTTGAACTGTTCAAGGTTTCAATCCAATCGCTTATTCTGATAAGCGAAGCCATATTCGTCATACCAAATGACAAATATTGCGAAGTACAAACAATTGTGTTCTATTTGAAGATTCGAGCAACACACAGCAACTGATGTGTTTGTTGCTCCTAATCTCAATCTCTTTTACATCTTTATGTAAACTTATGACTTGTTAATTTTGTTCAAGACTTGCAATCTTCGGTTGACTCTAAGTCAACTGATTCCAAAATCCTATCCTTTGGATCTTTGGGTGATTCATTTCTTGCCACATGTGCTTTATAAAAACTTAATCATCATCTGACTCTAAGTTAAATGATTCCAAAGTCCTGTCTAACTGGATCTTTGGTTGATTCATTTCTTAACACATTAAGAACTCAATTCATCATGTGACTCTAAGTCAAATGATTCCAAAGTCCTGTCCAACTGGACCTTTGGTTGAATTGATTCGTATAATATTCACTTTAATAATCATAAGGAGCACAATTCCTAAAATCCAAACACTTTGGATGTATCAATATTCAAGTTATTACTAATCATGCATTCAACACAATCATACAACATTTCAAGGATATTTCAAACAACATGTGTTAAAAGAAAATTGACAATTTTATTAAAACAAAATCCTTGAACAATGTATTATATGATAGGCAATGTCATACGCATCTGATAAGCCAATAACATGATTTCAACATCTAACTAAACTCTAAAACTGCATGAGCTTCAGATCCAATCTGAATATTCTCCTATGCAACAACATCCCACATCTTACAGAATCCATGCATACAGATAAAATGTGAGAAACACATCCTGTATCAAGGAACTAAGGATCAGGTGTTCTGAGTTTTAAGATATTCCTGAGTTGCCAAACTGTTCGGCTTCGGAGCATTTTCCAATCTTTCCGTGACTGTGTCCCACCCGGTGGATTCCCAGTTTGAACCATCGAGGAACCGGTCCAGACGATCTGGATGATTTCTTGATGTGTCCTATTACGGGACTCAATCCCGAAGCAGCTGAATCAATGGAACTATGCTTCTTTTATGCACGACTCTTACAAAGTCAACATTGAATGCATATCCACGATTGTCTCATCTGGTTTCCCTTCCTGTACATCAGGATGAACGGATCAACGAGTCAAGCTAATGCTTTATGTAACACCCGGCTTATTAACAAAAACACCCCAAAATTTTTTTTTTTTCAAACCAAATATTTTACAATAAAACCATAAGTATGGGGTATTAGTTAACAAAATACGAGTACAAGTGTATCACGAAGTACAATACATAAATATTATACATTCTTCAAGCCGGGTCGTCCCTTTAAATTCTAAGTCCTCAGTCACGGACTTTGTCTTTTCCTTTAGCAGGGTCACGCTCACCTGCAGGGACATATCAAATAAACTGTGAGCTATAAAGCCCAATGAGTAATTAAATGAAGAATAACATGTATAAGAATAAAATTCTCTATACAAAGTCAAATATGTATTATCATGCAATACAAAATCAAATATGGCTCACGGGTTAGCCCGCTGTTGCCGCGGCACACGGGTTAGCCCGCTGTTGCCTAGACTCACGGGTTAGCCCGCTGTTGTCTATGTAAATATGACTCATCAAAATAAACTGTGGCTCACGGGTTAGCCCGCTGTTGCCAAGACTCACGGGTTAGCCCGCTGTTGTCTATATAACAGTTTACATAGATATATTGACTCACAGTTCCGTTGTTGTCTATAAAAGACTCACGGCTTATCTGGTCTTGTCATATCATATCATAAATCCGTCATTTTTCGTCCCCAAAACTGTTCTCAATCCGCAGCTGCTCATTTATCATTGTCACATCTAACACGAGTGAGATTACTCACCTGAAGGTTTGCTACAACTAGCGTTTGTTGTTCCCAAACTTTTTAGACCATAACGAGCCTATGGTTCAAATTTGAGCTAAATTGGACAAGCCAAGCAAAAGTTAGCGTTTTTGATCCCCTGCCTGGCCTCTACTCGGAGGCGCACTGCGCCTAGGGGAGGGCACACTGCGCCTGGGCGCACCCCGCCTGGCTCTGGGGCGCACTACGCTTAGCGACAGTGCAGATCCCCTGGCCAGTCGCGATTTATGCACTGTAGCTTGCAGATGTGGTCCATTAAGTCCTTATTTCTGTTCTTAATCGCTTGGGGTTTGTTCCTAGGCTAAAACCTTACATTTTAACAAGGTTTTTAACCATCAAAACCCACTCAATCAATCATATGAAGAATTAGGGTTCTTAATTCTAACAACCCCAAATCTTCAATTTCACCAAATATAACAACTTACTTCCATTTTCTTTAGTTAAGTCCTTGTTATAATGACTTAATGGAAGTATCTAACCATTTTAATCACACAATTATAACTGCAATTGCAGTTTTTGAGTTCTACAAAACTCATCAAGAACAACTAGTCAAGAGCTTGGAAAACTTACCTCCAAACTTCCAATTTTACCCTTTGAAGCTATAATCCAACTTTGCAAACTTAAATCTTCAAGAATTCCTTCAAAATCCTGCAACTCCCGTACCAAGAAATTCTCCCGTAGCTCACCAAAATTCTGCACACAATTGGAAGAAGTTTCCAACCTTTTATACTTCCAGAAATTGCATTTTGGTCCCTAAAGTTGCCTATTTTGAACTTTTGCCACAATTTACAAATTAAATGACAAAAATCAAGTATTATAACATTTTAAGTCCAAGACTCAAAATATTTTTTACCAAACAAGTCCTTTTTGTCAAAAAGACCAAATTACCCTTTTTATTATAATTCCATAATAAAATAAGTTTTGGCGTTACAAATTCTACCCTCCTTTAAGAGATTTCGTCCCCGAAATCAAACAAAAAGTTGAGGGTATTTTTCCCTCATTTCACTTTCGGTCTCCCATGTCATGTCGGAACCTTTGTGATGACGCCAAAGGACTTTCACCATGCTGATCTTCTTATTTCGCAGCTGTCTTGTTTTGCGGTCTAGCACCCGCTCAGGTTGTTCTGGGTATCTCAGCTTTTCATCCACCTCAATTTCAGCAAGAGGTATATGTTGAGACTTGTCAAACAGAGTTTTCCTCAAATGGGACACATGGAATACATCATGTATACCATGAAGTTCATCAGGTAATTCCAATCGATATGCCACGGCTCCAACCCTTTGGGATATACGGAAAGGTCCAATGAAACGAGGACTCAACTTTCCTTTCTTCCCAAAACGGATTAAGCCTTTCCAAGGGGATACTTTGAGCATTACCATATCTCCTACTTGGAATTCTATCGGTTTCACCCGTTTGTCCGCATACTGTTTCTGTCTATTTTGAGCTACCTTCAAATTTTCGCGTATCAGTTTGATCTTTTCTTCAGTCTGTGCTACCATTTCGGGTCCAGCCAATGGCTTTTCCCCAACTTCAGTCCAGCAGGTCGGAGTACGGCACGGTGCTCCATACAAAGCTTCATACGGGGCCATCTGAATGCTGGAATGATAGCTGTTATTGTACGCGAATTCCACCAAAGGTAAATGATCTTCCCAGCTTCCACCAAAGTCTATGACACAAGTCCTCAACATATCTTCCAAAGTTTGGATCGTTCTTTCACTCTGACCATCGGTTTGTGGATGATATGCGGTACTCATAAGTACTTTTGTACCCAATTGCTCTTGAAGACTTTGCCAAAAATGGGAAGTAAATCTGTTGTCTCGGTCCGACACAATCGATGCTGGTAATCCATGCCGACAAATTACCTCATCAATGTAGATTTTCGCCAGTTGATCTACTCTGTACTTTTCTTTATATGGTATGAATTGTGCCGATTTGGTCAATCGATCCACAATCACCCATATAGAATCATAACCTCTCGGTGTCCGCGGCAACTTCGTCACAAAATCCATGGTAATATGGTCCCACTTCTTCTCTGGAACCGGCAATGGTTGTATTTCCCCGTACGGTTTCTGATGATTTGACTTCACTTACAGACAAGTCAAACATCTTTCCACAAATCTTCCAACATCTCTCTTCATTCCTGGCCACCAATACATCGGTTTTAACATCCGATACATCTTAGTACTGCCCGGATGAACTGAATATCGGCTATAATGAGCATCTTCTAGAAGTAAATTCCGTGCTTCTCCTTGTTTCGGGACCCATATTCGGCCTCTAAAGGTCTTCAATTTCTGAGCATTTTCTTCCAGATGCTTCAAATATCCAACCATTCGTTCACTTTTTACATTCTCCGGCTTACATGCTTCTTCTTGTGCTGAACGGATCAATCCTGGTAACCGGCTTACTACACCCATGCATGCGGATGTAATTTTCAGAGGAGCTTCTTTTCTGCTTAGTGCATCTGCCACCACATTCGCCTTGCCAGGGTGGTACTGAATTTCACAATCAAAATCTTTCAGCAGATCCATCCACCTTTGCTGTCTCATACTAAGCTCTTTCTGGTCGAAGAGGTACTTCAAACTCTTGTGATCCGTGTAAATGACAAACTTCACACCGTATAAATAGTGCCTCCATAACTTCAATGCTAGAACCACAGCAGCTAATTCCAGATCATGAACTGGATACTTCTTCTCGGCATCTTTCAATTGTCGGGACGCATAGGCTATGACCCGACCTTTCTGCATTAGCACACAACCAAGACCAATTCTAGAAGCATCGCTGTAGATCACATACTCTTCTCCGCTTTGTGGTAGTGCTAACACTGGTGCTTCACACAAAGATTGTTTCAGCTTCTGGAATGCTTCTTGCTGTTTTTCGGCCCACGTGAAATTTTCACCTTTCTTAGTTAACTTGGTCAACGGAGCAGCTATCGAAGAGAAATTCTCGACTCCGGGGCGGTTCCCACTTCATCACGGCCTCAATCTTTGCTGGATCAACTTTCACTCCTTCGGCATTGATGACATGACCAAGAAATTGGACTTCTCTTAGCCAAAAATCACACTTGGAGAATTTCGCATACAGCTTTTCTTGGCGAAGCAACTCCAACACTTGTCGCAAGTGCACTTCATGTTCGGCTTGGCTTCGCGAATACACCAAGATGTCATCAATAAACACTATCACCGAGGTATCAAGGAACGGACGACACACTCGGTTCATGAGATCCATGAATACGGCTGGAGCATTGGTTAATCCAAAAGGCATCACCAAAAACTCATAGTGACCGTATCTCGTTCGGAAAGCTGTCTTCGGAATGTCTGACTCCCTTATCTTCAACTGGTGGTATCCTGACCTCAGGTCAATCTTGGAAAAGTAGGACGCGCCTTGCAGCTGGTCAAATAAGTCATCTATTCTGGGTAGCGGGTACTTGTTCTTCACCGTGATCTTGTTTAACTCCCGATAGTCAATACACATGCGCATTGACCCATCCTTCTTCTTAACAAACAGAATAGGGGCTCCCCAAGGCGATGTACTAGGTCTGATGAAACCCCTGTCTAACAGTTCCTCCAGTTGCTTCCGCAGTTCCACCATCTCTGAAGGTGCTAATCGGTATGGAGCTCGGGCAACAGGTGCAGCTCCCGGAACTAGTTCAATCGTGAACTCAACCTGTCGATCTGGTGGCAACCCTGGAAGTTCATCTGGAAACACATCTGGGAATTCGTTCACTACATTCACATTCGCTACCCCCACTTTAATTGGTTGAGCCACCGATACATAAGCTAGATATGACATCCCTCCTTTACTGATACAGCTTCGGGCTTGAGCAAAAGAGATGACTGGCATTCGTAATCGGGGTCGTTCACCCTGAATCTTTATCCATTTTCCATCCGGTGTTAACACTGTGATGTTTTTATTTCTGCAATCCATGTTAGCATAGTTCGTTGCTAACCAATCCATCCCCACAATCACACCAAATTCATTGGTAGTCATCGGCTTCAAATCTATAGGGAAAACGGTCCCGTAGATTTTAAGCTGACAACCTTCCAGATGTTCAGAAACCCAAACATACCGGCCGTCCGATATTGCCACTTCCAAGCTTTCATCCATTGGGGTTAACGGTACATTCAGGCGAGGCAACAAAGACTCCGATACAAAACAGTGTGTTGCTCCTGGATCAAATATAACATATACAGGTATGGTATTGAGAGTAAAGATACCTGTAATCACATCCATCTTCTCACGGGCTTCCTCCACGGTCATCTGGAAAGCTCGCGAGGCCACTGGTCGTCCCCTATTCTTTGGTTCTTCTTTCTTTCCCACTTGATCATCACTGGGTCTTTCACTATATGCGCCAGATTTCAGTTGGGGACAGTTCAAGCGAATATGATCCGTAGCCCCACATTGGAAACACCTACGGTCCGCCCGACAGTCCCGTGTAGAATGACCCGTTTTGCCGCAATTTCGGCAGCTAACTGGCCCAGTATCACTGCGACAACTGCCCGTGTGCCTTTTTCTGCATTTTTCGCACCACTTTCCTTCATCTTTCTGGCCCTTTCCCCTTGACCCGGATTGTTGCGACTTTTTCTGAGGCATCCAACCTTGGTCTTCCGCCTTTCGTTTCGTTTCCAAGACTTTCTTTTCGTCTTCCTGTCGCTTCAGTTCTGTTTCTCTTTCCGTGTCTCGATCCACCACTTGCCGGAAAGTAGTTAGTTTCAACGGTTGCACAATTTCTCTAATTCGGGTTGTCAACCCCCGAACATACTTGTCGATCTTCCTCTTTTCAGTGTAAATATGGTGTTCCGCAAACCTAGCTTTCTCCAGAAAGCTAAGGGTATATTTCTGAACAGATCGGGAACCCTGTTCCAGATGCAGGAATTCATCCTCCAACTTCTGAATAGCTACTTCTGAGCAGTATTCTTCATTGAACTTTGTCTTGAATTGCTCCCAAGGTACCGATTGGGATGAATCAAGATCCAGTGATTTGTAGTAGGTTTGCCACCAATGTAGTGCACCGCTTGTAAGTTGGTTCGTGGCAAATTCCACTTTATCATCATCCGCACACTTGCTTACTCGGAACACCTTCTCAATATGCATGATCCATTCCATAGCTTTGACTGGATCATCTGTCCCCGAGAATTCCTTTGGTTTACAACCAAGGAAACATTTATACGTACACCCAACTTTCTTTGTCGAGGCTTCCCCACCTTGAGTTTCTTTTACTGCCCGGGCACGACTTTCTCCCTGGCTTTCATCTTCCGGCTGCCTGTCATGAACACTTTTTGCAGCCTCTTCAGTACGATCAGGATTGACACTCGGATTAGGATTGGCACTCGGGTTGGGATTATTCGATAATGCTGGTATCATTTGCCTAACCACTTCTTCCACTATCGCCCGAATATCAGGTGGATTTTGTCCCACCGGTTCCCGTGCTGGTGCTCTTCGCCCAACAGAGCCGCGTGACCAAGCTGGTCCACTTCTTGCAGTTCCACGCGAATTCGCACCAGTGGGATTGCTTCGTGTATTTCTCATTCTTCAAAATTTCAGCAAACCATTAGATTACATATATAATAACAAACTTATATATATCTAACAGTCCATTTGTCAATTTTTCTCTCAAGGTTTAAGTCCAGGAATCTAGTCTAAGACACCTAGTTCACTTAAACCACGGCTATGATACCAACTTGTAACACCCGGCTTATTAACAAAAACACCCCAAAAATTTTTATTTTTCAAACCAAATATTTTACAATAAAACCATAAATATGGGGTATTAGTTAACAAAATACGAGTACAAGTGTATCACGAAGTACAATACATAAATATTATACATTCTTCAAGCCGGGTGGTCCCTTTAAATTCTAAGTCCTCAGTCACGGACTTTGTCTTTTCCTTTAGCAGGGTCACGCTCACCTGCAGGGACATATCAAATAACCTGTGAGCTATAAAGCCCAATGAGTAATTAAATCAAGAATAACATGTATAAGAATAAAATTCTCTATACAAAGTCAAATATGTATTATCATGCAATACAAAATCAAATATGGCTCATGGGTTAGCCCGCTGTTGCCGTGGCTCACGGGTTAGCCCGCTGTTGCCTAGACTCACGGGTTAGCCTGCTGTTGTCTATGTAAATATGACTCATCAAAATAAACTGTGGCTCACGGGTTAGCCCGCTGTTGCCTAGACTCACGGGTTAGCCCGCTGTTGTCTATATAACAGTTTACATAGATATATTGACTCACAGTTCCGTTCTTGTCTATAAAAGACTCACGGCTTATCTGGTCTTGTCATATCATATCATAAATCCATCATTTTTCGTCCCCAAAACTGTTCTCAATCCGCAGCTGCTCATTTATCATTGTCACATCTAACACGAGTGAGATTACTCACCTGAAGGTTTGCTACAACTAGCGTTTGTTGTTCCTTGCCTTGAAATGGAATCCGTAGGATTTTGTCCCGTACCTATAATTCCATTTATTATCAAAATGATTATAGGTCAATAGCCATTCAAATTAACTCTAATACAATAGAGTTCAATATAATATCGTTATAAACAATGCCTAGTTAATAAACTTTCCGTTTACTAACTTTATATGAATTTTACTATTCACCGAGGCATTCAGATCGGTCTACAGTGCCCCCGAGGGGTCGAAAACTCGATATGAAAATTTTCCCAAACTTTTTAGACCATAACGAGCCTATGGTTCAAATTTGAGCTAAATTGGACAAGCCAAGCAAAAGTTAGCGTTTTTGATCCCCTGCCTGGTCTCTGCTCGGAGGCGCACTGCGCCTAGGGGAGGGCGCACTGCGCCTGGGCGCACCCCGCCTGGGCGCACCCCGCTTGGCTCTGGGGCGCACTGCGCCTAGCGGCAGTGCAGGTCCCCTGGCCAGTCGCGATTTATGCACTGTAGCTTGCAGATTTGGTCCATTAAGTCCTTATTTCTGTTCTTAATCACTTGGGGTTTGTTCCTAGGCTAAAACCTTACATTTTAACAAGTTTTTTAACCATCAAAACCCACTCAATCAATCATATGAAGAATTAGGGTTCTTAATTCTAACAACCCCAAATCTTCAATTTCACCAAATATAACAACTTACTTCCATTTTCTTTAGTTAAGTCCTTGTTATAATGACTTAATGGAAGTATCTAACCATTTTAATCACACAATTATAACTGCAATTGCAGTTTTTGAGTTCTACAAAACTCATCAAGAACAACTAGTCAAGAGCTTGGAAAACTTACCTCCAAACTTCCAATTTTACCCTTTGAAGCTATAATCCAACTTTGCAAACTTAAATCTTCAAGAATTCCTTCAAAATCCTGCAACTCCCGTACCAAGAAATTCTCCCGTAGCTCACCAAAATTCTGCACACAATTGGAAGAAGTTTCCAACCTTTTATACTTCCAGAAATTGCATTTTGGTCCCTAAAGTTGCCTATTTTGAACTTTTGCCACAATTTACAAATTAAATGACAAAAATCAAGTATTATAACATTTTGAGTCCAAGACTCAAAATATTTTTTACCAAACAAGTCCTTTTTGTCAAAAACACCAAATTACCCTTTTTATTATAATTCCATAATAAAATAAGTTTTGGCGTTACACTTTAACTCCTGATCAAAAGGGGACCAAATTTATACAGTTCACCTATGTGTCTCTCAGTCTTGAGAACATGTGAACTGGTGCTACTTCCTACACACTTCAAACTCTTTGAAGATCTTAGCTCGTCCTTTCTCAACTAGTTCATGGAACTTTTCCACAACTAGCTGTGTTAACTTATCTGACCCCAGGAATTCTAAATTCCTGCGGAAATCGAGGTCAATGATCAATAGTATTAGGCAACGAACTTTCCTTGACTTAACAATCAAGGAGTCATGCTCATCACACGCTACTGTGTGATGTCATGATTTGGGGAGCGGACACTCAGTCAGGTATGGCTTGACAGCAAAACAGAGAACTATTCTCTATTTATGAAGCCATACCATATAGTTCAGGCCAGTCAGCCTTACCATATGTAGCAGGTGCATTCTGAAGCTCTCAGAAATGGGTGAAGGAATATAAGGAGGAGAATAGACACTTGTTTCAGACATCTACAATAAACAGAATTTTATTAGTTTAATTAATCCTTTTAAATAATTACCCAATATATTATTTATTAAGGCTAGGACCCAAAATGCCCCAACTATGGTGTGAAGAGGGATGCCGTAATCACAACACAATGGTCATTAAGGTAGATAATACACTTATCAATTTCATCTTATGAAATTCCTAGATCTGTTAAGACACATTGAACTGTTCAATGGCATGTTTAGTCTCGGATGTGCCCCACTGTTTGTGACTGGGATGCCGAGGATCACAAACCGGGTGTGAATAACCATGCAAATTCCCTTGGTACACTCGAAGTCAATTGCCATCTCTAATTAATGTGCCGGTTAACCACACACGCTCCGTTAATAATGACAAAATCGAGAAACCCATTGGAAGTCTTTGCGGACCCCAGTTGGCGTGCCGGTAAACCATACGCGCTCCACCAACGTTCCACAAAGTGCAATATGCAATTCCATGGATTAGCACCAATTCACATTTTTAACCTAAAGTAACTAGATTGGGTTTTGTTCAAAGCTCTAGTACTTTCAATTATAGCATTATACTTTTAAGAGTCTTAGCGGTTCTATCAAACCTGTTCGGCTAACGACACTCGACTGACCAGGAGAGCGGTGGGTAAGAGTAGATACCCATTAGACAGCCATTTTATAGGCAGTCGCCTTATACCCTCTTTATAGGATAGTTTTGTGAATGAGGCCTACTTGCGGTAAGACTAACCAATTTTATCTTATACAAACAATATTAACTTTTAATTATACTATGTATAAGATGTATTTTAAACTTTTAAAATATTTCAGGTTTTATTCCTTTAATTTTCGCTAATTAACATTTAATTTCAAAAATTAAATTTAAACCTTTAAGTGATTTAATTTGTCTTTTAATTAAACAATTTAATTAAACTAATTAAATCTAGATAGGCATCACAAATTAATCAAATTAATTTATTCCTATCTAATCCCCTAATTTTCGAAAAAGGCAAGCAATGGGATTAGGGTTTCCATTTATTAATTGATCTCAATTACCAAAAATAAGAAACCTACTTACCAAAGCAAGCAAAATCGCCAAAATAAGGGGTGGAGGCTAGGGTTTTCAAAACCCTAGCCACCAATTTCGAATTGGCCTCCATGAGGGGTTTTATTTTTGCTAAACCCATCATCATACAAAGCAATTATATCAAATTCACAAGAAAAAAATTGGCTCTGATACCACTGAAGGGTTTTCCAGCAAACAATGAACACAAAAATACTTATGGTTCACATGCACCCTAGAAAGATCTATGTTTTCTTCTATGAAGATAATAAACTAAAACCTAAAGGCCAACAATAATTTCTAAAGTTTAAAACAAGAATTACCAACCTTTGAATCTTGTTCTTGAAGCTAGCAGCACAAGTGTCCTGCCTCAAATGCAAGTCACACCCAAAGCAATGGAGAAGACAGTCCAACAGAGTAATCTTGGTTCAAAAGTGGCGCAGAAAAAGGGGAGCCAGGAGGTTCCTTTTATAGCCTCCAAGGGTTACAGCTGAAACCCTAGATGAGCCTCATTAATGGGCAAGCCTGTTGACCATTGGACCAAGGCTTCTAAACCCTAATTAGGGTTTTCGCCAACTATGGAGTTCCCTCCATATTGGCACCAACTTTGTCCCCTGGCTACTGGCTTGCCAGTTATTCAACTAATGAATAAATACAAACCAGTCCCTGCACTTTTAATTAATTAATTTAATCACTAAATTAAATCTAATTAATTCTAGATTAAATCTCAATTAATTATTATAGTTTCTAATTAATATATTAACACTTAAATATATTAATAAACCATTTAATTAATTCTATTGATTTATTAAACAATTAATAAATCAACCTTTTACTCTACTGAACTCTATCCTGACCTCCAGCTATGAGGGCAACCCAAATGGACTTTGCTTCAATTAACAAGATAAATATAAATATAAAGTGATGGCTTAGACACCTAATCCAACAAAAAGGTCATCGATTCGAGGTAGCGGGAACCTGTTCTTGATGGTGAGTTTGTTCAGTTCCCGATAGTCAATGCACATACGGAAAGATCCATCCTTCTTCTTCACGAACAAAACCGGTGCTCCCCAAGGTGGGAAGCTTGGGCTGATGAACCCTTTGTTCAATAGTTCGTTCAGCTGGCTGGATAATTCTTGCATTTCCGCCAGGGCTAACCGATACGGTGCTTTCGCTACTGGGGTGGCTCCTGATATCAAATCGATCCTGAACTCGATTTCTGGGAATACATCGGGGAAATCACAGACTTCTGGAATTTCTTTGATGTTCTTCACCTCTTTCTTTTCATCAACAACGTGAGCTAGGAAGGCGTGGTATCTTTTATCTAGGTATTTACGGGCTTTGATGCAAGACACAATGCAGAGGCTAGTGTTGGGTTTGTCGCCGTAGACGACAAGGGTCTTATCACCTGGTAGGTGTAGTCGAATTCCTCGCTCGAAACACATGATGTCGGCATGATGGGGGATTAACCAATCCATTCCAACAATCACGTCAAAAATTCCTATTCTAACAGGCATTAGATCGATTCGAAAGGAGTGGTCGTCCAGTGTAAGTGTACAGTCTATGAATATGTTGTTGGTGCTTTCGGTTTTGCCATTGGCCATTTCTACTGTAAACGTTATATCGAGGGGTTGTGGTTTTTGTTTTAGTAAATGTTTAAACTCATGGCTCACGAAACTCCTCTCCGCTCCGCTATCGAATAGTATACATGCATAAGAGTTATTGATGAGGAACGTACCGGTGACTACAGTGGGATCCTCCACCGCTTCCGCACGTCCCATTGCCAGAACCTTTCCATTTCTCCCGACCGTCTTGTTCTTTGGGCAATTTCATTTAAAGTGCCTTGTTTCTCCACACCCGTAGCAAGTTTGACTCATCCAGACGTTAGGAGTTTGAGTGGTCTGTTGGGTTGGAGCTTTGCAGTATTTTGACCCGTGCCCTTTCTTGTCACAATTGGTACACTGCATTTCCCTGCAGGCTCCGTGGTGATGAAAATTGCACTTGTCGCACTTGGGCAAGTTGCCGACGTATCGTTTTGGTTGTGTCGGGGCAGCAGGGAGAGTGGTGGCATGAACTGCCACTACTTGCTGTCTTTTAGGGTTTTCTTGGTGCGGTTGGTTCCTTCCCCTATTCCAAGGTTTCCTCTTGTAGTATCTCCCCCTTGGTTGTTCCGTTTTAAGTGTCATGGTACCCTAGCGGACACCATGATCGACCAATCGTTGTGCCAATCATTTGGCACTGTCGTAGGTGGCTGGGCTTGTGGCCTCAACGTTCCCTTGGATTTGGGGAGATAGCCCCCAAATGAAACGCTCAACTTTCTGTGATTCCGACGTGACCATCGAAGGACACCGAACCGCTAGGTCATTAAACCTGTTGACGTAAGCGGTTAGATCGGAATCCTTCATGGTTAGGTTACATAGTTCTTGCTCTAGCTTCTGGACCTCACCCCTAGGGCAGTATTCCTGCAACATCATTTTCTTCAATCCTTTCCAACTCATAGAGTTGGCTATTTTAAGAGTCATTGTCTTCACGTGACCGTTCCACCACGAAAGGGCTGCATCTGAGAAAGTACACGCAGCGTACTTTACTTTGAACTCCTCTGGGCAAGCAGAGATTTTGAAGACGAATTTTGTCTTCTCAATCCACCGGGTAAGGGCGATAACCCCACCATCCCCACCAAAGGTCATGGGCTTGCAGTTGGCGAAGTCTTTATAGGTGCAGACTCACTGATGGTTCTGGGTTTCTCCATTTGTGGAGTCATTGGTGTCGTTTTTGCTCCCACTGCCATTTGTGTCGTTAGGGTTTATTTCAGCAACGGTGCCTGCTACGGCGGCAACCACGGCGTCTTGGAAGGTAGCAGAATCCATTAACGGTGTCTCTGGTGTTTCTGCTTCGGTACGCCTAGTGTTCCTTTGTTTAGGTGGCATATTTCTGCCATAAGGATTTAAGATTAGACGATGGTTAGTTTCCGGAAGAATTGTTAGGAATAAGGTGCTAGTTTGGGTACGGTATTTTATGTTACATGTTTGTTTTGCTCTTTCCTTATTTTACAGTTGCAAACACATCCCTAATATCATGCACATGTATCAAGGCATTCATATAGTATCGTATCTATTATACCAACAGGTTAATCGCAGCATTTCGTGACATTGCATGCTTTGGGTGACGGAAAATTTGACCCTCGAAGAGATCTATGGTACATAAAGTAGAAATGGGCGACATAATGGCCCCCAAAAGTGAAATTGTTCGGTTGTAGGATTGTGTCTATATTTAATAATGAGCGGCACATAAAGCATACTCATGGATTCCTAATTTATAACAAAAGTTGAGTAACGACACTACTCAGTGGGAATTTGATCCTCTCGCTCCCCGGAGTTCGGCCACTAGCGCTCTTAGTTCCGCCGCCTTGCGCATGGCCCGCTTAGCTCTGAGCTCCATGCTCCGGGCCCTCATCTTAGCGTCCCTCAGCCTCTGTTCCGCAGCTTGTAGTATGCCGTATATGTTCCTGAGGTCCTCTCTAGAATCTCCGGCAGTGTCCTAGAGCGTTTCCACTCTCGATATGGTCCGCTCATGGGCCTCGTCGAGGCGTCAGACACGGACGACGGTGACCTCTGCAGTGGCCGTCAAGTCGAGAATTGGCTGGCGGTAGCCCTAGCATGTTCGTGACTCCACTTCTGCATGCGCTCTGCCCAGGCGGGCGTTAGTTCCTAGGGAGGTTCGTTTATTAGTAACGGGTGATGGATGGGTAGTACTCTTTTTCGAGGAGTACGCATCCATCAAGGGCCGTTGGGATGACTGTATACCTCGAAACATGGTGCCGGTGGTGGCACATGCATGTTACGGGCAGGGTAACAGGGATTGACGATTTCCGGCTCGCCGTCGGATTCTTCTTCTTCTTCGTCTTCTTCCCACTGGCCTTCTCCATCCGACATTTCCTCCGGTTCCTCCTCCGGAGCCTATTCCGGGACCTCCTCCGGGTTTTCTTCCGGCTCTTCATCGAGCCATCCGTTATTTCCTTCCTCTGGGAAGTAAGGGTCCCCGGGCAGATGGAATCCGGCCATCGTGTCTGTACGAGAAAAAGGGGTATGAGAAGTACATAAAAAAAACTCTAAGTACATAATTTCGTAGTATCTATAGAATACTCCTATAGTATTTTAATCTTGTCGTTCGATGAATTAGTTATTCGCAAGTGTTCGGACTTGTTGTTACCTAGACTATTCCTAAGTTTCCGTTAGTCACGTCTTAGACCGATACAGTTGATCAGGCTCTATCTATCCTATACATGACTACCTAAACACTTAGGCTATGCAGTTATCGCGGTCAAAACCGTTATCGCGGTAACCTACCGATATTTAATTTTGCGGTTTTCGCGGTGGTATAGCGGGTTTTTAGTAATATGTAGAATTTATATATTAGACTATTACTAGTAGAATTAATATCATAAAGTCATTCAAAAAACTTCACATAAGGCTTAATTTAATACAGAAGTCACATAACATAACATTCTAATATAGAAAATATCAAAGTATCAAATTCAAATTTAATCGACATCCAAGTCATCATCGTCCAAACCATTCACTTCTTCATGAAAATCATCCACACGGATTATCGCGGTAAATCGCGGTTAATTATCGCGGTAAATCGCGGAAAATAGCGGTAAATCGCGGCGATTTTATCGGTACCGCTATTTTCCACCGCTAAACTGAACCGCGATTATGCTGACCACTGCGAACCGCGATACCGGCGCTATACCGGCGCGATTAACTGCATAGCACTTAGGTCTACTCGTAGTGTTCAATTCATCCTACCACCTTGGTATGTTTTTGTTATAACATCTTTCTAGTATGTATGTATGTACCTTTATGCTTTTTATAGGAATTGTTGTTGTAATGTTAAAAGTATACTTGTACAAAAATGTTTTTGAGAGTTTTAGTCCCATTGTGTTTATAGTTGTATATCTTTTAAATGGATTGATATACTTAATTCACTATAAACAACGCTCTGATACCAATCTGTCACACCCTCAAACCGTACTGGCGGAAACGTTCGAGGGTGGGTGACTTCTTGAACGATATCATAACAGTGTCAAGTAATAGTGAATCCAAGCAATCACAACCATCATAACATAATTGTAAAAGTTATATAGGTTCAATGTTGTTGTTTCCATTACAATTACATATTATTCAAAAATACATAGTTATGACATATTAGCGTCCCGTCGTCGTCTCATGTGGACCTACTTACCGATTTCATGAGAATACAAGTAGTTTGAAAATGTTACGCCCCGGTTTTTCTCGGTACGTTATTTATTTTTAATTAATTAATTATGTGGTATTATATTAATTTATTTAATTAAGATATGATTAATTGAAAGATTGGGCTTATAATTATTGCCATCTTTTAATCATATAATTAAGTCCATGGGTTTTATAGCCAAACCCAATTAGAGCTTAAATGTTCTTCTAGCCCAAAGGCTTTAGGGTTTAGCCCATTGATCTAGTATATTAGGGCTCAAAACCCTAATTTCCTTCATTCATTCCCTCTCCCTCACGGCTCTCTTTCTCTCCCTAACCCTCTCTATTCCCGGATTTGAGAACATAGCCACATTGTTTGGGCGATTCCCGGAGATTGAAATGTCGGATTGCCACGAAACTTTAACCGAAGGTTCCCAAGACATATATACAGGTTCTGACCAGAGGAATTTTGATTTCAAGGTCTAGATACTGAGTTATGAATTTCGCAACCTAACCTAGGGTTTCTGTCAGATTTCGCTGGTGAGTCCCCCTTCTTGTAAAAATCATATCTCGAGTTCTAGAACTCAAATGGACCCCATATCGGTGCCCAAAGTTCACAAATCGAGTTGGGTAACTTTCTTAAAAGGCACCCTCGATAAAAAGGACTTTACATATGGGCAACAACAGCTTCTCTGTTGTTGGGTCTGATCCGGGTCTGTTGTGATATGTCTTTTGTTTTTATCATTACTAGGGTTTGGAAAATGATCCTGAGTGATTCCAAATACCCACATGTACAATACATAGTTAATTTAATATCTGGAGAAGATGGGTCGTTAATTCTTATTATAACTTGGTTAGAATGGACGCACACTCCAGGTCAATGGACAGTCACCAGCTTATGCTGATTCTGTCATTGACCACCTTGTGATTTTTATATCTAGAGCTTGGGAAACCCTTTTTAATCGATTCTAACTCTGAGACTTGTATTTTTGTGTCTAATGTTCCTCTGATTTTTGGTTGGGGCTAATTCCACCCACAAGTTGGGTAGAATTGGCCAACACCACCTGACTGTCCGTCCAAAGACTGCAGTGACATGTCTTTTTGTAAAATTCATATCTCTTTCATCCTTTGGAGTTATGAAGAGTTCCTTATGGTTCTGGAAACCTAAGCCATTGTAGTTTCTTGCAAAAATTATTGAAGCCTATGTTTCTATTGTTAATTTTGGAGTAATTCAGTCCCGATCAGCAGGACTGTTTTAGAGACCTTGCTGTGATTACTCCTTTCTCATTTCTTAGTTTCAACTTCACTCTTCTAACCTTTAGTTCTATTTAGGTGAAGCCTTGAAGTTTGCACAAGCTTGGTAGCCTTATATTGACTCCTATCTGTTACTCACTCACTCAAGGTGAGTTCTCTCACACCGTTGTATTAGTATTTATGTTTGCTAGATAGCTCGTGTGTGATTGTTTATATTTACTATTTAAAGCATGCTATATTATTATTATAAAATCGTACATGTGCACTGTATGTGATTGATTAATACTATGAGGGGTAGTTAGGTAAGATCACCAACGTTATACTCTTTATGAGGTGCGGGGATCGGGGCCAAAGGATACGGGATTTACCCGGTGCGGCTCAAACCTACAAGTCCTCCATATTAATATAAGCATTGATTTGTTCCTTGCTTATTAATGTAATTATAATTGGAAATGAATTTGGATTAGTAAATGTGAATATTGATATGATGTCTGTGTTTGAATTCACTAAGCTTTATGCTTACGGTTCCCCCTAACATTTTCAGATATTAAGATCAAAGAGGCTGAGGCGTGACTTGGAGCACCGGGATACCACTACTAGAAGAATTTCCATTTTGAGACATTATTATTATTATTTTGCTTCCGCACTTTATTAAGTTTATTTCGATATAATTTGGTTTTGTGATACTAATCTTTTGTAAAATCATAGTTTCTTTTATAAAGGTTGTTTTTAAAAGTTCAAATATTTTGCGAAAATTTTTGGGTGTTACAAGTTGGTATCAGAGCACACGTTTGAGGGAACTAGGCATTCTTAGGGATGTTCTAGACTCAAATTTGGGGCTCTTAAAATTTTATTTTCTTTAAAATATTTTCTTTAAAAGATTTCAGTAAAACTTCTTAAGACTAGTAGTGGAAGATCTCGCGGTGTGCCAGTCAACCAGCCTTGTAAGCTTTGTTTCATATGTTTCTTACTTTGTTAAATTGTTTCAATTGGCCTTAAAATGTTAAGATGATATACTTTGTTAGTATTATCATGTGAGAGAGTTGTATAAATAAACGGCTAGAGCGAACTGGAACTTTTGAAACTAGACGCGAATGCGAGATTGGAACTTGTGTGGAAGGTAGTAGAAGGGCCCCTACTATTTGAAACACCGGTGCCGATTTTGGGTCAGGGCAAGGTTGAAAATTTTCCGGTGAGCTGAGTGTTCGTCTTCCTAGAAATATCTATGCTGAATTGTCTCTAATATCTTTCTTTTTCCGCGGATGCGGATACCGTCTAAATCTTCCTCTATTTCTGCTAGACATGTTTCTAATATATACCCCTTAGGTTTTCATGTTCATAAGTCGTTATAAACTGTTGAAGCAGACACATACTTGGTTAGTTCTAAGCCCGCTGTTGTTATGTTCGATAGCGGTGCTACTCATTTGTTCGTTTCTCGCTCTTCTCTAATCATCTGGGACGAGATGTTGGTAGACTATCTCGTCCAATGGTTGTCCGGGTTGCAGACAACCAGAGTCTTTATACCGAGGTATATAGCGGTTGTACTCCAGAGATCTCTGGCTTAGAGTTTTTTATTGATTTGATCCCCATTGCTATGAGGGAAGTATGTGTCACCGTGGACATGGACTGGCTGGATACTTTTGAAGCTGAGATTTCATGTCATCGTAAGCAGATGCGGGTTGAAATCCAAGTGGGGGGGATACACCTCACCAATCCGTAGCTTCTTGTTCAGTGATCGTGGTGGTTAGTGTCGTTGTGATTGTTCCCGAGTTAGTGACGTATTCATGGAGGAACTAACTGGAATGTCGCCGGTTCGGCAAGTAGGGTTTCGTATCAACTTGGTGTCGGGCGCAGCTCCGGTAGCTAAGGCTTCTTATCATCTGACACCACCAGAGATGAAAGAATTTCATAGTCATCTTCAGGAACTGAGTGATAAGGGTTTTATTTACGCCGAATACTTTTCTTTCCCCTCTTGCACTATAACTTTGTTCTATTTCGAATGGCATTCTCGATTGTTATAAAAATCATATATAATTGTGAATCGGGCACATATTTGCTAGATTCTAAGCCCGCTGTTGTTATGTTCGATAGTGGTGCCACTCATTCTTTGGTATTTCGTACTTTTATTAATTGTTTGGGCCGGAGTATCGGAAAATTTTCTCGCCCAATGATAGTCGAGGTTGCTGACAACCGAACTATATATGTCACCGATGTTTATCGGGGTTACACACTCGAGTTTTCTGGGGTTGAATTCTTCATTGATCTTATTCCTATTGCGATACGGGAGCTTTGCATTATTGTAGGCATGGATTGGCTTGACGCGTCTGATGTAGAAATCCATTGTCGGAAGAAACAGATTCGTGTTCAAAACCCTAGAGGTGGAGAACTTATTATTCAGCGGGATATTCCCCGTCTGGCCTTGGCTTGTTGCTCATCTGCAGTAACACTTGTCGATATCCATATTGTTTCCGACTTTAGCGATGTCTTTCCGGAAGAACTCCGTAGTTTGTCACTTATTCGACAAGTGGAGTTTCGCCTTGATTTGGTACCGGATGCGACTCTGGTAGCTAAATTATCTTATCGTTTAACATAAAATTACAATAAACTTGATAAGGAATTAGAGGACGTGTTCCAAACGAGTGGTTTTCAGATAACCCGTAGGTTCGATACGTGGTTAAATTGTTACGTAGATGTGTTACGTATCGGTGATTAAGAGTTTGATGATGCTACGCGGAGCATTACTTTTGTTTCCTTAGAATTCTTTTTCTAGTAGTAATACTTAATCGTTCGTTCCTTGTACTTTTAACGTGTTACTTGGGAGTACCTTTGGACACGTAGGTTACCCTATTGTGGTGAAAGTCGCATACGATAAGACGTAATGGATGCTCGTGTGTACCGAGGTTGTAGTAGTGGTTAGTGGTGAGAAGCAACCGAATGATGTGATCACGATAGTGATGTGTGGACTATATGTGATTATGAGGATAGAGTAGTGATTTGTGTCCGAAGTTAAGTTCTTTGTTGTTGCAAACTGATATGAGTTCAAAACCAAGCAGGGGAGAACTCTTACTATAGAGTGAAGTCGTTATGCGGGGTGCGGTGTTGGGTTCAGCTGTGAGTAATCAAAAAGATATGCTATAGTGTAGCGGTGTCGAGTGTCAAGCATACATGGCAGTATACGCGATGGCATGAGAGATGAAGATGGTTGAAGACATGTTCATTAACAGAGAGTTTGTTGATATGTTTCAAGATGACCCAAGGATGGATGCTTTGTTGGAAACCTTCTGGGAACACCATGGTTCTCAAGGTTTGATCTGAAGTCAAGTTACCACAAGTAACGAACTAGGAGTATATACTCGAAGGATAGAACGTTGGCACGTGTTACAGTAACTGTGAGTTTATGGTGATACCTCTGAGGTTCACCAATACATCAACAGCATGCAGGAAACAAGAGTGTAGGACGAGGTTGTACTACTCGATGAATGAGTGAATTGAATATTTTCGGGTGGAATCGAAGACGGAGGACGAGCGTCATGGATGTCATGAAAAGGCATTGGTTAGTACCCTAGTCGAGTGTATCACTTGCAAGAAGGAAACACGACTGAACAAGAAACTCTTCCATGGTAGGTTTCAGCCTTAAATCGTAGGGAGGTTTAGAGGTGGAGTTAGAAAGCGCTGCTGCGAGTTGTTGCTCTGTTACGAAAGTATTATCTTTTAGGTGTTAAGTGTACCATATATATTGATCGCAAGAGTTGTAGATTCATAATAGATCAGTAGAGTCTAATCATGCATGAAGAAGAAGTGGCTTGTTATGGTCAGAGAGTGTGACTATGAGATGCTTTCCTATTACGGTAAGGCGAAACTAATTGTTGATACTTCTTTACCAGTGTCCAATTCTTTACCAGTGTCCGACTGGTAGTCCCTTGAGGAGTTGTGCTTGGGAGAAGTCGTACTTATTTTAGTGTTGTAGATCGTAGTAAGTTGTCGGAAGAGGCCGTTCTGTTCGAAAATCCAAATTGCGAGAGAGTTACGGGTGATTTTCGGCTATTGCTGAAACATGTAGGTTTAGTGTCACGGTACACTCGAGCGTAAAGTCCCTTTTCAGCAGGAGACCAAATTTGTTTTGCTATACACCGCCAAATTTAAGGGATATTAATGTGCTGGTAGATTTGTGTTGATAGCGTGTGGGTATACTTTTTGTACCAATTAGTGTGTGTAGGTACAATTGCAGTACCAGATTATTGTATATTCACAGTTTGTATACAATGTCAGTACATAGTATTTGTATATAGGTGCGGTGTCTGCACTAGTCTTTACGGATAATAAGTTCCATATGCCTATTTTCGGGGACAATATCAGTCATCAGGTATTATGGAGTACGGGTATTATGCTCAGCACGACACTAATGTTACAATTGGTATAGATTTGCTATGTCTTTACGGATAATAAGTTCCATATGCCTATTTTCGGGGACAATATCAGTCATCAGGTATTATGGAGTACGGGTATTATGCTCAGCACGACACTAATGTTACAATTGGTATAGATTTGCTATGTTACCATAGGTGGTTATCATGGTATTTACATTATTACGAGGTGTTTGGACCTCGATTTCCAGGTGAGGTCTGTAGATTGTTGTGTGTTTTGCCAGAAATACGAGTGATTTGGATTCGTAAGAGGGAACGTTGATGGCCAGGGTGAAAAACTTTGCACGGGTATTACACAAGTGGGTAAAGTAGGGTATCGTTTAGAGTTACCAGACGAGTTGAGCTTGATCCATCACCATTTCCCATGTGACTCAGTTGTGAACGTGTTTTGGGAGATGCAATAATTATGGTCTCTTTCGAGAATCATTGAGTACACGTACATTTAGTAACATGAAATGATGATCCCCCTCAACGAGAAGAAGACACAGACCTTGCGTAACAAGATGGTTCGAACGTTGAAAGTCCAGTGGCAGCAATGAAAGGGTTCAGAATGAATCTGAGTGCCAGAAGTGGAGAAGCGCGTATACGGTTCATGTTGGATCACTAGCAGTGACTTCGAGGACGAAGTCGTTTTCAATTGGGGGAGAGTTGTAACATCCCAATTTTTATAAATATTATTATTGTCAATATTTTAATAATTGAATATACTTATTATATAGAAAAGAGAGTAAATAATAATAATATTAATTACTTATTAGTTAAATGACACTTTCCACGTGTCTCAGTTACGAAAATGTGTTGTTGATGATACCATGGTGGTACCATTGGAGGATATCCAGATTAATGAGCGTCTCAACTATGTTGAGCAACCAGTTGCGATTTTAGATCGGGAAACGAAGACCCTTCGGAACAGAACTATAAATTTGGTTAAGGTTTAGTGGCGACATAGACGGGGTTCGGAATGGACGTGGGAACCGGAAGACGAGATGAGGGATCATTATCCAGATTTATTTGTTGGCAATGACTTCGAGGACGAAGTCCGTTCCTAGTGGGAGAGATTTGTAACGCCCCGGTTTTTCTCGGTACGTTATTTATTTTTAATTAATTAATTATGTGGTATTATATTAATTTATTTAATTAAGATATGATTAATTGAAAGATTGGACTTATAATTATTGCCATCTTTTAATCATATAATTAAGTCCATGAGTTTTATAGCCAAACCCAATTAGAGCTTAAATGTTCTTCTAGCCCAAAGGCTTTAGGGTTTAGCCCATTGATCTAGTATATTAGGGCTCAAAACCCTAATTTCCTTCATTCCTTCCCTCTCCCTCACGGCTCTCTTTCTCTCCCTAACCCTCTCTATTCCCGGATTTGAGAACATAGCCACATTGTTTGGGCGATTCCCGAAGATTGAAAGGTCGGATTAACCGAAGGTTCCCAAGACATATATACAGGTTCTGACAAGAGAAATTTTGATTTCAAGGTCTAGATACTGAGTTATGAATTTCGCAACCTAACCTAGGGTTTCTGTCAGATTTCGCTGGTGAGTCCCCCTTCTTGTAAAAATCATATCTCGAGTTCTAGAACTCAAATGGACCCCATATCGGTGCCCAAAGTTCAAAAATCGAGTTGGGTAACTTTCGTAAAAGGCACCATCGATAAAAAGGACTTTACCTATGGGCAACAACAGCTTCTCTGCTGTTGGGTCTGATCCGTGTCTGTTGTGATATGTCATTTTGTTTTTATCATTACTAGGGTTTGGAAAATGATCCTGAGTGATTCCAAATACCCACATGTACATTACATAGTTAATTTAATATCTGGAGAAGATGGGTCGTTAATTCTTATTATAACTTGGTTAGAATGGACCCACACTCTAGGTCAATGGACAGTCACCAGCTTATGCTGATTCTGTCATTGACCACCTTGTGATTTTTATATCTAGAGCTTGGAAACCCTTTGTAATCGATTCCAACTCTGAGACTTGTATTTGTGTGTCTAATGTTCCTCTGATTTTTCGTTGGGGCTAATTCCACCCACAAGTTGGGTAGAATTGGCCAACACCACCTGACTGTCCGTCTAAAGACTGCAGTGACATGTCTTTTTGTAAAATTCATATCTCTTTCATCCTTTGGAGTTATGAAGAGTTCCTTATGGTTCTGGAAACCTAAGCCATTGTAGTTTCTTGCAATAATTATTGAAGCCTATGTTTCTATTGTGAAGTTTGGAGTAATTCAGTCCCGATCAGCAGGACTGTTTTAGAGACCTTGCTGTGATTACTCCTTTCTCATTTCTTAGTTTCAACTTCACTCTTCTAACCTTTAGTTCTATTTAGGTGAAGCCTTGAAGTTTGCACAAGCTTGGTAGCCTTATATTGACTCCTATCTGTTACTCACTCACTCAAGGTGAGTTCTCTCACACCGTTGTATTAGTATTTATGTTTGCTAGATAGCTCGTGTGTGATTGTTTAGATTTACTATTTAAAGCATGCTATATTATTATTATAAAATCGTACATGTGAACTGTATGTGATTGATTAATACTATGAGGGGTAGTTAGGTAAGATCACCAACGTTATACTCTTTATGAGGTGCGGGGATCGGGGCCAAAGAATACGGGATTTACCCGGTGCGGCTCAAACCTACAAGTCCTCCCTATTAATATAAGCATTGATTTGTTCCTTGCTTATTAATGTAATTATAATTGGAAATGGATTTGGATTAGTAAATGTGAATATTGATATGATGTCTGTGTTTGAATTCACTAAGCTTTATGCTTACGGTTCCCCCTAACATTTTCAGATATTAAGATCAAAGAGGCTGAGGCGTGACTTGGAGCACCGGGATACCACTACTAGAAGAATTTCCATTTTGGGACATTATTATTATTATTTTGCTTCCGCACTTTATTAAGTTTATTTCGATATAATTTGGTTTTGTGATACTTATCTTTTGTAAAATCATAGTTTCTCTTATAAAGGTTGTTTTTAAAAGTTCAAATATTTTGCGAAAATTTTTGGGTGTTACAGAAAACCGTCAACAATAATGTTGGTGAGTTCATAAGTTTTTTGTAAGAAAATCCAATTCTTGTAGAACGTAGTATTTGAAAACCCAAGAAAAATCCAATATTTTCTTACTTCAAAAATATTTACAGTCTTAGAACTCAAAGACTATGTTGTAGTGTAACTGTAGTCTACTTTATGGAAAAATGTATGTTTTCAACGTAAACAATTATTTAAGGTTGAATCGTTTTCCCATGTGAGACTTCCTATAATCATGCTGTGACCGTGCATGCCTAGCGATGCTCTTCAGGCGTTGTAATGTTATGACATTTGAACACCTCAGACCTGCCGGTCTAGCTGTAGCTGGCAGCTTAGGTGCGGGGTTGTCAATCCCGTATAGATCTATAGACAAATCTCACACTCTCTGAAAAAAATGTATGTATCATACTCGTGAAGACCCGCCTCACAAAAATGTATGTATCATCAACCCGTTTACTTTTAGTGTTTAAGAAAACCTTTTGTTTTTCCGTCGTTATTTTATTTCCAAAAATAACGTTGTATGTACTTTTGAGTGTATATATATATATATATATATATATATATATATATATATATATATATATATATATATATAGAGAGAGAGTCCGTTTCAAGGAAGAACCATTTTTTTCCTAGGAACCTAGGAACCTTTTGATTGAAATAATTTTTTTTTCAAAAAAAATGACATAATACACCTAGTCGCTTATATTTAAGACTTTTTGTCAAAAAAAATTGAAAAATAATATGTATACACGAAATGTGCATATATGCACTTTTTTCGCAAATGTGTATATGATCACGTTTCGTGCATATGTACACATTTCGTGTATACATGTTTTTTTTTCAAATTTTTTTTTACAAAAGGTCTTAAATTTAAGCGATTAGGTGTATGATGTCATTTTTTTTGAAAAAATAAAATTTCAGTCAAAAGGTTCCTAGGTTCCTAGGAAAAATATGGTTCCCATTTGATATTTAGTCTATATATATATATATATATATATATATATATATATATATATATATATATATATATATATATATATATATATATATATATATATATATATCCATATAATTATACTTAGTATTGTTTCAATGTAGTAGAAAACTGAGTGTCCATAAACTATTCCTATAATAGTTTATCTAAGGCACTTTTTGTCCTATTGAGTGAGTTCTTGTGTGTATAGTATAATAGTTTATTTTGGAACTACTAACTTTCCGAGAAAGGAGTACGGTCAGCACCCTTCGCTTGTTGAAATCGTATCATAACGAGTACAAAGTCTGATTCATACTGAGGGTCCGAAGTCAGAAACATTTTTGGATGAAATAATAAATTAAACTTGTGTAAAATCTTTGTCAAATAGGTAAATACATTCAACATGTGTGAAACAGTATTTATATTATTATATCTTGTATTCTCCCCCTAAAAGTTTCTGAAAAGTGAAAAGGAGGGGTATGAAGCACACCCTTGATGCGTGATTCTGTCGAGAAATGAAGGTGAGTTCGGAAGTTCGGCAGTAGTAGACCAGGACTTGGGTTCGGAACTTAAGGACCTTCGGATAATGCTAATATCCGACGGTTTCACGAAATGTTAGTATGTGTAAACAAACTAAACTTACATAACTACGCTTAGAATCACAAAAGGAGTCCAACTTACCAAGAATATGAGGTTTTACATCGGGAAAAATGGCGGAGGATAGCCATTTTTGGTGGCACTGATGAGGCAGGAAGTTTGGATGAAAGGTGGTGGAGGTTGAGAGTTGAGAGAAAATGGAGGAATTTGAGAGAGAATTTGAGTGAAGGTTGAGAGTGTTCATGGCTTTTCGGTTTTAATGAACTGATTAAAAGAGTGGTTAGTTAATCTTTATGTCAAATCACCTAGTCATAGGTGTACTTAATATATTTTGACTTTGTGATTGAGTTGACATATGCGTTGGGAACTAGCATTTCTAGCCAATGAGAGTAAGTAAAGGATGGCGTCTTTTCTTCATATGGCGGAGGAAATATACTAAAAGGGTCAAGTCTGGGAGTGGTAGGTTCGAAGGTACGTCCAGCAATCGGGTATTGGAAGATTCTGATCTGACTCGGAAGTTGGGGTCGGAAGTTCGTCCTCTGAACTTCATTCAGGAGTCGTGCATCTTCCGAGTATGGGTTCTGAGTCAAATGGTGATTTCGGAGCATGGCTTGTTCCAAAGTCAAGAGGCTCCGAGTTCGGAGTTCCGAAACCAGACGTTAGAAGTTCAGATTTCGGAGGAGGTCGATTAGTAGAGGTTCCGAAACCAGAGGTTTCTGTAAATGGTTCAGAGTGTGGATGAGGGTTCCGAGGGTTACTCGATACTCAGACGAGTTTCCGAGGGGGTTCAGAGGGTGGTTCGAGATTCCGACTCAGGAGTCAAACTCTGAACATCGTTTTTTGAACTTGGTTCAGCACTAGGGTATTCTCCGAGTGCGTTTCTGATCGGTGTGTGGCTCTCCAAAGTTATGTTGGGCTTTTATGAACCAACGTTGTGGTTTCCCTTTGAGAGTTGGCGAGGAACTAATATTTCAGTGTAGTCTTATTAATCGTTTTTATAACGTTTGTATGTCAATCGTTTTGGATTAGAATGCGTAGTATTATGGTGTTCCGATAATACATTCTAAAAGTTATGCAATCTACTTTTCATTATATGTGTCAATGCCCTCACTGCTAGGCTACAGTTGACTTTTGTTGACTAAAATTTTACAATTGTCACAGTCACTCTCATGAGTATTATGGTTTGATATTACTGAAAGTGACATAGTAATTAGTGGTAAAAAACTAAGTTAGTAAGGTTGAGTTATCCAACTACATGGAAGCATTGGTGAGCCCAATAGCTGCCAAATATAAGAAAACTTAGAAAGCAAGATTCAGTCAATGTTTTAAATTTGATCGATATTACACCTGGCCGAAAAACCAGTGGGAGTAATTGGATCATAAAAGGAAGGACAACATGGATATGAATGTACACACATTCAAAGCAAAAATGGTTGAGTAGGGCTATACTCAGACTCAAGAATATTACTCTGAGAAATGTCTCTCATCAGCACCTGAGAAAGAGAGTCTATCAGGATATTGTGTGCCACATCTGCATTCTATGAGACATGGCAAAATGGATGTTTTGAGATCGCTTTCCTTAAATGGAAAACCAAATCGGTTGTGCACATGGCACGACCATAGGGTTTTGAACATGCCAAATATATGAATAGAGTGTACAAAGCTTGAAAGACTCATCTGTAGATTCAAACAAGCGCCTTGCAACTGGAATCTTTGCAAACATGAAATATGCCAAAAAGTTTGGATTTTCATGAAGCACAGATAAGTCCTGAGATTATGTCAAAGCTAGTGGGAATATTATTGTAGTCTGCCTAACAATGTATGTTGATAACATACAACCTATAGGAAACCATTTCTCATTGTTACAAAGTGTAATGACTTGGCTTTGAGGAAATGTTTCGTTGTAAAGATCCTAGGAGATACAATACACATGCGTTGTATAAGAAAGGGTTTCTGATCATGACATAGAATTGATTAAGAATCAATGTTCCGGTATTAGAGAAGCACCGGACAATATGATTCGAGTCCCACGAGCTTCTACTATAGCATCGATCATAAGTGTCATGGCATATACTGTTGGATTAGGTGTCTAAGCCATGACTTTATATTTGTATTTATCTTATTAATAGAAGCAAAGTCCATTTGGGTTGCCCTCGTAGCAGGAGGATTGATGTAGAAGTCAGTAGAGAGAAAGGTTGATTTATTAATTGTTTAATAAATTAATAGAAATAAATAAATAGTTTCTTAATATACTTAAGTGTTAATATATTAATTAGAAACTATAATAATTAATTAGAAATTAATCTAGAATTAATTGGATTTAATTTGGAGATTAAATTAATTGATTAGAAGTGTAGGGACTGGTTTGTATTTATTCAATAGTTGAATAACTGGCAGACCATGGACCAGGGGCGAAAGTTTGCATGAAATATGGAGGCCACCTCCATATTGGCGAAAACCCTAATTAGGGTTTAGAGGCCTTGGTCCAAGTGGTCAACAGGCTTGCCCACTTTAGAGGCTCCTCTAGGGTTTCAGTTGTAACCCTAGGAGGCTATAAAAGGAGCCCCCTGGAACCCTAAAACCTGCGCCTCCCACATCTCTCTAGTGTTACGCTGCTGTCTTCTCTCCTCCATTGCTTGGACGTGACACCATTTGAGACAGGACACTTCTGCTGCTAGCTTCAGGATCAAGAATCAAAGGTTGGTTCTTCTAATTTATTCTTTAGAAATAATTCTTGGCCTTTAGGTTTATTATTATATGTTCATAGAAGAAAAAATAGATCTTTCTTTGGGTTGCATGTGAACTTAGGAAATTTATAGTTCATTGTTTGCTATAAAACCCTTCAGTGGTATCAGAGCTGGCTTGTTTTCTTGTGAATTGATATAAATTGCAATATATAATTGTGGCAAAGGGTGTTTTTGCGAAAAATAACCCTTGGGAGATGCCTTGATCGATTTTGTGGCTAGGGTCTCCTAACCCTAACCGCCACCCCCTTTTGGTCCCCCTTTTGCTTGCCTTGGTTAGTAGGTTGTTATTTTTGGTAATTGGATTAATTAAATAACTTGAACCCTTACACCATTGCTTGCTATTTTCGATCCATTAGGGTTTAAGGTAGGTAAATTAATTTGATTAATTTGATTAATTTGTGTTATCTATCTTAACGCTAAGCCTCTTAAAAGTATAATGCTATAATTGAAAGTACTAGAACTTTGAACAAAATTCCAATCTAGTTACTTTCCAAAAAATGTGAATTAGTTGCTAGTCCATGAAGTTGCACATTGCGCTTTGTGAAACATTGGTGGAGCGTGTGTGGTTAACCGGCACACCAATAGGGGTTCACAAAGAGTTGCAATGGGTTTCTCGATTTTACCATTATTGATGGAGCGTGTGTGGTTAACTGGCACGTCAATTAGAGATGGTAATTGACTTCGAGAGTACCAAGCTGACTTGCATGGTTACTCACACCCGGTTTGTGATCCTCGGCATCCTAGTCACAAACAGTAGGGCACATCCGAGACTAAACATGCCATTGAATAGTTCAATGTGTCTCAACAGATCTAGGAATTTCATAAGATGAATCTGATAAGTGTATTATCTACCATAATGACCATTATGTTGTGATTACGGCATCCCTCTTCACATCATAGTTGGGGTATTTTGGGTCCTAGTCTTAATAAATAATATTGGGTAATTATTTAAAAGGATGTATTAAACTAATAAATTCTGTTTATTGTAGATGTCTAAATCAAGTGTCTATTCTCCTCCCTCTCCTCCTTCACCCATTTCTGAGAGCATCAGAATGCACCTGCCAAATATGGAAAGGCTGACTGGCCTTAACTGTAAGGAATGGCTTCGCAATTGGAAACTAGTTCTTGTTATTGCTGGCAAGCTTCATCTCACCGAGTATCCGATCCCGATTCCACCGGAACAAGTCATCATAAAGAATTTTTATGATAAGCATAACTTCTTAGTTGATGAATCCAAAAAGATTCGTGACCTCATGCTATTGACCATTGACCCCGAATTCCGCAAGGATTTTGAATCCTTGGGGTCATATGAGTTAATGCAGTTGGTTGAGGAAAGGTTCCAAAAACCAGTTGAAGAGGAACGAGCTAGGATCTTCAAAAGACTTGCAGTGTGCAAGCTAAAAGAAGGAAGTAGCATCGATTCGCATGTTCTTCAGATTGAAGCGTACATAGGCGAATTGTACAAACTTGGTTATTCCATGAGTCAGGAGATGAGTGTAAACATTCTATTCGCTTCACTGACTAGTAAGTACGATCTGTTCATTCAGACGTATAGAAAGGAAGACCAGAAAAGGGCTTTTATGGAAATGCATCCACTATTGACTTTATACGAGTCACTCTTGGATAGGCATAGCTCCAATGGTTCAGCTACTTCTGGATTAAGTCGAGTGAAAAGACACAGCAAGAAACGATCCAGACCGTCTGGACATGTCTTAAACTGGGAATCCACAGAATCGGACACAGTCATGGAAAGATTGAAAGACGCTCCAAGGTCAAAAATCTTTTGAATGCTCAGGTATATCTAAAAACCTCAAAACTCATGTTCCATAATTCCTTGATGCATAATGTGATGGTCACATTTTGGTTTGTATGCAGGGAATCAGTAAGGTACGGGACTCTGGCGCATAGGAGCACATTTGGATTGGATTTCCAGCTCATGCAGTTTTGAAGTTTAGCTAGATATTAAAATCATATTATTAGCTTATTAGATGCGTATGACATTGTCTATCATGTAATACATTGTTCAAGGATTTTTGTTTTAATAAAATTGTCGATTTTCCTTTTAACACGTGTTGTTTGAAACTATCCTTGAAATGTTGTATGATTGTGTTAAATGCATAATAAATAATAACTTGAATGTTGATGCATCCAAAGTGTTTGGATTCAAGAATTATGTTCTTTATGATTGTTAAAGTGAATGTTATAAGAATCAATTCAACCAAAGGTCCAGTTGGACGGGACTTTGGGATCATTTGACTTAGAGTCACATGATGAATTAAGTTGTTAATGTGGCAAGAAATGAATCACCCAAAGATCCAGTTGGACAGGACTTTGGAATCATTTGACTTAGAGTCAGATGATGATTAAGTTCTTTATACAGCACATTTGGCAAGAAATGAATCACCCAAAGATCCAGAGGATAGGATTTTGGAATCAGTTGACTCAGAGTCAAGTGATGATTGCAACTCTTGAACGGAATTAACAAAGTCATAGGTTTACATAGAAATGTAAAAGGACATTAAGATTAGGAGCAACGAACACATCAGTTACCGTGTATTATCTTCAAATAGAACACGATTGTTTATACTTCACGATATTTGTCAATCGGTATGACGAATATGGCTTCGCTTATCAAAATAAGCGACTGAATTGAAACCTAGAACAGTTCAAGGACTTCAAAGGAAGTATAAGATCAACAGAAACTGTGTGACATCACAAACTGAGAAATGTTTCACTGTTTATTCTCTTCGAAGAACATTAATGGTTATAATGTGTCTTAGGGAAGATAATGGAGCCTTAATTGAAATAGTTCGATCCTAGGTGTATGAGATAAATCTTCAATTAGTTTTCGATAAATTGAATACTAAATCAGTCAGACCATATAAATCATATTCCGACCACATCCTAGACTAAGTAGGTCTTGCAGACACTGTCTGAAATGTGAAGCTGGGATTATCCCACTTGCACATAGAAAGTCCAGGGTCATGTAGTGTTCATCCAAACCTCATGACTAGCCTGAATCTGATCAGCAATGTCGTTTCACTGACCATCCCGCTATACCTATAAAAGAAGAGCTCTTTTAGAAAGAACTCAAGTTCTAAGGAAGCAGTGGGAGTTGGGACAGCCCTGAATGAGTTCAGGATTTGCCAAGTGCAAGAATATTTAGTCATCACTAGGCTTAGAGCAGAAATCAGATTTCTGTTTTAATACTGAGATAATCTTCTCTTGACTAGTAGTATTGATCACCATCATAAGTAGTTATGATCGGGGTGACGTACCAATTGGTGGTAAAACACCATAGTTGGCGCGTATTTACAATCCGACTACTTGGAAGCATTGGTGAGCCCGGTTGCTGCCAAACAAGAGAACCTTAAGACGAGATACAATCTATGTGATAGTTTGATTGATTTTACACCTGGTCTATAAACCAGTGGGAGTAACTGAATCATCAAAAGAAAGCAACATGGACAGAAACGTACCTACAAAACATCTGGTTGAGTGAGTCGATACTCGAAGTCAAGTAATTGATTCCTGGAGAAGCACTCTCAATAGAAGATGAAATCCGAAAGGATACTGTATGGCACATTGTAAGTCATTAGTGGAGCGCGTGTGGATAACTGGCACACTAATAGGGACTCACAAAGAGTATGCCAATACAAAGGTGCATAAGCTCGGGATTACACCCCACGGGCATCTCGCAAAAAAGGATATTCAGATTCTCAAAATATGCCAAAGGATTGGATTTTGAGAAAGGGCTGAAAGATTTCCATTAAGGTGTTAGAAAGGTTTAGATTCTCAAAATGTGCCAAAAGTTCTGGATTTTGTGAATAGTCCATAACCGTGTCAAAGCCAGTAGGAGTGTCGCTGTCATCTACTATCTCCATATGTGAATTACATATTGTTTCTAGGAAACGTCTCTTTTCATTACAAGTTGTAATGACTTGGTGTTAAGAGACGGATCGCTATGAAAGACTTAATAGAGATACGACATACTCAAGCGGGTGTAAACGTCTATAAGATAGATCGAAACTCTGCCAAGATGATCCTGATGAGATTCAAGATGCATAGCCCCGGAAAAGGAATTCTCTATCATTGTAATGAGTGATGATTTCGCATGAGAGATATCAAGAAGGTGCAACATACTCACATAATCCATAGACATCTATCAGATAGATGTTATCATCAGTATAGACCTAGCCATAGAAAGCATGATCTTGGCAAGATTCAAGATGCATGAGAAAGAGTCTCCGAAATGAAATAGTTATTGAAAGTCGTGAAACAAGGATTACAACTAATCCTAAGATTCCAAAAGGTTTTGGAATGAGATTAGATCGAATTCCACGAGCGTCTTGGATCAATCAAAAGTGTTATGAACATGTCCTGATGAATTAATGCTTAGAGCATAATGAGTCAGATCTAGATATGACCTGGCTGGGAAAAGAGTTTCAAAAAAAGACAGACTTAATGGTTAGAGAGGTTCGTTGGTATCCCGATGGAGCGCGTGTGGGTCACCAGCACATCGTAACACCTCAAAATAGTCTTAAGGTGCAATCATGTTGACTAAAGATCCCAAGAACCATGCAAAGTCACAGTACACTGAATGGAGATGTAAGTGAGAATGACAGTATATGACTAAATAGAGATATCATCGGAAGTATGTCCGATTGGATAAAGTGTATCAATGTGAGACATTTGGATACATGGGAAGAGTGAAAGTTCATATAGACATAGATACATAACATGAATTAAAAGTTTAAAAGGAATCTAGAAACCGATAATAGTTTTATGTAGAATCCGACTTGGTAATTACCTCGTGGAGACATGGTAATAAGCAAGAATAGATACCAGTCAGATTTTAAGTTTCGTTTTTGCATGTTTAACTTCCCGAATAATTTGATTATTCAAAGGTCCACAGTCGCTCATACTTTTAGGGAGTAAGTATGAACGAAGACTGTCGTGAATTGGTTGTAGATTGTCTAAGGAGTTAGACATTGCAGTAAGACTGCTACAACGTTCACTAGTACTTAGAAATAGAGATTTGAGTATTAGATAAACCCGCGCTCAATAGATTGCTTCATGGATTACATCACAAGCAAAATTGAGACGATAATATCTTATGGTCTTAAAGCAGAGACATATGAGTTGAAATTTGCGAGTCGGTTGTGCATTGATAATGCGTAAACGCATCGGTAACTCGGTGTTATAAAACGCATTGTTTTATACGATTTTGATAAGTAAAAGACACAAGCATATGAGTCGAAGCTTATTCGTTCCTTGACCCTGATGGGAAACAGATATCTGTAGGCCTCTCGATGATTTTGAAGTTGACTAAAGTGCTGGCCAGCCTGGACTAAATTGATGTGTTCAATTAGAAGTCTTAAAGTCATAAGCAGAATCAGAGATTGGGAAACAGAGTATCGGACAGAGGTTGATCTCAATCCATGTCTCGTGTCTGAAAATATCTTGTTGGACGAAGGATCATATGATCACTTATCTATGGACAGAACTGACTAGGTCAGAGTTCGGCAGCAATTTCTAGGAAGCTGTGGTTTATTAAATAATCAGAAGATGAATAGACGAATTAAAGTAATAGACTTATCCAAGTGGGAGACTATTGGATTAGGTGTCTAAGCCATGAGTTTATATTTGTATTTATCTTATTAATATAAGCAAAGTCCATTTGGGTTGCCCTCATAGCAGGAGGATTGATGTAGAACTCGGTAGAGAGAAAGGTTGATTTATTAATTGTTTAATAAATCAATAGAAATAAATAAATAGTTTTTATATTTAAGTGTTAATATATTAATTAGAAACTATAATAATTAATTAGAAATTAATCTAGAATTAATTGGATTTAATTTGGAGATTAAATTAATTAATTAGAAGTGTAGGGACTGGTTTGTATTTATTCAATAGTTGAATAACTGGCAGACCAGTGGACCAGGGGCCAAAGTTGGCGTGAAATATGGAGGCCACCTCCATATTGGCGAAAACCCTAATTAAGGTTTAGAGGCCTTGGTCCAAGTAGTCAACAGGCTTGCCCACTTTGGAGGCTCCTCTAGGGTTTCAACTGTAACCCTAGGAAGCTATAAAAGGAGCCCCCTGGAACCCTAAAACCTGCGCCTCCCACATCTCTCTAGTCTTACTCTGCTGTCTTCTCTCCTCCATTGCTTGGGTGTGACACCATTTGAAGCAGGACACTTGTGCTGCTAGCTTCAGGATCAAGAATCAAAGGTTGGTTCTTCTAATTTATTCTTTAGAAATAATTGTTGGCCTTTAGGTTTATTATTATATGTTCATAGAAGAAAGCATAGATCTTTCTTAGGGTTGCGTGTGAACATAGGAAATTTATAGTTCATTGTTTGCTATAAAACCCTTCATATACTTGAACTGAAAACTTAGTCAGTTTCAGGACAAACTTGGCAAAAGTCACTACACGATGGTTGAAAGCATTATTAAGCATACATGAAAAAACAAACAGTTGTGTTTAGGATGAATGGATAATGGGAACAATTTGGAAAGGTTCCAAGCTAAAATCGATGGCAAACTTCGTATAAGAATACGAGTATTCATATCAGCTGGTGATGATGTATAAGAAGACTACATTGTTGAAGGATTTCATTGGTATCTTGATGGTTGTCCTCAACATTAATGACCACCTTGAAATATTTTGGACACCGAGGGTGCAGTCACCTTGACTAAAGAACCCCAAGGGCCATGAGAAGTCAAAGCACATACTCATGGAGTACTGCCATATTCCAAAGTTGAGTTCGGAGAGAAAGTAACATGACAGATGAGATATCATCGGAAGGGTATCCGATCGAATATCTACAACGAAATTGACACAGAACAAAATGAAGGTCATTTTGGGTACATAGAAAAATATAAATATTAGTTATTAGTTTAATAGAACCTGAACCATATAATAGTATAAATTTTATCTGATTTGGTGATTATCATGTAGAGACTTGATAATGAGTTGGATTGCTACCATTTACATATTTAATATTGTGTTTTACTATAACATGTCTAAAACCCGCCTCGCGAGTATTAATTTACTCAAACTTCCACAATCGATGGTACTCTTGGAAGAAAGTAGTGATTTAAGACTATCATGGAATACTAGTAGATTGTCTATAGTTATTAGACATAGCATGGAGATTGTGACTATTACTCATGAGTACTTGATAGAGAATCAAGTATTGGAACAACTCACACTTAGATATTACTTCATGGATTAAGTCACAAGTAATTCTAAGATGATAATGTCTTTTATTCTTCAAATCGAGATGTATGAGGATTTTCTTTATGATTATATTGTGCATTGGTTTGCTCAAATGTTGTCCTTAACTGGTAGTTATAAAGGGTATGTCCATATCTAACATGATGAAAAAGAAAGAGACTATGTAGTCAAAGTTTATATGTTCCATATACCCTAACAAGGAGAAGCGATATATGTGGGTCCCTCAATTATTTGATGTTGACAGTAAAGTACTCGACCGAGTCCGGACTAAATTGATGTGTTCAATTCCATAGTCTGATGTGGTCATCATAAATCTCTAACAGGAAACAGAATTTGAACTTTTGGGAATTGACCTTATCCATGTCCCAGGTTCATTAAAGATATCTTGTAGAACGGAGGAATAAATGATCTCTTATCTAAGGGTCGTCTCGTGAACGTGATCTTGATTAGAGTTCAGCAGTTGCATTGGATGTTACACTCTCTATTGATTATCTGAAAGTATCATACCAGAAACAATTGATGACATGTCCAAGTGGGAGACTGATGGAAATAGTGTCTAAGGTGATTAACTTGTGGTGATATTTCTAATAATAGCAGGGTCCTTTTGGGTTGCCCTCACAACCCAGTAAAAACAAACAGTAGCAGAAAATATAGAGGAATGATTAGTTTATTAATTTATTGAGAAATAAATTAATCATAAATTAATTTGGAATTAATTTATAAGAATTAATTAGAAGGATCGATTGTAATTAATTAAAGGTCTAATTAACATAAACAAGTCCAGGGGTGCGCCCACTAGAAAGCTCCTTAAGTTTGGAACCCTATGAGCCTTCCACTATAAATAGAAGCATTGGGGTCAAACCTTAAGGCACCCCAAAAACCCTAAAGGTTCCGCCAACCTCTCGTGCTCCCTCCCTCTTCCCTTTGTCGAAAATCCATAACCCTTCCCAAAGGGTTTGGATTGATTTCTTAAAGCCAGAAGGAGTTCTGTCTATTTGTTCTTCTGGTGTTCTTGGGTATGAATCATTAGAGGGATTCTGGTTTGGATCCTTACATCCAAAAAAATGTATGAACATATGATCCTGATTAGGAACATGATAATTCTTGTTTGGTTAATCTACTTACGACATACAAAGACTGACACTGACCCTCATGGACCTTCCTAGACTTGCCACATCGCTCGTGGACCTTAGGTCCCCCATATCTTGGATCAGTAACCTTGGGCTTCTTTGATGCTGACTGCATCGGAGCAGGTGTCTGTCGTTTCTGCCTTTGCCAACTCTCCAGCTCCAACTCCCGCGATATGGTCGTGAATATCATGTCTGCCAGGGTATGGTGTATTGCAGCCAACACAAAATATTAGATCTCTATCCTCAACATAGCCAAATACAAAGACGTCCTCATTTTCTTTGTCACAACATACTCAAGGCAGAACAACGCCCTCTCCATGAATCGAGTGGTTATCTCCGTCACCGACTACGTAGTCTGTGCAAGGGTCGGATACCCCTAAGCTAAAAGACAAGGAAATGCATCTCGGGAGGCAACAATATATCATTCTCTGAGTTCTTACTTATTGCTTTGATAATCTATCATTCTTTGTTTCATCACACCATGAAGGTCGCTAAGGTAGATAAACTATTTATGAATTTCAGTCACTATAAAGATCGTAGATCTTTTAGATTCATTGACTAAGGTCAATGACATGTTAATCTTGGTTATGCTTATCTCGATCCATGACAGGGATGTCGTGGGTCATGGATCAGATGGTGGATCAACCATGCAAAAACCGTATGATTCTTGGCTCAAGATACGCTTGAGTATCATGACTATCACATCATCTTCAATTATAATCTCAATTTGACGTGTCAGTTACCCACACAGCTCCGTCAACGGATCATAAGGAAAATGTGTGTTTTTCATGGGTAGCATATGATTCACGTTTTGTTTTACTTAAAACGGGACTTTTTGTTTTAATACTTTAAGTTAATACTTCTTAACTTGAAACATCACCGTATCAAACCCTTTCAATAACTCCACTCACGAAAAATGTGGCAGGTGGTGAGGGTGGTAAGCAATGAATTCTATTTAAAAACCGACCTCATTAGGAATCATAAGAAACCTCCTCGAGACCTTCTAAACACATTTTAAGAGGGGGTGATCCTAGTCATGGTTTGACCAATGTTTTTGCTTAATCGTTAAGTTATATATAGATACAATTCTAATATATATTAAATGAATTTTAAACATTTTAAAATTTATGTTTATTTATTAATTCCATTAACACAATGTTAATTATTAATTTAAACATTACCTTAATTAATCATGGTTGCATATAAAGCAATAAGGGTTAACTTGGAGGCTAAGCAAGTTAGGAAACTTGCAAGGCAACCAAGGGTTGTAAACCCTAGTGGTCATGAAAGCCTAGTTAAAGAAAAGGCCCAAGGGAACTACTTATACCCTAGGATTCTTAAAACTATTCTAGCATAACCCTAGAATTCAAAAATCAGCAAGTACACAATTTCAGGAAAAAGGCATTCTAGCAAAAACCCTATAATTCTCGAAAATGTAAACATGCAAACAAGAATTCACAAATCAATTTGGGATCTAAAGTGCATATAACCTATGAACCAAGGCTCTGATTCCACTGAAGGAATTTGATCATAATAACAAAAACAATTCGCACATCGAAAGACTTAACAGGATCAAATCACACATTAATATCAAATTCAAGCAAGGATCATCATGTTCATAACTAGGATCATACAGTAATAGAAATTGTTACAACCTACAATATGAATTGTGAATTCATAACTTTTTTTGAATGTAAAGATCCAAAGTAGAATCCCTCTAATGATTCACACCCAAGAACACCAGAAAACCAGACTGAAAGAGGTTCCACTAGGGAGGAGGCAAGAGGCACAAACCCTAGAAGGGTTAGTGAATTCGCCAAAAGGGAAGGGAGGAGTGGAGTTGGCGGCTCCTTTATGGGAGAAAGGATGCTTAGGGTTTGATACAAAAGCCTCTATTTATAGTGGAGGTTCTCTAGGGTTTCAAACTTAAGGAGCCTCCTTACACTTCACCCCTAGACTATTTCCATTATTTAACTTCTTTAATTAATTAACTTCTAGTCCTTGTAATTAATTTCATCCAAATTAATTTCCAATCAATTATTAATTAGTTTCTAATTAATTTATCATAATATGACAAATTAATAAACTAATTTTTCCCAATTCATTTATGTCACCATTTGTTTTTACTGGATCGTGAAGGCAGCCCAAAAAGACCCTGCTATTATTAGAAATATCGCCAACAGTTAATGACCTTGGACACTATTTCTAACAGCCTCATGTCCACAATATCTGAGTTTTGAAAAAATACTAAAAAAAGTTGGATTGAATTTATTCACTTTCTTGAAGTATCAAAATTTCAGTTTTCTCCATTTGTGTCTAGCATTTAGAAGTATAACTTCCCTTTATAGAATTAGGAATGCCTACAAAGTCAAGATGTAGTTTTACATCTATCATCATTGGCATATAGTTCCTACCACTAACTTCAAGGGCCACAAACTCTAGTATTGCAACGTTAGACATTTTGTAACTATAAATTTTGAATAAAAAGAATAATATTAAAATTAGAGTCAATATATGTCAACATTTATTGTAAAAAGTGGAAGAATAATCATCATATACAAGCCTAAGAAAATATAAAGTACATCTCATGAAGCCAAGTGATGTAGCCATTACATTTAAAAAATTAAGTGGATGAATCATCATGATCTTGATAAGTTTGTTTTTAGTTAAGAGAAAATAATATGAAAAAACAAAATACAAATGATAGTAAAAATATAGCCATTTCTAAACCCCCTTTTAAATAAACTTTTTGTGTCCTTTTTATTTTACCATTGGCAACTATTAGATATATCTATATGCTTGTTTTGTATAATTAAATAAGATATTAAGATAATAAATAAATTTGTAAACATAAATAGCTTATAGAAGATGAATTATACATAAATAAAAATCAGTACATACAAATAAATAGTAGTGTAGATAAATAAATGTTAGAGAATTTTTAACATTAGTATAAATAAATTAATGTGTGTATGCTAAAATAAAATTTAGTAAAATAAATAAAAGTTAGTATACATAAATAAATATTACCATACGTAAATAAAAGAAACATAAATAAAAGTTAGTATACATAAATGAATGTTAGTAACCAGAAATAAAAGTTATATATACATAAATAAAGATTGGTAAAAAGAAAAACGTCATTATAAGAAATAATGAAATAAGAATTTGTTGCTAGTCCATAAAGAAGTGCTAGTACTATTTTTATTATGATTGTTCATTTATATAATTTTAATTTTTTTATAAAGTGATACATACGTTCATTAAGATAAATGTGAATCCACTTGTTTAATCAGCTTGCTTAGAACTTTCATGCTAATAATGCGTAATAAAATTCTAATAATTATGACAAAAATAAACTAAAAACTTTTGATAGAGAAAAAATATGACTTGAAAGACTAGGAGATAATTATATATCACTTATTAAAGTGTGTCTTGAAGTGTGTTTTTCATCATTACAATGTTGGTATTTATATATATATATATATATATATATATATATATATATATATATATATATATATATATATATATATATATATATATATATATATATATATATATATATATATATATATATAATTATTGGGTTTGACATAATAACGTACAACGTTTGTCCATGGAACATAATACGAAATGAATAATATAATCACATGTTACGCACGTTCGTACAACATAATCTAGCCGAGTTTTTTTAATTTTGATTTTTTTGTTTTTATTTATTTATTTATTTAAAATATTTTTTTCGATTTTAATAAATTCGATTTTTAGTGTCTTATTGCATTAATTTTTTGGTTTTTTCGTATTTGTTTTTTCAATTTTCTATTTCGTTTGTTTTCTCATTTTTTTTCTATTTTCTTTTAAAAAAATTCGTTTAAAACTCGTTTTTGTCTTTTTTTTAACTCTTTTTTATTATTAGACTTATGAATCATAACAAGTTTTAGATCTTGAATCATAACAAATTTTGGATCAGGAATCATAACAAGTTTTAAATATTGGGTCATAAGTTTTGGATCATTTTATATTTAAGATCGGTAATATTTAAAACATAACAAGTTTTGATTCATAACATTTTTGGATCATTATAAGTTTTGGATATTAAAAGTTCCTTATGTAATATTTTGATTCATAATATATGTGGATCTTGAAATGATCCAAAATTTAAAACAAAATTTTGAATTATTTTAAATTTTGATTTATAATAAGTTTGATTCATAACATTTTTGGATTATAATAAGTTTTGATTCATAAAAAAATTACTTCATAACAGTTTGAATCATAAAAAAATATTTTGGTTGTTAATATTTTTGGATCATAGACCTTTTTTTTTTGCTAATTCGGTGAGTTTTTTTCTTAGAAATAAAAAAATAAACTCTTACATTTTATTTTTAAATTTTTTACAAGAATGAGCCCTTAAATTTTTGTAAATTTTGGAATATATTTTTTTAATTTTTTATTTTTTATAAAAAAAATAAAATAATAAGTTTTTTTTCAATTTTCCATGATGGTGCTTGTTTTGTAGAGAATTAAATATTAAAAACTTTCTATTTTTAAAAAAATTTTACAAAGAAAAAAAGGTATACCCCAAAAAACAAAGTGGGGGGAATAAAAAACCTAGAAAACCAGAAGTGTCGCAATGAGGTAGGTGGTCGTCTAGATTACTATTCTTAAGATGTGTTCTCACGGTCCATCCAATATTTTTGATTTTTAGACAACCAGCTTCCAAAACTTTTAAGATGTGTTAATATTTGCACATTGAATCTTAGGCACCCATTTATCAAAATTAAAGATCCATATTTGTTCTCACAATCCTTACCGAAATTAGAGTTCTCACAGATCCTATTTTCTATATATATATATATATATATATATATATATATATATATATATATATATATATATATATATATATATATATATATATATATATATATATATAGGGTCCGGTTCCGGTGAGGACCCTTTTTTCGGTGAGGACTCGCGAGGACACCTTAAAAAAATTGAAAAAAAATATAAAAAAAATACAAATCATAAAATCGAGAATAGTACTATATCATTATCAAAAAAAAATTTGAAAAAAAAATTTACATCATTGCAAAACGTAATGATGCAATTTTTCTGTTTTTATTTTGGATCATTATTTCATTATAAAAAAAATAATGATCGAAAAGTTTTTTTTTGAATCTTTTTTTTCTCCGATATTGTATTATGATCCATTTTATTATTTATATTTTTTTTATATTTTTTTTCAATTTTTTTAAGGTGTCCTCGCAAGTCCTCACTTTAAGAAAAGTCCTCACCCGATCCTGATTCTATATATATATATATATATATATATATATATATATATATATATATATATATATATATATATATATATATATATATAACATCAGTAATACAAATTCAACCAAAAATGCACCTACGACAAATTTATAGATATTTCCTGTCATTGGAAAGTCATATCTTCTAGTTCATCATTGATGAATCATTCATTGACTACAATAAAAAAGTTTAGAAAAGAACCTAAAGGATGATAAAACATTGATGGAATATAAAATATAGAGAAAATAACAGTTTTGGTCCCTGTGGTTTACCAAATCTTTCACATTAGGACCAACTATTGTATTTTCATGTTTATGATCACCAAGATTTCTGAAATGCTACAAAAAGGTCCATGCTTTCGTTACCATGTACATTTAACCGTTAAACCCCCACATGTGCGGCTCACCTGGGGGTATTCTGGTCTTTTTCTTTGGTTTACTCTCAGGTTAATAAAAGTGGGAATTTGAAATCAGTTACTCCAAGTGTCAAACGTAATCAATCGAAATCTCTAGGGTAGTAGATCTTGAACAACCAACGAAGCAACAATGGTGGTTTGCATATGTGGTACACAAGCGAATCTATGCACTTCTTAGACCAATCAAAATCCCGGCAGGAGATTTTGGAGGTGCACACGGTGTGGATTTGTTGGATGGTCAGATCCTCCTTTTTGTAGAAGATTCGTGATGATCATTCTCAGGTTGTTGTAGGCGAAACGGAAGCTTTTCGAGGAAATTTTGCGACTAGAAGGTGAACTCCAGGTGGCTCATAGATATAAAATGGTGCTTGTTGTTTCGTGGATGTTCTTCATCGTCTTTGGGATGTTTACGATATTTGAATAGGTTTGGTTTGTAACGTTATCGGTTTGTATATGGTGATGGGTGTCGGGTAGTTGAATTTTACGGTGTTTTAAGCTTGTTGTTTTGGGGTACCTTGACAATAGTTTTTACTAATATGGGTCGGATATATGTTTCTATTTCCTTGTAAGTGTTGATGTATGAAGTCTCATGTATGGTGGTCGATGCAATCAATGAATTTGAATTACGTTTGTTACCAAGTTGTATTGTAACAAGGTGTATGTGTTTAAAGATAACAATTAACGATTAAGACTTCCCCATTATTGATTTTATAAGGTACAAGGTCTTTGGTTATTACCATTTTAGTTAACAAAACATTAGTTTCATTCTTGTCGAGTTTAAAGTTTTTATTTTCATTAAGTAATTCTATATTGGGAGGTAAACATGTTGAATTGTCATTTTGTGGGTATAACTTTGATCAACCACGGTTATGTGCTCTTGAGAAAAGAAGAGTGTACAAAAGGAAAATTCCATTGAATAAATACTGTAGGTCCAATGATCTCACAATAACACAATGATATCAATCAAACAATCAAGAACACAAGGAGATTTATCAACTTCAATGCACTCTTTGTATTGATCATAGACTAGTACATAAGTTTTTGGTTGTCAAGAACACTTTCTCTCTCTACTTAGCACACTTCTCTAGGACAACCAACCTCACAAATGAGTTCATATTTTCCTTAAATATCCTACAAAAAGTAGCCTAAAACCCTAAGCCCATCTAGACAAGCCCAACCGAACAACAAAGAGGACTTCAGTCCATTAAAACCGAACAACCAAGGGTTGTTCGGTCTATTTTCTATTTTAAGCCCGAAATAAATATTCTTTTAAGCCCAAAATTCAAAGATTAAACCATAATAAATTATGACCCAACAATCTCCCCCTTGGTTTAATGCTTTCATTTGTCTTCGAGCTCTGTCTTGATTTTGACTTCGATTGTGCACTGCAGACGAGATCTAACAATCAATCTCCCCCTTAACCAAGGAACATGAGAAGATGTAAAAAATATTCAGCATGATGCAGATACAACTTCAGCTTCGGCATTGGATTGTCTCTAGATTTGACTTTGAATGCGCATTGGGTACGGGCTTCAGCATAGGTCTTGAATCAACACATCCAGTCGTTTAATTTGACTTTGAATTTTACTGGAGTATGAATCTTCAAGTGTTCACTGTAGATCACATGAAGTCACGAATGTAGCAGTAAACTGACTGAGGAGGAATTCAAGCAGCTTGTTACATGGAATTAAACTTCGCCTTCTTCGGGAACAAAATATTCGTGTCAAAATTCTCGAACTTCACTTCGACTGGCTCTTCAGACAACGAACAATGACCGCAAATCCTGTGGGTCACGGAGTCAGAAACTCTCACCACAGTTGTTCAAGGATTCATCCTTGGCTCAGAATGAGACTTCTCACAGTATCTGTGTGAACCCGGGGGAACGCACTGCGATTGTTTAAGTACCGGTGAACTACTCGTGGCCGTTTTGATTTAGGCCCCTGCATATCCTTGATCAAAGATCTCAATGCAGTTGACAAGTTGACAAGTCAACTTGGCTCTTGGCGAGGCGTTCACGGGTATCCAAACTCTAGGAGTGTACCATCCTAGTGCCAATTTTGAATCAGGTAAAGTTGTTGGGGTCTCACAGCTATTGTGGTAAACAACAACGATCACTGACCCGGAGTTTGATTGAGTCACGAACATCTTGTTTAGAAGAAGGTATGGGTTCAAGAGTGGTATGAGCGTGTAATATGTCTTGGTTACTTGACATACCCATCAAGTTGACTTTCGAATTGTCATCAGTGCATGGTTTATTACACTGAGTCATCCAACTCTTGATTTAGAAGCTTTGTAGGTAAGAACGGTTATTGATGCCTCACATCTACTACTTGTGTTGTAGCAGAAATCATTAGCATAGAGTGTCGAAATATCATCATTACTTGGTTTAAAGTAATGAATCGTCTAGTTCTTGCATCAGAAATTGTAGAGATGGTTAAGAAAGGATTGGTGCGTGTGATAGACTACGGTACGCAGTCTAACCATCGGCACAAACTTTTTGACTCTCGACTTTGAGTGGTTTCTCTCAAAGTGTCTAGAAGTAGGTCTTGCACAGGAAAAACCTTAGATTGGTTAAGAAGCGGTTGTCAGTGCTTCACACTCATTATCAATGAGGATCACTAACACTTAAAAAATTACCTCAGCAGTGAGTGGTATAACTCGGTGCGTCGTCGGTAGGTAAGAAATGTTTTTGGATTTTTAAATTTTCTCAAAGTAAAGACATAAAGAAAAAGAAAATATTTTGTATTTTTAAAGTTTTTTAATTTTTGTTTTATTTTTAATTCTCCCCCTAAATTTGTGCATGGAAGAGAATTGCGGAAGTAAAAACCATGAACAAATTTAACTAAACAAAAATAGAGAAAAATATTTACAGAACTGATTTAACAGTCATCAAAACGTATCATTTTGAGCATTTCGACCAGCACATTGAAACGAGCTTTTGCAAATGGTTTTGTAAACAAGTCCGCCACATTGTTATCTGTGTGGACTTTTTCCAAATAAATCAATTTTCGATCAAAGCAATCTCAAATAAAATGAACTTTAATGTCAGTGTGTTTAGTCTTAGAATGCTAGACAGGGTTTTACACAGTTTGGATAGCCTCCTCATTGTCACAGAATATGGGAGTGTCAAGAAAGTTCATACAATAGTCAAGGAGTTGATGCTGCATCCAAATGACTTGAGAACAACAGGCCGAGGCAGCAACATACTCAACTTCAGTTGTAGATGTTGACACGGTCTGCTACTTATTGCATTGCAAGGAGATAAGTCGGTCTCCTAAGAATTGACATCCAGCACTAGTGGACTTTCTGTTAATGTCGCATCCCCTATAATTGCTATCTGAAAAGGCATAAAGATCAAATTCACGGTTCTTTGGATACCAGAGACCTAACTTAGGTCTCCCTTTGAGGTATCTAAAGATCTGTTTGATAGCAGTTAAATGAGAGAGTTTAGGATTAGTCTGATGTCGAGCACACTGGCAGACTGCAAAAATGATATCCGGTCTGCAGGCCGTCAGATACATTAGAGATCCAATCATAGAGCGGTAATATGTTTGATCAACAGATTGGCCATTTGGGTCTGAAGTCAGCAGAGGTCGCTCAGCCATTGGAGTGTTAGCAACTTTAGCATCCTTGAGATTGAACTTTGCAAGAATATCCTCCACATACTTTCCTTGATGAAGCAGAATACCCGTTGAACTTTGCTTTACTTGCAACCCAAGGAACGTCGTCATTTCACCCAGCAAACTCATCTCGAATCTCTTCTTCCTCACTTGCTCAAAATCTTTGCACAAGGCCTCACTCGTTGAACCAAAGATAATATCCTCCACATAGATTTGCTCAAAATCTGGCGCTTGATGAACAGCGTCTGGTCAATAGTGCCTCTTGTGTAACCGTGCTGCAACAGATGATCTGTCAATGTTGCATACCAAGCACGGGGAGCTTGATGAAGACCGTAGAGAGCCTTATCTAGCTTGTAGACGTGATTCGGAAACTTGGAGTTGACGAAACTGGGAGGTTGATCAACATAAATCTCTTCTTTCACTTCTCCGTTCAAGAATGCAGTTTTAACATCTATCTGGTATACAGTAAAGTTAATATACGATGCATAGGCGAAAAAAATTCGAATCGCTTCTAGTCATGCAACCGGGGCATATACTTTCGTATAATTAAGACCTTCAATCTGACGAAAACCTCGAACAACCAGGCGTGCCTTGTTGAGCACAATAACCCTAGAATCATCCTGCTTGTTGCGAAACACCCATCTCGTGTCAAGAGACTTTTTGCCTTCGGGTAGTTCCACCAATTGGCAAACATTTAGCTTCTCGAACTGATTCAACTCCTCATGCATGGCATCCACCCAACTTGGTTCACTAAGAGCCATCTGAACATTCTTCGGCTCGATTTGAGAGATAAATCATGAATAGAGACACTCGTTGACATGACCACGTTGGCTTCTGGTTTGAACCCCATCATCCAAAGAACCAATAACGTTGTCAATTGGGTGATCGTATTGTATTCGTGAAGGAACAGCATGTTCGAGTGAAGCAGAAGAGACCGGAAGATTCGTTATGTTTTCAATTCTGCCTGAGCCTGAAGTACCTCTGTCGGAGTCTCTGAAATCGTGGGAGGTACTCGCTACACACTCATTGGGAATTCTATGGGGAAAGAGAGATTCCATGAGTGTGGAGTTGAAAAGATCAGCAAGATCAGAATTGATAACGCCTTCGGGAGTGGCAGAAGCTTCAGCAACTGGTGGTTCGTCAACAATCTGGGATGAGTTAGCAGGAGCATCTTCAGTCAAATTAGTGGAAACAGGAGATGCACCATCGTTAAAAATAGGATCTTCAAAAATCAAGGGCGGTATGATGGGATCAACAATGATTTCCTCATCTTCATCTTTGTTGACTCCACTAGGGCCCGGCTGTGTGCCTGAGACAACATCAAAAAGCACATTAAAAGACTTAAACAGTTCTGCATAGTTGAATATCCAGTCGGGACCAACTCGAGCATCCGTTTGATTCTCCTCTAGCCATCGTACATCAAAAAATTCCACGATCTGTTCGGTAACCTTGATATACACCCGATAGGCAGTTTTACCCGCATATCCAACAAAGTAACAGTCATCTGCTTTAGAGTTGAACTTTGGTGTAGCTTCAAGATGAAGAAGGGTGCAAGGACAACCAAAAGAACAGAAATGTGTGACAGATGGTTTATGACCATAGAGGATCTCATACGGAGTGTTCATTTGGCGCTTGTTGATGATGACCCGATTCTGAACATAACAAGCCGTGTTGACTGCTTCAGCCTAAAAGAACACCGGTATTTTAGAATCGCAGAGCATGGTGCGTGCAGCTTCAATTAAAGTTCTGTTTTGACGCTCAACAACACCATTTGTTGAGGTGTACGAGCAGCACTGTACTGATGCTGCATTCCTTTGTCTACACAAAATTTATCAGTATGCGTTCTTGAATTCAGTCCCATTGTCGCACCGGATTGCCTTCCGTTTCTGATTCGTTTGATTCTCGATTAAAGTGACGAATCTCTTGACCAGCTCAGTAGTTTCACTCTTTTGCTTGAAAAATAAAACCCAAGTGAAACGTGAGTAATCATAAGTTATAACCAAAAAATAAGAGCTTTTATTGATACTGAGAACGTTGACCGGACCGAAGAGATCCATGTGAATCCGTTGAAGGAGCTAGTCAATGGAGTTGACCAATTTGGGCTGATGTGACTTCCGATGATGTTTGCCTTGAGCACAGGCAACACACTTTTCAAATGTGATGAAGTCTTTGATTGGCAGCCCCCGCACAAGATCATTTTTAGAGAGGCGATTCAAATTCTTCGCATTGGCATGACCGAGACGTCGATGCCACGACATGGCGTTTTGTTCAGAAGCTTTCGAAAATAAGCAAGTGACGTTTTCTGGAGTGTTGTGATTCATGTCGATAATATAAAGCGTTGCTTTTTCATTCTGATCGGACAACAATCCACTCCTCAGGAATGACAACGTCGGGTTTGAGAATAAGACATTCATTCTTCGTGAAGTGGGTTGAAAAACCTTTGTCACAGATTTGAGAAACGCTCAGTAGACTGTGCTTGAGCTCAGGTACAAAGTTTACGTTCTCAAATTTCAACACGCCATTGGATACAGTTCCTCTTTGTGTGATCTTTGCTTTTTCTCCTCCTACAAAGCAGAAACATCCACCATTAAAATTTTCAATGTCGTGTAATTGGGACATGTTGTCTGTCATGTGCCTGGAACAACCGTTATCAACATACCAAGGTCTGCTGATATTCCTCCACAGCTGTTCCTGCACAAGTTGCGGGATCAATTAGATTTAGGGACCCAGTCCATGCGGAAACTGGGTTGACCCAAACTATCGATACATTTTACAGATTCTAAACTCATATCCCGATTGTCAAATAATGGAGAATTAATAGTAGATTTTGGAATGATGCCTTTAGGAATCCATCTGTAATTTGATTTAAATCTTTTATCCATGGACCAGATGGGAACCTTAGCATCAGGTTTGGAATCAGAACTGCTATTTGAAGTTGATTCTTGAGATGACTTTGATCTTACAAAGTTTGGTAAGGCACCGTCGTTTCTCGAAACAGTCTTTTTGAATTGACCAGTTTGATTATTGGCTTTCACATCATTCCAATTCTTATTTCGAGAACGTGACCTCGAGGGTTTTCTTTCATAAGATCTCCCCTTGGCACGTTCTGCCAAAATTGTTCATGTTGATGCGCATACAAATATCGGGGACAATTTCTGGCAATGTGACCAGCAATTCTACATTTAAAACAAGTTTGTCTTTTAACAGGGGCGGTGGATGTTTGTCCAGGTCCAAATATATTTAAAGCATTTCCACACACACACAAGCATGCAACAGAACATTTATTAGAATTTTTAAACCTAGAAGTTTGAAAGTTAACATCATCACGATTTTTGAAAGGTCTAACAATCTTAGTAGTTTTAACTGACGAATTCAAAACAGACGAATTAGAATCAATAGTTTTAGAACAAATTTTAACAGAATCAAAAGTACGCTTGTCTTCTTTCTTCTCATCATTATCTTTCAAATTATCTGCACATGAGGTAGAAGCGTCAGTAGAGTTCAGTTTATTACACTCAGCGGTGCCAGATTGATCATTTTTATTGCAATTCGAGAGATAACATTCTTCTGAAGACAGTTTCGATAGATGACACATAATTATGATTATATGGAGGTGGAACATATCTATAACCAAAACCTTCACCATGTTTACTGGCCCATTTAGTTTGATGTTCAATTATAGACTCAACTACTTCGCTTGACACATCGAACGTTTTGAAATTAAATTCAGCATCATTGAATTTTGCTTTCAATGCGTCAAGCTCAGCAGTTAATTTAGCAATTGTTTCTTTTGCACAACGATATCGAGTGCTTACAGTACTCTATTCCTCTTGAACTTTCTTAAAATCAAACATTTTAGCATCAAGTTTTTCTTGTAAAGCTTTCAATTTCTTTTTAGCATCGTAAACATTATTTGTAAGGTTAAACACTTCTTTAACGAGACGACCATTATGTTCACGATACTTAGCAATTATATTAACACAAGTTTGAGAAGATCATGAAACTTTACTAACCTCATCATTGGCAGAAGTGGTATCAGGAGAACTGGAAACCATGAGGGCAAACTGCAAATTCATCATTTGCTCCTCAGCAGCATCAGCATCCATATCACCTTCAGCTTGGGCCAAGTGAGCTTCACCACCTTCAATTAAATTCAGCGCTTGCATGAGGTCATCCCAAGAGAATTGTTGTGCAACCATGGCTCTTTCAGTATTCTAAGTATCTACATCACGGTTTGTTTCGGTAGGCACCTGATTTCTCTCTGTATTCTCTACTCTGGGCTTAGTACATTCACGAGCAAAGTGCCCATGCTCATGACAATTATAGCACCGGAGTTTAGTCTTGTTGAAACCCACTTTCTTCTCTCCATTGTTGGCAACCCAATTGTTTCTACCCGTCCTCTGAATGAACTTCTTTGCCCTGAACACCGCCATAGCGATATGCCAGGAAATATCCATTTCTTTCACATCATCTGGGTGAACTTGATCAAGATCTCATACCATCATTGGCTGAACCAACTCACCAGCCACGAGAGCATGATAACAATTTAGAAGACCAGCCATTAAACCTAAATTTTCTTCAGTTCCTTTGGGAAGAGTTGGAGCTGGAGTAACAGGAACGGAGGGAACTGGACATACCATCGGCTTGCTGGAAGAGGAAGAAGCTTGATAAACTGGAGCATGAGCAGGCAAAGCAAAAAAGGCACTGTTTGTAGAAACACCTAGGTTGGCAGATTGATAAGAATTTTCATAATTTATCTCTAGTTGTTTGTCATCCATATCACATGCTTTGATGACGGCCAAAATTTTAGAGAGAGACAAACTATTCAGATCCTTTGTCTTCTTGATCACAGCCACATGCATAGCCTAATTTCTTGGAAGAGAGTTCAGCAGCTTCTTGTTGATTTCAGATCTCGACAGCACTATTCAAGCAGTACTCAACTTAGTGTTGAGAGTGATAAAGCCTTGCAACTAAACTTCAAGTGTCTCCCTAAGAACATGATTAAACAGGTTAAATCTTTGTCTAAGCAGATCTTTGTCTAAGCAGATCCTGTCTGCATTGTCTCATGTCCTCGTCGCCTTCATAAACTTTAACCAGTGCTTCCCATAAAGCTTTGGCAGATTTGTATTCCATGAATCCTTGAGCGATATCAGGAAACAAAGCCATCGTGAGAGTAGCAAGGGCACGATCATCAACTTCAGTTAAACCGAAATATTCATTTGAGTATTCTTCCGGAGACTTTATAACCACCGTACCGTCCTCAAACGTATTTGTTATTATAATCGGACCTCTCACAATGCTTCTCCAAATATTGTTGTCTTTCATTTTCACATATTTCTCAAATTTGAATTTCCATTCATCAAAGCCTTCAGCATTTAATAGTGTGGGAATGCGGGTAACAGTACCCATCACGGTATCGAGATCGGAATGCAAATTTGTTGTAGTCAAATCCATTGAAAATAAACTTGAAAAACGTCAAAAGTCAACTAACAAGTCGAGCTGGAAAACACTAAGTCAACAATACTTCAACCGAAAACGAGACCGAAATGCCAGAAAAAAAATTGAAAACCCCCAAAAAAAATTCGCCGTGAAATTTGCAAAAAAACTGTTCACGTAAGAGCCTTAGACCGAACAACAACAAACCGACCGAGCAATGAAGTGACCGAGCAATAAAAGCACACCGATCAACACTTAACAAGAACCGAACAAGGGCTTTGACCGAACAACTCCAAGAACCGATCAACCAGTCAACCGATCAACGACCAAAATGTTGACAGAACAATTCAGTGGGAACCGAACAAGGAATTTAGACCGATTAACCACTTAATGGACGGAGCTAACTTCAGATGGACCAACCGAGTAACCTGAATTGGACCGAATAACTCCTTAAGCCCTAGCCAACACGCTCCGCCACCGAACCACCTCGACGAAACCCTAATCAGTTCAAGTCGCCGCAGAACAACCTGGGAAGCCCTAAGGCGTCGTCGAACAACCCTTATCACCTGATCGAGTAACCCAAAACTCGCACAAACAGTGTTCGCAACCCTCTTTTTGGATCAAAGTGTGATTTTTGAATGAATTTTCTTGAAGATCCTCAAGAACACGAAGAACATAAATCTTAAAAACGATAAAACTCGAACCAGACAATCCAAATATGGATCAAAACACCCAAAATTCTTCAAAATCTCCAAGAACAAACAAAAGATTGATACCAAAATCAAGCTCTGATACCAATTGTAGTTCTAATGATCTCACAATAACACAATGAAATCAATCAAACAATCAAAAACACAAGGAGATTTATCAACTTCAATGCACTCTTTGTATTGATCAAAGACTAGTACATAAGTTTTTGGTTGTCAAGAACACTATCTTTCTCTCTCTACTTAGCACACTTCTCTAGGACAACCAACCTCGCAAATGAGGTCATATTTTCCTTAAATGCCCTACAAAACCTAGCCTAAAACCCTAACCCATCTAGACAAGCCCAACCGAACAACAAAGAGGACTTCGGTTCATTAAAACCAAACAACCAAGGGTTGTTCGGTTGTTCGGTCCTCCATCGAAAAACCCAAATTAGCCTATATTTTCTATTTTAAGCCCGAAATAAATATTCTTTTAAGCCCAAAATGCAAAGATTAAACCATAATAAATTATGACCCAATAAATACATTCCATTGCACAACTAAAATTTTCAGGAAATGTTTTTCGTATACCAAAATAAGAGTGTTCGAAACGAACATTCCAAGGAGTATTATCCAAACACGAACATGTTACCCAATGTCAAACACATGAGGGAAATGTAGTTATGTACATACCTTAAAATATACAAGGTAGTTATTTATCACACACAAACCCCAATATCATGAACCATGCCACATGAGTATGTGCTTAAATAACAACATCAACCATACCATAACTGCTAATACCAATATTAAGTTAATATTACATCGAAAATTGTCTTTATCATGTGACAACTTCTAAGTTAACATTACATAGATTATTCTCTACAACATGACACAAGTACGTAGTAAATGTCTCAAACATCAACACGCCGAATAACAAACACAAATAAAACTGATAGTTTGTTCACAACTTCATACAATTACTTAAGATTACCCATTCACACGCAGTAAGGTTATTCAATTGCCACTTTTTGCTTTTCCCTTCCCAACTCCTTCTCCCGTTCCACTCCCCATATGGACTCCTCCTTTGTTGCATACATCAACACCTCTACCTGTGTGACAATTGTCAATTTGGTCAACAAAAGTCAACCGTAGTCAAACAAAACGTACATTAATTCATATGTTGAAATGTAATTTTCCAGAAGTTTTACGATGTATTAATAAATATTATAATACTACGTACGCTAATTCAAACCAATTATCGAGTAAACGCGGAAAATACACATAACAAACTACTGTAGCATAAAAATTCGATAATCATACAATTATTATTTTGAAAATAATAATATTCATAAAACGATGTATTCGTGAATACGAACCTATGAATATATAGAACGTCAAAAACGGAGTTCGTATGTGAAAGTTACAACAGTTAAACCACTGTGAATGAATAAATGTACATAGGAGTTGGTACCTTAAACATCAAGAATGGGATAACAAATCATATATTATGAAGCGTAATCACGTCTAGTATTTAATTTAAAAGCCAAACATAGTCTTCGGTAAAATGCTGAAAATCGCGTAATCGGAAGAATACTGCGCTTAAACGCGTATTTCATCGTTTAACGAGCTACGACTCAATCTAAATAAATTTTTAGCAATGTTTTTATACATATCAATTAATTAAGAATTAGTTTCTCTGAAAACTTACAAAAATACACTAAAACGCTTTACGAATTTTATAAAAACTCTTGTTTTATAAGTAGATTGCATTATTTATAAAACTAAACCCCCCCCCCCCCAATCGGCTGAATCACAACATCCCAACACAATCCAAGTGGTTACTATTCATGATCTAGGTAAATAAAGGCTAGGAATAAGTAAATGTAATAAAATCCAACTTTAAATCTATTAATCCATTAAACTAACATTTCAATTCATTTGAACACAATTCCAACACACACACTCTGTTCTTTTCTCTCTAGCCTTCGGCTCACCACCACCACTCCACCACTCGCCACCACCATAAGCCACCGCCAGCCACCACCTTCCACCACCACCATCCACCATTTTCAAGTGTTTTTCAAATCTACTTGGTAAGTTAGCTTCATCTAGTGATTTTAAGACTTATTGTACCACTTTCATCTCTTTTACACACACTAACATTTATGGAAATCCATTGCATAATATCTTTGTCCAAGGGTCCTCCGAGCTCCAAGGCTTGAATCTTTGTGTCTACAGTTAATCTCTCGAGACCAAACTTGTTTCTAGTCAAAGCACGCTTCAAGGGTGAGTTCATACCCCTCATTTTCATCTTTATTCAAGCTTTTAGGGGGAGAATACAAGTTTACACACTAAAAACGAATATTTACGCAAGTTTTAATAAGTTTTTGTGTAAAAAGGTTTTTAACATGAAATATGGTTAGATCTGAGTATTATGGACACTATTATGTAATATGTTTAAATAAAAGTTACAAATCTACAAACATATTGTGTGTAAATATGCTAGATCTTCAAAATAAAAGTCACAAAAATGAAAACTAGTATAAACTACGTTTTTGGGACCGGAAATACGACTTTTCTAGCAAAAATGGTTATAACCAAGTTATTACACCATTTTTATGGTAAATATCTTAAAAGATGTTGTTTATAACCATCTAAATAAGTTATTTAACATATATTCGTAAATATATGCTTTTACGACGTAATACTAAAAATAAGCTATTATAGGAATAGTTTATGGATACAAGGGTTACTATGACATTTTGAACAAGACAAAATAATTATATAAAAATAGATAATTATTATACATTATTATATTATCATAAGAAAAATGATAATGGACAAATACAAGGGTTTTTCATATACAAATTTTACGTAAACAACTTGATATACATACATTTTTGTAAGATGGGTTTTCACCGTACTTATTTAAGTATACATACTAAAAGTCGTGAATTTATAACCAAAGTCACGGTAAGAGAACGTGATATTTGTGTATACATCTATACGGGATTGACAACCCCGTACCTGAGTTGGTTGCTACAGCTAGACCCGCAGGTCTGAGGTGACAAATGTCTAACATTCCGACGACTGAAGAACGCCGCAGCAGGCATACATGGTCACATTATGGTTATAGCTACAATATACTATTTTTAAGTATCGAAATACTAATATACTATTTTTAAGTATCGAAATACTAATACATTATTGGTCTTGGATTTTTAAAACTACAACACATTTATTAGAAAATATTGGATTTTCTGGGTTACGATACTATATTTTACAAAGAAATGGATTTCTCATACAAGTGAAAGGTTTTCTGCAAATCTATGAACTAAAACCCTAAGTTCACATGTAACCTATGAGGATCTATGTTTTCTACTATTAAACATATAAATATTTCCTAAAAGGCCAACAAGAAAAATTACTAAAGAATAAAATCAGAAAAACTAACCTTTAGGTTTTCTTGGAAGCAAAGCAACAAAACTATCTTGCCTCAAATGAAGTCACACCCAAGCAGAGAGGAGAGTCACAAAAATTTCAGAGAAAAAGGGTATAATTGGCGCAGGTTTTTGGGGTCTGAGGATCCATATTTATAGCCTCTAGCAGATAACCAGATAAACCTTTAGAGATAAACCTTTTTGAATTAAAATAAGATAAACATTTTATCTTACAATTCAAACTCTTATTTATCCTATTATTAAAATCGAAATTATATATATATATATATATATATAAAAATTTCGCTGGTCACTTCACTCCCTAAAATTGCCACTTACTCAACTATTGAATAATTACAATTTCAGTCCCTGCACCTTTAATTAATTAAATTAATCACCAAAGTAGTTCCAATTAATTCCAGATTAATTGCTAATTAATTAATATAGTTTCTAATTAATATATTATCACTTTAATATATTAATAAACTATTTATTTAATGTCTATTGATTTATTAATCATATAATAAATCAATCTTTCTCTCTACTAAACTTTCTACCAAACCTCCAGCTATGAGGGCAACCCAAATGGACTATGCTACTATTAATTAGGTAAATACTAATTATTAATCATGGCTTAGACACCTAATTCAACAGTCTCACACTTTGATATGTCTATGACTATAATTACCAATTTAACTTTTAATTAATTAGCAACTGTAGCTTCCTGAATAAGCTGCAGAACTCTAACCCAGTCAGTTCTGTCCATAGATAACTAATCAGATGATCCTGCATCCAACAAGATATTTTCAGACTCAAGACATGGATTAAGATCAATCTCGGTCCGATACTCTGTTTCCCGGTTTCTGATTTGCATATGACTTTAAGACTACTAATTGAACACATCAATTTAGTCCTGGTTGGCCAATGCTTCTTTTGACGATTCACTCGCTGCTATGTACTCTGATTCGCACGTAGAATCAGCCACCGTCTCTTGCTTGGAACTCTTCCAAGTAACTGCTCCCCCATTCAAAAGAAATACCCAGCCCGACTGAGACCGACCATTGTCTCTATCAGTCTGAAAGCAGGCATATGTATATCCGTTAACTCACAAAGTATCACTGCCACCAAGGACTAAAACCATGTTCTTTTTCCTTCGCAGATATTTGAATATATTCTTGACAACTATCCAATGCGCCCTTCCAGGGTTTCCCTGGTACCGACTGAACATGCTCAGAGCAAAGGCCACGTCAGGGCAAGTACACGTCATAGCGTACATGATCGACCCCACAGCCGAAGCATAAGGTACCCGACTCATGTCAGTTATCTCCTCGTCTGTACTCGGACTTTGAGTCTTACTCAACTTTGCATTACTCTGGATAGGTAGCTCTCCCTTCTTGGAATGTTCCATACTAAACTTCTTTAGTACCTTTTCCAAGTATGTACTCTGACTAAGTCCAATCAGTCTAAGTCCAATTAGTCTCTTCTTCCTATCTCTCAATATTCTTATCCCGAGAATATAGACAACTTCTGCTAGGTCTTTCATGGCGAAACACTTTCCAAGCCAAGACTTCACATCTTGCAATGTTGGAATGTCGTTTCCCATGAGCAGTATGTCATCAACATACAGCACCAGAAAAGTGACTATACTCCCACCAGCCTTGACATATACGCAGGACTCATCCTCGCTCCTAGAGAAACCAAACTCTTTGACTTTCTCATGGAAACAAAGATTCCAGCTACGAGAAGCTTGTTTCAATCCGTAGATCGATTTCTCAAGCTTACACACCTTATCAGGATACTTTGCATCGACAAAACCCTCTGGCTCATTCATGTAAACATCCTCAGTCAACTTCCCATTAAGGAAAGTGGTTTTGACGTCCATCTACCAAATTTCATAGTCATGAAATGCAGCTATGGCTAGCATAATCCTAATAGACTTTATCTTCGCCACTGGTGAGAAGGTCTCGTCATAGTCAACCCCCGATGTTTGAGTAAAGCCCTTCGCAACCAGTCTTGGTAGATGGATGAAACTCTTCAACCATGAAGTCCTTTAGCACCACATACAAATGTAAATAATTAAAGATTTGAAACTCATTTCAAATTATTAATACAATCACCCCAATCATTTCTCAATGATTTCTCACATGTGTTCAAATAATCCGTCCAGTATACTCAGCCAGGTTGTATCCTGAATCAAACTTACCATGCTCTAAGCATTAAGTCATCAGGATAAGTCCATGACACTTATGATCGATCCAATTTATGGAAGCACACGGGATCAGATCTATTTTATTACGAACCTTTTTAGAATCTGAGGGTTATTTATAATCCCTGTGGCATGACTTTCGAAGACCCTTACCCATGCATCTTGAATCTTATCAAGATCATACTCATAATGGCTAGGTCTATACTGACGATCTCATCTATCTGATAGATGTTTGTAACTACGTGAATATCTTGTATCTCCTTTAGATAATTCCAGCTCATTTCACGACAAGAAACTCTTTTGCCGAAGTCATGCATCTTGAATCTTATCAAGATCACACTTACAATGGCAGAGTCTAAACTGATGATGTCATCTATTTGATTGATGCTTGTGACCAACTGAGTATGTTGTATCTGTTCCAGACTTTTCATAGCGAATCATCTCTTAATACCAAGTCATTACACTTTGTAATGATAAGAGATTTTTCCTAGAAATGGTATGTAACTAACATACATAGACAGATCACAACGACACTCCCACTGGCTTTGACACGGGTATGGAACTCTTTCAGACTATTCATAAAATCCAAACTTTGGCATATTTTGAGAATTCGAAAATCCAAACTTTTGACATAATCATAGGACTCTTTCGGACCATTCACAAAATCTAAAATTTTGGTATATTTTGAGAACCCGAAAATTCCTACGAGGTGCCCGTTAGATAAATATCGGCGCCATGTACCTTTTGTATTGGCATGCTCTTTATGAGTCCCTATTAGTGTACCAGTAAACCATGCACGCTCCATTAACGACTCACAAAGTGCAGTTATAGCAAACAATATCCTTTCAGGTTTGTTTCAGTTTTGTTGAGAGTGTCTTTCTCAAAATCAATCACATGACTCTAAGTACCACATCACTCAACCATTCTTGCTTAGAATGTAGATACTGTTGGATTAGGTGCCTAAGCTATGACTGTAAATTGTATTTATCTTGTTAATTGAAGCAAAGTCCATTTGGGTTGCCCTCATAGCTGGAGGATTGATGTAGAGTTCAGTAGAGAGACAGGTTGATTTATTAATTGTTTAATAAATCAATAGAAATAAAATAAATAGTTTATTAATATATTTAAGTGTTAATATATTAATTAGAAACTATATTAGTTAATTATAATTTAATCTGGAATTAATTGGATTTAATTTGGTGATTAAATTAATTAATTAAAAGTGCAGGGACTGGCTTGTATTTATTCAATAGTTGAATAACTGGCAAGCCAATTGCCAAGGGCCAAGTTGGCGCCAAATAAGGAGGGTTCCTCATAGTTTGCGAAAAGCCTAGTTAGGGTTTAGAAGGCTTGGTCCAAATGGTCAACAGTCTTGTCCATTAAGGGGGTCCTCTAGGGTTTTGACTGTAACCCTTGGAGGCTATATAAGGAACCCCCTGGGCACCCCAAAACCTGTGCCAATTTCAAGACTCTCCAGAGACTCTGCTGTTTTCTCTCCTCCTTGCTTGGGTGTGACTTCATTTGAGGCAGGATCTCTTTGCTGCTAGCTTCAGGAACAAGATTCAAAGGTTGGTAATTCTTGTTTTGATCTTTAGAAATAAATGTTGGCCTTAGGATTTTGTTATATGTTCATAAAATAGAAAAACATAGATCCTTCATTAGGTTGCATGTGAACTTAGGGTTTCTAGTTCATTGTTTGTGTAAAACCTTACAGTGGTATCAGAACTATGCTTGTTTTTCTATATGAATTGCTATAACTGATTTATGTCAAAGGGTTTTTTGCGAAAGATAACCCTTGGAAAAGGCCTTCATCGATTTTGTGGCTATGGTTTTGAGTGGGGAACGGATTGGTCAGAAGACATCTGAATAAGAAGCAGGTAGTTTTAATTAGACATTAATCAAATAATCCTTATATTCACCCAAGAATAAATATAAGACTAGGATCCTACAATAACAATCTACAATATCGAAGAGGGATGCCGTAATCTTTATTGTAAATTTTATAAGGTAGGTGAATGACGCTTCAACCAATTCCACCGCGGAAACATAATCATATTATAATGGAATTCCTATTTTCTTTTGAGATTTATTGAACTGTTCAATAACATGTTTTAATCTCGAGAATGCCCCACTGTTTGTGACTGGGATGCCGAGGATCACAAACCGGGTGTGAATAACCATGCAAATTAGCTCGGTACTCTTGAAATCAATTACCATCTCTAATTGACCTGCCGGTTAACTACACACGCTCCATCAATAATGGCAAAATCCTGAAACCCATTGCGACTCTTTGTGGACCCCAGTTGGCGTGCTGATAAACCACACACGCTCCACCAACGTTCCACAAAGTGCAATGTGCAATTCCATGGATTAGCATCAATTCACATTTTTAACCTAAAGTAACTAGATTGGGTTTTGTTCAAGGTTCTAGTACTTTCAATTATAGCATTATACTTTTAAGAGGCTTAAGCGGTTCTATCAAACCCGTTCGACTAACGACACTAGACTGACCAGGAGAGCGGTGGGTGAGAGTAGACACCCATTAGACTACCATTTTATAGGCAGTTGCCTTATACCCTCTTTATAGGACACTTTTGTGAATGAGGCCTACTAACGGTAAGACTAACCAATTTATCTTACATATAAATATTAACTTTTAATCATAAATCTATAAGATGTATTTGAATCTCATTAAAATATTTTAGATTTAATTATAATCTAATTTTCGCAAATTAATATATATTTTTCGAAAATTTAAATTAAATCTTTAAGTGATTTAAGTGGTCTTTTAATTAAACAATTTAATTAAACTAATTAAATCAAGATAGGCATCACAAAATTATTGAAATTAATTTACCTATCTTAAACCCCTAGTGGATCAAAAATTGCATGCAAGGGTTTAAGGGTTCCAATTATTTAATTAATCAAATTATCAAAAATAACAACCTATTAACCAAGGCAAGCAAAAAAGGGGGGACCAAAAGGGGTAGTGGCTAGGGTTTCAAAACCATAGCCACAAAATCGATGAAGGCCTTTTCCAAGGGTTATTTTTCGCAAAAAACCCTTTGACATAAATCAGTTATAGCAATTCATATAGAAAAACAAGCATAGTTCTGATACCACTGTAAGGTTTTACACAAACAATGAACTAGAAACCCTAAGTTCACATGCAACCTAATGAAGGATCTATGTTTTTCTATTTTATGAACATATAACAAAATCCTAAGGCCAACATTTATTTCTAAAGATCAAAACAAGAATTACCAACCTTTGAATCTTGTTCCTGAAGCTAGCAGCAAAGAGATCCTGCCTCAAATGAAGTCACACCCAAGCAAGGAGGAGAGAAAACAGCAGAGTCTCTGGAGAGTCTTGAAATTGGCACAGGTTTTGGGGTGCCCAGGGGGTTCCTTATATAGCCTCCAAGGGTTACAGTCAAAACCCTAGAGGACCCCCTTAATGGACAAGACTGTTGACCATTTGGACCAAGCCTTCTAAACCCTAACTAGGCTTTTCGCAAACTATGAGGAACCCTCCTTATTTGGCGCCAACTTGGCCCTTGGCAATTGGCTTGCCAGTTATTCAACTATTGAATAAATACAAACCAGTCCCTGCACTTTTAATTAATTAATTTAATCACCAAATTAAATCCAATTAATTCCAGATTAAATTATAATTAACTAATATAGTTTCTAATTAATATATTAACACTTAAATATATTAATAAACTATTTATTTTATTTCTATTGATTTATTAAACAATTAATAAATCAACCTGTCTCTCTACTGAACTCTACATCAATCCTCCAGCTATGAGGGCAACCCAAATGGACTTTGCTTCAATTAACAAGATAAATACAATTTACAGTCATAGCTTAGGCACCTAATCCAACAGTATCTACATTCTAAGCAAGAATGGTTGAGTGATGTGGTACTTAGAGTCATGTGATTGATTTTGAGAAAGACACTCTCAACAAAACTGAAACAAACCTGAAAGGATATTGTTTGCTATAACTGCACTTTGTGAGTCGTTAATGGAGCGTGCATGGTTTACTGGTACACTAATAGGGACTCATAAAGAGCATGCCAATACAAAAGGTACATGGCGCCGATATTTATCTAACGGGCACCTCGTAGGAATTTTCGGGTTCTCAAAATATACCAAAATTTTAGATTTTGTGAATGGTCCGAAAGAGTCCTATGATTATGTCAAAAGTTTGGATTTTCGAATTCTCAAAATATGCCAAAGTTTGGATTTTATGAATAGTCTGAAAGAGTTCCATACCCGTGTCAAAGCCAGTGGGAGTGTCGTTGTGATCTGTCTATGTATGTTAGTTACATACCATTTCTAGGAAAAATCTCTTATCATTACAAAGTGTAATGACTTGGTATTAAGAGATGATTCGCTATGAAAAGTCTGGAACAGATACAACATACTCAGTTGGTCACAAGCATCAATCAAATAGATGACATCATCAGTTTAGACTCTGCCATTGTAAGTGTGATCTTGATAAGATTCAAGATGCATGACTTCGGCAAAAGAGTTTCTTGTCGTGAAATGAGCTGGAATTATCTAAAGGAGATACAAGATATTCACGTAGTTACAAACATCTATCAGATAGATGAGATCGTCAGTATAGACCTAGCCATTATGAGTATGATCTTGATAAGATTCAAGATGCATGGGTAAGGGTCTTCGAAAGTCATGCCACAGGGATTATAAATAACCCTCAGATTCTAAAAAGGTTCGTAATAAAATAGATCTGATCCCGTGTGCTTCCATAAATTGGATCGATCATAAGTGTCATGGACTTATCCTGATGACTTAATGCTTAGAGCATGGTAAGTTTGATTCAGGATACAACCTGGCTGAGTATACTGGACGAATTATTTGAACACATGTGAGAAATCATTGAGAAATGATTGGGGTGATTGTATTAATAATTTGAAATGAGTTTCAAATCTTTAATTATTTACATTTGTATGTGGTGCTAAAGGACTTCATGGTTGAAGAGTTTCAGACGTACTACTCCTAAGCTGCATCTTCTTCTTCCTCTTGACCCCTTGATGGCATCTGCTGGTATTCTGGCATGAAATTGTTGGCCATCATTGTCATAAGAGATGTGAGTTGAGTCATTCGATCACTCACACCGCTGATCCATTGTTGGTGGGATTTCAAGAGTTTAAAAACATTCGACTCTCGCTCTCTTGATTCCTTTTCGTACTGCTGGTGCCTTGCTTCCATCATCTCTATCAAGTCCAGCAGTTGTTCCTTGTCGATGGTGGACAACGGGTGGTCCTTAGTTTCCTTTAAAATTTCTTCTTTTCCTCCCTCTCCTGTACGTGTCCAGATCTTTTCCTTACTCCTGATTCCTGGCTCCATTAATGTTCTCCTATCTACTTGTTTGCCGTTTTCTTCTGAAGGTAATGATATCGGGTTCCCAAACATATTCAATCTTCTTTTCCTGGTCCCGAAGAAAATATCCATATCTCCAGTCTTGCAATCGATCACTGAACCAGTAGTAGCTAAGAATGGACGCCCTAAGATGAGCGCAGGCGCATCGTCCAGACTTTCATATTCCATAACCAGAAAATCCACGGGATAGAAAAAGTCCCCAACTTTGACTATGACATTTGTTAGCTTTCCCCTGGATACCTTAGTTGATTGGTCAGCCAGCTGCAGTACAACTTCTGCTGGCTCAATTTCTTCATTTTTGTACTTGTCATACAGGTATCCCGGCAAGATGTTGACACTTGGTCCCAAATCTAATAAGGTGTTTCGAATAACCACGTCCCCTACAGTTGTAGTGATCAATGGTGATCCGGGGTCCTTTTCCTTTTTGGGCAGTGTTCCCAATAACGCCTCGCTGGCTTTCACAGTCAATCTCACAGTTTTTGGTGTAGGTGCTTTGCTCTTCCCATTTTATTCACACATTTATTGCAAAATCCTGGTGTTTTCAGGGGCATCCTTAAGCTCATCCCACAGGGGCTGATTCATTAAGGGCCCCGTTGATCTGGGTGCTTCCTGCTTCTTCTTTTCTTTCATATTCTTCTTTTTCTGCTTGATCACTGTTATTGTTAATTGCTCTTCCTTTTGGACCTCTATTTCTGATTGAGTACCATTCTCAACCGGAACTCCTCCTTCTTTACCTTCCTCACTTCCTAGAGCCTTTTCTTCTTCCCCTGGTCTCACTTCACTCCCTACTTCAAACAAGTCCTCCAGAGTGACTTTTCGCCATCCTGATTCGACAGTGTTGACTTGTTCCTTCCCTGGACGCTGATTATGAGTAGGATTGACTTCAGTAGCACTCGACAACTTGCCACTATCTCTCTTTTGATGATCTGCAGCCATTTGACCTATTTGTCGTTCCATATTTGCAATGGCCTTTGCATTCGCTTGAGATTGTTGTTGTGTAGCAGTGACCATGTCATACATCTTAGCAATCATCTCTTCTTGGGTTCCCGGGATGTTGTTGGTAGCATTGGTGGGTCCCCTGTTGTTGTTGTTGCTATTTGTATTTCCGTTATGATTATTTTTGTTCGCAGACTGTTGTGTTCTAGGCTGACTGGTCGATTGATTCTGGTAATTGTATTGCCTGAAATTTTGTTGCTGTCCTTGGTTGTATGGCCTGTAGGGTCGTCCGTTATTGTGTTGGCCTTGACCCTGGCCATAAACTTGATTAGCTTCTTGAGTCTTAGGTCCTCCTTGTGAGGAATTTGGCGGTCCATTCTGCAGTGTTGACATGAGCCTGTCAAACTTCTTGTTCAGTTCACTGATTTCCTTCTTCACTTCCTTTTTCCAGTCAGCATCGGCTCCCACCGCTGCTGCCGTACCTACAGTCTTCCTAGTAGAAAGGTTTGCCTTGGAGCCGTTGCTCAACTGCTCCAAAAACTGCCAAGCTTCCTCTGGGTCCTGCCACATAAATGTCCCACTAGATGAGGCATTTATCATAGCCTGATGCGTCTCGCTGACTCCTTCGAAGAATAACTTAACTAACTGCCACCTAGGAATCTCATGATGCGGACAAGATCGTAACAACTCTTTTAATCTGTCAAAGGCTTCGTGAAAAGCCTCTCCAGGCTTTTGCTGGAAGTCTTGGATGAATCTTCTGATTTCAGTTGTCTTACTTGCTGGATAAAATTCCTGAAGAAACTTTGCCTTGAGCTGATCCCATGTAGTAATGCTATTCGATGGCAACGATGTGAACCAATATTTGGCTTTGTCCTTAATGGTGAATGGAAACAGTCTAAGCCTGAAAATATTTCTATTGGTATTCCTAGGGTTATTAGCATTAGTAATCGCTAAGAATTCATATAAATGATTATAAGGATCGTCTTGCTTATACCCTCTAAACTCTGGCAATATTCCTAATAACTGAGGTCTTATCTCTACTTGCGAATCAATGTTATCAGGAATATAGATTGGCGATGAATCATCATATTCACGCGGTTGGAAATGTGATGCAACCGATTGCTGTCTCGGTTGTGCGAAATGTAAAGGTTGGGCGGGATTACCGTAAAGATGATCATTGTATTCCCGCTGACCTGGTGGTGGATATTGTGGTGCTCTTTTGGGAGGTCCCCGACCTCGGTTCCACTGTGGTTGTGGTGCTGGTGGCACCCATCCTTCGTCTTCCTCGTCATATACCTCCTCCGTCTCCGGGTAATGGTATTGTGGTTGAGGCGGTTGTTGAAAGTGTATAGATTGTGTTGGTTGGAATGTGGGTTGAGGTTTAAAAAGAACGGGTTGTGGTTGAGAAGTTGGTGTCTGCTGTCTATAAGCTGGGGTGCCATCACGGGTCGGCTCTCCCCAAGACATTGCAGAAGTAAATGGATTGGTAGATTGTGGTTGTGAAGTCGGTGTAAATGGTGGAACAGATGGCGGAGTGCATGATGGTATGGGTGCAGGGGCTGAAACTGCACCACCAGAAGCACTCGTGCTCCCAAACTGAAACTCTGAAAGTGGGGAAATAGAAAACATCCCCGTTGCCTCACCTGATGGTTCCTGGGCAACACTTACCGGACTACTGCTAACCTGACTAAAACTCATGATATTCAAACGCCTACGGGCACGGAGTTTGCGCGCAGTACGCTCAATCTCAGAATCAAACTGCAATGGGGATAATTGCTTTCCCCTGTGGGTACGCATGCACTATCCTAAGCTCACAGCTCCCCGGCAACGGCGCCAAAATTTGACACGCGCAGAGGTCGTAGTGCGGTCAAAAATAAGAGAAAACCTAACACACACACTAGTATAGCGGCAGTCAGGGTCGATCCACAGGAGCTTCGTGGTTAGACTAGATGAGAGATTACCAACTAGTAGTGTCACAGCTACAGTCGGAGGATCTGGTTTCTATCTTCCTAATCACTAGCAAATGAGACAATGATCAAACATACCAAAGCCAAGCTAAGCTATGCTTAAATGACCTAGTCACTTTCTGAAATCAGAAGTACATCTCTAAATCAGAAGCAATCAAAGGCATCCAAACTAGCAAAACCAAGCAAAGCATAAACTAGCCACTAACTAAAGTTCTACTAAACTGTTATTAGCCAAGGTTTAATGCCTACAACTAACCTAATTAGTTACTGATTTCAGCAAAGGAAAACAGTCCCAATAAGATCAAAACAATATACAAACATAAATCAAACATCCAAAACCAAACACAAGTATAAAAACACCGAAAAGCTAAGATTAAATGTAACCAAATGCTTCTCATTCACCAAATCCGAATCCAAACATAAAAACAGTAACCAAATGATCCAAAAACAGAAGCCAAAGCTTAATATCAATGGTTGTCACACCCAAAGATACAAAACCAAGCTTAAATCCAACTATTTAATTACAAATAAAATCTAAAACTAACCAATACCAATTGAGAGTCTTCTGGAATGAAATCTTGGAGTCAAAGAGCTTCGGTCTTTGCAAGGGTTTTCGGCTGGAAATGCCTCTATTTATAGTTGCAAATTTCCCGTGACCGCACCGCGCAGAAGTGAAATCCGCGGCGCGCGTACTTATCCGATCCCCGTTTTTTCGTCATTTGAATGTGGTCCACCGCCTTAAGCCCGCGTCGCGCAGAAGTGAAATCCGCGGCGCGCGTACGAGTTCTATTGATTTTTCATTCTTTCCACACTTCTTCCTTTTGTACACTTTTAATCCCTGATTCCATTCTTTTTCTCCAAACAAGTCCTGGCACGAAAAGTGAGAATACCCAGACATATTTGATATAATTTTATCAAGAACAGGGCTCAAGAACGCCTAAAATACTTGATATCACTAGGCGTTGTCAGTGTCCTTGAGCTTGTCAGTGGCAGGCCAGTAAACATTTTTGATCCACTTGCCTGTATGAGGATCTCTGACACCTTTAAACTTCATGGTAAACGATTTGGCAGTTTTCATTCCCCTAAAGTCGTTCCTCACTTGAATTTCCAAGAACCTTTTGAATTTCCAGGCCTCTAGTTATTGTGATGGATTGTGGAAGGGAGCATTAGACAACTCTGTCAGGTCCACTCTATTCCATGATGTGAACTTGATGGGCTTGTTGTAGTATTCAACTCTGTCAGTATTCCTATTCACCCACCACAACTTCTTTTCACCATCATATCCCTAAAATTTTATTCCTGAACGATCTCCATACTTTTCGGAGAACCGTTCCTGCAAATCAGCAATAAACATCGCTGGTTCGTCATTTTCAAGCGCGTATTGATCAGTGTTTGCTCTAACAAGTGTGTCTCCCCTTTTAGCCTTCTGAAGCTCTCTCTGTCTTTGAACTTCTCTCCTTTCCTCATCAGTGTGAGGATCGGAGGACATGTACTCATCAATATTCATGCCGGAGCCAGGAGCAAAAGGCCTAGAACTAGAAGCGGCAGCAGCTCTGTTCTCTTCAGCTTCGTGAGCAAAGAAATCATCACAGAACTTTTTTGTCAAACGCTGCTTCAGATCAAAGAATAAGACTGAAACTCCTCCCAGGTTTCCCTCAAGCTAAAAGATCTTTTTGTCTTTAGCAGGATTTTTCTTTTCAAGATCTGTGACTCTGACATCGAGGTTGCCAATCAACAAATCTTTCTCAGTGGATTTCTGTTAGAGCTCAAAGACTCGGTTCTGCAAAGAGAGCACATCGACAAACTCAGACTCTAACATTATGTTCTTGGCCTTTGATGTGTCTACAGGGGGTGGGTTGGAAGAACTTCCACCAGCTTGAAATTCAGCATTCCTCATGTCTCCAACCCCAAAGATGTCGACTGCTTCTATTGCAAAGAGAAGGGTCACTGGAAAAGAATCTGCCCGAAGTACTTGCAGGACATCAAGGATGGCAAAGTGAAGCCATCGTCAGCAGGTATATACACTATCTCTAAAAACTCATCATCTTCCTGTTCTTGGGTCCTTGACACAGGATGTGGTTTTCACATTTGTTATGATTTGCAGGGCCTAGCGGAAAGTAGGAAGGTGGAGCATGGTAGATTGAACATGATCATGGGTAATAGGCGATGGTCACCTGTTACCAAGATCAGTGTCTATAGTTTAGTGCTCAGTAGTGGTGTTAGTTTAGATTTGTTAAATTATTGATATTCGCCAGATATGGCAAGAAACATTATTTCATTTCATGCATTGTTCAAACAAGGTTTTCAATATTCTTTTAACAATAAGAATTGTTCAATTTCTTATTTTAAGAATGGTGTTTTTATTTTTGAAGCTTTACATTGTGATGGTGTGTATGAAACAATGACTTGTGTTGACAATTTAGGAAATAGTGTATTACATATTGATTCTTCTAGTGGTGTAGAAAAGGCATGCTTCTGGCATTGTCGTCTTGGGCACATCAGCATGAAACGCATCGCCTAACTCCAAAAGGATGGAGTGTTGGAATCATTCGACCTCAAGTTGGATGATGTATGTGAATCTTGTCTGTTAGGCAAGACTACAAAGTCACCTTTCAAAGGGACTTTTGAAAAAGGTGAAGGTCTGTTGGATATCATACACACAGATGTGTGTGGACCCTTCAGATCTACCACAAGGGATGACACTCGATTCTACGTGACCTTTACTGACGATTATAACAGATATGGGTATATCTACTTAATCAAGCATAAGTCAGATACCTTTGAAAAGTTCAAAGAGTTCAAAAATGAAGTTGAGAATCAATTGGGCAGGAAGATAAAGATGCTTAGATCCGACAGAGGCAGTGAGTATCTTAGTATAGAGTTCCTTGACTATCTTAAGGAATGTGGAATAGTTTCACAGTTGACACCTCCCAGAACACCACAGTTGAACGGTGTTGCTGAGAGGCGAAACTGAACCCTGTTAAACATGGTTCGTTCCATGATGAGTCAAGCTTCTCTTCCCATCCACTTCAAGGGGTATGCCTTAGAGACTGCCGCCCACATCCTTAATCTTGTCCCAACTAAGAAGGTTGCCAAAACACCTCATGAAATGTGGACGGGGAAAGTTCCCTCGTTAGCACATATCAAAGTCTGGGGTTGTGAAGCTTTTGTGAGACGAGAGACTCATGACAAACTCGCAGAAAGAAGTGAGAGGTGTATATTCATTGGATACACGAAACAGTCTTTTGGATACTTGTTCTACAGACCAAGCGAGGACGTGGTCTTTGTAGCTAGACGATGAGTCTTTCTAGAGAGAGAGAGAGAGAGAGAGAGCTTATATTCAAAGAGGACAGTGGGAGTACCATTGACCTTGAAGAGATTCAAGAGTCATACGATGATACAACCTTAGGAGAAACTTGCAACTAACAAGAGGAAGAAGTTCCTGTTGGTACGATAGATATATCATTACCTCTTAGGCGCTCAGGTAGAGTTAGCATGCCACCTGAGTTTTATGGTTTCCATCTAACTATGGATGATGATACGTTTTTCAATGATAGACCACTGATAAATTTGGATGAGCCATCTAACTACAAGGAAGTAGTGGCGGGCCCTGACTCTGCCAATTGGAAAGAGGCAATTGACAACACCTAGTGATATCAAGTATTTTAGGCGTTGTTGAGCCAAGATATATCTTGGTATTCTCACTTTTCGTGCCAGGACTTGTTTGGAAGAAAAGAATGAAAACATGGACTAAAAGCGTGCAAATTGGAGAAAGTTTGGAAAAGAAGATAAAATCAGGAAAACACGTACGCGCGCCGCAGAATCAAGAAGACGCGACGCGGGTTCAAGGCGGTGAACCAAATTCAAAGGCCAAAGAAAACGGGAGAAGATAAGTACGCGCGCCACGGTTCACTTAAATGCGCGGTGCGGCTGCGGGAAATTTCAACTATAAATAGAGGCATTTAAAGCCGAAACCCTGAGCAAAACCCTGGTGAAGAATCGACCGTAGAGGCTCTTTGACTCCAAGAATTCGTTTTCAGCAACCATCTTTTGGCATTTCAGGTTTTATAATTTAATTTCCTTTTGGTAGTAAGTAGCATTTGTAGCTAAGGTCTTTGGGAGTGACAACCACTGACTTTGAGCACTTTAGTTTTCTGTTTTACATCATTGGTTACTGTATTGGACCACTGGAATTCAGTTTTATTTAATGAAAATCATTTGGTTACAATTAATCTTAGTTTATCGGTGTTTTGATGCTTGTGTTTGATTGTGTTTGTTTGGGTTTTGTTTGGATGTTTTGGATGCCTTTGACTGCTTCTGATTCAGAGATGCACTTCTGATTTTAGAAAGTAACTAGGCTTGTTTGAGTTGAGTTTAGCTTATGCTTGGCTTGACTTTGTTTGGTTATTGCTTTCGGGTAGTTGAGAACTTAGAAACTAGGTCCTCCGACTGTAGCGTGACATTACAAGTTGGTAATCTGTCATCTAGTCTAACCACGAAGCTCCTGCGGATCGACCCTAACTACCACTGTGCTAGTATGTGTGTTAGGTTTTTCTTATTTTTGACCGCACGACGACCTAGGCGTGTCAAATTTTGGCGTCGTTGCCGGGGAGCTGTGAGCTTAGATTAGGTGATTAATAGGAACTTGTTTCTTAATTTTCTGGAGTTTCATTTGGTTAGTTTCTCGTTTTTTATTTTTCGGGCGTGTTGCAATAGTTCATGCGTACCCGCAGGGGTGAGCAACTATCCCCATTGCATTTTGACTCAGAGATTGAGCGAACTGCGTGCAAAATCCAGGCCTGTAGGCGTTTTAATATCATGAGTTTTAGTCAAGTCAGTAGTAGTACAGTAGGTGTTGCCCAGGAACCATCAGGTGAGGCAACGGTGATGTCTTTTATTCCCCTAATTTCAGAGTTTCAGTTCGGGAGCACGAGTGCTTCTGGTGGTGCAGTTTCAGCCCCTGTACCCATACCATCATGCATTCCGCCATCGATTCCACCATTTTCACCAGTATCACAACCACAATCCACCAATCCATTTACCTCTGCAATGTCTTGGGGAGAGCCAACCCGTGATGGCACCCTAGTTTCTAGACAGCAGACACCAACCTCTCAATCATTTTCTCAACCACAACCAGTTCTTTTTAAACCTCAACCCACATTCCAACCTACACAACCTACACAATACCAACAACCTCCTCAGCCACAGTACCAGTATCTAGAGACGGAGGAGAGATATGATGAAAGATGGGTACCACCAGCACCTCAGCAACCATGGGACCGAGGTCGGGGACCTTCGAAAAGAGAACAACAACATCAAGGTCAGCAGGGACACAATGATCTTCAATATTACGGTAATCCTGTCCAACCTTTGTATTTTGCACAACCGAGGGGGCAATCGGTTGCATCACACTTCCAGCCACGGGAGTATGATGACTCATTGCCCATCTATATTCCTGATGATGTAGAACACCACGTAGAAATTAGGCCTCAGCTGATAGGAATATTAACTCAATTCAGAGGATACAAAACTGATGACCCATACAATCATTTGTATGAGTTCATATCAATCGCGAATGCTAATACTCCTAGAAATGCCAATAGGGATGCTTTTAGATTAAGATTATTTCCTTTCACACTAAAGGATAAGGCCAAATATTGGTTCACTTCTCTTCCATCTAATAGTATCACTAGTTGGGATCAACTCAAGGCAAAATTTTTACAAGAATTCTACCCAGTTAGTAAGACCACAGAAGTCAGGCGAGAAATTCAGAACTTTCAGCAACAGCCTGGAGAGGCTTTTCACGATGCGTTTGATAGGTTAAAACAGTTATTGCGATCCTGCCCGCATCATGAAGTTCCTAAATGGCAGTTAGTTAAGCTGTTTTTTGAGGGAGTTAGCGAAACACATCAGGCTATGATAAATGCCTCGTCAAGCGGGACATTTATGTGGCAAGAATCGGAAGACGCTTGGAGATTCCTGGAACAGTTGAGCTTAGGATCGAATGTTAGCAGAACCATGAAAGATAATACAATTTATGTAGCGAACGTTGAAGCGAAAAGCAAATGGAAGACTGAAATTCAGAAGGAGCTCAGTGCTGTGAGTAAGAAGTTTAATCAAATGCTCGCTAGATTTCAGCAAGAGAAAGGAGCATATGTGTTGCATGGGCAAGTTATATGTAACACATGCGGGGGTATATGACATAATCATAATGAGTGCTCAATGACTCATGAGGAGATTAGTCAAGTACATGGGTATGGTCGATTTCACAATGCAACAAGACCATTCCGCAACAATCAACAATGGGAAGCAAAGCAACAACCAAAGAGGCAGCAACAGGTGCAACCTCCATTACCAGCAGGAGGAATGAACATTGGTTTATAGGAAATCTTTGGAATGTTAGTCAAGCTTCAGGAAGTGGAGAAGTCTAATTCAGAAGCAATTCTGAAGTTAGGAAAATTGATTGTCAAGATGGAAGAGGATAAAGCTCAGGAAAGGGCACATACGTCAAAGGTACAAGTAAATGAGGTAATCACGCTTATGAGCGGAAAGAAAGTAGATAATAAGGTTATAGCTCCGCTTGTGGACGAAGATAGTGATGTAGAAATAATTTTTGATGAAAAAGAAGAAATGGAGAAAGAAGAAAAGAAGGACAAGGAGGAGCGAGCGAAGAAGAAGAAACAAACGAGTACATGGGAGAAAGGAGAATCAAGTGGGACAGTTCCTTTTCCTACAGCTTTGGAAAAGCCTGAAAAAAAGACCATATGGGAAGAAGGGACCACAGGCAGAAGATATATGGGAATTGTTTAGTCAAATTAAGGTTAACATTCCATTAGTTAAACTCATTAAGGAAGTTCCCGCATATGCTAAGTTTCTTAAAGACATGTGCATACATAAGAAACATATTTTGTCCCATTTGCCTAAGATGATTAGCTTACCTGAGAATGTATGTTCCACCTTAATGGACGCGCTTCCTCCAAAGATGAAGGATCCGGGAGTTCCTCTCATCTCAGTAGACTTAGGCAATGTGCACATTAAAAGAGCTTTGTTAGATTTAGGTTCAAGTGTGAACATACTGCCAGGACAGTTATTTGACAAGCATGAGTTTGGCACTATGAGATCTACCGACGTAATTTTGCAATTGGCAGATAAATCTACAAAGATCCCCAGGGGAATGTTAGTTGATGTTATCATTAAGGTGGGAGAATTTTATTACCCAGTAGATTTCTTAGTTTTGGACACTCGTCAAGTGACTAATGGAGAACAAACTACGATCATCTTAGGACGAGCGTTTTTGGCCACGGCTAACACAAACATCGCTTGTCGCACTGGAGAAATGGGAATATCTTTTGGGAACCAGCAGGCCAAGATCAACATTTTCAAGGCTGGCCCCAAGGGAAATAGTATGGAAGAAGAGGAGTGTTATCAGGTGGACATCATAGACGAGCTAGTGCAGCAGTACACTCCAGAAGTACTATGAGAGGGAGACTCAGGAAAAGGAAGTGTTGAAGATGATGAACAGCAAGAAGCAGTAGAAGGAGAGAAAGGTTTAAAGTCTGAAGAATACGCTCACATAGAAAAGTTACCGACAGAGATTCCAAGGACACTGGAAACCCTTTCTACAAGAACCACCGAAGCTGGAGTTGAAGCCGCTACCAGGACACTAGAAGTATGCCTTTTTAGGGGACAAGGATACTTTGCCCGTGATTTTAGCAGCAGACTTAACAGGAGAACAAGAAAAACAATTACTCAAAGTATTGTCCAAACATAAGGAGGCCATTGGTTGGACAATCGCGGACTTAAAAGGAATCAGCCCAACCACGTACATGCATAGGATCATCACAGAAGAAGGTGCCAAACCATCAAGGGACACGAAAAGGAGGTTGAACCCAAATCTAAAGGAAGTTGTCAAAAAGGAGGTTCTCAAATGGTTAGACGCTGGAATCATATATCCAATTTCTGATAGTGAATGGGTTAGTCCGATGCAGACAGTGCCGAAGAAGTCTGGGATAACTGTTGTGGATACGAAGGATGGTGACAAGGTATCCACACGGCCTGTAACTGGATGGAGAGTCTGTATCAATTATCGAAAGCTCAACACTGCTACTTCCAAAGACCATTTTCCATTGCCGTTCATCGACCAGATTGTGGAGAAGCTAGCAGGACAGAAGTACTATTGTTTTCTAGATGGGTATTCTGGGTACAATCAGATTGCAATCCACCCAGAGGATCAGGCAAAGACAACATTAACATGTCCTTATGGTACCTTTGCTTTTCGCAGGATGCCATTCGGGTTGTGTAATGCACCCGCTACATTTCAGCGATGCATGATGGCAATCTTTTCTGATATGATTGGTGATGCATTAGAAATCTTCATGGATGACTTTTCAATTTTTGGACCGACGTTCGAAGCCTGCTTGGATCAATTGGAGAAAGTATTGGAAAGATGTGTCGAATCCAATTTGGTGCTGTCCTGGGAAAAGAGCCACTTCATGGTCAAAGAAGGAATAGTGTTAGGTCACGTAGTCTCTGAGAGACGATTCGAAGTTGATCGTGCTAAAGTCAAGGTCATATCCACGTTGCCACCCCCAACATCTGTGAAAGGGGTCAGATCTTTTCTAGGACGTGCGGGTTTCTATCGTAGGTTTATCAAAGACTTTAGTACCATCTCCAAACCCCTCTGTGGTCTTCTTTTGAAAGATGCACCATTTATTTTTGATGAATAATGTGTAAAAGCATTCAATACCCTCAAAACTAAATTGGTCGAGGATCCTATCCTGAAACCGCCTGATTGGACTCAACCATTTGAAATAATGTGTGATGCCAGTGATTATGCTGCTGGTGCAGTATTAGGGCAAAAGATTGATCGGAAACCTGTAGTCATTTGTTATGCTAGTAAAACTTTTTCTGAAGCTCAACTAAATTATACAACTACTGAAAAAGAATTACTTGTCGTAGTATTTGCTTTAGACAAGTTTCGATCATACATTTGGGGATCTAAGGTAGTCGTTTACACTGATCATAGCGCCGTTAGACACTTGCTCACTAAGAAGGAGTCTAAGCCTAGACTGATTAGATTGATACTTCTGTTACAAGAGTTCGATGTGGAGATTAAAGACAAGAAGGGAGCAGAAAATGTTGTGGCAGACCATCTTTCTCGATTGCCAGCTGAAGGATTGGAAGCAGGAATCAAGGATTCATTCCCGGATGAGCAGCTGTTGGAGCTTACTGGAGCCCCTTGGTATGCAAACTATGTGAATTTCTTGGCTACAGGAGCGATACCGACACATTGGACCAAACAAAGACAAAAGCAGTTCCGCACATATGCAAAAAGATTTATATGGGATGACCCTGATCTTTTCAAGGTAGGAGAGGATCAAATAATTCGGAGATGTCTGCCTGATAGCGAAATCGGTGAGGTATTGGAGCATTGCCATGCGTCAGCGTGTGGAGGGCATTTCAGTGGTAAAAAGACGGGGTAGAAAGTTCTCGAAGCCGGATTATATTGGCCAACAATTTTCAGGGATGTACACCAAATTGCTAAAGAATGCCTCAACTGCCAGCAGTTAGGAAATATATCAAAAAGGGATTAGATGCCTTTGAATCCAATCTTGGTAGTGGACATTTTCGATGTCTAGGGAATTGACTTCATGGGTCCATTCCCTACGTCACATGGTTATGTTTATATTCTGGTAGCAGTGGATTATGTATCCAAATGGATCGAAGCAGAGGCAACTCGTACAAATGACCACCATGTGGTGTGTAAATTCGTGAAGAAGAATATTTTCACCAGGCATGGAGTTCCACGAGTAATCATCAGTGATGGAGGGTCCCACTTCCAGAATTTCAAATTCGGACGATTGTTAAAACATTATGGAGTAAATCATCGAATTGCAACACCCTACCATCCTCAGACAAGTGGCCAAGTGGAAGTATCCAATAGGAAAATAAAAGAAATCCTGCAAAAGACCGTCAAGACCAATAGAAAGGATTGGTCACTTAGGTTGGATGATGTGCTTTGGGCATACCGCACTGCTTACAAGACACTGATTGGAACAACTCCATATCGGTTGGTTTATGGAAAAGGATGTCATTTACCGGTTGAGCTTGCCAATCGTGCCTTATGGGCAATCAAACAAGTCAACATGGACTATACAGAAGCAGGAAAGGAAAGGAAACTTCAGTTGTCAGAATTAGAGGAACTACGAGAGGAAGCATACAAAAATGCAGCCACATATAAATCAAAGATGAAAATGTATCACGATGCCAAGCTCCGCCTGAAATCTTTTGAGGTAGGACAGAAAGTGTGGCTTTACAACTAGCGATTAAAGATGTTTTCCGGGAAGCTCAGGAGTAAGTGGAATGGCCCTTATGGGGTGGTCAGCATCACAGACTATGGCACAGTAGAGATTCAGTATTTGAAAGGTGGTCAACCATTCAAGGTCAATGGACATAGGCTCAAACCTTATGTCGTGTCAGGAACATTCCAGAAACTGGAAGTAGAAACGGTCGAATTCGTGGTGGATGTTCCGGTGTATACTGCATAAATCAGGTAAGTGTACGTCTGGCTGAAGACGTTAAACTTAGCGCTTGTCGGGAGGCAACCCGATCGTCATGTGTATATTTGCATATTTTCTTAATTCATTGCACCCATTTGATCACGGTGAGAAAAAGGCAAGTGTGGGGTCATTTTGGTAATTTTGCCATACCGCGACGCGGTATCTTAGGAACCGCGCCGCGCGTATTGAATTTTCGCGATTAGATTTAAAATCAAATTTTTATACGCGACGCGGATAGAAGCTTCCCGCGCAACGGCCTTATCTTACTTTGAAATTAAAGATAATCACTTAAACAGAGCTTTTTGAAAGATATCCAAATTCCCACACTGCATTTAAGCAAATTGCGTAAAATTGTGATTCTTTTCACCATGCTTCAAGCCTTCAATCAATCACGACGTCTGCATTCCTCTTTCATTCACAGAAATTCAAGTAAGTCTCTCTTTTCTTTCCTTTAGTTTTGTAAGTCTTGAAACCTGCTAGATGATACTGTAATTCGTAATGCCGTACTTAATTGATGAAATTGATTGCCAAATTAGGATTATAGTACTATATTACATGAAACCCAAGTGTTAGATTAGAGAAATCGGACTTAATTTGACAGAATAATCGACTTTTCTTGACTGAAATCGCTCGCCGCGCTGCGACATGAACAGTCCACGACGCGCGTCTTGAATGTTCATCTAGCGCGTCACGGGTCGTTATGAGCGCGACGCGACGAACGTCTGGACAGTGCAGTAATTGTTAATTTTGTGATTTCTGTAGGCACAATGTCTTCTTCCGCAAGTTCAGAATCAATTCACTGGAACTCCTTGGCTACAGGAGTTGGGAGAACACGGGCTTATAGCTTCTACAATCGCCGATTCGTGCAACAACACAAGAGAATCCTTCCCGCCCGGCCGGTCAACAGGGAGTTGACCAATGAATCGAGAATCATGGATCATTTGCAAGATTGGTTGGTCTAAGGGGCTACGAGAAGGGCGAGTTTATCTACACTTATCGGGCCATTGAAAACGTGGTTCACATGGAAGAACCTATTTATCGGGAGGTGTTCTTACAATTTCTTGGAAGCTACCACTTTGATCATCAGCCGCTGGGGATGGACACTGAAGAAATGGTGCAGTTCCGGTTGGGTAATCACAACCGAAGCTGCAGTCTACGGGAATTTGGTTATCGAATCGGGCTGTATACTCAGGAAGAATCGGAGGCACCGGGGTTCGACACCTTCCACCGATGTGCTAACTATGATGCTGATGACTCCATTTCTCCTGCTGACTATTGGAGTACCGTATCATCCACGCGGTATCATGAGAATACCGTACGCGAGGGGCTGATGTATCTACCGGCGCATCGAATGCTACATCGGTTGATATCGACCACGATCTGGCCTCGTGCGGACGAGGAACGGGTCCTACCACGTGAGCTACATCTCATGTGGTGTTTGATGCGGATGCTCCAGACGTGCAATATTCCGTATTTCGTGGCTGACTACTTCAAGGAGATCACAGACGAACCATTGAAGCAAATCGCTCTCGGTGGGGGACATTATGTAATGAGACTGGCCTAATCCTACGGGTTGCTATCCGAGCATACCACCCGTGGACTAACACTTGTTCAGCTAGTTCCCTTCAGTCCGCCAACCACCATCTCCCGAGATGTGATTTATGTTGATGATGGGATCACAGCAGCTGAGCGATCACCATTTCCGGTGCTGAGGACCAAGCCATTAACTTCCAAAAAGCGACCGCGGGTGACTATCAATCTACCCCGAGGACTTTCCCCGGCCACCATGGAGTCACGATACTTGGCCGATGAAGTGAAGACAGTTCAAAAAACCAGATCCAGTCGGTGTAGCACAGGAGGTTAATAAAAGAACAGAGAACACACAAAAGCAACTCCTTTGGCTAGCCGACTGTATGATTACATTCATGGCGAAGAACAAATGTGTCCCACCAAGACCCCAGCCGACGATTCAAGAAGAGGAGGAACCTATGGAAGAAGATCCAGAGGAAGAGGAAGATGAGGAGGACGATACCGCTCACAGTTGAAGTATTTGGATGTAATTAATTTGAATTTTCTTTGTACAATTTTTTTGATTTGCACTTTATTTGGTTTTAGTTGAAAATATTGTCTCTAGGTGAATAAGCCTCTTAAAGGCAGTGAATAGTAGTAATAAATCAATAGTTTCTTTGTGTTGAATGATTATGGTGAGATTTTGAAGTTAGAAAGTAATCTGCTGAAATTACCGCGCCGCGGCATCCATATATCACGTGACACGGTCTTTTCTCATTTGACGTTGTTTTTATCTCACATAATTACCGTGACGCGTGTCCTTCAATCACGCGCAGCGGTCATCCGCAACACATACATTTTTGTCTATTGTACAAGTCTCTCATTTTGTTTATATTTGTTATGTTTGCTTTTAATGTTTTGTTGAGTCATGCATGTTATGCCAAATGAGAAGGAGTTGTCTCAGACAAGTGTGGGGTCACCGTGCCCCCTCCACTTGTCTTGACCACCGGCGTGTTCACTGTAGCACTACAACTCCGGAGTACGGAAATCAAGAATTCTGTTTGTTCACAATTATACCGGTGATACTGAGTACCCACCAAGCAATCTACTGTCTAAAGGGGTAACTCTTTCTCCCTTGTTCTAAAAATAATTTTTGTACAACGGGGACGTTGTACGGTTTAAAGTGTGGGGTGTGGACGGTCGAAAGAGTAGTTTTTTGAAATTTTTGCAGAAATGACCAATTTTCAAATTTTTACTAAATTGTAATTTTGAAACGAATGGTTTGTGATTGTGATAGCATTAGTATTTTTCAAGAAATACTGTTTATTTGTGATCATGCTATTAGTTAGTCAAATAAGTTGAGTTTTATGAGTTTAGAAGATTGAGTTGTTTTAGGATTGGAATTTAGGAAGGAAATGTCAATCTGTGGCCTTTGTTGTTCGAGCCGGTAGGTCTAAAATGGGTGGGGCTTATGCACCTTGCCACCTAAGATCGTCTGGTCTGGGATGGTATTTCCGAAAGCTCGCTACACGGACAGCATCGAAAGTCTTGGACAACTCCTTAATGGCCTTTAGAATCTGAATGAGTAAGTACACTTCATTGTGTACAGAAAGTTTGTAATCAAGGGTTCTCTAGAAATCCATGAGTTCCAAAGAACAATTCAATTATGTTTTCGCGAACTATTCCACTCTAACTCATAGGGCAATAAGCTTTGAAACTGAACACAGTCAAAAATTGTTTGAGTCTTAGTTAGAATTTATTAAAAACTCTCTTGCTTGGGGACAAGCAAGGCACAAGTGTGGGGTGTTTGACAACGCCTAGTGATATCAAGTATTTTAGGCGTTGTTGAGCCCTATTCTTGATGATATTATATAAGATATATCTTGGTATTCTCACTTTTCGTGCCAGGACTTGTTTGGAAGAAAAGAATGAAAACATGGACTAAAAGAGTGCAAATTGGAGAAAGTTTGGAAAAGAAGATAAAATCAGGAAAACACGTACGCGCGCTGCGGAATCAAGAAGACGCGACACGGGTTCAAGGCGGTGAACCAAATTCAAAGGCCGAAGAAAACGGGAGAAGATAAGTACGCACGCCACGGTTCACTTAAATGCGCGGCGCGGCTGTGGGAAATTTCAACTATAAATAGAGGCATTTACAGCCGAAACCCTGAGCAAAACCCTGGTGAAGAATCGACCGTAGAGGCTCTTTGACTCCAAGAATTTGTTTTCAGCAACCATCTTTTGGCATTTCGGGTTTTATAATTTAATTTTCTTTTGGTAGTAAGTAGTATTTGTAGCTAAGGTCTTTGGGAGTGACAACCACTGACTTTGAGCACTTTAGTTTTCTGTTTTACATCATTGGTTACTGTATTGGACCACTGGAATTCAGCTTTGGTTAATGAAAATCATTTGGTTACAATTAATCTTAGTTTTTCGGTGTTTTGATGCTTGTGTTTGATTGTGTTCGTTTGGGTTTTGTTTGGATGTTTTGGATGTCTTTGACTGCTTCTAATTCAGAGATGCACTTCTGATTTCAAAAAGTAACTAGGCTTGTTTGAGTTGAGTTTAGCTTATGCTTGGCTTGACTTTGTTTGGTTATTGCTTTCGGGTAGTTGAGAACTTAGAAACTAGGTCCTCCGACTGTAGCGTGACACTACAAGTTGGTAATCTGTCATCTGGTCTAACCACGAAGCTCTTGCAGATCGACCCTGACTACCACTGTGCTAGTGTGTGTGTTAGGTTTTTCTTATTTTTGACCGCACAACGACCTAGGCGTGTCTGCAATGGACAGCGAGATCAAGTCTATGTATGACAACCAAGTTTGGAATTTGGTTGACAATGTACCAGGTCGAAAGACAGTTGGGTGCAAGTGGATCTTCAAGAAGAAGACCGACATGGATGGAAAGGTACACACTTTTAAGGCTCGACTGGTTGCGAAGGGCTTTACTCAAACCCCGGGGGTTGACTATGACGAGACCTTCTCACCAGTGGCCAAGATTAAGTCCATTAGGATAATGCTTGCCATAGCTGCATTTCATGACTATGAAATTTGGCAGATGGATGTCAAAACCGCTTTCCTTAACGGGAAGTTGGCTGAGGATGTTTACATGAATTAGCCGGAGGGTTTTTTTAGACACAAAGCATCCTAATAAGGTGTGTAAGCTTGAGAAATCAATCTACGGTTTGAAACAAGCTTCTCACAGCTGGAATCTCTGCTTCCATGAGAAAGTCAAAGAGTTTGGTTTCTCTAGGAGCGAAGATGAGTCCTGCGTGTATGTCAAGGCTAGTGGGAGTATAGTCACTTTTCTGGTGTTGTATGTTGATGACATACTACTCATGGGAAACAACATTCCAACCTTGCAAGATGTCAAGTCTTGGCTTGGGAAGTGTTTCGCCATGAAAGACCTAGGAAAAGCTGCATATATTCTCGGGATAAGAATATTGAGAGATAGGAAGAAAAGACTACTAGGACTTAGTCAAAGTACATACTTGGAAAAGGTACTAAAGAGGTTTAGTATGAAAAAATCCAAGAAGGGAGAGCTGCCTATCCAGAGCAATGCAAAGTCGATCATGTACGCTATGACATGTACTCGTGCCGACGTGTCCTTTGCTTTGAGCATGGTCATTCGTTACCAGGGGAACCCTGGTAGAGCGCATTGGATAGCTGTTAAGAATATACTCAAGTATCTGCGAAGGACAAAGAACATGGTGTTAGTCCTTGGTGGCATTTGTACTTTGAGAGTTAGTGGGTACACAGACGCCATCTTCCAGACAGATAGAGACAACGGTCGGTCTCAGTCGGGCTGTGTATTTCTTTTGAATGGAGGAGCGGTTACTTGGAAGAGTTCCAAGCAAGAGACGGTGGCTGATTCTACATGCGAATCAGAGTACATAGCAGCGAGTGAAGCGTCAAAGGAAGCGGCTTGGCTGAAGAACTACATCGGTGACCTTGGAGTAGTCCCGAGTATTCAGGAGCCTATGGAACTATTCTGCAATAACGAATGAGCGGTAGCTTTGACAAAGGAACCGAGAGATCATGGAAAGTCCAGACATATCGACAGAAAGTACCACTACATCAGGCATAGAGTAGAAGAAGGTCACCTCCTTGTAAAGAGGGTATCATCTAAAGATAATCATGTAGATCCCTTGAGAAAGGCTCTAAGTAGGATCAAGCATAATCAGCATGCTAGGAGCATTGGCTTGAGAGATGATATTAGTTTTTGTAATTATATAGGATTTTGAAACTTGTAACAATGTAAATATAATTGACTTTGGTGATTTAATAATAGAGATTTATTGATGCGTATTGTTTACTGCTATTTCTCAATTGTTTATCATTGTGTTTCACTTTGCATGTTTTACTTCCTGAACAATATGATTATTCAAACATCCACAGGCGCTCATACTTTATGGAGTAAGTATGAATCAAGACTGTCATGAATTGGTTTGTAGATTGTCTAAGGAGTTAGACATAGCAACAACATTGCTACAACAATCATGAGTACTTAGAAAATGGAGATTTGAGTATTGGATAAACCCACGCTCAAAAGATTGCTTCATGGATTTTATCACGAGCAATTTTGAGACGATATCATCTTATGATCTTGAAGCGGAGACATATGACTTATGATTTACAAGGCAATTGTTCATTGACTGCGAAAACGCATCGATAACTCGATGTTATAAAACGTGATGTTGTGAGTGATTCGTCTGCTAAAAGATATAAGCATATGAGTCAAAGCTTATTCGTTCCTTGACCCTGATGGGAAACAGATATCTGTAGGCCTCTCGATGGTTTTGAAGTTGACTGAAAGTGTTGGCCAACCAGGACTTAATTGATGTGTTCAATTAGTAGTCTTAAAGTCATATGCAAATCAAAAATCGGGAAATAAAGTATCAGAATGAGATTGATCTTAATCCATGTCTCAAGTCCGGAAATATCTTGTTGGACGGAGGATCATATGATCACTTATCTATGGACAGAACTGACTGGGTCAGAGTTCGGCAGCAGTTTAATTGACAATTATAGTCATAGACTTATCCAAGTGGGAGACTTTTGGATTAGGTGTCTAAGCCATGACTAATAATTTGTATTTATCTAATTAATAGTAGCAAAGTCTATTTGGGTTGCCCTCATAACTAGAGGTTTGGTAGAAATTCCAGGAGAGAGAAAGATTGATTTATTATATGATCAATAAATCAATAAAAATAAAATAAAAGGTTTATTGATATATTATGTTGATAATATATTAATTAGAAACATTATTAATTAATTAGAAATTAATCTGGAATTAATTTGGTGATTAATTTAATTAATTAAAGTTGCAGGGGCTGAATTGTAATTATTCAATAGTTGATTAAGTGACAGTTTTAGCAGGCCAGGTGACCAGCGAAATTATGTGTAGGATAATACATAATTTCGATTGACATATATTAGGATAAATAGGTTTAAATTAAAAGATAAAGGTTTATCTTGATTTGAATTCAAAAAGGTTTATCTCTAAAGGTTTATCAGGTTATCAGCTGGAGGCTATAAATAGGGACCCTGGGGTACCTATTTTCTGCGCCAATTATACCCTGACTCTCTGGAATTTTCGTGACCTACTCCTGCTCCCTGGGTGTGATCTCATTTGAGGCAGGACACGTGTGTCGCTTAGCTCCAGGATTAAAACTAAAGGTTGGTTTTTCTGGTTTATTTCTTTTAGTATTTTTCTATTGGCCTTTAGGAATTTTATTATATGTTCAAAGTTAGAAAACATAGATCCAATCTAGGTTGCATATGAACTTAGGGTTAAAGTTTATTGATTGCATAAAACCTTTCATAATGAGCTATTAAGCTCATGGTAACAGTACACAAACCAGATAGGCGACCACAATAAGCATTCATAATCCTTAAACAAACACTAAACCTTCTATGTACCATTTCAATTCCAATTATTTCATTTTGCAACATATATGAATCCTATTAGACTTGAAAACAGCTATAGTTATCTTCATGGATATCATTTACCAAACAAGAACAAACTGACAATTAAAGCAGGATTGGACAATGTGCAGCACAAAAATAAATCTTTAATTTTATTTTCTAATTTTTATGTGATTTTCATTTCAGAAAGACATGTAAAGATATTATTTTGTAATTTTGAATTTTATGATTTTTATTTTGTTTTTAAATTTTAAGAAAACATCTCTCCCCCTAAAATTTTGCACGGAAGAGAGATAAAAATAAAAGGTAAAAATATAAATTCGTAACAAAAATCAGAAAACATTATATAAGCACATCAGATCAAAACCAGATAGAAGAGATTAGAAAGATCAAACCGTATATCTGCAATTGAAAAGTCTTGAAGAATTAGCCATTAAGTGAACACCAATTTTACTCCACCCCTTGAAACCGAAGAGTCAGAGGAATGTTATCTCTCCAATTTCATTCAAAAGGATCAAAAAGATCAATCTGGCACCACTGAGAGTACTAAAATGAATTCTACTGATGCTTCTACCTCATGTGCAGATACAGTTAACAAGGAGAATGAAATCGAGGAGAACAAGATTGATAAGATATGTCCCCCTTCTAAAACTTGTGGTGATGGTTTGAATTCAAAAATTCCAAATTTTGGAAAATACAAACCACCAAACTTTGTGAAAGAAGGTGAATTTCCTGCTGGACAAAGACCGAGTCCCTATAAATGTGGTTGTTAGGTCATAAATGTAATTGAGTCAATTGCGTATAGTTAATTAGCCTTTATATTCGCCGATCAATAAATGGGTGGGCATGTCCATTCCATAATTAGTTTTCTTATATAAGGCATGCACATACTCTAATTAGGGTTAACCTTTTTGTAATTCTTGTTCACGGCTCTGATACAAAATAGTTCTTTGAATTGTTCTTGAGAAGCTTAATACAATCATTCGACTACAGTTCTTCATTGTTTGATCTTGGTACTTATTCTGTTGTTTGAATCTTTCGATCTTTACTTTTTATTCTCACAATTGGTATCAGAGAAGGAGACTGTGTACTTTATACATCTTTCTTCTGTCGAGTTTATAAAATTTTGAACACAGATCTGTTCTTGATCGTCTTAATCGTCTCAATCGATTTTAGACGTCAGATCCTGATCTCTTGTTAACGTTTTTACTCGATCTGTTTAATACATGTCTGATTCATATTCAAACAAGACCAAATGTCGCATGAAGATCCACATTCTCTGTCGTTTAACTTGTCCACCAACATTAGATCTACCACAAGGATCCCAATCTTTTTCACAAATGACTATGAGGTCGGGGCATTGCACTTTGAAGACTATGTTCTGGGGATTGAAGTATATGGATCTACTATTTGGCATGCAATAACTGTGGAGACATTCACTCATGCAGCTTCAAGAAGAGTCATTAAAACCCTTAATGACTATAATGCTATTTTACTCCGCCATGCCGACACAACTCTAGAAGAAAAGAATAAACTGATGTGCAACATTAAAGCCTTCAAAATTATTCGATTTGCTCTTCCCCCAGATACTCTCAGATTGGTTAGCTCCCGTGAAACGACAAAGGAGATATACTCCGGTGATACTGATCTCGAGCATTTCGGTTCAAACTACACTTCTCTCCGAGTTCGGATCCTTTGTTCAAGCGTCCGATGAAACCTTGGCTCAGACTTTCAATCGCTACAACCATCTCCTGAACAGGTTTCTGAAGTATAAAATTGTTCGTATTGTTATTGAGCAAAAAGTTACATTCTTGAATAGCCTCCGACCTGAGTGGAAAGCTTTTGTGTCGGCCATCAAAGCTCATGAGCAATTCAAAACATATACTCTATCAAAGGTGATGGGTATTCTCAAATCTCATGAAAAGGAGATTACGGAAGAAGCGAAGACCACCTCCAGCATGGACTCTCTTTCTCTCGTTGCAAAGGGAAAGAAAGCGACTGATAACGATTCCGAGTCTGACTTTTCCGATGAAGAATTAACGAGAGAAGAAAAAGCTCTCATGGTCTCAAACCCTAAGAAGTTCTTCAAGAAGAATTTTTCCAGGTTCAAGAATCGTGGTAGACAAGGGAATTTCAGTTCTGAAAAGCCCAAAGAGGATGGTCATAGGAAGCAAAAATTTGAAGACGAGAAAAAGCGGGTTGGCGACTCTGGTTATGACTACCATTACTGTAAAGGCAAGAACCATTTTGTAACAGATTGCTTGCTCCGAAAGAAAAATGAAAAGAAGGAGCAAGTCAAAGACGAAGCATATTATGCCAAGAAAATTGCAGACCTAAAAAAGGATGATGCTTCAACTGCAAAGCCAGCGTTCGTAGTGCAAGAGGATAATGAGTATGGTGCCGTTGAGGTCTGGTCAACGGATTCGGAGGATGATGAGGTGAGGAAACCAATGCATGGTCGATGTTTCATGGTGAAGGAGGATAGCTCCGAACACAGAGGGTACTCCATTGATGGGTGTCAAACGTCGGCGAGCTGTTTCGCTACAAAACCTGTTTCGGAACGTGTACAAGAATGTGAGGCTGTCGTAAAAAAGGTACGCTCTATTCTTAAGTCTTTAAATGTTTTTTCCTCTACATATGATAAAGAATTAAATGATCTCAGATTTACAGTTTTGAATTTCAGTGATAGTTTAGAACGAACATGTCTTAGTCATTCTAATTTAACTGATCAATTGAACAGGGTGACACTTAAGAATGAGGAGAGGAGAATGAAAATCGACGCGTTGGAGTTAGAATTGGTTAGGGCTAGGGATGACATTATTTATGTCAAGAGAGACAATTTTTTGCTGGTTAAACAGCGAAACATTGTTTGTTTGATTGCAACGCGTCTATATAACAATATTACTCAACTGCATATTGACTGCTGATTGTTATAAATGCGAAACCATTGTTTCTTCAGATGAAGTGTCAGAAGCATATCGAATTTGACTGGACAAAATTGAAAATTACATTCAGTACAAAGAACACAAAAACATGGTAAAAGAGTATTTATTAGAAAATGACAAAGAAGAAATTAAATCAGCCACCGTACAGAAATTTCAGTCATTATGCAAGAAATTGAACTCCGAAAACACTCTCACTTCTGAGAACATTTTGGAATTTGATGAAAGTGAAATGAGTGAGATATCTGTAGATGATGAAATTGATTGCTCTGCTTTGTAAATCAACAAACTGAACCTAAGAAAAATCTCATTTCTGAAAACTCAGTTGCATTTGCAAGAATTGTTGAAAACAAAGGATCACAAGTTTTAATGAACAAGCAACAGTTTTTACGAAAGTTAAAACTATTCCTAACAAGGTTTTCGTAAAACCAGCACTGAACTTAAAAGATACTTCAGAACTCAAAGTCATTGTTGATAACGATAATTCTGATGGTTGTGATGCCTTCTTTTGTTCTGAACCAATCGATAATGCAGACGAAACGAAAGTCTTTCGGAAATGACCTCATGGAAGTCCAGAGGAAAATATATCTCAGGATCATTGAATCGTGCTGATTCATTCTCTCAGCCAGGTACAAGTGGCACTAAACCACTTCCGAATTATCCTTCTAAGCTTAACAACAAACTACCAACCATGTTTTCAAACTCGGTACCTCGTGTTCATAAGTCTCCTGAAGATCTTATTGCTAAACGGAGGCAGATGAATGCTCGGTATAAGAAGAACCTAAAAGAACGAAAACAATTTTGGAGAAACAAAAATGATAAGAACTTTGTCACATCTAACCTGAATTCTCCTCAAAAGGTTGGCGCCTCCCAATTCCGAAATCAAAACATATCTCAAGTCCAAGAAAAATCTTTCAGAAACCATACATTTTATCCAAGTCTTTTGAAAACCCAAAATCACTTGAATCACAAAGATAAAGCCTTTTACACCAATTCTTAAATCTAACAATTTGAAAGGCAAAGCCAAGCTCTATCCTGAACCAAAACGAGAACCGATTTTCAAAGACAAAGCTTTTTGCTCGAAACCAAAACCCATTCTCAGAACTGCTAAGTTCACGAAGATTTCAGGAAAATTTCAACCAAAACCCATTCAAAAATCAAATTCTTTTGTTCAAACAAAGTCACGTTTTGCTAAAGATAATTGGCATGTCTTGAAAACAAAAGTTTTTCGTTTCGAAAATGGAAAGAATCAACTGCCAAAAAAGAAATCATTTTGGGTTGAATAATCAAATATATTCCCAGTTTCCAAGAAATTCTCACATGGACCCACATTAGTTTGGGTTCTTAAATCTCTCTAAATCGTGCAGGTGATGCATGAAGAATAGTACGATTCGGAATGGTACATTGACAGTGGCTGTTCGCGTCACATGACTGGGAGAAAGGAAAACCTAAGAGAATATCGTTCGCTATGAAATGGAGGAAAAGTTCGCTATGGCAACAACGCAACGGGTGAAATAAAAGGCTATGGCATGATCACGAATGGTGAATTCTCAATCCGCAAGGTAGCTTACGTCGAAGGCTTACAACATAACCTCATCAGTGTTTCGCAACTGGTGGTGGGATCCGGGCTCAAAGTGTCCTTTGATGAAGACGGTTCAGAGATCGTAGAAAAGAAGACAAAGACGGTCATTTTGAAGTCTAAACGAAAAGGAGAGATGTTTAATTTAAATATGAAACCCATCAAAGGAAAGCCTGCTATCTGCCTACTCACTAAAGCAGCGAACGACAATAGTTGGCTGTGGCACAAACGTCTTTCACACATGAACTTCAGAGACATAAACAAGCTTGTACTGGGTGATCTGGTGCGAGGATTGCCGCTACTAAAGTGCGACAAATATCGCTTGTGTGACGCCTGCGAACACGGAAAGAAAAGTAGAAAAAGCCACCCCACAATTGTCAACACAAAAATCCTTGACCCTCTCGAGCTACTACATGTTGATATTTGTGGTCCCTCTACAATTGAGAGTGTAGCTCACAATAAGTACATTTTGGTTATAGTTGATGATTTTTCTCGATTTACGTGGGTTTTCTTTCTTAAACAGAAATCCGAGGCAACACCCAACATGATCAATTTCATCAAGCAAGTTGAAGTGCTACTCCGAAAGCAGGTTCGGATGATTAGAAGCAAAAATGGCACGGAATTCAAGAATCAAGCTCTAGAAGTTTTTCTTGTGAACAAATGGATCACTCATAACTTTTCTGCTCCATACACTCAACAACAAAATGGGGTGGTTGAACGACGAAATCGGTCCCTCTACGAAGCAGCTCGTACAATGCTTTCATTCGCAAGACTTCTGTTGTACTTCTGGGCTGATGCTATTGCTACTGCTTGTTTCACTCTAAACCGATCTTCGATTAACAAGCGCTTTCTTCTCACTCCTTATGAGATCCTAAACAAAAGAAAACCGAATGTGAAATTCTTTCACATTTTTGGGTCCAAGTGCTTCATTTTTAACTCTATGGAGAAAAGAGTAAAATGGGATGAAAAAGCTGATGAAGGAATCTTTCTAGGGTATTCCTTGACGTCAAAAGCCTATCTTGTTCTCAACAAGCGAACTCGGAAAATCGAAGAAACATATTATGTCTCTTTTGCTGACAAATATATGACAAGGACTCAGAACAAAGAGAGTCAATCAACTGAGATCTTTCCGATGACAAACCAACAAACGATTCCTCTCATGAGCTTATACGAGGAATTTATGAACTTGTTTGACGAGACTGAGACTGCAAAATCAACCGAAACAAATGCAAGAGATAACCAAGGGGATGAACTACTCAAGATAGTAGACGATGTAGTGAATGAATCTGAAAGAGTTTATAAAGAATCAATCCCTACTCCTGAAGGTCCTGCTTCCATTCCGACTTTGAATGAACAAGAACCTGAAACTTCACGGACTCAAGCAGACTCTTCGAATTCTCAACCCCAAGGGGAGAATCCTGAACCTATCCAGGGGGAGGGTTCGACTCCAGTTTAGGAGGAGAACATTCCTACTTTCAAGGGGGAGCATCTGGGAATCAACAATCACGACTCTCATGCAAACTTCCAGGGGGATAATGAGAGTGAAAATAATGGTGATGATACTCAATCCGAAGCACAATCAAAAGATGAAGAAATTTTCGCAGAACTCAATCTAGAATACGACCCAGACTATCCTCCGATGGTAAAATAGACACAAGATCATCCACGATCTCAGGTAATCAGAGAAACGTCAGCAGGAGTTCTGACTCGCATAACAGAAAGCGAAGCAAACTACATTATTTTCGAAAGTGGAAGTTTGCATGTTTAATTCGTTCATTTCAAAAATAGAACCTAAAACGGTCAATGTTGCTCTTGATCATGCTGACTGGGTCCAAGCGATACAGGACGAACTCAATGAGTTTGAGCGTAACAAGGTATGGAGATTAGTCCCGACTCCTGACAATGCATTTGTTCTCGGAATGAAATTGGTATTCAGAAATAAACTGGACAAAGAAGGGAACGTTATTCAGAACAAAGCTCGACTAGTGGTTAAAGGGTACTGCCAAGAAGAAGGAATCGACTACGAGGAGACCTTCACACCAGTTTCAAGATAGGAATTCGTTCGGATCTTTCTTGCATATGCAACACATAAGGGATTTGATGTTTATCAGATGGACGTCAAGTGTGCCTTTCTAAATGGTGAATTGGAAGAAACTGCGTATGTCGAGCAGCCTCCAGGATTTGTCAGCAACAAGCATCCGGATCATTGTTATGTTCTGGATAAGGCATTATATGGTTTGAAGCAAGCCCCAAGAGCATGGTATGCGACGTTGACTCGCTTCGTCAGGCAGACAAAATTTAAGCAAGGCTCAGTTGATCTAACCTTCTTTCGCAAAAAGGATGGCAACCATCTCATGATCGTTCAAATTTATTTTAATGTCATTATTTTCGGATCTACTCATCCAAGCTTGATCGCTGAGTTCCGAAGACTAATGGAAACTAAACTTGAGATGAGTTCAATGGGGAAAATTAACTTTTTTCTTGGCCTAAACATCAGACAAAGCTCTGAGGGTATTTTTATCAATCAAGAAGCCTACACAAAGTCTCTACTGGAGAAGTTCGGAATGATGGGCGATTCGAAAGTCAAAGTTCCTATGGGCGTTCGGAACCAAGCTCACTCCTTCTCTAGAGAATCCTGCAGCAGACATCACGCTTCATCGACAATTGATTGGTTCACTTCTTTATCGTACTTCTAGTCGACCTGATATTATGTTTGTTGTATATTATTGTGCTAGGTATCAGGCTAATCCAAGAGAGCCACACATCATTGCTGTGAAGAACATATTTCGATATCTAAAGCGAACAACATCACTTGGACTGTGGTACCCATCAGGATATGGCTTTTTCGTAGAAGCTTTCTCAAACGCAGATCTTAGTGGATGTGGACTTCATCGGAAAAGCACTTCAGAGGGATGTCAACTTTTGGATGGCAAGCTTGTGCGCTGACAATCTAGAAAGCAGACTTGTGTTTTACTCTCAACAGCTGAAGCGGAGTACATCGCAGCTGCATCTTGTACTTCTCAGATCATTTGGATTCAAAACCAACTGACAGACTATGGGATCAGTATGAAATGCATTCCACTTTACTCTGATTCCGAAAGTGCAATTCGGATTTGTCACAACCCAGTGCAACATTCAAAGACAAAGCACATCGCACTCAGATATCATTTTATCAATGATCATGTTGAAGACGGCAACATTGAAGTCCATTTCGTGCGATCAACAGACCAGCTAGCCGATATCTTCACCAAGGCCCTACCTGAACCTACTTTTAATCGCATCCTATAAAGGCTTGGAATGATAGAAGCTGAATCAGTTCCGAAATCTACTTAACTGGGAGTTATCGGTCATATTCCGAATGGTTCCAAATCTCGGCACGCGTCGGAATCGCAATCAACTTTAAATGAGTTCGGAATTGAACTGTATATTTTTTTAATATTTTCTTACTTTCACTTAAGCTTTTCTAAATTAAAAATACCAAAAATATTTTTCTTTAATTTTTTTATCTTATCAAAAATATCAAAAATATTTTCTCTTAAAGTTTTTCTCATTTTAACAATTTTTTTTATTTTTGATTTATTTCATTTTATCTTTTATTCAAAAACTCCAAAAAGATTTTAATTTATTTTTTATTACTCTTCGTGTGTGCTACTTTCCCATTCTACAGGCTGGATGATATCAAAAATAAAAGAAGGCTCGACGACTGGTGGATACGCAGCTCACTCTCGTCAATGAAGAGACGCGTCCCATCTGCCAGCATCACATGGAACTGGTTGTGGGCGGTTGTTCTTGCAATCGCCGCAGGCCACCAACCCCGGCAGTACCAGACCTCGACGAGGTCGAACTGCTTGAATTCCACCAAGATCTTTGGTGGAACGGGTTGCAAAAAAGGAAACCCCACATGGACCATCATGGGTCCGCCGGTCTCTCCGTTGATTAGAGTGGTCAGCCGCACCTCGTATCGTTGGTTCCACACTCCGGTGACGACGCCGCCATAAACCCCTCCGACGAATTCTCCTTGTTGAATCTTTACTTCCACCTTGTCGAAACGGTTGAAGGGACGTTGAGCCATATGTGTGTTATTTTTTTTGTTTTTGCTCTTTTTTTTTCTGGTGTGAGTTTTACCGCTAAGTTTCTTCTCCTTTTATAGGCAGGTATATGGTCGATCAATCTTTCCAATTATGGAGTTAATTAAGTTCTTGGGGTAACTATGAGTGTGACAGACCTTCAATGCTCTCATCAAAGCAAGATCGTGTCAGGGACGGTTGATTAGACGGGTATTCACATCCGCCTACATAATTAATGGTTTATGCAGGACTTTTTGACACTTGTACCAAAAGCTTACGACACATTCATCATTTCAGGAACTAACGTGCTTGTTTTTTAATTTTCATTTTATTTAAAAACACAAAAATAAATATTCTCTTCCGAATGCAACTATGAATTGATGGAAACATCTTTGTACATTTTCTTGTACCTTTAAATGTAGTCCTATGATTATTGAAATCAAACCAATTTCGATATATGGCTGTAGAAATTCTAGTCAAAGATCGCAATTCAGTATCACCATGATGCGCTGTGAGACTCCCAACCTCTCTTAACCAATCTCATAATTCTCCATCACTCTCATTTCCATGTAAACGTAACCCTTATGAAGATTCTCAGCATTCCCACTGAGAATTGATGGTTACACAACCACTATGTTTATGATCTCGGAATTGTTATCACCACTCTTCCTAGTGAAACCCAAAATTCCGAACAACCATTACGAATTGACAGCTTCTATTGCAAAATCTCAACTTTTCATGTTCTGAGTGATCTTAATGAAATACACTAGACCTAAGTTATTTCTTCCCAAAAGATCTAGTTTTTATTTTCTTTACGATATTTCCAAAATCATCACAGTCACTTTCAAATAACACCAACCATACTTGTTTTTAATGGCTACACTGGTCAAACAAGTACTTCCTTCCGATTTCGAACTTATATCAAGTTTCGGAATCCGTTGGAAGCTAAGCCACCCTTGCTATCCAACATTCAAAAGATGCCTTTCATTGGTTCTTAAAAAACATGTGATCGTAATTCAATGGGAAACCACTCAAGCACTTCCGATTCTCTCTTGATTCAGAAGGAAGAGATCGCTGCCCGGGATCCATCTGCTTTCATGTCATTCCGACATCACAGATTCCCAGATATTTATATTGATTTATTTCTTTTCTTTTGGCACACTCTTGCACAAAAATCAATCTTGATTTTTCTAACTCTGGTTTTCTGGCGAAATGTTTTCGAATATATTTCAGCTATATGGAAATGCTGACTCATCAACGATGGAAGACACTTGGAGGAAAAGATAACTCAGGAACGAATTTTTGAAATATAAACGACGTCATCCACGCGTGTCAGTTGCAACGTTACTATCACATCAGCTGATTTCTCTATTTTCACGCAGGGCGACTTTGGGGGCAATGTATCAATATAGGGAGATATTTGGGGAAACAGAACCAACTTCCTTGGAATATTCTCTCTCTACTTGAATTCCCAAAGATATATAAAGATTTTTGGACGGTTTCTCTCACTTTACCGCTCTCATTCTTCTCCACAGCAAAATTTTCTCTCCTGTGTTCTTCATACTCAAGCTCTCATCAATGGCGGGTTCTTCCTCTGCAAACGACAACACCTCTTCCACTCTCATGTTGAAGATCAAACCCAATCAAAACATGATCATCGATATCAACTCTTCCCACTACAACGAATCCATTCGTCCGATGATCGAGTGCCTGAAGTACTCAAGAATCTCCAAAGCACTGACTGAATCTGCATCAGTCCCCATAGTTCATCTCTCCTCTGCATACTCGTCTGCTTTCTACAACAAAACGGAGGAGATTGTCACCTTCGAGGTGGGTTCCGTCAAAACCCAGATCTCAAAATCTCATTTTGGGAAACTGGTAGGGTTTACTTACTTAGAGAACCTGGTTGATCCTGAATCTCTTCAACCGGTGACACTTCAAAAACTTTTCTTCCAGATGGGGTACAAAGGTGACATTGCCCAACTGTCAAAGTTTACAAAGAAAAGCTTGCCGCCTCATTGGAATGCGCTCTTCACGATTCTATTCAAGAGCTTTTGTGGACCGACTGTGCGAGGAAGCCCTTCTACACTCTCTTCTACAGTCTTTACAACGATCTTAATCTCGATTATGGCTCAATTCTATGGAGTCACTTTGTTGAGACTGTTAACTACAAGAATCGTCACTCGGAGATTTCTTGTGCACGTTTCCGGTCCATTGTAGTGCAAAGGGCGCTCACTAAGCACAATATTCACATTATGACCGACTTTGCCATGGCTGTTATTCCGACTCAACAGACAGCCACATTTGTCACAACCAAACCGGAAGATTTAGAGTTCATCGGTTCGATACCTGTGGAAATGACCAACAGGGTTCCGAGCGATATCCAGTGTGTCGCTACTTAACCCGAGTTACAATCATTAGGAGTTTGTTCGATCACGCCTGAACTCCAGGAGGCGTTTGATAAATTAGAAATCCGAGGAAGGCTGTTAAACGAAAGGGAAAGGGATCTTCTTCCGACACGGTCAAATCTTCAAAGCCTAAATAGAAGAAGCTTCAGAAAATGGTTCTGACACCGCATTCCGAAGATGAAGATTCGGAAGAATGCTCAGGGCGATAATGAAAAAGGGGACGACATTGTAAACAAGACTCAGAATCCTCCTTCCCCACCTCACGATCCTACTCCAAAAACCACTCTGAACTCCAGTCCAAAACCAACTCCCAACCACTCTCCATTACACAACACCAACACACAAACATCTCCCTCGCCATCACCCAAACACACCACTATCCCTTCTCCAAACCACCACACTCCTCCATCTGTTGACGAAGACACCTTGTTTTATGATGAACAGGATGATCTTTCCAACTTTATTGAGTCTCCTTCCCATGTACGACCCAACACTAATAATGACAATGCTCCGATGACCATGGAGCAATTTAAGGAACTCTCAGCCAAATTGGATTCACTGCTTCAATCCAACAAGGCTCCCTCCACTTTCGACTGGCAATCCCAGTTGGATGCTCACAAGACTTCTGTGGAGACCTTGATCAGCGACAATGCCAAAATCCTTGGAGACTTTGCCACGATGATTGAAGTCTCTGAAAAGCAGATGAAGGATGCGACCGAAACTGTCGAAAAACTACAGTCTAAAGTCGTAAAATTTGTAAAGGACATCAGCGAGGCTCATGACTCCAACAATGCTCAAATGCAGAAAGTGATTTCTGGTTTCAAAGAATCACTAAAGGCAGAGAAGGAGGCACTCTCTGCTCTTCGCTCCGAACTCTAGAAGGAGCATTCTGACCTGGCCTCCTCCCTTGATGCTAAAGCGGATCAACTGAAGATGGATCTGGCAATGGAGAATGAGGTCATGGATCAACTGGCTGCCAAAACGACAAGGATTCAACTTCTCAAGGCAGACCCCAAACATACTTCGACAGTCTTAGCCTATATCGTTTCTCAGAACAAAGCTCTTTGAAACTGTGCTTCCGACATCGATTCGTTTCTCAAGCATATGGTCGAACAGGGTGATCCAGTCCTCACACCTCATGTTCGTATGCACCTCACCAATAAGCTTCATCCCGTTCTAAATCTCTTAGCTACACTAAAGGGTGTTTCTAAAGGAGATGCCACTCCGAAACAAGGGGAGACAAGAAATATGAAACTCTGACACCGACTAACGATGAAACTCCGACAAACGTGAACATCCAAAGAATGATGCAGACCAAACGAACGTCGAAAATCCGAACAAAGAAAATCATGTCAAGCCTTTCTTCTCAACCGTAGGGAATGTGAATGAACCAGGGACTACAAAGTCAGCTGATGACATTCAGAAGCCTGATTTCGACTGGTTTCAACGGATGACTATTGATGGATCTGTCGGTCCTTCTTCTGCTCCCTCGAGACGCAGAGATAAAAAGATCGGGGATGACGATGTAGATGAAGAAGCTGAGCTTGATGATGCAGCAAAGTCAGCCAGGGAAGCTAGAGACAAGGAAATCAATGATATACAAAAGCTGACCCGTAAGCTTGATGCTGAGGAAGCTGCTGCCAGGGAGGCTGAACTATTGCTGGAAACTCGTAAATCTCTGTTTCCTGCCTGGAACTTTAACAGGATGAAGAAAGAAGCAATTATTGATCCAGTAGAAAACTGGTTGCAGCCAGTTTGCTCTTTCAATACGAGCAATGATGTAGACTCTCAGTTTGATTTTCCGATGACAGCTAGAGCCTTTATGTTCCAAAGCTTTGAGGAACTTCTCAACACTCCCCTCTCCAGTTTGGAAGTGAATGACATGCTCTTCACTTTTTATCTGAACAACTCCATGGCCCAGCACCTAACTTGGAGTTTGAAGAAAATTGTTCATCTGACTCCACGACTTCCAGAAGTAACGACCCCGTTCAGAAATGCTCGTTTCTTGGCTCCCAGGGGTAACGATAAAGAAAAGGCTGAATTCTCTCTGGCAGACTTGCCCTTCATGAATCCATTTGATTGGATTTATTTGTTGAATATTGCCCTCTTTCCGATCATCTCAAAAGGATGATTGGGTACTACATTCTTGAAATTACAAAACTAGATGTTGAAGTTGCCTCTCGTCTAGATAAAAGTCCTCTGTATGAAATTCTGGGTCCTCCTTCTAATATTAACCAACGTAGCAACGGAAAGACAAATAAAAGTCGTTGGAATGTGGCTTATAGTTCAAAAGAAGGGGCACTGTTTACAAGAGGATGTTTCATCTTACAGACAAGCATCTGTATCGAACTGCAACCTTGGAGCACATCCTTCACATCATCAACAAGCACAAATCCAACCACGTCATTGACAAGAAAGGCTTCAATGATATGCTGAATTGGTACATCGCGTTCCGAAAGACGATTTTGTCTATGTTACCACAAGTGTTCGAAAGGGTGGATCAAGGTCCGAAGCCAGAGCCTAAAGAATGATGATGCTACTTCGCAATTTGAATCAAAGGGGGAGATTGTTAGGTCATAAATGTATTTGAGTCAATTGCGTATAGTTAATTAGCCTTTAGATTAGCCGATGAATAAATGGGTGGGCCTGTCCATTCCATAATTAGTTTTCTTATATAAGGCATGCACGTACCCTAATTAGGGTTAACGTTTTTGTAATTCTTGTTAACGGCTCTCATACAGAATAGTTGGCTTTGAATTGTTCTTGAGAAGCTTAATACAATCATTCGACTACAGTTGTTCATTGTTTGATCTTGTTACTTATTCCACTATATGAATCTTTCGATCTTTACTTTTTATTCTCACAGTGGTTGTTCTTGTACTTGCAGCAACTCTTTGAAAAATTCAAAAGGACAAAGACCAAGTCACAATCTCATTTACTTGAAAAGACAAACGTGCTTCATTTGTAGGATTGCAGGTCACATCGCAAGGAATTGTCCATAGCGTCCATACATTCCCTACTACGCACAAAGCTGGCAGAATGTACCAAAGGGAAGGTCTTCCAAAAGAAATCCCTCAAGATCATGTTCTAGAGACGGTGATTGGAACGCAGCAAAGGCCAAGAAGCAGGCCCCCAAGGACAAAAGGACCGACTCAAGAGATGACTCTATCAAATCGAAATCCGTAAAGTCGAGCTCATCACAAGGATCATTTTTGAGTCCTCACTGGCAACATAAGAACAAGTCAAGGGGGAGTTCTGCTTCAAACTCAAGGGTTGATACACCCATCCGGTCAAACAACAAAAGACCCAAACCAAACTACCGATGGGTACCAAATGGCCTCATTTACAATTCACCTAACTGTCCTGCTAACTCTTCACTGTTATCTGATAGACAGGACATGTCATGGGAAAGTGTCAAGTGTGTGGATGACAACGGTAAACCCAATTTCAAAATGGACTAGTTTCCAAAGACGAACTAATCCCGCATCATATGCAGGGGCAGCTGCGGAGGAATATCATCAGACCTCAGTTTGTTGATAGTGGTTGTTCCATGCACATGACAAGAGACATCTCTCAAAGGCACGCCATTCAAATCATTAAAGGAGAGTATGTGTCCGTTGCGGGAAAGGAAAAGATGATCACGTGGGGTTCGTAACCAAAAGAGTGTTGAAGTTTGAAAAGGTAACTTCGTCCTGAACTGATTTGATTCGTTTTGATGACTAATAGTTCAATTTTGTATATTTTTTGTTTCAGTTAAATTTGTTCATTCTCTCCATCCACAAATTTAGTGGGAGAATTAAAAAAACAAACTAAAAATCACAAAATTCAAAAATCCAAAAATATGTCTTATTTTTATTTCTTTACTTTTCAAAAATGAAAAATCCAAAAATACTTTTTTCCTTATGTATTTTATTTTATAAGAACATTAAAAACTCCAAAAATATTTTCTACACAATTTGCACGATGGTCAATGTTCCTGATCAATATCAATCAGGAATACATATCAAAATTTCATGTCAACGATGTGTTTCAATATTACCATGGTACAGTAAGACATTCCTTACCCGTCGACGACGCACTGAGCTATACCACTCACTGCTGAGACAAAATACTTGTGTTGATGATTCTCATTAGTACACCACAATGAGTTTGAAGCACTAACAATGTTTCTCTCAAACCAACCTCAAAGTTTTTCAACAACACAAACTTCTAGACACTTTGAGTAAAGCCACTCAGAGTCGAGAGTTACAAATTCTATGCCGATGCTTAGATTGCATATCGTAATCTATCACACGCACCAATCCATTCTCAACCACCTCTATCTTTCTGTTGCAAGAAATGGACGACTCATCATTTAAACCAAATGGCAAATGGTGATGATATTTCCAAATTCTCTGTCAGTGATCTCTGCTACAACACTAGTAGTAGATGTGAGGCATCGATAACCATTCTTACCTACAAAGCTTCTAATTAAAGAGTTGGATGACTCAGTGTAATAAACCATACACGGATGACAACTCAAAAGTCTAGTCGATGGGTATGTCTAGTAACCAAGACATATTACTCGCACATACCACTCTTGACCCTAATCTTATTCTAATAAAGAGGTTCGTGACTCAATATGATTTCACGTCGCATTGATGAAACATCAAAACTCTAGGTCAGTGATCGCTGTTGTTTACCACAATAGCTATGAGACCTCAACAACTTTACCGGACACAAAATTGGCACTAGGATGGTACACTCCACAGAGTTTGGATACCATTGAATATCTCACCGAGAGCCAAGTCAACTTGTTGACTTGTCAACTACATTGAGATCTTTGATCAAGGATATGCAAGGGGCAATATCAAAAAGGACACGAGTAGTTCATCGATACTCAAACAATCGCATTGCGTTCCCCCGGGTTTACATAGATACTGCGAGAAGTCTCGTCATGAGCCAAGGCTGGGTCCTTGAAAAACTGTGGTCATCATTGCGCAATGATTATAGTTGAAGACAATCTAGTGAAGTCTTTCAAGTGATGGAGCCAGAAGTGAAGTTTGAAGTTTTCAACACAATCATTTCAACCCCAGAGAAAGGTGAAGCGTAATTCCATGCGACAAGCTGCGTTGAATTCCTCCTCAAACAGTCTATGTTGCTACATTTACACCTCTATGTGATCAAGAAAAGAAGTGAAGAGTCAGACTCCAGTTCCAGTCAAAGTCAAATCAAAAGCTGGATGTGCTGATTCAAGAGCTACAACCTATACACTCAATGAACGTTCAAAGTTAAATATGAAGATAGTTCAATACCGAAGATGAAGTTGTCCCTGCAAAGCTATTAACATCTGCACCCGTCACTTGTGTAGGGGGAGATTGTTAGAATTTTCCGCAGTGTACAACCGAAGCCAAAGTCAAGATGGAGCTTGAAGATAAATGAAAGCATTAAATCAAGGGGGAGATTGTTGGGCCATAATTTAGTTGGTTTAAGCTTTACATTTAATTAGGCTTTAAATAGAAAATAGTGGCCTGATTGGCATTTTCGGTCTGGACCGAAAACCTTGGGTTTTCGGTGGTGATGACCGAAATCACCGTGGGTTCTCGGTTGGGCCTTGGCTTATTTCGCTAGGCTTCGTTGTAATGGGCTTAGGGTTTAGTCTTAGCTATAAATAGTCATTATAGCCGTCATTGTAAAAGGTTGGTCGAATTAGAGGAGCATTCACATAGAGATTCATTGTCATTCGATCAAGGAACCTTATGTACCCGTCTATTAACATTTAATATAGTGCATTGAAGGTTTGTAGTAATCTGTGTTCTTCATTCTTTTGTGTTTCGATTCATACTCGTTGGGATTCCGCACCAATCGAGTGTGTTTGATTGATACCAAGTAGATCCAGTTATTATTTGGGACTAACAAGTGGTATTAGAGCCTTAAAAATCCAATTTTGTTGGTGTTTTGGTATCAATTTTTCGAAACATTTTCTTGTATCTTGGTGGTTTTGGAGATTTTTGGAAGATTTCTTACTGTTTTGGACGTGTTGGATCTTGGTGTTCTTCGTGTTGATCGATTTTCTGGGCAAAAATCGAGTTTTTGTTCTTCAAAATTCGAAATTTCGCAAAAATCGGTGTTTTTCATGGCCTGATCATTGATTTCGGTCCAGGTCAGAAGGTTTCCAGTTGGTTACGTCGATTTCGGTGGCGGCTACTGAGATTTCGAGTAGGGTTTATTCGAGTTTTTGGTCCATTAAGAGGGTTTTCGGACAAGCCCAGTTTCGATTTCGGTGCAGCCTTAAGGTTTTGGTGATTTTGGTTCAGGTTGAAGATTTCGGTCAAGATTTCCTGGTTTTCGGTCTTTGATGTTTTCGGTCTATAGGGATTTCGGTCAAAATAAAGGTCAAAAATTTCGAAGGTTTTTGGTCAAATTTTAGGTTTTCGGTGGAAATGTTTTGGGGGTTTTCAATCAAAAGTTTGGAGTTTGAAGGCTTATCTGTCAACTTCATACCTTTAAATGGCTTCCAAAACAAAAGACGCGTGTGAAAACTCTTGTTGTTTGGACTGTGAAATCAAAATTAATAAATATCGCGAACTAAACGAGAATATTGTTACAGAAGTTTTCGAACTTGAAAATCTTAATTATAATCTTAAAAAGAAAATAAAACCTCTACAAGATAAATTGGAAGCTAAAATAAGCGATTTTAACAAATTACAGGAAGAATACAACATAAAAAGTTGTCATCTCAGATTTGCTAATGAAGATATTGTCAAATTGACTACCGAGCGTGGCTCTTTAAAAGCTAAAATTCAAGATGTCAAATTGACTACCGAGCGCAATAGGCGAATCGATGATCGAGAAAAAGCTTAAATGGGATGACAACTAGGGGCTGGGGTACAAAAGTGTTCCACCTCCTTTCAACAACAATTTTACTCCACCCCTTGAAACCAAAGAGTCAGAGGAATGTTATCTCTCCAATTTCATTCAAAATGATCAAAAGGATCAATCTGGCACCGCTGAGAGTACTAAAATGAATTCTACTGATGCTTCTACCTCATGTGCAAATACAATGAACAAGGAGGATGAAATCAAGGAGAACAAGACTGTTGGGTGTTGAAATCGTTTATATAGACAAACAATGACTAGTGTTTAACAGTTGTTGATGTACTACGCAATTACTCTGCAAGTATAATAGTAAAGAACAGTTAAAGAACACAGTGAAATAGATAACTTGTGCCGAATGCTTGATTAGATCGTAAGGTTTTACAATAGGGTTTTCTATATGGTAGTCTTACAATATCTCGTAATCTCACACTCTACACGACATGGTATCACTGATATTTATTATGTATCAGTGATACGAATAGTACAATCTTTTACAGAGAATATCCTATGAGTGTACTAGCCAATAGGATAGAAGATTCATGCAACACGTATTGTACTATACGCGTGCACACAAAAGACAGATGGACAGGCTGTGAAGTCTTCGGATCCTCCATGCGTAGCACTTCGTAGTCTTCAGACTTCAGGGTCTTCTATTTGTTTATTACGACGGGGCTTTAGGCAGACAGACTTCGGTTAGCTGAGCACTTCAGCACAAATAGTCTCAACAATCTCCCCTTTTGTGTGAAGTGCATCCGAAGCCTATCTTTGTTGTCGAAGATGTTTTATGAACGCCTGCTTTAAAGTGTACCTCACTGTCAACCACTAGTTGAGGTGTTCTCTCAATTTCTTCTTCTCTTGCCAGGTATTCACAAAGCGGTTGTTAACCAGAGCAAGAACTTGTTTGATAGACTCCGTAGGAAAGCGACCCATGAAGTCAATATCAAAGAATTTGGTCACCATGGTTTCATTGTCATGGGACAATCCTTTGAAAACTACACCCCATGGTTTATCAACAATCTGCCCAGCTTTCAAATGTTCAAAATTTTCTATTGTGGTTGGTGGGGGTGCAAGGGATTGTCTGAAGAGTTCAGCCACTACAATATCAAAACGGGCTACTCTATGAAGATAGTTTCTGAAGAAGAAGGAGATGTGAGCTTTGGCTGTTGCGAAGACCCCCATGTCTTCGCACTCATTTCCTGCTGAGAACTTCAGGATGTCAAGAAGAGATATGAAGTCCGAAGGATTCATAATGGGGAAGTCAGCAATGGTGAACTTTGACTCTTCTTCATCCGCACCCCGAAGAACAAAAACGTTTAGGTTCTGAAAACCCACATACTCCTCTCCTTTCTTGATGGAGATTATTTTGACTATCTTCTTTGCACTCCATACATAAGCCGGAGCTTGAATATACTTTGTATGGAACGCAATTTTCCTAACCTTGAACTCGGTCAGCTTCTCCTTCTCCTTAGGAACATGCCTTTCAAATTGCAGAAAGGCAAAGGTCTTCGGATTGTACGGGAGATCGAGTTGCTGGTCTTTACTGTTCTTTGTATCAAGGCTCTTGAGTGGAAGCCTGTTGTTTACATGGAAGTCAGTAAAACCGATGGTCTTGATCAGATCCTCAGTCCATATCACATTGTCAATGGCAGTTCTGTTTATTTCGAGGATCTTCATGTACTCCTCTTCCCTTTCCCGATTGACTTGCTCCATGTGAGGAGCAATCCTTATTTCTTTTCTCAGAGGCTGTGAACCGGAACCACCCGCTTTGGTTGTCATTGTGGTTCCAAATGTGGGGACAGCCTTGGAGGGAGTTGATGGAATTGGTGGGATAAAGGGTGGTCTGCCCAGCATGGTGGGTTGAGAAGTTGTTTGCATGGTGGGTTGAGAAGTTGTTTGGGGTTCGATGGTTGTAGGCTGGTGAGCTTAGGAGGTTGGAGTCTCGAGATCTTGAGACCCTATGGCTTCTGATTCTCCCCTTATGAAGGATGAACATTGTGTTTACCCTGAGCAATTTGTTGGGGTCTCCCTCGCTCAGCCTGAGACCTCTCCATTTTCAAGGAGACATTGATCATAGGTTGAAGAGCAGTTTTCAACTTATTGACCATATATATGATGATGGTCTGGTTGGTGGTTCGGAGCTCTTTGGCAAAGGTGGTGACTGCAGAAGATGACAATTCCGCAGTGAGTTCTTCCACACGTTTGTGGGCATCAGACAGGTGTTTGGCAAACCCTGTCTGGTATTGGGAGTTGAAGGACTCAGTAGAGCTACGAAGATCATGTAGCTCCTTGGTCACTTCGGAGTTGGATAACTCCAGTTTCCTCACCAGCTCCTCCATTTTCTTGTCGGTTTGCTCCTTTAGGAGCTGGTGCTTTTCATCGATTTGCTCAACAGCAGACTTGAGCTTTCCCTTAACCACCCTTTGAAATTTTGTTTGTTTCTCCAGAACGCGTTGTTCCGAAGCTTTGACCAATTCTTCCATCTTCTTGGTCAAGGAACTTTGAACCTCACCAATCAGGTCCTCAACACTAGCTTCGGGTTTCTTCGTGGGATCGAAGCCAGTGTTGGACAGCAGCAGGGCATCCAACTTACGGTTGAGGATTTTGAACTGTTTCCCCAAGATAAAGTCTGTGTCATCCAGACTTTCTTCATCAGCGTCTTCGATGGCAATTGGTGCCATGTGGAAGATAGGCATGGTTTCTTCCGTGGATGGGGGCTGGGTGAAAGTAGAGGTTTCAAAATCAAAATCATCTTGGAATGGATGTGACACCCCTCGCAAGGAAATTATAATTTAAAACATCGTTTATCATAAAATATCTTTAATTCAGAAATAGTCTCATCATTGCAGAAATTTGGTCCCAAAACAACCAAAAAGTGGTTTAAACATGTAGCGAGGTGGTATCATAATTTAAGTACAAAAATATGGTTCAAATGGCCACACAAACCGTGGTCTTCTAAAAGTCCTCGCCTCGTCATAAGCTCTTATTCAACCTGAGTACACATCAAATAGTTAGGCAATTGAAATGCCTAGTGAGTTACCCGAGGCCATCTCTTTGAGAGTGAAAGGATAACCTTAACACCCGAGACAACCTCCAAAAGTTATTAGTTTTATATACATTAAAACTCATTTCAACATTATGAAAGCTTACTCAAATAGATAGTTATGATATGCAGCATGATGCATGATGCAACTATCCTACCCCATGTCAATCTCTTAGAAGTCCAACTCACCTCAGTGGCACCTACCTAAGTTCACCAATAACATGAACGAAGCATGTCATCCGATCCCCGTATAGGCTAAACTAGAACTAGTGGCCACTACACTAGTCCCATGAGGGTTAGCAAGTCCCTCATGCGATTCCCTATTGTCGGGAATGGTTTCCCTAAATCCGGGACAACAACTAGTTTGGGTATTAACCCGTGATTTCCCTAAATCCGGGACAATCGTCTCATCTTTGTCACAAGGTTCACACGGTCCACCCCTCCTATATGCAATGCATGGAGGAATGATCAAAACATCTTTCAAAACCACATAAATATTTTTATTATAAAACATCTTTAGAAATAACTCTTTTAATTCCATGCACATATAGAATGTATGCAACATTTAGCACATAAGGTATGCATGGAAAAGGAATAAGACACACTTAAAAGTTAGAAGAGGGATGTGTACTCCCGGTAACTCATCTTCCTTAAGTTTCCAAGAAGATGTTATACTCTTTGCTTCACCCTCGATCACTCTTCTCCTACAAGATATAACATCCAACATTACTAATAACTCTAAGGCTATTTAATTTCACTAAATAGATGTAAAATATTAGTTAAACATGTCCTACGAGTATACTTGAACATTAGAACCAACAGCCCAACACTTAAAGCTCAAAATCCAATGTTTCAGGACTGACCATGCTGACACGGGCCGTGTTCGACACAACACGGGTCGTGTTATGTTAACAGGGGGCTTTTCAGACATCCTGACACGGGCCGTGTTTCCCTCAACCTGGGCCGTGTTCCGAGCACTGTAACTTCCGATTTTTTGGTCCTTTTCTCCTTCATTTTGGTCCAAATCAAGGTCTAATGCAACCCCAAACTTCTAGCTATCAAAGGACATTATTTCTACTTCAATTACACATCATTTGGCCCAAACAAATCATCCAATAACATCTTCATTGAATCAAATCCATCTTCTAATCCCAATTTACTTCATAAGCTTGGATCAAGGAATATCCAATTCCAATCAAACAATTGATTAATGATTCAAGAGGTTCCTTCTTCCAATGGATTGAAGTCACTAAGAACACTTAAGCTCTTCATAGAACACATTTAAGATGCAAGTTGATCCAATCATTAAGATTTCACCAATTGATGGGTTTTTCCACAAAAATTAGGGTTCATAGATATCCACAAGCATCCAAATGGTTCTCCAAGCATGAGACCATCAAATTATTAAGAGATAATCAATATAATTCATAAACTACACCTTTGGGATCATAGAATTCATCTCCCCCAACTATGAAACCCGAATTTGAACTTGATCTACCAAAAATGGTGGGTTTCTAACATGGAGATTAGATTTCTTACCTCAAATCTTCAATTGATGGATGTAGACTACTTAGATCATGCTAAAATCAAGCTTCTCCACTTGAACCTCCTGAAAATCGCCTCCTTCTCTCTCCCTCTCTTCCAAATCGTGTTTCTCCCAAATGAAATGGGGTTTTCCCCAACTTAAACTTTCATCTATTCACTTATTTCAACTAAGTCCCTCCAGCACCAAAGTTATATCATATTTGCACTAGAAGTCCTTCCCCATAATTTCTAAAATACTAATTACCAATAAGTCGGTATTCTAGAACTCCATATGAGGAATTTCCATTTATACCATTATTAAGTCATTTTAGACTAGTTACTTCCTCAAACTTTACATTTTAATTAATTTTACTTTTAGATAATTATTATTATTATTAAATTCATTATTTTTTTATTCATTAAATTATTTACCCTAGATAGAGGATGTTACAATTACCTTCCCCTTAAGAAGATTCCGTCCTCGGAATCTCGAATTCTTCAAAAAGATGTGGATACCTCTTCCGCATTTCATCTTTCGTTTCCCACGTGAGATTTGCTCCCGACGAATGCTTCCACTTGATAAGAACCAAGTCAATCATCTTCTTCCTTAGCTTTTTAACCTTTCTATCCAAAATCTCCTCCGGTTCTTCTATAAGTCTCTTGTTTTCATCCACCCGAATTTCTTCTAAAGGTAAAAAGTCAACCTTATCGCCAAGCCACTTCCTCAAGTAACATACATGAAATACATTATGAATTCCATTCAACTCCGGTGGCAACTCAAGTCGATAAGCTTGCTTCCTAATCTTCTCCAACACATTCAACGGTCCAATATACCTTGGATTAAGCTTTCCTCTTTTCCCAAAACGTATTATTCCTCTCCAAGGTGACACTTTAAGTGACACTTTATCTCCCACTTGGAATACCATGGGTCGATTCTTCAAATTGGCATAACTCTTTTGTCTACTTTGGGCTGCCTTCATCCGCTCCCTAATTACCTCTACCTTTTCCGCGGTTTTTTGAATCAAACTAGGCCCCACCAAAACCTTTTCTCCCGCTTGTAACCAACATGAAGGGGATCTACACCTCCGTCCATATAAAGCTTCATACGGAGCCATCTTTATTGATGAGTGGTAACTATTGTTGTAAGAAAACTCAATCAAAGGAAGATGTTTGTCCCAACTTCCTCCAAAATCCAACACGCATGCACGCGACATGTCTTCAAGAGTTTGAATCGTCCTCTCACTTTGCCCATCGGTTAGAGGATGATATGCTCAAACATAACTTGGTTCCCAATACTTCTTGCATGCTTTTCCAAAAATGTGACGTGAACCGACTGTCCCGATCCGACACAATCGATAATGGCACCCCCTGCCTCCGAACGACCTCATCCACATACAATTTCACAAACTTATCAACAAGCCATGTTTCTCTTGCTGCAAGAAATAATGCACTTTTAGTCAACCGGTCCACAATGACCCAAATCATGTCATGACCACTTCTTGTTCGCGATAATTTAGTAACAAAATCCATGGTGAGTTTTTCCCACTTCCATTCCGGGACTTCTAACGGCTCGAGATCTCCATACGGTCTTTGATGCTCGGTTTTTACCAAGGAACACGATAAACATTTGTTGATATACTTTGCAATGTCTACTTTCTTGTTCGGCCATCAATACAAAGGCTTCAAATCCATATACATTTTTGTACATCCAGGATGAATGGAATATTTGGTCTTATGAGCTTCATCAAGAATTAATTCTCTTTTTCCACCATACAATGGTACCCAAACACGACCTTGAAATGTTTTCAACCCGTGAGAATTTTCCTCCAAGATCACTGACTTGCCAAGTCTCTCTTCTTTAATGTTACCCTCTTCTTGAGCTTTTTCTTGTACACTTTTCAACATATCGACTAGTGTGGATACCACTTCAATTCTTAATGCTTTAACCCTCCTTTTCTCACTAATTTCGTTTCTACTCAAAGCATCCGCCACGATGTTCACTTTACCCGGATGGTAAAGGATTTCACAATCCTAATCCTTGAATACTTCAATCCACCGCCTTTGCCTCACGTTTAAATCCTTTTGACTGAATAAAGATTGCAAGCTTTGATGATCCGTGAAGAGTTTGCATTGAGTGCCATAAAGATAATGCCTCCAAATCTTCAATGCATGAATCACAGCCGCCAACTCCTTGTCATGAGTGGGATAATTCAACTCGTGCTCCTTTAATTGACGTGACGCATAAGCGATAACCTTTCCTCTTTGAGTGAGAACACATCCAATTCCCAAACCCGACGCGTCACTATAAACCGCAAAATCTTCGGTGCCTTCTGGAAGTGATAAAATAGGAGCTTCAGACAACTTCTTCTTTAACAATTCGAATGCCTCTTCTTGTTTGTCGGTCCATATGAACTTCTCATTCTTTTTGGTCAACGAAGTCAACGGACATGCAATCTTGCAAAATCCTTCTATAAAACGTCTATAATATCCCGCCAAGCCAAGAAAGCTTCTAATTTCGGTTGGATTCTTCGGTTTCTCCCAATTCATTACCGCTTCGATCTTTTCCGGGTCCACTTTAATTCCATATTTATTCACCACATGCCCAAGGAATTGAACTTCTCCAATCCAAAACTCACACTTAGAAAATTTTGCATACAACTTCTCCCTTTTTAGAGTTTCAAGCACCATCTTCAAATGCTCTTTATGTTCCGCCTCCGACTTTGAGTAAATGAGGATATCATCAATAAACACGATCATAAATTTATCAAGAAACGGTTTGCACACTCGATTCATAAGATCCATGAAAGCCGCGAGGGCATTAGTTAGCCCGAAAGGCATTACAAGAAACTCGAAATGCCCATATCTTGTTTGGAAAGCCGTCTTCTCTACGTCTTCATCCCTTACCTTTAATTGATGATAACCCGATCGAAGATCAATTTTAGAAAAATAACCCGCACCTTGCAATTGATCAAATAAATCGTCAATACGAGGTAAAGGGTACCGGTTCTTGATAGTCACCTTGTTGAGATCCCGGTAGTCAATACACATTCTCATGGAACCATCCTTCTTCTTCACAAATAAGATTGGAGCTCCCCAAGGGGAAGAGCTAGGCCTAATGAAACCTTTATGAAGAAGCTCTTGCAATTGAGTCATCAACTCCTTCAATTCCGCGGGTGCCAACCGATACGGAGCTTTGGCTAAAGGCACAGTTCCCGGTACCAAATCGATGCGAAACTCAACTTGACGATCCGGTGGCAAACCGCGTAGGTCATCGGGAAAAACCTTGGGATAATCCCGCACTACTTCAATATTCCCTAACATCTTCTTTTCCTTTACGGTGTCCACCACATATGCTAGGTAAGATTGACAACCCTTTTTCAAACATCTTCTTGCTTTCATCACATTGATCACACTTGTGGGTACTCTTCTCTTGTCTCCATAAATGAGAATCGGTTCACCTATGGGTGTCTTCAGTCTTACCATTTTCTTTCCACATAAAATTTCAGCATCGTACTTTGCAAGCCAATCCATCCCAAGCACAACATCAAATCCCCCAACATCCAAAAGTATAAGGTCGACCCAAAATTCAGCCCCACTACACTCCACTTTTACATGCGATATCTCCTTACTCACAATTTTGGTTGCACCACCTGCTACATCTATTACTAATTCATACTCAAGTTTATGCAAGGGTAATTTTAATCTCTTTGCGAAATTAGGCGACACATGAGAGTAAGTAGCCCCCGAATCAAATAACATAGAAGCGGGTAAAGAGTTTACAAGAAATATACCTGACACCACATTTGTCTTCTCCCTAGCCTCTTCCTCAGTCATTTGAAAAGCCCTTCCTCTAGTCCTAGGTGCTTCCTTTCTTCCGCCCCCACTGCCCCCTTTCTCTTTTGAAGTACACTCACTTGCTTTGTGACCAACATCCCCGCAAGTATAACACTTGAACCCCTTAGTGCACGCATTAGCAAAGTGGCCCTTATCACCACATTTGAAGCACACCACTTCATCCTTGTTCTTGTTTTGTGTTTCTCCACCCTTGCTCTTTCCTTCAAATTTTTGTTTCTTTTGGTCAATTGCACCCTTCCCACACGAGTCGTGACCTTCCTTTCTCTTGTTTGCAAATTGGGGTCACTCCTTGTCTCGTTCTTCCAATGTTTTCTCAATCTTACTTGCCTTCCTCATGGCCACTTCTAGAGTAGTAGCTTCAAAGTTCAATCGATAGTTCCAAGGCAAACCTCCCACTTATTGATCCACTTTAGTGGTCTCATCCGGAGCCAACCTTCTAGCAAAGCTCAAAAGTTTTTGGAATTTGGCATTGTACTTCGTGATGGTCATTTTGTCTTTCTTTAAGTCAAGGAATTTCCTTTCAAGGTCACGAATCTCTTCTTTAGTACAAAACCTCTCCTTCATCGTCTCCAAGAATACATCCCAAGTTAGGCTCTCCAACACATGCATCTCCATCATTTCCTTAGTCTCCAACCACCACTCAAGAGCCGTTTCCTTTAGAGTAGTGATTGTAAGTTCACACGTTGGTCATCACCGCATTGACAAGCATAGAAAGCCATTTCAATTTCAATCACCCAATTGTGAAGTACAATCGGATCTAACGTCCCGTTGTAAGTAGGTGGCTTGCAAGAGTTAAAGTCCTTGAAGTTACATCTCTTTCTTGGTATCACCATGTCTTGAGACACAGTGTTGCTAGGAGGCCCATGTTGCATGCTATCGTACGAGCTACTTGTGTCTTGCCCACCCGAAGCGGTGTTATCCCCAAATAAGTTCTTCACTTCTTCTCTTAAACGCACTTCTTGATCCGCAAGTAGCTCTTTCATCTTACCAACCATCTTTTCCTCCTGTTTTGCCATTTAGTCAAGCATCATCTTTTCAATGCTTGCAAGGGTAGTGGATTGAGATTGAGCCTCATCACCGGCCCCACCCCCTTGACCATCAACCATGCTACGAGTGTTCACCATTCTGAGAAAGATGAACATTAATATTATATTATACTATTAATTAGCTAATACATAACCCTCACTCGTGAGCACCTTAAGTTTAAATCTAAGTACTAATCCTAGTACCTAGTTCACTTAAACCGATGCTCTGATACCAAATTGTGACACCCCTCGCTAGGAAATTATAATTTAAAACATCGTTTATCATAAAATATCTTTAATTCAGAAATAGTCTCATCATTGCGGAAAATTGGTCCCAAAACAACTAAAAAGTGGTTTAAACATGTAGCGAGGTGGTATCATAATTTCAGTACAAAAACATCGTTCAAATGGCCACACAAACCGTGGTCTTCTAAAAGTCCTCGCCTCGTCATAAGCACTTATTCAACCTGAGTACACATCAAATAGTTAGGCAATTGAAATGCCTAGTGAGTTACCCGAGGCCATCTCTTTGAGAGTGAAAGGATAACCTTAACACCCGAGACAACCTCCAAAAGTTATTAGTTTTATATACATTAAAACTCATTTAAACATTATGAAAGCTTACTCAAATAGATAGTTATGATATGCAACATGATGCATGATGCAACTATCCCACCCCATGTCAATCTTTTAGAAGTCCAACTCACCTCAGTGGCACCTACCTAAGTTCACGAATAACATGCATGAAGCATGTCATCCGATCCCTATATAGGCTAAACTAGAACTAGTGGCCACTACACTAGTCCCATGAGGGTTAGCAAGTCCCTCATGCAATTCCCTATTGTCGGGAATGGTTTCCCTAATTCCAGGACAACAACTCGTTTGGGTATTAACTCGTGATTTCCCTAAATCCGGGACAATCGTCTCATCTTTGTCACAAGGTTCACATGGTCCACCCCTCCTATATGCAATGCATGGAGGAATGATCAAAACATCTTTCAAAACCACATAAATATTTTTATTATAAAACATCTTTAGAAATAACTATTTTAATGCCATGCACATATAGAATTCATGCAACATTTAGCACATAAGGTATGCATGGAAAAGGAATAAGACACACTTAAGAGTTAGAAGAGGGATGTGTACTCCCGGTAACTCACATTCCTTAAGCTTCCAAGAAGATGCTATAATCTTTGCTTCGCCCTCGATCACTCTTCTCCTACAAGATATAACTTCCAACATTACTAATAACTCTAAGGCTATTTCATTTCACTAAATATATGTAAAATATTAGTTAAACATGTCCTAGGAGTATACTTGAACATTAGAACCAACAGCCCAACACTTAAAGCTCAAAATCCAATGTTTCAGGACTGACCATGCTGACACGGGCCGTGTTCTACACAACACCGGCCGTGTTATGTTAACAGGGGGTTTTTCAGACATCCTGACCCGGGCCGTGTTTCCCTCAACCCGGGCCGTGTTCCGAGCACTGTAACTTCCGATTTTTTTGGTCCTTTTCTCCTTCATTTTGGTCCAAATCAAGGTCTAACGCAACCCCAAACTTCTAGATATCAAAGGACATTATTTCTACTTCAATTACACATCATTTGTCCCAAACAAATCATCTCATAACATCTTCATTGAATCAAATCCATCTTCTAATCCCAATTTACTTCATAAGCTTGGATCAAGGAATATCTAATTCCAATCAAACAACTGATTAATGATTCCAGAGGTTCCTTCTTCCAATGGATTGAAGTCACTAGGAACACTTAAGCTCTTCATAGAACACATTTAAGATTCAAGTTGATCCAATCATTAAGATTTCACCCATTGATGGGTTTTCCCCAAAAATTAGGGTTCATAGATATCCACAAGCGTCCAAATGGTTCTCCAAGCATGAGACCATCAAATTATTAAGAGATAATCAATAGAATTCATAAACTACACCTTTGGGATCATAGAATTCATCTCCCCCAACTATGAAACCCGAATTTGAACTTGATCTACCCAAAATGGTGGGTTTTTAACATGGAGATTAGATTTCTTACCTCAAATCTTCAATTGATGGATGTAGACTACTTAGATCATGCTAAAATCAAGCTTCTCCACTTGAACCTCCTAAAAATCGCCTCTTTCTCTCTCCTTCTCTTCCAAATCATGTTTCTCCCAAATGAAATGGGGTTTTCCCCAACTTAAACTTTCATCTATTCACTTATTGCAACTAAGTCCTTCCAGCACCAAAGTTATATCATATTTGCATTAGAAGTCCTTCCCTATCATTTCTAAAATACTAAATACCAATAAGTCCTTATTCTAGAACTCCATATGAGGAATTTCCATTTATACCCTTATTAAGTCATTTTAGACTAGTTACTTCCTCAAACTTCACATTTTAATTAATTTTACTTTTAGATAATTATTATTATTATTAAATTCATAATTTTTTTTATTCATTAAATTATTTACCCTAGATAGAGGATGTTACAATGGATAATCAGGTAATGATGTATCCAAACCAGATGAGGGAATGTTGAGGAATGTGTCTAAAGTGGAAGAAATGGGTGGTACAGTGGTAGATGATGATTTTGGTGGTGGAGGTGGTGGTACTTCAGATGAAGTAGTATGTATTGTTGTAGTTTGTTGTGCTGTTGTGGGAGGAGGAGGTGGTGGAATTGTATGTGGAGGTGTAGGTGGTCCGGTTGTTTTCAGTGGTGATGGTGGCATTTTGGTATGTGGAAGAGTTGGTGGTCTTGTTTCATGGATGGGTGAGGATTGATGTTCTTCCTCTTCAGCTTCTGGAATGGCTTCGGAGGTTTGCTTCTCGGACTCCGAAGACTCATCCCTGATAGTAGTTTTACGGGATTTCTTCGGTTGTTTCTTCTTGGGAGTAGCTTGTTCCGAAGCTTTTCTCTTCTTTTCTCCCTTCTTCGGACCACTAGGTCCACCAGCCCCTTTCTTTTTGCCCTTGGCCCTGGTTTGGGCCTTTGTAGTAACGTGGGTTTCTTCTTGAGTAAGATCCCTGACAAGGTATGGAATGACAAGGGTTGACCAGTAGACATTTACCTCAATGCAGTCGGTGGGTACTTTGGAGAGCATGACTTTTGGAATTTGGGCACAAAAGACTGCTGGGACTTCATTCAAGGTGGGAATGGCGATTGGAGTGAATTTCATCTCAGCGAGAGAAAGGTCAGGAACATAACCTGATTGTTGGTAGTGGGCATGAACAGCAATCGCCAGAATCTAGCATTTACGATTTCTGTCCCCTTCATGCTGTGGTTGATGTGGGAGCAAAAATCGGCCTAGAGAATCGATACGAAATCTACTTTAACATCGTAGTAGATTCCGTAGAGAAGGCCTTGGAAGGCAACGCTTGCAGAGTCCAAGCCTGAAGTTCTTCCAGAAAGACATCTAAGGAAAATACTAAAGAACTACCTCCAAAGATCACGTAGCTGGTTTTTCTTGAACATGCTGATCTTTTCGAGCAGGGGTTCATACCCCATCTCATTGAACATGGCGACTAGTTGGTCGGCAGAAGGAACCACATTTCTTTCGAGTTGTAGACCGGAAGACGGAGTGCGTTAGCAAACTTCTCCTTTGTCAGTTGAACTTTCTTGATTTTGCCCTGTGCGTCAATAGCCTCATAGAACACAGATTTTACTTGATTGTTGGAGTCAAATAGAATGTTTGAAGTGTAGTGTGCCCTGTGAACCAGAGTCACAGGGATAGAAGGAGTGCAGGTTAAAGCATACCCTAAAACTGACCTTTTCAAACATTCGACGACGGCATCGATTGGTTCAGGGTAAAGCTTTAGATCGTTGCGAAGGACCATATTAGAGAACTGGTTCTTGAGAAAGGGGATGTAGCTTGCTTCAGTTGTGTGAGATGATGCTTCAGCCATTGATGAAGAGTTGAAAAAGACGGATGAACTTAGGTTTTTGAGAGTATTTTTGCAGAAGAGATTTGAGAGTATTGTTTAGGTAAAGAGATGAACAGTTGGGTTGTGAGGTATATATAGTATTCGTGGTCCCAAGGCCATTTAATGCGCATGGGATTTGGTCCACTAATATTGTGACACTTCAGCACCAAGCCGTTCCACTTTCTCTGCAAGACGTAACCATACGGCTGTCAGTCATCATTATTTGAAATTGAACCGCCATCTTCACACGATCTTATTGTTAGGATTGGACACGATTATCTCAATGACATCTGTATAACAACAGATAACAACAGTTATTAAATTCAAAAGAATGTTTGTCTCTGAGATAATCATAAATGTTAAATTCAATTCAGTAATAAATTGACTTCGGTTTTATGGAACATTTATGACCATTGTGAATGCACTTCGGAGTGAAAGCACAAAGTTATGTTTGACTCCAAAGAGTGTTCTGTCACTTTGGTGATTGACATGTGATTGTAAAGTGTTTGTCAATATACCGATATCCATGTGTTTTCTCTTTGTTTTTCTATGAATTTTTGGTTTTGCTTTTGACTAATGCAACATAACATTTATCCTTAACTTCCATGAATATTATGAAAAGAAGGTTTAACAAGTTAATGTTCAGAATCATTCGAATCATGTTGGAAGTCCATTTTTCATTTTGAAGGTTGTTTGATTCAATATCAGTCAAGAATATATAAGTCTAATCACCCCATCACTAACTTGATTTCGCATTTGGAAATATGTTTTGAGTTGTGCTTATGTGCTTCAAAATTTTCAAATATAATAATGATAACATCCTTTGCATTTGAAATTTAAAGAATTTTTCATTCATGAATTGAGCATCAGAAGTGTTTTAGAAATTGGATAGTTTTTGAAGATTCTTTTGAAAAATTTATTCCCTTTCATCAGTTGAAGTGTTTGGATACTAGACTCTGATGACAAGCCTTTGAGCTTCGTACACCACTCCAACTTTATCATTTAAGATAGATTACTTGAAATGTTCATATTCTCTACAAAATACTCGACTATATTATAGGAGTTCCTTGTATTGTTATTTGAAACAGAAGAATAAGCCTTTGAATGCTGATTTTTCTTGCTTTTGCATTCTCTTGTTTATCTTTTTGTCTTTGTTTGTCTTTGATTCTTTTGACAATTGTTTTCTATTTATCTTTTTGATCCTTTTTCAATTTTCCATTTTATCTTTTCAATTTTAGATTTCTTTATCCGAAGACATAAATTTCCTTCTTTGGTGCCTTTTATTTATGTTTTAAACAATCCTTGTGGGTGAAAATCTTCTTGTAGTTCAATTTTGTACCACTAATGAAAAGAGATTTAGATTTACTTATCAAACAATGTTGGTACTATTTTTGAGGAAAAGTTCGGAGCACTTGAGTTATCCTGTGTAGTTTTGAGGCTACATGATTAATTTGAAGTTGAAGCGAGTCAAGTTCCGAAGGGTGCTTAGAAATAGACATTATATTAAGGATATAGGAATCAAACAAGGCTTCAAATTGTAAAATAGCCTTAACCTCACTTCGAAGTCTGTTTTCTTACCAATGTTTCAAGTCAATTCCCAAATACCTTTTAGTGCAATAAGGTATGATTATTAGAATCTAAAATCAAAGTTTTGTCCTTTACTTGGTTAATTCATGAAAGAAAGGTTAAACTTTTTCAGTTTGCATCAAATTTTTCTCATAACTTGGTGTGTTTTTTCCTTTTTTTGAATTTTCTTTGACTTAAAACCTTTTTATTTTTGTCCTTAAGAGTCGAAGTCAAAATATGTTTAAGTGATTTTCAAATTTGAAGGGTTTATTTTGAATGAAAGTTTGTTCCGCAGAGATCCGAAGTGATATTTTACTTCGGTGTGCTGCGGTGGTATTTGAAGTGATTTTTCTTGATTTATTCCGCAGTGTTCAGAAGTGATATTTTACTTCGGAGTGCTGCGGAGTTTTGTGATTTTGCAAATTATTGAACTAAAGACAGGAGTAAGAGTAAGCAAATCTGATTCAATGAAGAGTGGATCCATCTATCATTCCAAGTCCGCGAACTATTCTTGTGAATGCCTCTTCATTCAGAGCCTTTGTGAAGATATCTGCCAATTGTTCTGTAGTGTGAACAAAGTGCACCTCAATATTCCCCTCCACAACATGACTTTTGATGAAGTGATAGCGAAGAGCTATATGCTTCGTCTTGGAATGTTGAACTGGATTGTGACATATACGAATTGCACTTTGAGAGTCACAGAACAAAGGAATTTTTCTCATGTTGATGGCATAATCTTTCAGTTGGCTTTGGATCCAAATGATTTGTGAGGTACACGCTGCAGCTGCTACATACTCTGCTTCTGCTGTGGAGATAGAGACACAAGTTTGCTTCTTGGATTGCCAGCTAATTAGCTTTCCATCTAAGAATTGACAACCCCCCCCCCCCCCCGAAGTGCTTTTGCGATCAATAGAGCATCCACCAAGATCGAAGTCTGAGTAAGCTTGTATGTAGAAGCCAGAGTTTGCTGGATACCACAGACCATAAGCAATAGTGCCATGAAGATATAGGAATATTGTCTTAACCGCAGCCAAGTGAGGTTCTCTTGGGTCAGCCTGATATCTAGCACAATTGCAAACTGCAAACATGATATTAGGACGATTGGCTGTAAGGTAGAGTAGGGATCCGATCATACTTCGGTATTGCTGGATGTTTGTCTTCGGTTTATCCAATGAAGGATTTAGCCTTATACCTGCAGGCACTGGAACTTTTGCTTTGGAGCAGTTAGTCATCCCGAAGCGTTCGAGCAAACTCTTCGTATATTTTTGTTGATTGATGAATATGCCCTCCTTAGATTGTTTGATTTGTAATCCAAGAAACAAAATTAATCTTTCCCATCATGCTCTTTTGAAATTTGCTTTTCATCAGTTTTTCAAAGTCTTTTGACAAATTAGGGTCAGTGGATCCAAAGATTATGTCATCCACATAAATTTGGACTAACATCAAGTGAGATCCAACTTTCTTTCTAAAAAGTGTTGGATCCACTGAGCCCTGTTAAAAGTTTGATTATTTCAAAAATCTAGTCAAGGTTTCATACCAAGCCCTTGGTGCTTGTTTTAAACCATAGACTGCTTTGTCTAGCACATAGCAATGGTTTGGGTGGGTTTTACTTTCAAAGCCAGGTGGTTGTTCAACAAAAACGGTTTCTTCGAGATCACCATTCAGAAAAGCACATTTGACATCCATTTGATAGACATCAAAGTTTTTGTGTGCAGCATAAGCTAAAAATATCCGAACTGATTCGAGTCTGGCAACAGGAGCAAAAGTTTCTTCATAATCAATCCCCTCCTGTTGACAATAACCCTTGACAACCAGCCTAGCCTTGTTCCGAACTACATTGCCTTCGGTGTCTAGTTTATTACGGTATACCCATTTGAGACCGACAATTGAGGCATTTTCAGGTTTTGGAATTAGCCTCCAAACATTGTTTCTTTCAAATTCATCTAATTCCAACTGCATTGCTTCAATCCAGTCTGAGTGATCAAATGCATCTTTAACGTTCTTAGGTTATACCTTGGAAATAAAGACATTGAACATGCACAACTCCGAAGTTTTGTTTAAATCAATTTGTTTTTGATGAAGTTATGCACGAGTCAATACTCTGTCCTGAACATTACCGATGACAAGTGATGGTGGATGATTTCTCGTCCATTTCTCCAAGGGAGGATAGTTTGGATCAAAGTCAGGAGGTCCTTCAGCATCGATGTCTTCGATATCTGAAGGATAACCCGAAGTGGATGGGAAATCATCCATTAACAAGTGATTGTTTGAATTTGTGTTGGTTTGTGGTGTGTGTATTTGTGAAGTTGAGTTTGAAGTGTGCTCCCCCTGGGCATGTGTTGGTGTTGAGGAAGTGGTAGCTTTATCTAAAGCGATTGTTGTGGCTGAATTCGATGTTGCAATCTCTGGCTCCCCCTGTATTGTTGGATATAAAGACATGATATTAGAGATTTCCTGGGGAGATGAGATAGGAGTGTTGGTTCCTCTTGGACTGTTGTTTGGCTCCCCCTCAACACTTGCAATTCTTCCACTTCGGTTAGAACGTTCCCTATCAACACTAGTAGTGCCTTCACTTTGGTTTGATGGCTCCCCCTCAACACTAGCATTTCCTATAGTTTGGTTAGATGACTCCCCCTTAACAGATGATGGTCTTTGTATACTGCTTGTAGAGGAGTCATCAGGTCCATCTGTGAGCTTGGATAGTTCAGACTCATGGTTATCTGGTGCCCTAGCTTCGGAGTCCACAGCTCTCACACGTGGATCGAACAAAAGTGCAAAGTCTGTGTCAAATGTTGTGATTGGATAAGCATCTACAGCAGGCTTTGGAAAGATTGATGACATGGGAAATGGATGCAAAGACTTCTTGATGTAGTAGTCATCAAACCTTAGATTGAAGGTTTCTTTGATTTTTCGAGTTCTCTTGTTCATGACTCTGTAGGCTTTTGAGTCTTGAGAGTAACCAAGGAAGATTCCTTCTTCTGATTTATCATTGAACTTGGTCAAGTGATCCTTCAAGTTCAAGATAAAACACCTACAACCAAAGATGTGAAGAAATTTGACATTTGGCTTTCTTTGGTTAAGCACTTCGTAAGGTGTAATATGAAATCGTTTGTGAATGTAGGATCTATTTTGAGTAAAGCATGCAGTAGACATGGCTTCGGCCCAGAAGTACATAGGCAAGTTTGCGAAATTTAGCATAGTTCTAGCTGCTTCACATAAGGAACGATTTCTTCTTTCCACAACCCCATTTTGTTGAGGAGTATAGGGTGCAGAGAAGTTGTGACTAATTCCCTTCGTTTTCAAGAATCCATCCAAGGTCTGATTTTTGAACTCCGAACCGTTGTCGCTGTGCACAGTTCGGACTTTCTTGTTGAGCATCAATTCCATTTTCTTTATGAAGTTGATGATTTCTTCAACAGCATCTGATTTGTTTCTTAGGAATAAAACCCAAGTGAATATTGAATAATCGTCAACTATCACAAGAATGTATTTCTTCTTTCCAATAGACTCAACTGCGGATGGTCCACATAAATCCATGTAAAGAAGTGAAAGAGGTTCGGTGATTTTGGGATTGATCACAGTTGGATGCCTTTGTTTTGTTTGCTTGCCATGTTCACAAGCAGAACAAAGAGTGTCATTATCAAATTTTAGTGTAGGCATACCTCGAACCAAATCCATAGCCACCAATTTGTTCAAGTCTTTGAAGTTTAGATGGGCAAGTCTTCGGTGTCATAATCAACTGACATCGGAGTTGGCTTTAGAGAGAATACATAGGGATTGCCCACCGGTTACTGGGTTTAGATTTAAGGGAAACATCGATCCCTTCCTTTCTGATTTTAGTAAGACTTCATTTGTTGCTTCTTTGGTGATTACACTCCCTTGGTTGTTGAATGTGACAGCATTGCCCGTTCCAACCACCAATTGGGATATACTCACAAGGTTATGTTTCAATCCTTCAACAAATGCCACTCGGCTAATTGTGAATTGGGCATTTGTTATCTTGCCATATCCCCGAATTGGACATGTTTCATTAATACCAAAGCGAACGTTTCCAGCATCATCCAAAATTCTATAGTCCCTGAGATATTCCTTCTTCACAGTCATATGTCTTGAGCAGCCACTATCCATGTACCATTTTGAATCATACCGCTCATTTGACATAACCTACAATCAATCAAGAAGAAGTTGGTACCCAATCAATCTTGGGTCCTCAGGGTAAGCAAAGGATTATTGGATCCATTTTTCTACGGCCTCTTCAGTAATTTCATTAGCATTTAAATTAATCAGATTCTCTGAAGCCTCATGTGATGAACAAGATTCCGAAGTGTTTGAGCAGGATTCCGAGGAGCTTTTAGTTAAAATGGATGAGTCCGAAGTGACTGACAAAATGGTAGACTTCGGAACCCATTTTTGAATGGATGATTTTGACTTCGAGGTTTTTGAAGTTTTCTTTTTTACTTGAAATATTTGACGTTATTGAAGATTTTGAAGTTTTTGTTCTTGCAGTTAAGTTTTCTTTCAAATCATTCCTTTTCCAATTTTGTTTTGGTTTTTCAATTGTTGACTTCGTTGAGATTGAGCTGCACAACGTAGAGGTACAAAGATACTCTTCGTATGCCATTTTAAAGTCGTTTAGTGAAAGATTCTTATCTTTAAACAGATCCAAATTTTTTTCCAGCCACTGATGGAATGTATCTATCAAATTATTTCCTTTTGAAAATGTTTTCTGAGTGGGTTTTTGAAATTTTGGATTTGGAAAGTTAGGTTTCGTTGGTGTAAAAGTTGGTTTTTCCTTTTGATTTTTGACTTCCGAAGGTTTTAAGTTAAATGGTTTTGTTCCAGAAGTTGAAGCAATTGCTTCATTTTGTTTCAAGCCTTCAAGAGGAGCTTTTCTTTTCACGAGATTCAAAGTTTGTTTGGTTTTCAAGTTCGCAACAATAGGTTTTTGAATTGGTTTTGTAATTACTAGTGTTGGTTTTGATTTTTGTGAAACTTGTGGTCTTTTCAAAATTTGAGGTTTTTGTACCGTGGTTTTGTTGGTAAATCCTTTTGATTTTGACACTGCATTTTCTGAATTTTGTGATAAAGGTACACACTCACAAGATTCCATCAATTGAAATATATCCATCTTCGGCGCTGTGGGGTTTTCCACAACTTGAATTTGTTTGTAGTTTTGATTTGTATAAACGTGATCGTCGTTTTTGAGATACAATAAGTGTGACATATTTTCAGGTATCTTCTCTTTTTCAAAACAAAGACGATTATACACGTTGTGACCATATAGGTCTTGTTTTCTTATATTAATTTTCACTTCCATTCTTTCATTCATTTCGTTTTCGACCATTTTGGAAGATGATAAAAATCCTTCGTTTGTAACCGTGGAGTTATCATTTTCAAGAAGTTTTTGTAAATCGTTGTCAATTGAGGGTAATCCACCGGGTTTTACAAAAATTGTGTTTTTGAAATAAGAAACCTTAGGATATATACATGCCACTTTGACTAGTCTTTTTGAATTGTCCTTAAGATATTGATCATAAAAAGCGCATTCATCTGTGATTTGCATTTTGGAGTTTGAAGTTTCTTTGGTTTCAAAAATTTTTGATTCACAACCCAATTTTGTTTTTCCTTTGTCCACCGAAGACAGTTTTGAGATGTCTTCGGAGGTCAATTCAGATACAGAGGATGACTTTAATAATGTCAAAGAAGAACAATCAATTTCCTCCATGTCCGAATCGCTTTCAGAATCCTTCTCAGACAAGTTATTAACAAATTCAGTTTCTTTTGTTTCAATTTGAGGTACAACCTTTTTCAGGATGGGAATTTCTTACGGCAATATTTTCAGCAAATTATCAGTAGTTAGATGTTTTTCTACAGATATCAGGCCATGTTTGTATGAGGGATTTGTAACTTCGGAACCTGATACTATGGATTCGCATTCATAGGATATACTATCAACTTCCTTTAATTTAAACTCAATGAAAGGCAATAGTTGTCTATGTTGGACATTGCAAACATCAGCTGAATGATAAATTCTAGTAATATGCGCATACAATCGTTTGGCTGTTTCACAAAATATGTTTCGCTGTTTCAAGATTACATCATGCTTGTTTAAAAATTTTTCTCTATTTTTCTTCTAACAATGAGATTCTAAGATTGGATTTTTCTAGTGCTAGCTTCAGACTTTCTACTCTCCCCCTCAAGCTTAGAAGCTCCTGCTCAGTGAGTACTTCCCTATTTTTAGCATCAATGAGTAATTTATGCATAACAGAGCAATCACGAGTTATTTCATTTATAGTTGGAGCAGAATGAGAAATAGGAATTTTAAAAGATGAAAGAAGTTTTGATACCTGTTCTGGGATTGTTAGGCGAGTGTCATTTGCCATCAAGCATATCTCCTCATCATCATCAGAAGAGTCTTCAAACCAAGTCTTCGGAGTACCAGCAGTAATCATCTCAAATCCCTCCGAAGTCACAAACCCAAGACCCGCAGTCGCTTCAACTTCAACATTTCTTCATCATTCAACTTCTCCCAATTGTCCTTTAGAAAGCTCTTACCGACATCATAGGCCATGAAAGCACTATGAGATGGCTTTCTCACTTCGTCATCATCTAATTCCGAAGACCAAACCTGATAAGATCCTTGACGATCATCAGCAGCCATTAAGGGTAGGTCTTTGGTCCTTACTCTAACTTCCTCCATTTTTCTTGCGTAGTATGCTTCGTCCTTCACTTGTGGTTTCTTTTCGTTTTGTTTGCGAAGCATGCAGTCTTTTGCAAAATGATTCTTGCCATGGAAATAGTTGCAGTCATAGCCAGAAATCACCTGAGACCTTTTTCTCTTCAATCTTTTCTTTGGATGACTCCGAAGCCTGTTTTTCAGATGGCTTCGGGGTTGATGATTTTAAGTTTTCATCATTCGGAATGAATATTTCTGGTTTAGGTTTGGAGTTGAAGTTTGATTTGTTGAAGTTCTTCACAAATGGATTCCCAGAGTTGTTCTTGAAGAAGGGCTTCTTGAATCTATGATTGTTGGCGGCATAGAGAGCAACAACTTCTCCCTTATCATCTACCATATAGGCAGCAACGTCTTCATCACTTGATTCTTCATCGTCTTTTGACACGAGGGCAAGTGGTCCAGAACCAGCCATTTCACTTCTTCGACCCACCACATCGGGTTCATGTGATTTCAGTAGATTGTATAGGGCAGCCAGCTTGTATTTCTCAATATTCTCATAGGATTTGACCATGAGCATGATTGGCCTCCACTCCTTGCGAAGACTATAAAGAAATTTGATATTTATCTCTTGTTGGCTTCTTGTTTCCGCATACTTTTCTAGGGTGTAAATCATGTTGCTCAGACATTCATAACTGGCTTCTAAGGATTAATTTTCTTCTTGCTTAAAGTTTCTGAAGTCTGCAAGGATTTCTTGAACTTTGCTGGTATGGAGGATTTTATCTCCTCCAAAACGGAGTTCGAGATTGTCCCACATCTCTTTTGCAGATTTCGCATCAGCAATGTGATGGCTTACGTCAGGACCCAAGCCACTTCGCAGTTCACGCATGGCCCGTTCGTCGTTTTCAAGCTTCTTCATGTCAACTGCGTTAAGAACAACAGCTTCTTCTCCGTCAGGGACAACAAAACGACCAACTATGTCTGTGTGTGGTCCTTCAGTCACAGACCTCCATAAGTCCTTATCGAGTCCGATAAGATAATCCTTCATTCGGCCAGCCCAGTAGTCATAGTAAGAGGTTACTAGAACAGGGGCTTTTGTAGCAGAACCAATAAGGTTTGCGTAGTTAAGCATGTTGCTTATGTTGCTGTAGAATCAGTCATTTTGATGGAATTCAACTGGATCTTTTCAGTAAAAACAAGTAATAGATAATTGCAACAGTTGCGGAAGGCTAGAACTAAGTATCGATTCAATTCTTGAACTAAAGCAAATGAATTCGAGCTCTATCAACAGGTTTTTGAGCTGACTCGCTCTGATACCACTTGTTGGGTGTTGAAATTGTTTATATAGACAAACAATGACTAGTGTTTGATAGTTGTTGATGTACTACGCAATTACTCAGCAAGTATAATAGTAAAGAACAGTTAACAAACACAGTGAAATAGATAACTTGTGATGCTTGATTAGATCGTAAGGTTTTACAATAAGGTTTTTTATATGGTAGTCTTACAATATCTCGTAATCTCACACTCTACACGGCATGGTATCACTGATATTTATACTGTATCAGTGATATGAATAGTACAATCTTTTACAGAGAATATCCTATTAGTGTACTAGCCAATAGGATAGAAGATTCATGCAACACGTATTGTACTATATGCGTGCACACAAAAGACAGATGGACAGGCTGTGAAGTCTTCGTATCCTCCATGCGTAGCACTTCGGAGTCTTCAGACTTCAGGGTCTTCTATTTTTTTATTACTTCGGGGCTTTAGGCAGACAGACTTCGGATAGCTGAGCACTTCAGCACAAATAGTCTCAACAAATCGTTTATATAGACAAACAATGACTAGTGTTTAACAGTTGTTGATGTACTACGCAATTACTCAACAAGTATAATAGTAAAGAACAGTTAAAGAACACAGTGAAATAGATAACTTGTGACGAATGCTTGATTAGATCGTAAGGTTTTACAATAGGGTTTTCTATATGGTAGTCTTACAATATCTCGTAATCTCACACTCTACACGGCATGGTATCACTGTTATTTATACTGTATCAGTCATACGAATAGTACAATCTTTTACATAGAATATCCTATCAGTGTACTAGCCAATAGGATAGAAGATTCATGCAACATGTATTGTATTATACGCATGCACACAAAAAGACAGATGGACAGGCTGTGAAGTCTTCAGATCCTCCATGCGTAGCACTTCGGAGTCTTCAGACTTCAAGGTCTTCTATTTGTTTATTACTTCGGGGCTTTAGGCAGACAGACTTCGGATAGCTGAGCACTTCAGTACAAATAGTCTCAACAAAGACTGAGAAGATCCGTGCCCCTTCTAAACCTTGTGGTGATGGTTTGAATTCAAAATTTCCAACCACCAAAGTTTGTGAAAGAAGGTGAACTTCCTGCTAGACAAAGACCGAGTCCCAGTAAATATGGTTGTGCTTGTACTTGCAGCAACTCTTTGAAAAAATCAAAAGGACAAGGACCAAGTCACAATCTCATTTACTTGAAAAGACAAACGTGCTTCAATTATGGGATTGCAGGTCACATCGCCAGGAATTGTCCATATCGTCCATACATTCTCTACTACGCACAAAGCTGGCAGAATGTGCCAAAGGGAAGGTCTTCCAAAAGAAAGCCCTCAAGATCACGTTCAAGAGACGGTGATTGGAACGCAGCAAATGCTAAGAAGAAGGGCCCCAAGGACAAAAGGACCGACTCGAGAGATGACTCTATCAAATCGAAATCGATAAAGTCAAGCTCATCTCAAGGATCGTTCTCGAGTCCTCACTAGCAACATAAGCACAAGTCAAGGGGGAGTTCTGCTTCAAACTCAAGGGTTGATAAACCCATCCGGTCAAACAACAAAAGTCCCAAACCAAACTACTGATGGGTACCAAAAGGCCTCGTATACAATTCACCTAACTGTCCTGCTAACTCTTCACTCTTATCTGATAGACAGGACATGTCATGGGAAAGAGTCAAGTGTGTGGATGACAACGGTAAACCCAGTTTCAAAATGGACTGGGTTCCCAAGACGAACTAATCCCGCATCATGTGCAGGGGTGGCTACGAAGGAATATCATCATACCTCGGTTTGTTGATAGTGGTTGTTCTAGGCACATGACGGGAGACATCTTTCAAATGCACACCATTCAAATCATTAAATGAGAGTATGTGTCCGTTGGTGGAAAGGAAAAGATGATTATGTGGGGTTCGTAACCAAAAGACGTTGAAAAGGTAACTTCGTCCTGAACTGATTTGATTCGTTTTGATGACTAATAGTTTAATTTTGTACATTTTTTGTTTCAGTTAAAATTTTTCATTATCTCCATGCACAAATTTAGGGGGAGAATTAAAAAAAAACAAGCAAAAAATCACAAAATTCAAAAATCCAAAAATATGTCTTATTTTTATGTCTTTACTTTTCAAAAATGAAAAATCCAAAACTACTTTTTTCCTTATGTCTTATATTTTTTCAGAAAATTAAAAACTCCAAAAATATTTTCTACACAATTTGCACGATCGTCGATGTTCCTGATCAATACCAATCAGGAATACATATCAAAATTTCATGTCAACGATGTGTTTCACTATTACCATGGTACACTAAGAAATTCCTTACCCGTCGACGACGCACTGAGCTATACGACTCACAGCTGAGACAAAATACTTGTGCTGATGATTCTCATTGGTACACGACAATGAGTTTGAAGCACTAACAACTTTTCTCTCAAACCAACCTCAAAGTTTTTCTGCAACACAAACTTTTAGACACTTTGAGTAAACCCACTCAGAGTCGAGAGTTACAAATTTTGTGCCGATGGTTAGATTACGTACCGTAATCTATCACACGCACCAATCCATTCTCAACCACCTCTATCTTTATGTTGCAAGAAATAGACGACTCATCATTTTAAACCAAATGGTGATGATATTTCGAAATTCTATGACAGTGATCTCTGCTACAACACTAGTAGTAGATGTGAGGCATCGAGAACCATTCTTACCTACAAAGCTTCTAATTCAAGAGTTGGATGACTTAGTGTAATAAACCATACACTGATGACAATTCGAAAGTCTAGCCGATGGGTATGTCTAGTAACCAAGACATATTACACGCTCATACCACTCTTGACCCAAATCTTCTTCTAATAAAGATGTTCGTGACTCAATGTGATTTCACCTTGCATTGATGAAACATCAAAACTCTAGGTCAGTGATCGCTGTTGTTTACCACAATAGTTGTGAGACCTCAACAACTTTACTAGACTCAAAATTAGCACTAGGATGGTACACTCTGTAGAGTTTAGATACCATTGAACGTCTCGCCAAGAGCCAAGTCAACTGCATTGAGATCTTTGATCAAGGATATACAGGGGCCAAAATCAAAATGGCCACGAGTAGTTCATCGATACTCAAACAATCGCAGTGTGTTCCTCCGGGTTTACATAGATACTGCGAGAAGTCTCGTCATGAGCCAAAGCTGGGTCCTTGAACAACTGTGGTGAGAGTTTTATGACTCTGTGACCCAAAGGATTTTTGGTCATCTTTGCGCACCGATTATAGTCGAAGACAATGAAGTGAAGTCTTTCAAGTGATGGAGCCAGAAGTGAAGTTTGAAGTTTTCAACACAATCATTTCAATCCCCAGATAAAGGTGAACCGTAATTCCATGCAACAAGCTGCGTTGAATTCCTCCTCAAACAGTCTATGTTGCTACATTTGCACCTCTATGTGATCAAGAAAAGAAGTGAAGAGTCAGACTCTATTTCCAGTCAAATCAAAAGTTGGATGTGCTGATTCAAGACCTACAGCCTATACACTCAATGAACGCTCAAAGTTAAATCTGAAGATAGTTCAATACCGAAGATGAAGTAGTCTCTGCAAAGTTAAGAAAGCTATTAACATCTGCACCCGTCACTCATGCAGGGAGAGATTGTTAGAATTTTCTATAGTGTACAACCGAAGCCAAAGTCAAGATGGAACTTGAAGATAAATGAAATCATTAATCCAAGGGGGATATGTTGGGTCATTATTTAGTTGGTTTAAGCTTTACATTTAATTTGGCTTTAAATAGAAAATAGTGGCCTGATTGGGGTTTTAGGTGGTGATGACCGAAATCACCATGGGTTCTCGGTTGGGCCTTGGCTGATTTCGGTAGGCTTCACGGTAATGGGCTTAGGGTTTAGTCTTAGCTATAAATAGTCATTATAGTCGTCATTGTAAAAGGTTGGTCGAATTAGAGGAGCATTCGCAAAGAGATTCATTGTCATTCGATCCAGGAACCTATTGTACCCATCTGTTAACATTTAATAGAGTGCATTGAAGGTTTGTAGTAATCTATATTCTTCATTTTTGTGTGTTTCGATTCAAACTCGTTGGGATTCCAAACCAATCGAGTTTGTTTGATTGATACCAAGTAGATCCAGTGATTGTTTGGGACTAATATATATATATATATATATATATATATATATATATATATATATATATATATATATATATATATATATATATATTGACAGGTTCAATATAGAACAAAATTATATCAGCTAACCATAGAAGCTTATGAAAATTGCATATGTTCACTTATGAACATATGTTTATTTATGAACATGAAATTTTCATATATTTATTAATGAACATCGGCAATTTTCACATTGTTTTTATGGTTAGTCGATATAATTTGGTTCTGTGTTGAACTTATATATATATATATATATATATATATATATATATATATATATATATATATATATATATATATATATATATATATATATATATATATATATATATATATGTGTGACTAGGATCAAATGTATCTTGATAAATATTGTGTTACCTTGTAACTAAATATGAACCAATCATTTTAAATCCAGACAGTGTATAATTGTAATTGACATATAAATCAGTTAATTTTAAATAAATAAAATCCTATAAATCCGGTAACCACTCCTATGATTATGAAAATTAACATTTTCCTGAATTCTGATTGGTCTACACGGCATACAATAATTACCGGTTTGAAAATAACCTATATATATATATATATATATATATATATATATATATATATATATATATATATATATATATATATATATATATATATATATATATATATATATATATATATATATATATATATATATATATTGACAGGTTCAATATAGAACCAAGTTATACTAGCTAACCATATAACCACGTGAAAATTGCTTATATTTACTTATGAACATGAAAATTATATATATATATATATATATATATATATATATATATATATATATATATATATATATATATATATATATATATATATATATATATATTATCCCCATGTAAGTTTTTGTTTTTAAACATAGCATGTTTTCAAATAATAATATTAGTTTACATCAATATTTAAATAAATAAAAATAATAAAATATTACATGATTGTATATTTTTTGTTTTTAATTTTTGTATCAGGTTTTAAGTTTTAATAATACTTTTTAATTTATATTTTCATAAAATATGTTTATATTTATATTTATTTCTATATTTAATTATATACTTTAACTAATCAAAAAATAATAAAAATTATCATCTAATATAAGTATAATGTAAAATAAAATATCATTAAATATAAATAATTAATGGACAAAACTTATGTTAAAATTAAATACTTAGAGTTAATTAAATGGTTAAAACGGTCTCTTATGAAACTATCTAGGTATTTTTTTTTCTACAAAATTATTTAAATATATCTATATTTTTGAAAGACAATCTATTTCAAAGGTATTCAACTTGCCCACAAGGCCACAAATCTAAAAACTGTTATGAAAAGATAACACCAGATATATTAAGTTTACATTTATGATCCATAATTAAGTTTTACAAACCCTTTCTAAATTTTTTCTTTACACAATCACTTTGAAATCAATTTTTTTTTCTACCAAATTTATCCCTTCAAGATTGTTTTGCAACTTTTCTAAGTATTATTTTACAATTTTCTATACTTTTTACATCATTTTATCAGCTTTTTAATACCATTAATGAACTTGATTTTAGGTTTTATAAACATCTTTTTCAACCCTTAGAATAAAAATTTGTAACATTTTATATGACTGTTCTGCTTTTTACAATATGTATATACGCCTCAACAATTATATGTAAAAAACATATATTGTTTTTGAAAACATTATAGGTTCGAATTTAGATGTTTTTTTTAGAATTTCAACACAATCCCGAATCAATGTAACAAGCTCAAATGTAATTAGAGATTACATTACAAGTTCCTTGTCATATTTTAAGATTTGGATGCTTTTTTTTTCATATTTGAGATTGTAACTTTTTTAAAGCTTTTTATAAAATTTGTATCCTTTTTACAAATTTTAAAAATACTTCCATATAAACAAATTATAAAAAGGTAAGCAAAAAATCCGCTTGAAAATATAAAAAAGAAATATTAAACAAGTTGAAAACGTTGTAAGAAAAGTTTTATAAAATGAAAAAATTACAAAAAAATAGTGTACGAAAAGTATTAAAGGTAGTTTATTTTCAGGATGTACCATTATTTTCTTATAGCATATTTAGGATTTTTAGCAATTTGAAAATTTAAAAGTAGTTAATTTTCAAAACTAATATTAACCTTTTCCAAACAGTAAAATCTGTGTAAACAAACAAATTGAAAATGCTCTGATATCGTAGTTGCGTCATGTGATGGGTGATACTTGGCACGAAAGTGAGGGCGGTTGGCCGTTAGAGAGGGACCCATTGTCGAAAAATGTGGAATGTCCACGTGGAGTGGAGTGACATTTCCACGTACAATTGATGTGTGTCAGGGTAAGACAGGAACCACCACTTAATATTACTTAATATTGGGACCATTTCATCTTTCATGCCATAATCCTTATCGACGATGACGGTGAGACCTAAGCGGCAGGCGGAAATGGACCTCAATTCTGAAATCCTATTCCGCACCACGTGTACAGCCAACATCATCCACCTTTTTCTTTGAATAAAATTAATTCTTATTTCTAAAAAGACATTAAAGGTCATTGAATATGTTTGACTATTCTTGAGATCGAGGATACACTTGACTTGACGATAATTTGCCTTCATCCCTTTACTACATCTGACTCATGCATGATGCACCCGTCATAAATATTAGTTATTTATATCGAGTTAAATTTTAGGTTGAGGGGCATTCTCATTTTTCATATTTTATTTATATTGCCTGCTTTTATTATGTTTTATATTTTATTTCGTAAGATAAAGACCATTAATTATACTTCAATAATTTATAGAGTAGTAAACTATACATTTTATTTATCTATTTCTAGTAATAAAAAAAGAATTATTTAGATGCTAAATGATATTTTTCGATAGCCAACATTTTTCACATGTCATACTATAACAATCACAAAATTTTATTTCCTGCCTAAAATGATTCTACCGTATATTATCTTATGTCATGCGAAAAGTATAAAATTTTAAAATATAAAATTTAAAATTTAAATCGGATTTAAAACCAACCTATTGATATTTGGTAATTGATAAATTTTGACCGAAAAGTGACTCTGTATATCTTTCCCAAGTATATTACCAAACTAGGCGAATCCCCGCACGTTGTGAAGGAACAAAATTATGTAGTTAGAATAATACTTAATACATATGTTTTGTTAAAAATATCCAAGTCATTGTTATCTAGTATGTACTAACAATTGTATATAAGAAGCAAAAAGTTGATGTATCACTAATGAATTATTTTATATCAAGACATTTGTTCTAAAAAATCAAAAAATAAAGAAATAATTAGTTGAATAATATCATAATAAATAAAGAATAAGAAATATCAGGATAATGATTAAAAAAAATCATAGTATAGCTGGAATCTATACTGTGGAATTTTTTTAGACTTATTGGTAATTAACTAATTTATTTTTATTGTCAACACTTAAACAACTAAATACTAATGTTTAAATAAAATAAACTACCTTAATTAATGTGATAATACAATTATAATATTTAACTTTGTCATAATATTTACAATTACAAACTAATGATAATGTTTGTATTGATTTAATAAACATACTAAAAGTGTGTTTTTACGTATATTTACTTCTAAAAGTTATATATACAATAAAATTAAAATCATGTTTCACCATCTATTTTAAACAATTAAAAACTAATATTTATTTAAATTGAATCACCATGATGCAAGTGATAATATCATTATAATATATAATTTATCGTAATGTGTTGATTATAAACTAACGTTAACATTATTATTAAAAATAACATGAAAAGTCATAAGAGTTTTAAATAAATGTGATTGAAGTAAAAATACATCTATTAATAATTATAATATGTAGCTAATTGTAAAATGTACTTATATATTACCAAATTAACTTCATTTCTTAGAAGATAATTATAATATATGATGAACTAAGTATTTTATAAAAAACTATTCAATTTAATCAAATTGAAGTATTGATTATATGTATTATTTACTAAGTATTTTGTAAAATCATTCATTTCGATCAAATTAAATTAATAATTATATTTTTATTAGAAATGCAAGAACAAATATTTATTGATTTACTTGCTTTATTTTTTTCAATAATCTTCTCAAATATTTATGTGTTTTTTTGATAATTTTTCTCAATGGCCGTTTAAATATAAATTCTAAAATATAATATCTATTTAACTAATTATGTATAAAGTTATTTCAAAATACTAAACACCCAAATATATAAATAAGATCTTATTTTATAAATCACAAACATAACAAATGATAATAAAGTATCAAAGCTTGTATTACATGAAGATGTATATTATCCTAATATATGAAATAAGAATACCAAAAATCTCAAATAAGAATCCAAATCATCAACTAATTACATAAATTTAATTTTGAGTTACAAAATAAGCATAAAACATAGTAAAAATAGTAACTTCATTATGAAATGTTTTTCATACACAAACATTTTCTTCGTCGATAATGGTTGTATGATAATCGTAATATGGCTCAAAATATATAAAAAAAACTCAGGCCAACAAAAATATCTTTAAACCTTGGCATTCTTCTTTCTATATGATTTTTCTCACTTTGTATGTGATTTGTATTTGTGCGTTACTCAAATGATTGTCCTCTTTTATAGTAAAAAAAGACTATTCAACTATAATTCATTTGATACTCATAAATTGTATCATTATTAGTTTAAATACTTAGTAAATATAATATATAAGTTAAAAAACTCTTGAGTGGTTTTTAATAATTAGTTGAAAGATGAAAAGGTGGAGGTTTCAAATGAATATGGTGCAAGAATGAGACCTATATTCAACCATATTCATTTGGATGGCCTCTATTATAAGAGTTCCTAGGTGTATCCCCGCGCATTGCACAGGAATAAAAATATTTGGTAAAAAATATTGGCATATCATATAAGAATTTGAAAACATTAGATCTAATATAAATATGTAGGTTTAATTATAAATATGTCATCACAATATATATCATGTATCAATTATAAAATTTTCATCACAAAACTCAAACACAATATCATAATCATATATTTAATATAATTATAATATTATCAACATGTTAATTTAAACAACATCAATGAAACATCCAATAATAATTTTGTATTATATATGGATAGTGTAATTTAACCATAAGAAAATGTCTTAACATGAATTAGCTCAATATCTAAAATAAAATAGAAATAAACATAGTAATAATATTACAAATGTTACCATTGAGAAACAATTGTATTATTATGATAATTTTTCTTCATGAGTTTCATCAAAGGTAATTAATAACAACTTTTGCAGATTTTATTATCTACTTACATACTTACATTCAAATCATTACATTTCATTGTTTACCCAATCTATTATAAAAACTAACAATATACTTTGACTTGTAAGTAATTTCACAAAATCAAACTTAAAGACTCTCTTTAAACATAACTAACTCTATTTGATAATTAAAGAAAAAATAATCACTTTTTTCTCTTGAATAGTATCGTAGTATGAATTTTTATGAATTTGATATACATATAACACCATGCAAAAAAAAGTTCTCTATATTTCTCTTTTTATCCGATGAACACATAAATACCGAGAAAAAAAATATTGAGGTAAGTTAGTAAATAATGAAACTAAAGCACGAAATCTCAATGGATATTAGCAAAATATATAAATGTGTTTCAAGTCTTATTTTCCGTCATCTCATTCGTTAAGCCAAGCAAATTGATTAATCTCAATAAACAATATATACCACTATGTGAACCATAATCACCGATTAAATATCATAAGTTAGAAAAACTCTTAAGTCGTAGTAATTAATTAGTTGAGAATTGAAAGGTTTTTATTTATGATTGACCAATATACATTACTAACCAATTAATTAGATTAGGTTGAAGAGTTTGGTAGTTTCAAAAGAACATGGTTAAAAATAAATGACATATCTTGAACCACATTGAATTGGAAGATATTTATTATAATAATTATAAAGATAAATATAAAATAAAAAAACTTAAATATTTAATCAATTATAATTAATTTAATTAAATAAAAGTTTCGAAAGTAATATATAAGAGATAATTATTTTTATCAAACCATATGTTTTTATTTCTATATACTACTTAAAAGTCAAAAAGTTTAATCAATATAATATATTAATTAAATAAAATTTTCAAATTAATATATAAGAACTTATTATTTATATTGAAACACATGATTTTTTTCATTATGCTTATTTTAAGTGTTCGTGAGTTTTAAGATTATATACTTAATCTCCATTGTTAATTCGGTATAAACTCATTGTAAAATTAGTTTCATACACACATGTTTTTATCGTCGGTAATGGTAGTATGATCATTTTTAATCTATTAAGCATAATGAAAAATACTAAGTTATCTAACAATATATAAAAATATACAAACTAAAAGTTTTAATACCTTAACTTACCTTGGAACATGACCCAAAAAAATATTTAACCAACACAAAAGTTGTTAAGTCTTTTTGTTGATGCCTTATATTTGTTTTTTTTCTAAATTTTTCATATTATTCATATTATGTGTTTTCTTAAATCATTGACCTTTATCTATTAATAGAAATAGTATAATTAATTAATATGTAAGATTTTCATTAAGTTCTTAATCAACTAATTTAAATAAGTTAACATATTCAATTAAAATCATTTGATACTCATAAATTAATTAAAATATAAGATTTTTATTAAGTTCTTAATCTACTAATTTAAATGAGTTAAAACATATTCAATTAAAAACATTTCATTAAGTGCTTAATTGATTAATTTAAAAAACTTAAAACTTATTCAACTACCGTCATTTAATACCCATAAATTATAACATCTTTAATATACTACTTAATGCAAGCCAAAAAATCTTGAACGATTGTAATTAATTAGTGGAAAGTTGAAGTGTTTTGGAAGTTTCAAATGAATATGGTGGAAGTAAGATTCATATCTTCAACCATATACTTTGAATATCTCTATTTTCAAATTCGAGTGAAAAATTAACAAAGTGGGAAAAATACATTGAATGTTAACAATAATTAACTAATTTTCTCTTACACTTAGTTCCATTTAATCTTCTTTGGTTGAATTTAAAATAGGAATTCTCAATATAATCTCATGATAACCATGTCGGATGCACAAACGCCTAGACGGTCCAATATTTATATTTGGTTAACTTTTTTCATCATAACATATTTTTTCCTCAAATATATTAACATTTGGATGGTTTTAGTAGAAAATTGCATAATCCTTTTAGTATTTAGTATGACAATAAAATCAGAAAAAAAACTCCAAACCAATTATTCACTTTAAACTAAAAAGTAACTTTAAAAGTGGAATAGATACCACAAATTTTCAAATCGTTGATTCTTCTACAATAACATGTCAAATACTTAAATTTCAATCACAAATCTTGCCTAAAATCATTTCAACAATGTGCGGTTAATTCATTTAGTGGGTCAAAAATTTAGAGTGTTCTATCATTTATTGATAAAAAACAATACGAAGAAAATTTATTAGTTTATCGTGTATTTATAAAAACACAATATCAATTAACTTTTAATACAAAACATCACCGTAGTTTACACCAAACATATAATTGTGTCCTTTAAATGTTTGATAGAATTGAAGATCATATCCCATTACGTATTTCATGATAACTTTTTCTCTTACACATCATATATGATTATAAACTCCAACATTGTGACCCACTCTACATAAAAGTTATATAGATATAGATAGGAAACATAAGAAAAACAATTGAGACTAACTAACGATGGAAATAAGATTGTTATTCATGTTTAAAATACTCAAATTCTCTAAGCATACTAATTGTTTTCTTTCATCAATGCAGATTCTTCAAAAGTGGCAGTGAGACATTCGTAGAGGCGCATCACCATGTTTAAAATCATTGGAAAAGTTGAAACACTCAAATCTTTGATATACCCAATGAAGATCATCATTGAACTTTTCAATTTACAAATAAGATGACTACAACCTTGTACTAAACTTCCACACATTCTACAAAAATAAATTGGAAAGAGGAAAAAGAATCAAGAGAAACCAAGCATGAGAAATGATGTTCATAAGAGTAACCAAACATGGAAAATGATGTTCTTATATAGCCAAAACATCAAAGACATTAAATAGTATAAGTTGAAAAGTCTTGGGGGTTTCAAATCAATATGGTGGAAGTATTTGAATTATCTTGATCCACATCCATGAATGACCTCTATTATAAGAGTTATATAGATGATTTTTCTTATGCCTCATAACAACCATGATAGAAATTCCCACGACCTTCATTCTTCTTGCACTTTTATGTTCAGCTACACAAACAAAAATCACATAAACGAGGTAAATACTTTAAATTTATTTCATATTTCTTTCTGAATTCTTTTGGAATCATCAAAACGTTACATCACACAATTTTGGTCGTGTTTTTTGCATACAAAAAACACATACTACACGCTATGTATGTGTGTCCTGGATATGTGTTCCATGTGTGGTGTTTACAGTGGATTGGATTGATATTAATAACTTTCACCATTATAGCTCACAATTTTAGTTTTACATTATCTTTATACATTAATGTATGTGTGCATAAAATTGTATTGTTTTTTCTTGCATTAATACACGAGTTTCCTCATCAACTTTCAAATTGACAATGTACTTTCAGTTTTTTTTGACAAATATAGCATCCCACTTTAATTTGTTGTTAAAATATGACTATCTTAAGACAAAATTGCAAAATTGGTCCTTATGGTTTGGCAAGAATTGTGGATAGAGTCCAAAAGGTTTCCAAGTTGCATAGAACGTCCAAAATAAGAAAATTTCCGTGTTTTTAGTCCCTGAAATATTTAATTCTCGTGATTTTGGTCATTTAGAGATTTAAAAATACTAGATTAACCTTTTAATTTCTTTTTCCATTTTCTAATAATTATTTTAATATTTTTTATTAAATATTAAAAAAAACTACCCACCCCCACTACCGTCCTCTCACACCCCTTCTATTCTATTCTCTTCTCTCTCTCTCTCTCTCTCTCTCTCTCTCTCTCTCTCTCTCTCTCTCTCTCTCTTCATTACGGTTCTTCTCCAAAAACTTCAAACCAGATTCAATGTAGAAAAAAGATCCGTCACCACCACCATTGTTCGCCTCCTTAAATTTTATATTCAAAAACACACAGACACAATCAATTTCTAAAAATGAAATCCACACAAACACATATTCAATTTTAGGTTCAAACCTTCAATTTCATATGCAAACGTACAGATTCAAATAACCTTTCACAAATTAAAAAACCTTTCAGATCCTTATTTCTGAGACCTTACATTTATGAATTCTAAGGAATTGATCTAAAAAATCCTTTCATACACATACGATTTTTGAGAAACTGATTCTAAGAAATCGATCTTCAATGTCGTTGACTCCATCTCCCATTGTAGTTAAGGAATCAAGATTCGATTTTCTTCCCTACCGATCCCTAACATCCTGAAATCAAAACCAAAAACTTAATTAAATTAAAACCACTGAAACCAAAATCGAAATCAAATTCTGAAGATGAAGAATCCCCAAAACCAAAACCAAAATCGAATCGATTCTTAGGATGAGCCTGATTTCCAGGATAAAGAATCTAGAGAAAGAAAGAGTTGAAAGGGGCAATGATTTGGGTTTTTCTAAAGCTGAAGAAGACGACAATTGTGGTCTAGGGTTCATCGGTTCACGATTTTGGTTCATTAGATGTGTAAGATGTTTTGATTCATGATTCTGGTTCATTTTCAATTTGTTTGTTTACAGAGATTTTACTGTTTGGAAAAGGTTAATATTAGTTTTGAAAATAAACTACTTTTAAATTTTCAAATTAAGAACCAAATAACTACATAAGCCAAATGATTACTTCTGAGATCTAAATCTCAACGTCTAGTAATCACAAAAATTTCTGAATGTGGAATACTCTGACAACGAGTTGTTATAAAAGTTAGAAAACCTATTATCTAACCAAAACTACTGAATGGAAACTAAAAAAACTAATACAAGCTTTTGGATCCTTTGATGATGCCTCAGGATGATCTGAACTTTTTCTAGGAGTCTCCTATTTATAGTTGTAGATTTCTAGAGTTAGCGGCGCTATCATTGGTAGTTAGCAGCGCTAACTAATGCTTATCCCTGATTCTCCGCATTTTAATTTCAAATCAAACTTGGATAACATCCTCATCCATAAGTTAGCGGCGCTAACTACCTCCACCCTTATCCTTTCTGTTTCAGCTTTATCTTGTTTATTTTCCACTCTAGCCCTTGTATTTTAACACAGATTCAACATAAAGCAACTTCCAACAAAAGTGAGAGTATCTAGTCCTTTTATAAGAACAAATTAACTAAAACATGTAAAATAATGTGTAAATAATCTAATATAAAAGCGCGTTATCAAACACCCCACTTGGACTTTGCTTGTCCCTAAGCAAACCAGATATTTTAAGAAAACAATTAATCTTGCATCCCATAAAATCATACATAGTTGAAAACTCCTCAGTTTCAAAGTTTATTGTCAATTCCTAAAATTATACATAAAACAATTTAAAACTTTATGTTGCATTAACATCGTTTTTCATGACTTTGATACCTTTGGAATTAATGACTTTCTATAAAACTCTTGACTACAAATTTTCAGTTCACAACAGTGCACAACTTACTCATTCAAATTCTATAGGACGCTAAAGAAACTTCCATGGCTTTCTATGGTACCCATTTAACGCGATTCAAAAACATTATTCTAGATCAGTTGATCTTAAGTAATGAGGTGCATAAGTGCCCTAGGGCTACTCGTTTCAAGTCTACCGACTCGAATACCATAGGCCACTAATTGTATTTTTTTTTCCTGAATTCCAATCTTATGATATTTTTAAGTCCAAACTAACATATTTTTATAATTCCAGAATTCGACTCAACTTATTTAACTAAGGATAACTTATAAACCACTAAATAATATTCCTCGAAAAATATCAATTTGCTAACATTTTCAAAAATGTTTATTTTCTAGGATACAAAACTAACATTTTCATATAAAATTGAAAGGGTAAATTGCATAAAAGTCATTAACTTTTTCAATTTTCTCGATTTTGACACTGTATTTTTAATTTTTGCAATTAAGTAATTATGTTTTTAGAAAAATTGCAATTAAGTCATTATGTTTTCAAAAAAGTTGCGAAAATGACCATATGACAGGATGGCAACAGTTACCAGGTCATAAGGTCAGATTTTCAATTTTTCAAAAAACATAATCACTTAATAGCAAAAATAAAAAACATAGTGTCAAGATCTAAAAATCTGGAAAAGTTAGCGACTTTTATGTAATTTACCTTATGCAATTTATACAACTTAATCACTTTACATGCCTCATACGTGTCCAAAAAAATAAATTTGTTGTTACCTTGGATAGATAATTTAAAACCTAAAATTACATTAAAATTGGTTTTATTTAATAACTAACCCAAAATATGTTAATTTCTTGTGCTTATTCATATATTTAATCAGAATATCATAAAGTAAAAATGATGGATATTATAATTTATCGTACAATAATTAAATAGATATAAATCCTAAATTGAAACAATTGTTACAACAAATTAGCAATTCTATCACCGATTAATAGACATTCCAACTGTTTAAAGTGATAATTTCGTTCTCTTGATCAAAAATACTGTTTTTAAAAAGATAAACCGAGGTCCGAAAAAATCTTTTAAAATTTTACTTTGTAAAAGAATAATGTGGATAAGATGATTTTAATTTAAAACACGTATGATGCATGTAAAGTGATTAAGTTGTATAGATTGCATAAGGTAAATTGCATAAAAGTCGTTAACTTTTTTAGATTTCTAGATTTTGACACTATGTTTTTTATTTTTGCTATTAAGTCATTAGGTTTTCTAAAAAATTGCAAATCTGACCATATGACCTGGTAACCTGTTGTCATCATGTCATATGGTCATTTTCACAAGTTTTTGAAAAACATAATGACTTAATTGCAATTTTTCTGAAAACATAATGACTTAATTGCAAAAACTAAAAATACAGTGTCAAAATCGAGAAAATTAGAAAAGTTAATGACTTTTATGCAATTTACCCAAATTGAAAATTGTAAAATTTTCCATAAAGACACTAATTTTCGACCGTATCATCCCACACTTAAATCATACAATGTTCCAATTGTATAAAGAAAGAACTTAAAAACAAGGGAGAAAAATAATTATGCCCCATGTGATAGACGACGAATTGCTTAAGGTGTGCTTGGTTTACATTCCATGGGTGATCATTGTACTTGCATTTGTGTTGAAAAACTGACAAAGACTACGACGTAACAGTGAATAAGTCATCATAACCCAAAGTGAAGGGGTGCACCGACCCTGCACTTGCCCCGAAGCTAGTCTATAAGATTCTCGGGCTTTTCTTCTCCATAATTGTAGGACACGATCACATTTGGTAGATTCACTACTCATAACATCAACTCGTACCAAAATCAAGTTTAGATACAAAAGATAAAAGTTAACTCCATAAAAGATAAACAGAAAAAAAAAGTGAAGAAATAACACTACATACTATCACTGATCATCATAATCATGAGTGCTTGAGGGACCGGGCGGTGGCAGCAACCTTATCCTGAGCATCATCTCAGGGAGGCTCTCAGCCATCCACTGCTGCTTGGGCCTCCATCCTAGTCTGTGTGGCCTCATATCTAGCATAGGTAGCCTCTAGTCTCGCTTGAATAATCTCTAGTCTGGCCTGACCGGCCAATAAATCCCGTAAGGTAGCCTGAATATTCAATGGCTCAGGCTCCTGCTGATGTGCCCTCTTTGCTGGCTCTGCTCTCCTCCTACGGCGTCACGTTGAGCTGGAACCTCTGGCTCTGGCACCTCGGCCCCTTCCATGGCTACCTCCATCACCTTATCCTCCTGTGGCTCCTCGTCGTCGGCTGCTGGTGCCTCATCTACTACAACAATGTAGTGGCTTGCAACAAAAGGTATGACCACCCTCATCATCTCCAAATAGGCACCCCCATCTACCGCGGCTGGTACGGGGACATCGATCTTATCGACTGATTAGTCAAGATGCTATAATAAATCTCTTACCTCATGATGTAGTGGCTACCGGTGAGCGGGCTAGCGGAAAGTTACCCCTTGTCCTTGTTGATTAGAAAACCTGCCAACAAGTAAGCAAGATGTAAGAATTTGGTGATGTCGGTGATGCCCCATAGGAAGAACATGTCTCTTGTCGGTACCTTCTCACCGCCATTGCGATGAGCAAGCGTGTGAGCGACGATTCGGTGGAGAAGGCGGTGAACTGGTGAGTGAATCATGCGCTTGCGGTTATCTGCTGGTGAGAATTGGGTGGTGCTGATCGCAACCCAGGTGGCTGTATTGGTAACTCCCTGACGTGGATGTGTGTGGCATGCAACAATAAATGAAGTGAAGTGACCATCGACCACCTCCTTATGAGTGTAGATGTTCGTTCGTCGTGCTAAATCTTTGACCGAACACTCCCGATTGACTCCTCCCAGCTGGAAACTCAGCCTCCGATGTGATCGGCCTGGTCGTGAAGGTCCAAAGGTCTGGGTGGAGTAATTGTCCAACATTAACTATCTGTAGAGAATCTTGCCTGCTGGGATCAGCCAGTCCCATCCCTTAACCACCAATCGTACTTTGTATATCTTACTCCCATCATCTTTATCTTTGACCTGAAACACCCACTTGTTGGGCAATGCCTTCTTTTTTGCTGGTAACTTGACTATAGACCAGGTCTCGTTCTTGTCAAGTAAACGTATCTCATTCCCATCGCTTTCTTCCACTGTAAGTAATCATTCATCCTTAACGCGTCAGGATAATATTCTGGTTCCCCATTCTCGGTTCGCAATAGGTAACTTGCCAACACGGGGTATCGTACCAGAGGTCTCTCTCTAGTGGATTTCTTGAGAATGTCTGGAGCTGCAGCTCATGATTCATCAACTTCGCTTTGGTTCGAAGTTTTACCCTCCTCTTTAGACGAGCCCCCACTATCTTTGATACTCCCAGATGCTTCTTCATTGCTCCTACGGCTTCCGGAGTCCCTGCTTGACTCTTTTTGAAGAATTCGCATGATCATATTTGGATGACCCTTTAGACACTAGCTGCTCCTTTTCGAAGGATGGTTTGCTTCTGTGAGTACCTAAGAGAGTGTCTTTACACATCACATTCTCGTTGAATATCATGTCCCTACTTTTGATTACCCTTCTGCTCTGGCTATCTCGACATCGTTATCCTATGCTATCCACACCATACCCAATAAAGAAGCACTTCTTTGACTTGGCCTCTAGCTTTTGTCTCTTGCCGTCCTTCACTTTGACATGTGAGACGCATATGAAACTCTTAAGTGTTTGAGGGAAACCTGATAACCTTGCCATTCCTCTTCAGGAATCTTGAACCCTAGGGGGACTGTGGGTCCTAAGTTGATTAGGTAGGCTACAATATTCACGAAATTTTCCCAAAACATCTTACGCATCCCAGCATGCAGCCTCATGCTCTTTACCCTCTTATTCAGAGTTCTATTCATCCATTCCGCTATGCCATTTTTCTGAGCCGTTTCCGGGACCGTCTTCGACATCCAAATCCCGTGCTCAGTGCAATAATCAATGATATCTACTGATGTACTCCCCCATTATCGGACTTAAGGCATTTGACCTTGAGACCTGTCTCGGTCTCGACAACAATTTTGCACCTCTTGAAGGTGATAAACACTTCCGATTTATTCTTTAGGAAGTAAACCCATACCTTCCTCGTTGAGTCGTCAATGTATCGTAGTAATGATATCCTTCAACGGAAGATATAGAGGTTTGTTCATAAACGTCAGAATGCACAAAATCAAGTTTCGTAGCATTCAGAGCTTGGCCCACATTGGAGAATGTGAGATTCTTATGTTTACCAAGTACGCACGGCTCACAGAATTCTTTGGAAGCAGCCTTAACATCTGTAATCTTACCCTTTGCAGACAACATCTTCCACCCTATTTTTGCTCATGCTGGGCCCTATTTTGGTGGTTTATGCTTTACTTGTAGGTCATAGAGTTAGTTTGGGCTTATGGGCAGGTTGTGTATTTGGGCTTACATTGTAATGAGCTAGTTTAGGAGTGCTAGTATAAATAACTTGTGTTTAGGCGTGTTGGGGGGTTGCTTGGATGAAATCAAGTGGAGAGGTGCAAGGGTATTCAAGTTGCTTGTGTTAACTTGATCATTGTACTAGTCGTTCCATTTTCAATACAAACGAGTGCATTTGATCATCTGGTTCTCATTTATTCATCTATTTATTGTGTTTCTTGATTGTGGTTCAATTGGATTTCCACACCAATTGAACTATGTATGATTGATATCATTTTTGGATTGAAAACGGGACTTACAATTGGTATAAGTGCTTGAAAGCAATTTTATTGTTTTGGTATCAATCATTTGTTCAAGAAAATTATCAAGAATTTGAACTTTGGTGTGGTTTTTGTATTTTGACTGTTCATCGAAATTCATTTTAACCTTCATCGTGTTCATTGGCATTTTGGTTTGGAAACAAATCTTTCAAATTTTGGAAATCACGAAAATTAAGACATTTACCAAATTTTGGTCAATTTCGATGACTTCCAAAGGATTTCGGCGGCACAAGAGGGTTGTCGGTTAGCATCTAGGTCAAAGGTGTGGTTATCGGTCAATATCCGGTCAAAGTGGAGGTTCTCGGTCAACAACAGGTCAAGGTTGGAGACTTCGGTCAAACCTCAGTCAACAGACGAGGTTTTCGGTCAACATTGTGGTTATCGGTCAACAATTGAGGATTTCGGTCAACTTTTGGTCAAACGTCAAGCTTTTCAGTCAACCTTGGGGTTTTCGGCCGGAAGTTGGTCAACATTTTGAGTGTTCGGTCAAGATCCTTGGTCGAACTTGAGTTTTCGGTCAACCAGCTATTGACTTCGTTGACTTTCAAAAAATTTTGGTTTGATTTAATTAAAACATTTTAAATGGCCTCCATAACAAAGAACCCGTGTGAAAACTCTTGCTGTTCGGACTGTGAAGTTAAAATTAATAAATATCGCGAACTAAATGAAAATCTTGTCAGAGAAGTTTTCGAACTTGAAAATCTTAATTATAATATTAAAAATAAAATAAAACCTCTACAAGAATCGTTACAAGCTAAAATAAGCGATTTTAACAAATTACATGAAGAATATAACATAAAGAGTTGTCATCTCAGATTTGCTAATGAGGAGATTGTCAAATTGACTGCCGAGCATGACTATTTGAAAGCTAAAATTCAAGATACAGATTTTATTTTCAAAAGGTTCGAAGTGTCAAGCGCGTTAGTCGAATCGATAATCGAATCTCAGCTTAAATGGGATGAAAACTAGGGTCTGGGGTACAAAAGTGTCCCACCCCTTTTCAACAACAACTTTACCCCACCCCTTAATTTAAATGAAATATTTGTTGCTGAGAAATCCAACCAGGCTGAGAAGGTTGAGATAAACAATTCTAATGTTTTTGTTAAGTGTGCAGATAAAGCAAAAGAAGATGATGAAAAATCTAGTTCTGAAAAGAATTTCTTTATCACATCACATGCAATCAAAGGGAGTGTTGATGCAGCTAAGAGCTCAACTGTTCAGGCTCCAGAAAAATTCAACGCAAGGAGATCTGTACAACAAACAACTAGTTGTGTGTGCAACTGTGGAAGCTCTCAAAAGTCAAATACTTCTGGACCAGGACCTAGCTCCAATCATGCTGTTCTGAAAAGGCAGACATGTTACAGTTGTGGAACTTCTGGACACATAGTCAGAAACTGTCCACATCACACGTATACTCCTCATGCTCAAAGTAAAAAAAAGTGTAGAGAGGGAGATTCATCAAAAGAAGTATCTCAAGATCTCGCTCAAGAGATCCATCATCCGAAATGGAGTTAACATTCTCAGACGAAGAAACTGATCCATACGAAGCACAACCTCCAACCGTACTGGCATTCCTCCCCTCGGTTTGGATGCTTCGGACAGCTGATCTTCTTCGGTCGTAATGACTCCTCGGTTTGGATTAGGCTCCACATACTCAACAAAAACTGTAGGCTCTGTTGGCATTGGTCGAAGTCCTGATCAAGTACGGCTCCAACCGGGGTGCCAAGTCGCAAGCTGCCAGAAAATCATAATCTAGTGATGGAGCCACCTGTGTGTCTCTCTGGCGGCAAGCTCGGCCAGGCACTCGGTATACCTTGGTTAATCTTCCAGGTCATCTAGAAACTGAAGATAAATGTGTTGGGGCAACTGAGCCAGTGGAATGACTGGGCGTGTGCGTCTTGATGGCATCGATGATGATGAGATGTAGTTGAATTAACGATTTTGCACAAAAAGATTGAAAAGTCGACTTTCTTTCTGGTCTGTTCGTGTGTGTTCGCGTTAGGAGAATGTTAGCGTAATATTGTGTTGTGTCAATTTCGCATATAGCTTAGCCTTAGTATTTCGGATGGGTCTGTCCATACCGTGATTTTGTTTTATTGGGTTTAGCCTATATATATAAGGCATGCATGTAACTTTAGGGTTTACGGATCTCGTGATCGCCCTAGTTTACTCTTACATAATAGTTCACATCGAATTGTTCTAAGAGTATTTTGAATACAATCATTCGACACCATTTTGATATTTGATTCTTGTTTAACTTATTTTCATTCGAATTATAGAACTTGTCGATCTTATTTTTGTACTCACAATTGGTATCAGAGAAGGAGATAGTTTAATCAATTCGCTATTCTTCTGTCGAGTTTAAATTAGGGTTTAACGTAGATCTGTTATTGTAGTCTTTATTGTCTCAATTGATAGTAGACTTCAGATCTAGATATCATGATTTCTCTATAAGTCGATTTATATTTTACACATCCGGTTCTATACTTTTGTAGTGTGAATTCTAGGTTAAATGGCGCATGATGATCCTCCTCATTGTTTATCTTTCAATCTATCGAGCAGCATTGGATCTACAACAAGGATTCCAATCCTCTTCCCAGACGACTACGAAGTTTGGGCATTACATTTTGAAGATTATGTTCTTGGCATTGAAGAACATGGTGCCACTATATGACATGCAATGATAGAAGAGACATACGAACATATCGGTACAAAAAGGAAAATAAAGACATTGGGTGACTACAATGCCCTTATCATTGATCATGCTGATACGCCACTAGAAGAAAAGAACAAGCTGATGAGCAATATCAAGGCAATGAGAATCATCAGATTCGCACTTCCTCCGGATACATTTTGTCTAGTACGTACATGTGATACAACCAAACGTATCTGGGATAGGTTAAAAGAGTTATACTATGGAGATGCTGACATTGAACATTATGTTCAAACAACCCTCTTATCGGAGTTCGGATCTTTTGCTTAGAAATCCGAAGAGAAGTTGGACCAAACTTTCAATCATTACAATCACTTGTTAAGCAGAATGCTTAAATACAAGCTTGATTGTAGCAACATTGAAGAGAAGGTCACGTTTCTGAATGGTCTGAGAACGGAATGGAAAACGATATTGTCCATTGTGAAAGCAAACAAACAATTCAAGAGTTACTCTTTGGCTAAACTCGTAGGAATTCTGTGATATTACAAAGGAGAGGTCACAAAAGAACTAAAGCTTGTATCCAGTATGGGTTCTATAGCGTTGGTTGCGAAGGGAAAGAAAACTGTGGAAGAAGACTCCGAATCTGATCTTTCAGATAGTGAGCTTCTAGAGAGGACAAGGTACTGATGGTGTCCAATCCAAAGAATTTCTTTAAAAAGAACTTTTGTCGGTTCAAAAACAGGGCCAAGCCGGGAAACTCTAGTTCTGAGAAGTCAAAGGAAGAAGGTTACAAGAACACCCAGCATGATGAGGAAAAGAAGATAACATGTGACTCTCGTTATGAGTGTCACTATTGTCATGAAAAAAATCACTTTGCCAAAGAATGCTTGCTCAGGAAGAAAAACAAGAAGAAAGAAAATGAGAAAGATGAAGCTTACTATGTTAAAAAGATAGAAGAGCTTCGGAAGAGAGACACATCTACTGCAAAACCGGTGTTTGCTGTGCAGGAGGATGATGAAGATGGTACGGTTGAACTATGGTCGACGGATTTAGAAGACGACAAGGTGAGGAAACCAACACATGGCAAGTGTTTGATGGTTCAGAACGGGGTTTCGGAACAAAGGGGAAATGCCACAGACGGATGTCAGATTTCCGAAAGCTGCTTTGCTGCGAAGACAGTTTCAGAACAGGTGAAAGAGTGCGAGAAAGTGGTTGATAAGGTACATTCAGTTCTCAAACTCTCTATATTCCCTAATCTAGATATGATTCTGAATTAGATGACTTAAGATATACTATTTCAAATTTTAGCGATAGTTTAAAAATAACTCGTCTGAGTAATTCTAATCTAACTGACAGAGCTTACTTTAAAAGTGAAGAGAGGAGGATAAGAATAGAGGCGTTGGAGTTAGAGCTTTCTAGATCACGTGAGGACGTCATTTATCTTAAGAGAGATAGTTTAGTACTTTTGAAACAGAGAAACATTTTTTGTTTGATTGCAAAACGCTTATATTTTAATATCACTCAATTGCATTTGAATTGTGCATTGGCAGGAGTTTACATAAAATGATTTTTCCCTTTCTTGAATTGAAAGAGGACGAAATTGATGCTGATTGTTACAGGTGTGAATCCATTGTTTCCTCTGATGATGTATCAGATTCGTATCGTGTTGGACTGGAGAAAATTGAAAACTATATTCAGTCCAAAGAACACAAAAATATGTTAAAAGAAATTTTAACGGAAAAAGATAAGGATGAAATCAAATCAGCTTCAATTCAGAAGTATAACTTGCTATGCAAAAAGTTAAATTCAGAAAATTCTCTTGATACTGAGAACATTTCTGAATTTTATGAAAGCGAAATGAGTGAGATTTCGGTAGAAGATGAAATTCATTACTCTGTTTTTACACATGAAAATGAGGAACCAAAGAAAAAGTTGATTTCGGAAAACTCAATCGAATTTGTTTGGATTGTAGAAAACAAAGGTTCGAATATTTTAAAAGAAAAAGCAACAGTTTTTCTAAAAGTAAAAACTGTTCCAAATCAAGTTTTTGTAAAAACAGGACTGGAAGAAAATGACACATCAGAACTAACGTCCCTGGTAAACAATGATAACGCCAACGGATGTGATGAATTCTTTTGGTCAGAGCCAATTGATAATGCAGCTGTAACAAAAGGTCTTTCAGAAATGACCTCATGGGAAGCAAAAGGGAAATATGTTTCAGAACCTCTGAATCGTGTAAACTCTTGTTACGATCAGCCAGGACCAAGTGGGACAAAAGGAGTTCAGAATGAAACCTCCTCTGAACACAAAACCTATATCTAACATTCATAAGTTTGCTAAATAGCTTATAGCTATAAGAAGACATATGAATTCTAGATATAAAAAGAACTTGCAAGAAAGAAAGCGCTTTTGGAAAAACAAGAATTCAAATAAAAGTTTTGTCAATTCCGAATCAAGTTCTAATCCAAAAGCTGGTTCTTCTCCGATTCCAAAACCAAAGCAAATTTTTCAAAATTACCGGTTTCAAAATCTTCTGAAAAAAAAAATCAACGTGTCCTCCAAAAACATAGGCTTCAACACTTGTCAACAAATCCAATGATATGAACGGCAAAAACAAAGTTGCTTCAAAACTAAAAATCACTTTCAAACAATATGAAGCAAAGGTGAAAAAGGAAGAGAAAACATTTTCAACAAATATAGCTCCGAAACTCAAAGAGTTTATCCAACGGAAATCTAATTTCGTTGAAAATAATCTTGGCACTAAAAAGATTAAAGTGTTTCGGATTGAAAAAGGGAAAAATCAAGTCTCGAAAAGAAAATCTTTCCGGATTGATAAGACAAAAATCTTTCATGTTCAAAATAAATTCTCACAAGGACCCACGTTAGTTTGAGTTCCTAAATCTCTTTAACTCTTGCAGGTTATGCATGACGAACAATATGATTCCGAATGGTACATCAACAGCGACTGTTCACGTCACATGACAAGAAGGAAGGAATACATGCGAGAATATAGATCATTGAAGAATGGTGGCAAAGTGAGATATGGAAACAACGCCACAGGAGAAATAAGAGGCTATAGAATGATAACAAACAGAGAATTTCAATTCAAAAAGTGGCTTAAATGGAGGGCCTTCAACAAAATCTCATCAGCGATTAGCAATTAGTAGTAGGCTCTGATATGAAAGTGTCCTTTGATGAAGAGAGTTCGGAAATCATAAAGAAGAAGACAAATACTATAATTCTAATGTCTAAAAGGAATGGAGAGATGTATCCTTTGAACATGAATCCGATCAAAGAAAATCCATCTATTTGCTTACTCACAAAAGCATCCGCTAATGAAAGTTGGCTTTGGCATACGCGACTTTTACACTTGAACTTCAAGGACATAAACAAGCTTGTTCTTGGCGATCTGCTTCGGGGTTTGGCACTTCTGAAATTCAACAAGGAACATCTGTGTGCTGCCTGCGAACTTGGAAAACAAAGCAAGAAGAGTCACTAAACAATCATCAACACAAAGATCATTGAACCGTTTGAACTTTTGCACATTGATCTCTGTGGTCCTTCTGCAATTGAAAGCGTTGCTGGTAACAAGTATATTCTAGTTGTGGTTGATGATTTTTCTAGATTTACCTGGGTGTTCTTTCTCAAACAGAAATCTGAGGCATAGCAGAAGATGATCAGATTTATCAAGCAGATTGAGCTTTTACTCCGATAGCCTGTTCGGAAAATAAGGAGTGACAACGGTTCGGAATTCAAAAACCATGTGTTTGAAGAATTCCTGATCAGCAAAGGGATTTTCCACAATTTTTCTTCTCCTTACACTCCACAACAAAACAAGGTGGTAGAAAGACGAAATCGTTCCCTGTATGAAGCAGCAAGAACTATGCTTTCATTCGAAAATCTACCTTTATAATTCTAGGCAGACGCAATTGTGACATCGCAGCGGTCGTCATGCGGTCAAAAATAAGAAAATAAACCTCACTCTCACTTAGCACATTGGAAGTCAGGGTCGATCCACAGGAGTTACGTGGTCGAGACAGGTGACAGATTACCAACTGCAGTGTCATGCTACAGTCAGAGGACCTAGTTCCTAACTTTTGACAACTAATCCCAAAAAGGATAAACTAAAACAATTCCAAGCAAGCATTCACTAAACTAAAATCCAAATCAATAACTAACCCTAATTGGTCACTGAAATCAGAAATGGGATTCAGTACAATCAAGGTCAAACCAATATCAAACACAATCCAAACATTCAATGATTCATTCACAAGCATAAGACACCGAAAAGAAGCAATTACTTGTAACCAAATGATTCATTAACTCAAAACTCAGAAACAATGATACAAACAGTAACCAAAAGATCCAAAAACAGAAACTAAAACTAAATATCAATGGTTGTCACTCCCAAAGATACTAGCCAATTATTACTAACTATTTTACTAATTGAAAATTAAAGATAAACACATGAAAATACCAAAAGATGGTTGCTGAAGCTAAATCTCGGAGTCAAAGAGTCTTGGGGGTCGATTTCACACCAGGTATTCACTAATTTTTTCGGCCTAAAAGCCTCTATTTATAGTTGCAAAAATCTCGAGAGCGCGCCGCGCATAGGTGGATCCCGCGTCGCACGTAGGGGTTTATCCCCATTTTATCGGAATTTGAATTCTTTCCACCGCCTCATACCCGCGTCGCGTATTGATGAATTCCGCGCACGCGTACGTCTTTTCCTGATTTTGCCTTGATCTTCAAACTTCTTCCAAATTGCATGCTTTTGGTCCCTGTTTTCATTATTTCTTTCCAAACAAGTGCTGGCACGAAAAGTGAGAATACCACGATGTATATGATATAATTCCACTAAGAATAGGGCTCAACAACGACTAAAATATGTGATATTACTAGACGTTGTCAAACACCCCACACTTGTGCCTTGCTTGTCCCCAAGAAAGAGAGTTTTTAATAGATTTTAACTAAGACTCAAACAATTTTTGACTGTGTTCAGTTTCAAAGCTTATTACCTTATGAGTTAGAGTGAAATGGTTTGTGAGAACATAATCAGAATGTTCTTTGGAATTCATGGCTTTCTAGAGAACCCTTGATTACAAATTTTCTGTCCACCATGAAGTGTACATACTCATTCAGATTCTAAAGGCCCACCCATTTTAGACCTACCGGCTCGAACAACAAAGGTCACTGATTGACAATTCCTTCCTAAATTCCAATCCTAAAACAGTCCAATCTTCTAGACTCATAAAACTCAACTTATTTGACTAAACTAATAGCATGATCACAACTACATAGTATTTCTCGAAAAATACTAATGCTATAAACAATCACAAACTATTCGTTTCAAATTACAATCTAGTAAAAATTTTGAAAAAGTTGCTAAAATTTTGAAAATCGGTCATTTCCGCAAAAATTGCAAAAATTACTCTTTCGACCGTCCACACCTCACACTTAAAACCGTACAACGTCCCCATTGTACAAAAATTATTTAGAACAAGGGAGAAAGAGTTACCCCTTTGGGCGGTAGATCGCTTGGTTGGTGCTCGGTGTCACAGGTACAAATACGAACAAAAAGGTCCTCGATTTCGCGTTCTGGAGTTGTAGCGCAACAGTGAACACGCCGGTAGTCAAGACAAGTGGAGGGGGCACGGTGACCCCACACTTGCTTGAAACAACTCCTCCAATTTTTGGTATCACATGCATGACTCACAAAAAAGATTAAACACAAACAAACAAACAAAATAAAATATAGACAAAAATAGAAAGTGTCATAACTACAGTACAGATACCCAAAAGAAGAAAAAATAAGAAAAATACATTAATCGCCACCTGGTGGCCTGGAAGATCCTGCCTCATGATCGTGGGCTCGGGCTGGGAATGGTCGGGGGCGCTGTCCCTGTGCTGAAGCAATCTGTAAAAGTACCTCCCCGATCCACTCCAGCTGGTCCTCAATCCTCGTGACCCGATCCTGCAATCGCCTAAGCTCCGTCACCTCCTCCTGCTGTGGTGCTGGCTCTGCAGGTGCTGCCGGTCTCCGGCGTCTCCTACCCGGTTGGGCGTAAGCTGGCTGGGGGTCCTGCGGTGCCTCAGTCGCCACCCTCACCTACTGACCAGGGTGATGCTGCTCAATAAGCCCCATGTTCTCCAGGGCTCACGCTGTAGTGCGAGCTGGAGGTAAAGCCGTCAACGATTCCACAACAGGAGCAGTAAGGATCTGGTATGAACGGGCCAAGCGGGTGATGTAATTGATGGGTTTCTATGCAATCAATGAATAAATAGATTCCTATGGTTCACATGCAACCCTAATATGATTTATGTTTTCTTCTATGAAGATAATAAACTAAACCTAAAGGAACAATTAATTTCTAATGATCAAAACTGAGAAAACCAACCTTTGATCTTATGATCCTTGAAGCTAGCAGCAAAACAATCCTGCCTCAAATGGAAGTCATACCCAAGCAATGGAGAAATCAGTCCAACAGAGTAATACAGAAAGAGAGAGGTGGCGTGGGATTTGGGGGCACCAGGGGGTTTCTTTTATAGCCTCCTAGGGTTACACCTGAAACCCTAAGGAGCCTCCAAATGGACAAGCCTTTTGACCACTTGGACGAGGCTTCCCAAAACCCTAATTAGGGTTTCGCCAAACCCTAGAGGAGCCTCCAGGGTGGCGCCATTTTGGTCACTTGTTTTTATCTCGCCAGTTATTCAACTATTGAATAAATGCAAACCAGTCCCTGCATCTTTTATTAATTTATTTAATCACTAAATTAAATCCAATTAATTCTAGATTAAATCTCAATTAATTAATATAGTTTCTAATTAATATATTAACACTTAAATATCTTAACAAACCATATATTTATTTTCTATTGCTTTATTAAATAATTAATAAATCAACCATTCTCTCTACTGAACTATACATCTATCCTCCAGCTATGAGGGCAACCCAAATGGACTTAGCTTCTATTAACAAGATAAATACAATTATAAGTCATGGCTTAGACACCTAATCTAACAGTAATGCCCGCGGGCCAGAGGACTGCTGGCCGATGCACCCGTCGCACGGGTGGAAAAGGAGACATCTAAGGCGAACGGGAGGTGAAGGAACCTGGAGGGGTCAAGGAGGACCCAGAGATAAGTCATGTCCTCGCCTGACACCTTCTCGCCCCCTCCCTGTGCATGATGGAGGTGGAGACGATGCGGTGCATGAGTCGGTGAAGTGGATCGCGAAGGTGGCTCTCTTTGGATGTCCCCGCCTCATAGAATACGTTGGACAATGGTGCCCAAACCTCTGCATTGGCAGCCCTCTCGGGTTGCCCCTGAATGCACGCACCCATGAACTGCGTGAAGTGACGGTGCTGCAGGTCCGCCTCTGTGTAAATGTCGGTGCGCCTCCCAAACTCCCGGATTTTGCACTCCCTGTGCACTCCCCCAATCTAAATCTTACCAATCTAGAACGGGCCTCTGTCGACCCAGGTGCAAAACGGACAGTAGATAGGAACTCCAAAAGCAGCTCGGTATATATTGTGTCCTCCTGGTTGGCCATAAGCCTATCACAGCCTCGGTACATGAATGAAGCATCCCCGTGGGTCCATGTGCGGTGGAGGAATGGCTTGATCTCACCCCAAAGCCTCGCGTCTCTGAGGATATCCCTGTTGATGACCGTCGCCTCGAGAACCCGACGACCTATAAGTGCATCCCTCCTGCTAGCAAACTCCACAGAGCTATCCAATTCCTCCGGGTACTGGAGAAACCGGTGGTCAAGTCTGAACGACATTTGCACAAAAGAAAATAGGGAATTTTTTTTTTTGCAAAATAAGTCCCTTTCTTCCCCACCGCACCGCGGCGTGGCCCAAGAACCAGGGCGTGGCGCGGCGAGCGGCTGTTTCCAATTCCAAATCCAAAATCACGATTTAACCTGTTTAAACTCAATCCAAATACACTACAAGGTAGCCTAAGTACCGACTAACTCATCTAGGGTCATTATTTTGCAAAATAAACAACCTACGAGTCAGCATTGGCGATTTCTAAGTTTTTAAGTTTTTGGAGAAATCAACCTAATCAACTGCCTAATCACTAGTTTTAACAAGTAAAAGCTAGTTAGAATGACGTACCTTGGTAGTAGGAATGAAATGAGCAAGAAAAAAACACGAGAAATTTTCGATGATCAGAGCTCTGCGGCGTGGTGTGTGTGAATAGTGTCGCGACTTACCTTATTTACGAAGGAAACCGACCGATCGATTCCCGCGGCGTGGATATGAGCGAACCGCGGCGTGCGTACCCCCAAATCAACCCCTGCGCATCGGGTTGGTTTACGATCCCGCGGCGCGCAATTTTCCTGACCGCGGCGCGGTAAAAAAATTCCATTTTCTTCAAAACAACCCCACACTTGCCTTCGACCAATAATACCTGCAAATAACGATGATATAATTTCCTAATTTCCCCTAAGAATATAGTACCTAACCTATGAAAATATGGGTTGCCTCCCAACAAGCGCTAAGTTTAACGTCTTCATCCAGACGTACTATTCCTACTCCTATTCTTCTTGAATTCCTGATGGCATCTCCTTGTGATCTGGCGCGAAATTGTGGGCCATCATTGACATCAATGAAGTGAGTCGAGTCATCCTGTCACTAAACCCCGCTAATCCATTGTTGATGAGCTTCCAGAAGTTGAAAGACCTTTGCTTCTCTTTCCCTTGCATCTTTCTCATACTGCTCGTGCCTTGCCTCCAACATCTCCATCATGTCCAACAGCTGCTCTTTGTCAATGGTGGACAACGGATGCTCCTTTGTTTCTTTTAAAACTTCCTCTTTTCCTCCTTCTCCCGTTCGCGTCCATATTGTTCTTTTGTTCCTAACCCCAGGCTCCATCAGCAAGTGGCTATCCAAATTCTTATCATTATACCCTTGAGGTAGAGATATGGGACTTCCGAACATATTTAACCTTCTTGTTCTCAACCCAAAAAAGATATCCAAATCTCCTGTTTTGCAGTCAATAATAGCGCCGGCTGTAGCCAAGAACGGGCGTCCTAATATTAATGCGGGCGCATCTTCCTGACTCTCGTACTCCATGACTAAAAAGTCCACTGGGTAAAAGAAATCCCCAACTTTCACTATGACATAGGTAGGCTTACCTCGGGACACTCTGGTTGACTGGTCAGCCAACTATAACACGGTCTTTGCTGGCTCCAATTCCTCATTCTTGTATTTATCATACAAGTATACCGGTAGCACATTCACACTTGCTCCCAAATCCAGCAAAGTGTTCCTAATGACCACATCTCCTACAGTAGCAGTAATCAGTGGTGATCCAGGATCTTTTTCTTTCTTGGGCAGTGTTCCCAACAGTGCCTCACTAGCTTTAATTGTCAACCACACAGTGTCAGGTGTGGGAGTCTTGCTTTTTCCATTTTTCTCGCACATATCCTGAAGAATTATTGTATCCTCAGTAGCGTTCTTAAGTTCATCCCACAAGGGTTGATTCATCGATGGCCCCGTCGATTTGGGCGCTTCCTGCATTTTCTTTCCCTTCTTCCTTTGTTTAATTGCAGCTATTATTGGCTGCTTTTCCTCTTGGCCATCCTTGTTCTCCTTTGTTTGAGTTTCCTTCTCAACGGGAATTTCCTTGAATTCCGTGTCTTCCCTATTCTCCTTTTCAATTTCCACCTTTTCCTTAACTTCTTCTTCTTTTTCACTCTCAGCCTCATTTCTTGATTCTAGCAGATCTACCAGGGTGACTTTCCTCCATTCAGCCTCGACAGTGTTGACATGTTCCTTTCTGGCCCGCTGACCATGGGTCGGATTGACTTCTGTGGTACTTGGCAGCTTCCCATTATCTCTTTTTCGTTGGTCTTCAGCCATTTGGGCGATTTGCGTCTCCATATTGACGATGTCTTTCGCATTGGCCTACGATTGCTGCTGTGTTGTGTTGAACATCTCATACATTTTCGTGACCAGATCCTCCTGAGTTCCTGAGGCATTGTTTATGGAGTTATTGGGCCCCCTATTGTTGCTACTACCATTTCCATTGGCATTACTATTATTGTTTGCCGGTTGATGCTGCCTGGGCAGGTTGGATGATTGCCCTTTGTAGTTTTTCTGCCTCTGGTTATTGAAATTCTGCTGACCTTGGTTATATGGTCTATAGGGTCGTCCATTGCCATATTGTCCTTGACCCTGACCATAGACTTGATTTGCTTCTTGAGTCTTTGGTCCTCCTTGACCTCCTTGTGGCTGACTCTGAGGTCCATTCTGCAAAGTAGACACAAGCCTATCGAATTTCTTATTGAGCTCGCTTATCTCCTTCTTTACATCCTTTTTCCAGTCGGCATCGGCTCTTATTGCTGCAGCTGTGCCTACCGTCTTTCTTGTAGAGAAATTCGCCTTGGAGCCATTACTTAACTGTTCCAAAAATCGCCAAGCCTCCTCTGGGTCTTGCATCATAATAGTGCCACTAGATGATGCGTTAATCATAGCTTGGTTCGTCTCACTTGCTCCTTTAAAGAATACCTTGACCAGTTGCCACTTTGGAATATCGTGATGAGGACATGACCTCATCAACTCCTTTAGACGATCCCATGCTTCATGAAAAGCTTCTCCAGGCTTCTACTGAAAATCTTAAATGGCGCTCCTGATTTCCGCCGTCTTGCTTGCCGGATAAAACTCTTGTAAGAACTTAGCTTTGAGTTGGTCTTATGTAGTGATGCTATTCGATGGTAAAGACGTAAACCAATATTTGGCTTTGTCTTTAAGAGTGAATGGGAACAATCTTAGTCTAAAAATGTTCTTATTAGTGTTCCTAGGGGTGTTAGCGTTGGCTATTGCTATAAACTCATACAAGTGATTGTATGGGTCATCCTGTTTGTACCCCTTAAATTCCGGTAATATCCCTAACAACTGAGGCCTAATTTCTACTTGAGATTCTATATCATCAGGAATGTAAATGGGCGACGAGTCATCGTACTCCCGTGGCTGGAAGTGCGATGCAACCGATTGCCTCCTTGGTTGTGAAAAATACAAGGGTTGAGCAGGATTACCGTAAAAGTGATGATCATTATATCTCTGTTGACCTTGTAGTGGTTGATGCTTTTGTGCTCTTCTTGGAGGTCCTCAACCTCGGTTCCATGGTTGTTGTGGTGCTGGTGGAACCCATCCTTCGTCTTCGTCATCATACCTCTCCTCAGTCTCTTGATACTGGTACTGTTGCTGAGGTCGTTGCTGTTGATATTGTTGCTGCGGTAGTATAGGTTGGAATATGGTTTGTGGTTTAAAAAGTACTGGTGCTGGTTGTGAAATGGGTTGAGAAATGGATGTCTGCTGTCTAGATACTGGGGTGCCATCGGGGTCGGCGCTCCCCAAGACATGGCAGATGTAAATGGGTTTGTGGATTGAGGTTGGGATAAAGGTTGAAATGGTGGAATCGACGTCGGAGTGCATAAAGGTATAGGTGCAGGGGCTGCACCACCAGTAGCACTCGTGCTCCCAATGTGGAATTCTGAAACCGGGGGAATAAATGACATCCCCGATACCTCACCCGCGGGTTCCTGGGCAACACTCACTATACTACTACTGGCATTACTAAAAACTCATTGTATTTAAACGCCTACGTGCACGGATCTTGCGCGCAGTTCGCTCAATCTCTGAGTCAAAATGCAAAGGGGATAATTGCTCACACCTACGGGTATGTATGTACTAACGCAACACGCCCGAAAAATCAAAAACAAAATTACTAACTAACCAAAAATCAAAAACTAAAAAGTCCTACAAATCACCTATTCTCGAGCTCACAACTCCCCCGCAACGGCGCCAAAATTTGACATCGCAGCGATCGTCATGCGGTCAAAAATAAGAAAATAAGCCTCACTCTCACTTAGCACAGTGGAAGTCAGGGTCGATGCACAGGAGTTACATGGTCGAGACAGGTGACAGATTACCAATTGCAGTGTCACGCTACACTCAGAGGACCTAGTTCCTAACTTTTGACAACTAATCCCAAAAAACATAAACTAAAACAATTCCAAGCAAGCATTCACTAAACTAAAATCCAAATCAATAACTAACCCTAATTGGTCACTGAAATCAGAAATGGGATTCAGTACAATCAAGGTCAAACCAATATCAAACACAATCCAAACATTCAATGATTCATTCACAAGCATAAGACACCGAAAAGAAGCAATTACTTGTAACCAAATGATTCATTAACTCAAAACTCAGATCCAATGATACAAACAGTAACCAAAAGATCCAAAAACAGAAACTAAAACTAAATATCAATGGTTGTCACTCCCAAAGATACTAGCCAATTATTACTAACTATTTTACTAATTGAAAATTAAAGATAAAAACATGAAAATACCAAAAGATGGTTGCTGAAGCTAAATCTCGGAGTCAAAGAGCCTTGGGGGTCGATTTCACACCAGGTCTTCGCTAATTTTTTCGACCTAAAAGCCTCTATTTATAGTTGCAAAAATCTCGAGACCGCACCGCACGTAGGTGGATCCCGCGTCACGCGTAGGGGTTTATCCCCGATTTATCGGAATTTGAATTCTTTCCAACGCCTCATACCCGCGTCGGGCATTGATGAATTCCGCAGCGCGCGTACGTCTTTTCCTGATTTTGCCTTGATCTTCAAACTTCTTCCAAATTGCACGCTTTTGGTCCCGGTTTTCATTATTTCTTTCCAAACAAGTGCTGGCACGAAAAGTGAGAATACCACGATGTATATGATATAATTCCACTAAGAATAGGGCTCAACAACGACTAAAATATGTGATATTACTAGGCGTTGTCAAATAGCCACTACTTGTTTCACTCAGAACAGATCATACATAAATAAGCTATTTCTAATTACTCCCTATAAAATTCTGAATAATCGAAAACCTAATGTAAAATTCTTTCATGTCTTTGGTTCCAGGGGTTTCTTGCTAAACTCTAAGGAAAATCGGAACAAGTTTGATAAGAAAGCTGACGAAGGAATTTTTCTGGGATACTCTTTAACTTCCAAGGCTTACCATATTCTTAATAAAAGGTCTCGCAGAATTGAAGAAACATATTATGTCACCTTTGATGACAAATACATGACGAGAATTTAGAACAAAGAGAGTCAATCAGTGGAGATATTTTCATCAACAAATCCAACCACAACTCCTCTCATGAACTTATATGAGGAATTTATGAATTTGTTTGATGAGCCTGAAACAACAAAATCCTCCGAATCCAATGCAAAAGATAATCAAAAGGATGAATTAATCAAGATAGTCGATGAACCAGCCAATGATGCAAAACGATCTTCAGAACAATCAATTCTGAATGAGCATCCAATTCCGACTGAATGACAAACAGACACCTCCGATACTCAACTCCAGGGGGAGAACTCTACATCTTTCCAGGGGGAGAATCTGTTAAGGGTGTCAATCCCTAACAAATAAGATCAGAAATGAATCCGACGAATCACTCCTGTTCTGCACTGGATTAGAGTACATGGCAAGCATGGTCGAACCACAAGCACACATGATATCAAATTTATGTCTACTTAGTATAAAATACTAAGTATGATGTAACGGGGGGAGTTTTTGTTGTAAAAATAATAAAAAAGAAAGAAAACATATGAGTAATAAACATTTAAGAGAAAAACAATAATTAAAGGCCTAATCCCGAGTCTTCGATGTTCATCGTAATAGAATGAATCCGGCTGACGTGCTTGAGAATATAATTCCAAGTTGGCTTTTGAAAATCATAAAATGCAATCTTTATGATAATAACTTGCTCAAATGTTTAGATAAAGGTCCACTTATTACCTAAACCTAGTTCCATTCTTCCCGACCTAAGGTCCGTTTATAGGCCGAATGCAGAAACTTCATGAGGTGTGCAAGTACCAATCAATGTCCAATTCTTCTCGTCCGCTGGGAAGTGTGTGGACATGTGACAAAATTCTAAACAATGAATTGCGCGTTTGTTTTTGTTACCAAACATCAACTGTGCAAAGTGATTAGGTGCCTCACACAGTCGATTAACAATGCTTGAAAAAGATCTAATTAAGATGGCCAGTTAAAAGTAAATCAAATTCAAAACATAAATTGAAACAAGAAATTGATCATTAGAATTATTCAAAAGCATTCATCAAGCCGAATGTTTCAAACTACACAAAGAACATGTCTGAACTCAGAACTACAGTATGGTTTCTAGCCAGACATGGCTAGAAATGAATCAAAAATACAAAAGTGTAATCAAAATGATGCTTACAACCAAATATATGTAAACCGAATCTTGAAAGACGTGATTCAGCCTTCTAAACCGTCAGAAAATAGCCTCGAAAGCTCTCCAGGTCGTGGGAATTAATAAGGATTTCTGAACTCATTTCTAGCTGAAATGAACTGATATTTATAGGCCTCAGGGACATTAGCGGCGCTAACATTAGAGTTAGCGTCGCTAACTTTGAATTTCCGAAGCAATTGGTCTGGTCAGCAACAAATTCCCCGATTTTTCGTGATTTCAGCAAATAGCGTCGGTATCTTTCAAGATAGTGCCGCTATCTCAGATAGAGGCGCTATCTCCATTTTCCAGCATTTTCTCTTTTGGCCCAATTTCGCTCCAACTTCTGTCTTTTTCGCCCAAATGTCCAAGATCCTGTACAAAGTCATTTTCCAAGTGTAGTGAGTATTTTAGCCCTTTTTAACTTAATTTTATCCATAAAAACACTATGATAACGCCCAAAATATGTGCAAAATTAACGCGTTATCATAACACCCCACACTTAGACTCTGCTTATCCCCAAGAAAATTAGAGTTTTTCGGCCTCTCAAAACAGTTGCTTTAACAAATCCCCATGTTATTTACACACATCCAGAATAATAAACACAAAAATATTTTCAAACCATACCAGGATCATAAGCATACATGTGTGTTGGTCCTTTCTAACTGGTCATGTTCTAATTAAATCTTATTCTTGTAAGCAATAAATCTCTAGTGTGCTAACTACTCATTTTTGCATTCCCTAGAAATATACCCTTCAAAAACCGCCTAGACTCAAGACTTAATGGTGAGTTCCCAAGGTTACCTTTGTACTCACACATTTAAAATGATTTCATTGATTCATTCCAATTGCTATTTAATATTAGTTTCCTTGATTTCAATAGCTTTAAAACTCTTGTGTGAAAGGTTACCTATGCTGCACCGATTGTTACCAATTTTCTCTTTACTTGCACCTTCGAGACTCACGACTTTCCATGGAATTCTTGATTACAAATTTTCGACCCTTGATTGTACGGGGTCTACTCATTCAAATTCCAAGGGTCGTTAAGGAAATCCCATGACTTTCTATGGCATCCGTGTAACAACCTTTCGACAACATTATCCCAAACCAAACGGTCTTAGGTAATGAGGTGAGAAAGACCACCCTTTTCATGTCTACCGGTTCGAGTATCATAGGGCACATATTGGATTTTCCTTCCTGAGTGTCGATCTTATGGTGTCTTTTTCATCCATTGGATGTTTTATCGAGATTTTCTCGATTTTGCTTTCTTCGAGGCTTTTTCCTCAGTTTAGTCACAACATAAGCTTCGTACGTTTGAAACCCAGGGAACCTAACTCAATATATTTTGGCTAGGAGTTAGCTATATTTACTACTAAATGACATCCTTTGAAAGATATCATGCACTAATAAGTTTTTAGAGGGGTTTATTTCACTAACAATGCAAAACCATGTTCTAGAGATACACTATCTATCTATCTATCAGCTTACAAGTCAAAATTTCAATCGGAAAAATAAACAGCCACATATACTACCCATGAAAGCTGAGTATAGCTCAAACCTCCATTCCCATTCATTATTCCAGATGTATTTATATTTATTCTTTCAATTTTGGGAAACTTATCAAGGTAAAATTTTAAAAATTGGCTAAATAAACCTAAATGCTTAAATGTAAATGCCCCACCCCACACTTAAATCATAAAATGTCCCCATTGTATATGTCATATTGAAGTAAAAGGGAGAAAAAGGAACAGCCTCCCCTAGGGTTTGTTGCAGCTTTTACGTTTATTGGACAAGCACACGAATGTTTTGGACAAAAATCACGTTCTAGCTTCACGATGAATACGTCAGTGACCAAATGAAGTGGGTAACGACCCCACACTTGCGTTCAGAGCAGTCTCTCATAGATGGTCACCATTCACGCGTAGCCAGAACCATAATACTTGATGTTGGAATATTTCTCGTTGTTCTGCTGAAATATCTCCACCGGCCATATTAGTTCGACACGCTTCCTGACTATTGCTCATGTATGGCATATTTCCTGGGTACAAAAATAAAAAAAATAAAAGTAAAAAAAATAATAATGCAATGCAAAGAAAAAAAAGTCTCAAAAATAAAATACTCTCGAGTTGCCTCTCGGTCAGCGCCTTTGTTTTACGTCGTTGGCTCGACTCAGCTCTTCAAACTTTTAAGTGATGTAACTCAGGCAGTTCCACACCTTCGCTCCTTTATTCTTCACCCCAATCCTTCATAATAGGTATTTTTTCTAATTTTGGTACCTGCACCTGAAATATATGTTGGTAAGCATCATTAAATTTTCTTTCCGATGTTTTGTACCTTTCTTTTTTTCTTGTATGATTGAAAGTGGATGACTTCCTCAACTCTTCCTCAAGCTTGAACTTCTCAGTAAGTGCTTTTGTTGTATCTTCATCAATCTTTCTGTTTAATGGTAAAGCTTGAACATCATGGTTGGATAACCCAAAAGATTTATCCATCCGTGGTTTAGTTTCATTCAGATAATTTACTGATGCGGTATTGCTCGGGTAACGAATGGCTTTACAAGTATTAAAACTAACAACTTCCCCATCAAAATCCATAGAAAGAGTGCCAGCGTAAACATCGATTTTTTTTCTCGCGGTCTTCATGAACGGTCTACCTAGGATTATGGAATTTGGGTTCGCGGTTTCGTTATTTCCCATATCAAGTATATAAAAATCATCTGGGAAAACAAGTTGATTTACTTGTACCAACACGTCCTCTAAAACTCCTTTTGGGTGCATTATTGATCGATCGGCCAGTTGAATAATGACGCCGGTCTCTTTCAGGGTTCCTAATTTTAAGGTTTTGAAAGTTGAGTATGGTAGAACATTGATAGAGGCACCGAGGTCTAGCATAGCACTAGGAAAAGAAAGATCAGCCAACTTGCAAGGAACCCTAAAAACACCTGGATCCTTGCAGTTTTCAGGTAATGGCTTTTGCAAGATAGCCGAGACGTTTTCTCCAGCTTTCATGATATAATTCCCTTCTAACTTTTTGTTAGAAATGCAACGTTCCTTCAGAAATTTTGCACACTTAGGGATGTGCTTTATGGCGTCTAAAAATGGAATGTTTCCTGGACCTTTCTAAACGTCTCCATGATTTCTTCGTCCTCTCTCTCACGCTTTATCAATCTCGAAGGGAACGGAGCACATGCAATAAGTTCCTCTCTGGTTAGTTCTTGCTTTGGTTTATTTCGACTTCCTTTTTCTACCTCATCTTTCTTTCCAATCTTGAGTTCCTCTTCTTCTGGCATCTGTGGCCCTTTATACTCTTTTTCGTTCCTCAAGGTGATAGCGCACATTGTATGCCTTGGATTTGTCTCCGTTTGGGCTGCTAATTTTCCTTGAGCTTCTAACTTGCTCACCAAGTTAGCAAGTTGGGCTACATGTTGCTCTAAGTTCTTTATGCTTGCCTTTGTTTCTTGTTGAAAGGCTTTTGTTTCATTTTGAAATACTTGAGTGCTCATGGCCAAACTCTTAACTATATCTTCTAACGACATCCTACAACTATTGCCTTATTGAGGGACAGCCGGCGATTGACGAGGCTGGTATTGTTGATTATGAGGAGGTGGCCTTGTATGGTACTGCTGGGGAGGCATCTGTTGATGATTGGATGGCTGGCCTTGGTTCCAACCTTGATGTCCTCGCAGCTGGTCATAAGGTCTTTGTTATTGGCCTTGATATGCCGCCGCAACTTGTACATCTCGAGAATCTTCTTGTAATAAAGGACACATATCAGTAGGGTGACCAACTTGTAAACAGACTTCACAAGGTTGAACTGGTGGTTGTGCATGTCTTACTTTTGTAAGAAGTAAAACCTCTTTGGTTAGTTCAGATATTTTTTTTCGATTTGAGGAGTATTTACTTCTTTCACCTCTCATCGTGGCACATCCGTGTACTATTTGTCCTCTTGAACTGTATGTTTGGAGTCCTTAGCCATGGTGTTTATCAATTCTCGAATTTGAGTAAGAGTTTTGTCTGTGATAGATCCTCCGTTTGAAGTGTCACACCCCGATCCTTGGCGGAATCGATCAAGGCGTGATATATTGTTTAAAGTCTCATGACAACTATGTTATAATATGATTAGATTCAATTAAGTACTAAGTAGGAAAACAAGATCCACAACATATAAATACAAATTCAAATACAAACAACATTTATTACATCAAATTTAAATAGTCTTGTGGGTTTCTAAGGTATACCCTACTTTTCATCAACTTCATTCTTCAAATCTGCATCATGGGTAAAAACAGGTCAACTACGAGAGTTGGTGGGTAATCTAGTTTTATTAAAGAAAATTGTGAGTTTGAAATATTTATAATTTGAAACTTGTTTTCTTTGGAAGTCGACAAGCAAGTATTATTTATATAGGATGGAGCATCTAATCATCATACACAGTCAACCACGTGCAATCAATCACCTTAGCGTCCCAAGGCGGGGTGGTCAACCCAATAGCGCTATTATTGTCCATAACGTACCTCAAGAATACGGGCATAGTCATGGAGATTAGACTAAAAATGGTAATGCACTATAAGTACATGTAGCGTAAATAAACAATAATTATACAATTAATGATTCATGTATAAATGTCCCAACAATGTCTCAATTGTGTTAAAATAATAAAATGAAGTTGGAACATATTAAAACCACATGATACACCCCAAAAGTATTGAAAATTATAAAATATGGGGTAGATAACTCACTTTAGTCCAAACGGAATACGCGTGTCGTACGATAGACGGCCCGGGTCAAGATGTCGTAGAACCTAATATAATTAATAGTTTTGGTTTAGGAACTGCTAAACGGGAATGGAATATTAATAAAAATAATTAGACACATATTCTTATATTAGATGAATTAACAATAATCCATTTTGATTTGAATATTAAGGTATTTATTTGTTAAATGAATTTTAAATTGAATTAATTACTTTGCATAATTAATTTATATCAGAGCCCTTGACTATAGGGAATTAGGTTAATTGCCTTGACCTAGTCTATAGCCTCTAGGGTCCTCTCGTATGCTAGTTTATAAAATGTACACACAACTGCATGCAATTCGCACTTAGAAAATCTTTGGAATACCTTTGTGTGCTAATTGCTCCCTTATGTGCTTACATATTACTCATGACACTTATATGTGTGTAAACACTTGTGAATATTCTCTGCTTTCACTAAAAATCACACACATACTTAGGTGGTTTAAAAAAAATATAAATAAAATTTGTATATACATATATATTCCTTAGAGCTCATAGGAAATTCAAAGTCATCCACTCTAGTTGGGTAGGGTCATAGTAATGGACGCGTAGTAACTGGAAGGGGGAGGTGCCGGTAGCCTGAAAGTCCTGACTAGGCAAGCATTCGTATACATCCCAATCAACCAAGGGACCAGTTTGCTTACCTAGGGACCAAAGGCGAGAGTTCCCAAACCTATAGGCCAAAGCGCGTCATTCACATTACTTTTGAGCCATCAAAATACTCGACCTTATCAAACGTATCCGAAAGGATACACTCCAAAATGGCCAACTCATTGGACTATTAAGTTCCCTAATGGGCCTAGAAGTGGGAAAAACATGTGAAAACTTAGTATTGTGGGGGCCCACGCAATTGCTACATGCTTCACATTTAGTACCCATGGAAAGCCCAAAAGGTGCCCAACACTCCTAACAATGGCCCAACAAGTGTTTTACAATCATTTTACCCAACAATGTCTACAAACTTAATTTCCATAATCATTTTACAAATAACTCACAAGTCCATATGCGTGTTTCTCGTAGATGGCATTCCGACCCCCATACGCTGCTCGCAACAACCGAAGGCTAGCCGCCCTTATCGCCAAGGAGGTAGCAAACATCATCCCAACAATTTCAAACCAACTTCAAGCTCTTCAGCCGCAAGCTCCAGCAACCACTCTTCGTTGCTCGTTTAAGCACTTTCGTAACTGAAATCCGCCTTACTTCAAAGGCATCGATGGTGCCACCACACTTCTTACATGGATCGAAGAAATGGAGAGTACTTTCATCTATAGCGAGTGTCCTGAGGACCTGATGGTCCGTCACGGCACAGGGTGCCTCCAAGGTCATGCTCTCACCTGGTGGAACCTAGAAAAACAGGCAAAAGGAGAGGCTGTTGCCTTGGGAATGACCTGGTCAACACTAAAGGAACGCATGATGGAGAAGTTCTGTCCTGACAGCGAATTGCAAACTCTCGAGGAGGAATTATGGAATCTGAAATAGGTGGGAGGCGACAACGCGACCTACACAAATAGATTCCATGATCTCTCAAGACTCCTAACTCACATGGTTCAACCTATGAAAACTGCAATACGCCGCTACATCAAAGGGTTACCGCGCCAGATCCGTGATTCGGTGCCCAGCAGCAGGCCATCTACCCTGGAATCCGCTATTGAAATAGCAGGTCAACTCAACGAGGAAAATATGAACGATGGTGACCTCCTACGCAAGGGTGTAAAGATGTCAACTGAAAAGCCGACACTTGAGACTCCCCTAATTGTCAAGTCCGAGTCCTCACACTGACATGACAAAAAGAAGCGGAAAAGCCATTACCACAACCATGCTGTTATTACCCCTGCCACTCCTATCACCCAAGTCACCCCACAAGCCCAACCAAACAAAAAGCCGTATACTGGACCTCACCCCCTCTGTAACCACTGTAACTATCACCATATGACCTCCAGCCCGTGTCGCCTTTGTACGACTTGTGGTCGCTATGGCCACTTGGCGGACACATGTCGTGCACCAAAAACTCAGCGACCATTCGCTCTACCCTCAAATCAGCAAACACAAACCCGGTAACCAACTGGAACATGCTTCAATTGTGGTGACCCCACCCATTTCAGAAACTCGTGTCCTAGGCTAGTCAATATCATCAACACTCAAGCCCAGGCAAATCCAACAATGCAGGTTCCAGCTCCCAAAGGCCGAGCCTTTGTCATTACCGTAACCCAAGCACAAACCAATAATAAGGTCGTAAATGGTACGTTTCTCATAAATGACTTCTACGCTTTAGTACTTTTTGATTCAGGTGCCGATAAAAGTTTTGTTTATTTAGAATTTGAGCCCATACTTCACACACCTCGCACGATTCTTGATGAGTACTTTACCGTAGAAGTCGCCAATGGAAAATACGTTTCACTCAATGCAGTCATCCAAGATTGCACTTTCGATTTTAGCGTCATAAATTTTCCGTCAATTTAGTTCCTATGGAACTTGGTAGTTTCGACATCATCGTGGGAATGGATTGGCTATCCCAAAACCATGCTGAAAGAGTATGTTACGAGAAGTTCATTCGTATTCCTCTTGCCGACGGTCAAAGTCTTCGTATTTATGGCAAGACTCATTCGAAAAAGCTTAGTCTTATGTCATGTACTCAAGCTCGATCATATCTACGTAAAGAATACATGGCTTTCTTAGCCCATGTGGTGGAAACAAAGGTCACAGAAAAGACGATCGAAGATATTCCGATTGTACGAGACTTTCCCGACATCTTTGCCGATGACATATCTGGACTCCCTCCAGTACATGAGCTAGAGTTCCGCATCGATCTCGTTCCTGAAGATGCTCCCATAGCCACGTCTCGATATCGGTGGGCTCCAGCCGATATGCAAGAATTGGCAAGTCAGCTCCAAAAATTAACCGATAAGTGATTTATCCGCCCTAGTACTTCACCCTGGGGAGCCCCGGTTCTCTTCATCAAAAAGAAAGATGGTTCGTTTTGTATGTGTATCGATTATCGGGAGTTAAATAAATTGACCATCAAGAACCGATATCTGTTACCTTGGATCGACGACCTTTTTGATATACTTCAAGGAGCTTCATGCTTTTCAAAAATTGACCTCCGCTCGGGTTATCACCAACTTCGAGTACGGGAAGAAGACATCCCCAAAACTGCTTTCCGAACCCGCTATGGTCATTACGAGTTCACCGTTATGCCTTTCGGCCTAACAAATGCCCCTGCCGCATTCATGGACTTGATGAATCAAGTATTTAAACCTTATCTCGACCGTTTTGTTATCGTCTTTATTGATGACATCCTCATTTACTCCAAGACAAAGGCAGAGCATGAAAGACACCTTCGCCTAACTCTCCAAACGTTGCAAGGCAATTGGCTTTATGCCAAATTTTCGAAATGCGAGTTTTGGTTAAATGAGGTACAATTCCTCGGTCATATTGTAAGTGACAAGGGTATTTTAGTTGACCCCGCAAAAGTTGAAACAGTCAAGAATTAGAAAGCCCCACGTACCCCCAAGGAAATTCGGTCCTTCCTCGGTTTAGCCGGCTATTACCGGCATTTCATTTCAAATTTCTCAAAGATCGCTTTACCGCTTACTTCTCTCACTTGCAAGGGTACGCCATTTGATTGGGGACCCAAGCAGGAAGACGCTTTCCAAACCCTTAAATAAAGGTTGTGTGACGCTCCGATTCTTACACTCCCTGAAGGATTCGAAGATTTCGTGGTATATTGCGATGCCTCCAATCTCGGTCTAGGTTGTGTTTTGATGCAAAGGGGAAAGGTTATAGCTTACGCATCGCAACAACTCAAAATCCACGAAAGGAATTATACGACTCATGATTTGGAGCTCGGTGCCGTGGTTTTCGCTCTTAAAATTTAGAGGCATTACCTTTACGGCACTAAATACGTAATTTTCACCGACCACAAGAGCTTGCAACATATTCTTAATAAAAAGGAACTCAATATGAGACAAACACGATGGGTCGAACTCCTAAATGATAACGAGTGTGAAATACGCTATCATCCGGGCAAGGCAAACGTGGTAGCCGACGCGTTAAGTCGAAAAGAACATGCCAAAGCATTTCATCTAATATGTTCTCCTATGTTGTCCAATCTCAGTGACCGAATTCGAGGAGCCCAACACTCGGCAATTACCGAAAATGACATCCCATGGGAATTGATGGGGAGTTGGAAAGTAAATCTGATGGTATTTTCTATTATCAAGATCGCATCTGGATCCCAGATCGCGACAATCTTTGTACCTTCCTGATGGAAGAAATCCATAAAACTCGATATTCCATTCATCCTGGTGCTGACAAGATGTATCATGGCCTGATAACCAATTATTGGTGGTCGGGAATGAAAAAGGATATTGCTTTATTCGTGGCCAAATGTCTTACATGTTCCAGGGTCAAAGCAGAACATCAACGACCCTCTGGACTATTGGTCCAACCGGTAATCCCCGAGTGGAAATGGGAAGCGATCGCCATGGATTTCGTAACCAAACTTCCCCGTACCACCAAGGGACACGACAGCATTTGGGTAATCATTGACAGTTTGACCAAATCCGCTCATTTCCTTCCCATCCGTGAACATTTCAAGGTCGAACAACTTGCTCGAATTTACATCAACGAGATAGTTAGTCGGCATCGCATCCCTCTCAGCATCATTTCAGATCGTGATGGGAGATTTCTCTCTCGGTTTTGGCAATCACTTCAAGCAGCCATGAGAACCCGCCTCGATCTCAGTACCGCCTATCATCCTCAAACCGGTGGTCAATCTGAGAGGACAATTCAAACACTCGAAGATATGTTGAGGGTGTGTGTCTTAGATTTCGGAGGAAACTGGGACTCTCATTTACCGGTGGTGGAATTCTTCTACAATAACAGTTATCATTCTAGCATCAAGATGCCACCATTTGAGGCATTGTATGGCTGTAAATGCTGATCTCCTATTTGCTGGCATGAAATTGGTGAGTCCCACGTGATTCGCGCAACAGTGGATTCTCCAATCGTTGGTCCTGAGCTTATCCAGGAAACAACCGACAAAATCACTCAGATTCGCAATAACCTTCTCGCAGCTCGTAGCCAACAAAAGAGTTACGCCGACAAGCGAAGCAAACCGCTTGAATTTACCGTGGGTGACATGGTCATGTTAAATGTGTCCCCATGGAAAGGTGTGGTTCGATTTGGACGCAAGGGTAAATTGACACCACGCTATGTAGGCCCGTTCAAAATCCTGAAAAGGATCGGACCAGTAGCCTACGAGTTGGATCTACCAATAGATCTTAATAAAGTTCACCCAGTATTTCATATAGCCAACCTCAAGAAGTGTTTAGCAGACGAGAACCTTCATGTTCCTCTCGAGGATATCCAAATCGACGAGACAATGCAATTTATCAAGAAACCCTTGGAAATTGCCGACCGAAAGGAAAAGCAACTCAAAAGAAGTCGCATTCCCCTGGTCAAGGTCAGGTGGCAGTCAGCACGTGGACCTGAGTATACATGGGAGCGTGAGGATCAAATGCGTACCAAATACCCGTAACTTTTCTCTTAAGGTACTCTATTCTTAAATTTCGGGACGAAATTTCCTAAAGTAGGGGAGACTGTGACATCCGCCTAAAATGGATGCGGGTCAACCCAACCCAGTTGGAAATTTAATAAACCCTACTCGAGATTTCTCGATGCTAATAGGATCAAAACCCTTACACTACGATATAAATTGACGTTAATAGCAATATAGCATAGTATAACATTATAACTATAATCAAATAAAATTATGATACCATATTAAAATCAAATCAAAATATGATGCTCTAATTAAATTAAAAGAATCAAACTTGAATGCTATAATTAAACTTCAAATCAAAGTAGATTGTTATAATCAAATAATAACCTATTTTTTATAAAACTCTATTTTTATAAACTCTACATTAAATTTTATAAAATTCTTATATTAATTAGTGTATTACATAGAGATGCTTGTGCTAGTGGGAAATTATGAAGACCACCAAAAGCCAAAAGTTATTCCCATGGTCTCCCACTCACACCTCCCATCATCTTTCCTTTCATTTTTCTCCCAATACAATATTCTCATCACCACTCAAACCCTCTCTATTCTTTCTCTCACTCTCAATCTCGAAATTCTTCCAAGAAATATCAATTTTCCAGCCAAGAACAATCCCTCATACTCAAATCTCCATCCCTCTTGAAGCATTCATCAAGGTATGTTGTTAAAAGTTTCAAAGATTTGAGTATGAGGGATTGTTCTTGGCTGGAAAATTGATATTTCTTGGAAGAATTTCGAGATTGAGAGTGAGAGAAAGAATAGAGAGGGTTTGAGTGGTGATGAGAATAATGTGTTGGGAGAAAAATGAAAAGAAAGATGATGGGAGGTGTGAGTGGGAGACCATGGGAATAACTTTTGGCTTTTGGTGGTCTTCATAATTTTCCACTAGCACAAGCATCTCTATGTAATACACTAATTAATATAACAATTTTATAAAATTTAATGTAGAGTTTATAAAAATAGAGTTTTATAAAAAAATAGGTTATTATTTGATTATAACAATCTACTTTGATTTGAAGTTTAATTATAGCATTCAAGTTTGATTATTTTAATTTAATTAGAGCATCATACTTTGATTTGATTTTAATATGGTATCATAATTTAATTTGATTATAGTTATAACGTTATACTATGCTATATTGCTATTAACGTCAATTTATATCGTAATGTAAGGGTTTTGATCCTATTAGCATCGAGAAATCTCGAGTAGGGTTTATTAAATTTCCAACTGGGTTGGGTTGACCCGCATCCATTTTAGGCGGATGTCACATGAAGCATTGAGACAATCCCAAGATTATAGTCCTTTGCAAAAATACTGAAGGAGTTGGTGATCTGTGATGCCATGTTTGGGACATCGAGCCCATAATCTTTTAGAACGTACCCAATAACTGTGCAACACTTCCCTCTTCTATTGTCTGATTCCAATAATCTCTCTACGTAAAGCAGAGGCTTTCATCTCGGGAAAATATTTATCTAGGAACATGCGAGCTAGCTCATTCCACATCGTGACGGATCCAGATGGCAAGTAATAGAGCTAGTCTCTAGCAGAGTCTTAAACAGCGAAGGGAATGCCCTAAGCTTGATTTGATCTTCCGTTACATCATGTGGCTTCATCCTGGTGCATACCACATGGAATTCTTTCAGGAATATGTGAGGGTCTTCATTCTCAACCCCTCTAGAGCTTAGCAGAAGATGGATTAGACCAGACCTGAGCTCGAAATTTGTCGTGGCAGGGTAGGTGATCTATAATGGTTGTTGGGTAACATCTTGTGTTGCCGGTAGGCGTAGAGTCTGTTCAGGTACTGCCATGATGATGGGTGGATTAATGGGAGTTGGAGATGGTGGTGATGTGGTTTCTGTGTAAATTTCATTTAGTGTGGCTTCAGTTAGTTGATTGAGTGTTTGTGGTGGAAGGAAATGTAGAAGGTTGGGAAGTGGCTTGTTTTGTTTGCTTCCTTAGCCTCATGGCGGTCTTTTCAATCTCCATGTCAAGTGCAACTGGTGTACCTGTAAGAAGAGATCTTGGCATAAACGTTAGTATTGCCGTGTTTCCCGGCAACGACGCCAATTTATTAAGGGTGTCAATCCCTAACAAATGATATCGGAAATGAATCCGACCAATCACTGCTGTTCTCACTAGATTAGAGTACAGGGCAAGAAGGATCAAACCACAAGGACACGGGATATAAAATTTATGGCTACTTAGTATAAAATACTAAGTATGATGTAACGGGGGGAGTTTTTGTTGTAAAAATAATAACAAAGAAAGAAAGCATACGAATAATAAACTTTTACGAGAAAAACAATAAATAAAGGCCTAGTCCCGAGTCTTTGATGTTCACCGTAATAGAATGAATCCGGCTGACGTGCTTGAGAATATAATTCCAAGTTGGCTTTTGAAAATCATAAATGCAATCTTTATGATAATAACTTGCTAAAATGTTTAGATAAAAGTCTGCTTATTACCTAAACCTACTTCACTTTTACCCGACCTAAGGCCCGTTTATAGGCTGAATGCAGAAACTACATGAGGTGTGCAAGTACCAATCAATGTCCAATTCTTCTCGTCCACTGGGAAGTGTGTGGACGTATGACCAAATTCTAAACAATGAATTGGGCGCTTGTTTTTGTTACCAAACATTAACTGTGCAAAGCGATTAGGTGCCTCACACAGTCGATTAACAGTGCTTCAAAAAGATATAATTAAGATGGCCAGTCAAAAGTAAATCAAATTCAAACTTAAACTGAAACAAGAAATTGATCATTAGAATTATTCAAAAGCATTCATCAAGCCGAATGTTTCAAACTACACAAAGAACATGTCCGAACTCGGAACTAGAGTACGGTTTCTAGCCAGACATGGCTAGAAATGAATCAAAAATACCAAAGTGTAACTAAAATGTTGCTTACAACCAAATATATGTAAATCGATTCTTGAAAGACATGATTCAGCATTCTAAACTGTCAGAAAATAGCCTCGAAAGCTCTCCAGGTCGCGGGAATTAATAAGGATTTTTGAAGTCATTTCTAGCTGAAACGAACTGGTATTTATAGGCCTCAGAGACATTAGTGGCATTAACACTAGAGTTAGCGTCACTAACTTTGAATTTCCGAAGGAATTGGTCTGGTCAGGAACGAATTCTTGATTTTTCGTGATTACAGCAGATAGCGTCGCTATCTCAGATAGAGGTGCCTTGATTTTTCATGATTTCAGTAGACAGCGTCGCTATCTCAGATAGAGGCGCTATCTAGAGATAGAGGCACTATCTCTATTTTCCAGCAATTTCACTTTTGGCTCAATTTCGCTCTAACTTCCATATTTTTCGCCCAAATGTCCAAAAATCCTGTACAAAGTCATTTTCCAAGTGTAGTGAGTATTTTAACCCCTTTTAAGTTAATTTTATCCATAAAACACTATGATAACGCCCGAAATATGTGCAAAATTAACACGTTATCAGAATCCAATTCAGAACGATGGGTTACATGTAAACTTCCAGGGGAGAATCTAATTCAGAACGATGGGTCACATGCAAACTTCCAGGGGGAGAATGAAAATAATGACTCTGATGTTCAATCTGAATTTGAAGATGTGGTTGCTGAAATTGATTCAACATATGATCTGAACTACCCTCCGATGACGAAATAGACACAAGATCATCCACGATCACAAGTAATCGGAGAATCTTCATAAGGAGTTCTGACAAGAGCACAACAAAAAGCGAAACAGACTGCATTATTTTCCAAAATGGAATTTTTCATGTTCAATTTGTTTATATCCAAAATTAAACCTAAAACGGATAAAGTTGCTCTTGATCATGCAGATTGGGTCCAAGCTATGCAGGATGAACTGAACGAGTTCGATCGTAACAAGGTATGGAGATTGGTTCCTGCTCCAGATGATGCTTTAGTTCTTGGAATGGAATGGGTGTTGTGAAACAAGATGGATAAAGAAGGAAACGTGATTCGCAACAATGCACGTTTGGTTGTTAAAGGCTACTGTGAAGAAGAAGGTATTGATTACGAAGAGACATTCGCATCAGTAGCTAGACCGAAATCCGTTTGGATCTTTCTCGCTTATGCACCTCATAAAAAATTGATGTATATCAAATGGATGTGAAATGTGCATTCTTGAACGGAGAGCTAGAAGAAACTGTCTATGTTGAACAACCTCCGGGCTTCGTAAATGAGAAATTTCCGAATCACTGCTATGTTTTGGACAAAGCAGGGTATGGTCTGAAACAAGCTCACAGAGCATGGTATGAGACTCTGACTTGATTTCTCAAGCAATCCCAATTCAAACAAGGGCCAATTGATCCTGTTGAAAATTCAAAATATATAGGAGAAAACTCGGGGGTTTTCGGGTCCAAGATCTTTCGCTCAACAATAAACGAAGATATATATAAATAAATTACGTGCTAAAATGTAAAGAAATGATGCGGAAAATATAAATGACTAGAAACGTAAAGTTGCAGAATATTAAATAAATTGTAAAGAATAGGTGCGGAAATATAAAAGACAATAATTAAACGATATAATGTAATTCATATTTTTCATTGATATTAAGAAATGTGTTACACATTTAAAGTTAAGCTCAAACACAATTCCTAGTCTAAAGTGAATTACATAGATCTAAAAAGGAAGAATAGATAAGAGAAGATAGAAAAAAATATAAGGATAGAAGGGAAGACATTGAGTGTATAAAGGGTGTTCTTGATGTTCTTGAGGTGGCTGGAGAGAATTCTCTAGCCCCTCCTCCAATTCCTTTATACTACATTGGAGTGATAGTTTTCTCACAATCTCTCCAAGTCTCACTTTTAACTTCTTGACCCAAGCCTCATATTTATAGGAGGAGAAGATATATTTTCAGATCCTAAAGTACAACAAATAATATTAAACTATTACAAAAGTACAATCCTACAGCTGGCCTAAATAATCTAAGACTTGAACTTCTTGATCTGCACTCGCTATGTACTTTCGTTGCTGAACGGATCAGCACTTGACATTTCTGATCCATAGAGTATTTTCTAAACTGCAATTTCTGCACCGCTACTTCACCATTTTCAGATCCAGCCCATGTTTGGATCCTCATTTCTGATTTGGATCCTCATCTGTTTCGGTATTGAACTTTTGGTTAAAAACTAGCTTGGGTTCGGTACACCACTTCTGGTTCAGAACTCTTGGATTCGGTACATGCTAACTTAGGTTCGCGCTTGTTTTTGGTCTTGGCCTGTCTTCGGTACCAACTTCTAAAGTACCTTCGGTACCCAACTTCTGGGCAGCCTTGTTACAATCCTGACAACGCCTAGTAATATCAAATATTTTAGTCGTTGTTGAGCCATATTCTTAGTGAATTTATATCATATATCTACTGGTATTACTCACTTTTGTGCTAGTGCTATTGTGCAAGAAAAAGATGAAAACAGGGACCAAAAGCGTACAATTTTGAAGAAGTTTGAAGATCAAGGCAATATCAGGCGAATTTGCATGCGCGCCGCGGGATTAACAAAAGCGCGACACGGTGTTGAGGCGGTGGAGAAAATTCAAATGCCGATAAAACGGGGATAAACCTCTACGCGCGCCGCGTGATCTACTTCTGATTTTGAGTTTTTATAATAATCATTCGGTTTATGTTAATTGCTCAGTTTTCGGTATTTATTGTTCTTGAATGCTTTTGTGGATGTTTGGATTGTGTGGATGTTTGGTGTGACCTTTGTTACTTCTGATTTTGAGATATATTTCTGACTTCAGTAGGTACTTAGGTTAGTTTGGTTTGGAGATTAGTTTAGTGAATGCTTGTTTGGAATTATTGGAGTTTATGATTTTATTTGGGATTTATTCCCAAAAGTTAGGAACTAGATTCTCTGACCGTAGCATGACACTGCAGTTGGTAATCCGTCACCTGTCTCGACCACGTAACTCCTGTGGATCGACCTTGACTTCCACTGTGCTAAGTGTGTGTGTTAGGTATTTTCTTATTTTTGACCGCATGACGACCGCTGCGATGTCAAATTTTGGCACCGTTGCCGGGGAGTTGTGAGCTTGAGAATAGGTTATCTGTAGGCTTTTTAGTTCTGATTTTGTGTTTAGTATTGAGATTTCAGTTAGTTAGTAATTTTGCTTTTGGTTTCTTGGGCGTGTTGCATTAGTGCATGCGTACCCGTAGGGGTGAGCAATTACCCCTTTGCGTTTTGACTAAGAGATTGAGCGAAGTGCGGGCAAGATCCGTGCACGTAGGCGTTTAAATACAATGAGTTTTAGTAATGTTAGTAGTAGTATAGTGAGTGTTGCCCAGGAACCCTCGGGTGAGGCAACGGGGATGTCATTTATTCCCCAAATTTTAGAATTTCACATTGGGAGCACGGTGGTGCGGCTTCAGCCCCTGCACCTATACCATCATGCACTCCGCCGTCGATTCCGCCATTTCAACCTTTATCCCAACCACAATCCACAAACCCATTTACATCTGCCATGTCTTGGGGAGCGCCGACCCGTGATGGCACCCCAGTATCTAGACAGCAGACACCCATTTCACAACCACCACCAGTACTTTTTAAACCACAAACCACATTCCAACCTATACCACCACAGCAACAATACCAACAACCACCTCAGCAACAGTACTAGTATCAAGAGGCTGAGGAGAGGTATGAGGATGAAGACGAAGGATGGGTTCCACCAGCACCACAGCAACCATGGAACTGAGGTCGGGGACCTCCTAGAAGAGCACAGCAGCTTCAACCACTACAAGGTTAGCAGAGATATAATGATCATCACTTTTACAGTAATCCTGCTCAACCTTTTTATTTTTGCACAACCGAGGGGGCAGTCGGTTGCATCGCTCTTCCAGCCACGGGAGTATGATGACTCGTCGCCCATTTACATTCCTGATGATATAGAATCTCAAGTAGAAATTAAGCCCCAATTGATAGGAATATTAACTCAATTTAGAGGTTATAAGGCTGATGATCCATACAATCACTTTTATGAGTTCATAGCTATCGCCAATGCTAATACCCTTAGACACACCAATAGGGATACTTTTAGGTTAAGATTATTTTCTTTTCACCTTAAAGGATAAGGCCAAATACTGGTTCACATCTCTTCCACCTAATAGTATCACTAGTTGGGACCAACTTAAGGCGAAGTTTCTACAAGAATTCTATCTAGTCAGTAAGACCACAGAAGTTAGGCGCACAATTCAAGACTTTCAGCAGAAGCCTGGCGAGGCTTTTCATGAAGCGTTCGATCGATTAAAGGAGTTATTGCGTTCGTGCCCGAACCATGAGGGTCCCAAATGGCAGTTACTGAAAGTGTTCTTTGAAGGAGTAAATGAGACGCATCAAGCAATGATAAATGCCTCATCAAGTGGGACATTTATATGGCAAGAGCCAGAGGATGCCTGGAAGTTCTTAGAGAGCTCAGGATCTAAGGTCAGTGGATCCATGAAGGATAATACCGTTTACGTAGCAAACATTGAAGCAGAAAACAAGTGGAAGACGGAAATTCAGAAGGAGCTTAGTGCTGTGACTAAAAAGTTTAATCAAATGCTCGCAAGGTTTCAAAAAGAGAAGGGAGCATATGTATTGCATGGGCAAGTTATATGTAATACATGTGGTGAAATAGGACATAATCACAGTGAATGCTTGATGACTCATGAGGAAATTAGTCAAGTGCATGGATATGGTCAATTCCATAACGCACCACGACCTTTCAGAAACAATCAGCAGCGAGAGGTAAGACAACCACCAGTGAGGCAGCAGCAGATGCAACCTACACCTCTAGTAGGAAGTATGAATATTGGCATGCAGGAAATTTTTGGAATGTTAGTTAAGCTCCAGGAAGTAGAGGATGCCAATTCAAAAGCCATTCTGAAGCTAGGGGAGTTAATTATTAAGATGGAGGAAGATAGAGCACAAGAAAAGGCACAACCATTGAAAGTGCAAGTGAATGAGGTTATCATACTTAGGAGCGGGAAGGAAGTGGATAACAAAGTTACAACTCCACCAACAGAAGAGGATAGTGATGTAGAAATAATTTTTGATGAGAAAGAAGAGCTGGAAAGGGAAGAGAAATAGGGGAAGGAAGAACAAGCAAAGAAGAAGAAACAAGCAAGTACATGGGAGAAGGGAGAAACAAGTGCGACAGTTCCCTTCCCTAAGGCTTTGGAACAGCCGAAGAAGAGACCATATGGGAAAAAGGGACCGCAAGCAGAAGACATGTGGGAACTGTTTAGTCAGATCAAGGTCAACGTCCCATTGGTTAAGCTTATCAAGGAGGTCCCTACATATGCGAAATTTCTCAAAGACATGTGTATTCACAAAAAGCATATTCTGTCGCACTTACCTAAAATGATTAGTTTTCCTGAAAATGTAAGTTCTTTAATTGTGGATGCATTACCTCCCAAGATGAAGGATCCAGGAGTTCCTCTCATCTCAGTAGATTTAGGCGATGTGCATATCAAGAAAGATCTGCTAGATTTGGGTGCAAGCGTGACCATTCTACCAGGAAAGCTTTTTGACAAGTATGAATTCGGTACTTTAAGATCTACTGATGTGATTCTACAGCTTGCTGATAAATCTACAAAAATTCCAAGGGGAATGTTGTCAGACGTTATCATTAAGGTGAGAGATTTCTATTACCCAGCGGATTTCTTAGTTCTGGATACCCGTCAGGAGGCCAATGGAGAGCAGCCGACGATTATTTTGGGGCGACCCTTCTTGGCTACAGCTAATGCAAACATTGACTGTCGCACAGGAGAGATGGGGATTTCCTTTGGGCACCGGCAAACTAAGATTAATATCTTTAATGCCAAAGAAAGCACCATAGGGGATGAAGAATGCTACCAGGTGGACATCATAGATGAGTTAGTACAGCAGCATATGCCTGAAGTGTTGCAACAAGAAGTGATGAATACTCAAGAAGAAGGAGAGGGTGAGCAAAAGAAGCAAGAAGAAGCAGCCAGAAAAGACAAAGGCATGAAGCAGGAAGAATGCACGCACATCGAGAAGCTGCCAACGGAGATTCCAAAGACGTTAAAACCATCATTGCAGGAACCATCGAAACTGGAGTTGAAACCATTACCAGCCCATCTAAAGTATGCCTTTCTAGGAGAAAGGATACTTTGCTAGTGATTTTAACAGCAAACTTGACAGAGGAACAAGAAAACGAATTACTCAAGATATTGTCCAAGCATAAGGAGGCTATTGGTTGGACAATCGCAGATTTAAAAGGAATTAGTCCAACCACATGTATGCATCGAATCATCACAGAAGAAGGAGATAAACTTGCCAGAGACACGCAGAGAAGATTCAATCCAAATCTGAAGGAAGTTGTAAAGAAAGAAGTTCTAAAGTTGCTGGATGTTGGGATCATATATCCGATCTCTGATAGTGAATGGGTTAGCCCGACACAGACAGTGCCAAAGAAATCTGGAATAACTGTTGTGGATACTAAAGATGGTGACAAAGTTTCCACAAGACCTGTGATTGGATGGAGAGTATGTATCGATTACCGGAAACTCAATGCCGCTACATCTAAGGACCATTTTCCATTACGATTCATCGATCAGATCGTGGAAAAGTTAGCTGGACAGAAGTATTATTGTTTCTTGGACGGTTATTCTGGGTATAATCAGATTGCCATTCACCCGGAGGATTAAGCAAAGACCACATTCACATGTCCATATGGTACTTTTGCGTTTTGCAGAATGCCATTCAGATTATGCAATGCCCCCGCTACGTTTCAACGGTGTATGATGGCGATATTCTCCGACATGATCGGTGACGCTTTGGAAATCTTCATGGACGACTTCTCGATTTTCGGATCAACATTTGAAGCTTGCTTAAGTCAATTGGAAAAGGTGTTACAAAGATGTGTTGAGTCTAATCTGGTGCTTTCTTGGGAGAAAAGCCACTTCATGGTTAGAGAAGGAATAGTTTTAGGTCATGTGGTCTCTAAGAGAGGATATGAGGTAGATCGTGCTAAGGTTAAGGTTATTTCCACATTGCCACCCCCGACATCCGTGAAAGGGGTTAGATCTTTTCTAGGTCATGCTGGTTTTTACCGTAGATTTATTAAGGATTTTAGTACTATTTCCAAACCTCTTTGTGGCCTTCTGTTGAAAGACGCACCATTTATTTTTGATGAAGAATGTGTAAAAGCATTTAACATTTTAAAAAATAAATTGGTCGAGGCCCCCATTTTAAAACCTCCTGATTGGACCCAACCTTTTGAAATAATGTGTGATGCTAGTGACTATGCTGCTGGTGCAGTATTAGGCCAAAGGGTTGACCGGAAACCAGTAGTTATTTGCTATGCTAGTAAACTTTTTCTGAAGCTCAACTAAATTATACAACTACCAAAAAATAATTACTCACCGTAGTATTTGCGCTAGACAAGTTCCAATCATATATTTGAGGATCCAAGGTGGTAGTTTATACTGACCACAGTGCTGTTTGACATTTGCTTGCGAAAAAGGAGTCTAAACCAAGATTGATTAGATGGATACTTCTGTTGCAAGAGTGCATGTGGAAATCAAAGACAAGAAGGGAGCAGAGAATGTAGTGGCAGATCATCTCTCTCGACTGCCAGCAGAAGGATTGGAAGCTGGAATTAAAGATTCATTCCCAGATGAGCAGCTACTTGAACTTACTGGAGCTCCATGGTACGCAAACTATGTGATTTTTCTGGCCACGGGAGAAATACCAAAACATTGGACTAAACAGAGGCAAAAACAATTCCGCACATATGCAAAGAGATTTATTTGGGATGACCCTGACCTTTTCAAGGTAGGAGAGGATCAAATAATACGTCGATGTGTGCCTGATAGCAAAATTGAGGAGGTATTGGAACACTGCAATGCATCAGCATGTGGAGGGCATTGCAGCGGTAAAAAGACAGGATATAAGGTTCTAGAATCTGGATTATACTGGCCAACCATCTTTAGGGACGCGCACAAAACTGCTAAGGAATGCCTCAAATGCCAACAACTGGGAAACATATCGAAAAGGGATCAAATGCCCTTAAACCCAATTTTGGTAGTGGACATTTTTGATGTCTGGGGAATCGACTTTATGGGTCTATTTCCCACGTCACACGGTTATGTTTACATTTTTGTAGCAATGGATTATGTGTATAAATGGATCGAGGCAGAAGCAACCCGCACGAATGATCACCATATGGTGTGTAAATTCGTCAAGAAAAACATTTTCACCAGGCATGGAGTTCCACGAGTGATCATAAGTGACGGTGGGTCACATTTCAAGAATTTTAAAGTTGGAAGGCTGCTAAAACACTACGGGGTGAATCATTGGATTGCGACACCTTATCATCCTCAGACGAGTGGCCAAGTGGAAGTGTCCAATAGGCAGATAAAAGAAATTCTTCAAAAGATAGTCAAAACCGACAGGAAAGATTGGTCACTAAGATTGGATGATGCGTTGTGGGCATACCGAACTGCTTATAAGACACCGGACGGAACCACTCCGTATCAGTTGATTTATGGAAAAGGCTGTCACTTGCCTATGGAACTTGCTAACCGAGCTTTATGGACAACCAAACAAGTGAATATGGACTACACTGAAGCCGGAAAAGAACGGAAATTACAGCTGTCCGAGTTGGAAGAGCTACGAGATGAAGCATACGAGAATGCAGCTACGTACAAATCGAAAATGAAGCGGTATCACGACACTAAGCTAAGGTTGAAAACTTTTGAAGTTGGACAGAAGGTATGGTTGTACAACTCCAGATTGAAGATGTTTCCTGGGAAATTAAGAAGCAAATGGAATGGGCCATACGAAGTGGTTAGTGTCACAGATTATGGTGCAATATAGATTCGGGATTTCAAAGGCGGACAACCGTTCAAAGTCAATGGACATAGACTTAAACCCTATGTCATCTCAGGCACATTTCAGAAATTGGAAGTAGAAACGGTGGAATTCGTGACAGACAGTCCTGTGTATACGTCATAAGTCAGGTAAGTGCATGTCCGGCTGAAGACGTTAAACTTAGCGCTTGTGGACCCGATCATCATGTGTATATTTGCATTGTTCAATAAGTAATAATCACACCCAATTGGTCACGGTAAGAAAAGAACAAGTGTGGGGTCATTTTGCAACACCGCGACGCGGGATCTTAGGGTCCGCGCCGCGCGTGTTTACTTTTCGTGATTATAATTAAAATTAGATTTTTATACGCGACGCGGATAGAAGCTTCCCACGCCGCGGTCTTATCTTAATTTGAAATTAGAGATAATCACAAAAACAGAATTTGAACTCAACTCCAAAACCCTCACCCTTGTATATAATTCAACTTGCGTAATTCAGTACATTCGTTACTGTGATCAATCATTTGCGCAATCCATTCAACTTCATCCTCACATTATTGTCAACAAAACCAAGTAAGTCCTCTCTTCTCTTTGCTTCTCTTTATAAAGTCTTGAAACTAGTGAAAATCCTCTGAAATCGGCAATGTAGTTAGTATATACGAAAATTAATGATGCCATTAGGATTAGAGTAGTGTATTCTACAAAACCCGATGTTTAGAATTGATTAAAACGTTCTGGAATTGAGTTAATCGAGGATTCTAGTTTGAACTCATACGACGCGCCGCGGACTGTTACAGTCAGCGACGCGGGATATGATTGTTCTTATGGCGCGTCGCGGCCTTTCTGGTACGCGTCGCGTCGAACACTGAGCAGGACGTTGATTATGATTTTTTTTATATATTTTTGGAGGCATTATGTCTTCATCCGGCAGTTCTGAATCGCTCGATTGGAATTCTTTAACTACACAAACCGATAGAGTACGTGCGGCTAGCTTTCTCAATCGCCGGGGAGTGTGTCAACATAAACGCGTACTGCCATCCCGCACGGTCAACTGGGAGTTGACCAGGGAATCAGGGATTCTGGATTACCTAAAGGACTGGCTAGTCCAGGGGGGCTACGAAGAAGGGGAGCTAACTTACACCTGTAGGGCACTTGAAAACGCAATGCAACTGAATGAACCCGTATACCGCTAGGTCCTCCTGCAATTCCTCGCCAGCTATCATTTTGATCACAAGCAGACTGGTATGGACACTTTGGAGACAGTTCGATTTCGTCTGGGAAATCACGACCGTAGTTGTACCTTACGGGAATTCGGGTACCGCATTGGGCTATATACAGAAGAGGAGTCGCAGACACCGGGGTTTGGGATGTTTCACAGACGAGCCAGCCGTACTATGGCGATTCTTTCTCAGCAGCTGAGTATTGGAGCACGATATCCTCCACCCGGTATCATGAAAATACTGTCCGGGAGTGTTACATGCATTTGCCTGCACACCGTATGTTACACCGGCTCATAACAACCATGCTGTGGCCTCGCGCAGATGAGGAGAAAGTGTTGCCCCAAGAGTTACATTTAATGTGGGCAACAACGAGGAAGCTTGGGACTTGTAACATATTGTATTTCGTTGCCAATTACTTTAAACAAATAACCGTTGTGCCTATGAAATATACCGCATTGGGAGGGGGCACTTTATCACACGTTTGGCAAACTCGTACGGGTTACTATCTGCACACACGACTGATGGATTGGAGGTTATACCTCCAATCCCATTTTGCCCACCTGTGACTACCTCGCGGGAGGTTATCTATGTGGACGATGGACTCACATCTGTTGATCGCATGCCCTTCTCGGTGCTCCGGTCCGAGCTGTCTACATCTAGAAAGAGGTCAAAGTCAGTCACCAGTCTACCCCGTGGTCTATCACCAGCTACCATGGAGTCCCGATTCCTCGCGGACAAAGTAAAAGCCCTCCAGAGGAGTATGGAATCGCACAAGTGGGAGCATCAGGTTCAATCCTTTGCAATGCATGAGGTGGACAGGAGATCAGAGAACACACAGACACAGCTTCTTTGGTTAGCTGATTGTGTTGTTGCACTTTTTGAAAAGACCAATTGTGCCCTGCCGAGACCCCAGCCGCCACTCAGAGGGGAGGAGGAGGAAGAACCAATGGAAGAAACAGATCCAGAAGAAGGAGAATATGACGATACTGTCCATGACTAAAAAGGGGATTGATATAATTGTTTCTGAATTTTTGGTACATTTGTTTTTGCATTTTTAGGTTAGGAATAGTTTGAACAATTTGTTAATAATTTTTAGGAAAATTTGTTTAGGAATTGAAAAATAAGCCTTACAACATTAATAGGAAGTAATAAAATTAGGAAACTCTTGTGTTGACTGATTTATATGGACGTTTGAATAATGGTAAAAATCCTGAAATTACCGCGCCGCGTCACCCTTATCGGGCGCGACGCGGTCATTTCCAATTGACGTAAACTTCAAACTACGTAATTACCACGACGCGCGCACCTCAATCACGCGCCGCGGTTCGCGTCAACACATAAAATGTTGTTGTACATTTCCTTTTTCTTGCGTGATTATCGTTTTTATTTCTGTTTGCGTTTAATTTTTTTGTGAGTTATGCATATGATACCAAAAAAAATGGGGGAGTTGTTTCAAGCAAGTGTGGGGTCACCGTGCCCCCTCCACTTGCTTTGACCATTGACGTGTTCACTGTTGCGCTACAACTCCAGAACGCTAAATCAAGGACCTTTTTGTATGTATTTGTATCCGTGACACCGAGTACCAATCAAGCAGTTCCACCGTCCAAAGAGGTAACTATTTCTCCCTTGTTTTGAATAATTTTTGTACAACAGGGACGTTGTACGGTTTTAAGTGTGGGGTGTGGACGGTCGAAAGAGTACTTTTGAAAATTTTGCGGAAAATAACCGATTTTCAAAATTTTTAGAAACTTTTTCAAAATTTTTTAATAGGTTGTAATTTCGAAACGAATGGTTTGTGAATGTTATAGCATTGGTATTTTTCGAGAAATACTATTTAGTTGTTATCATGCTTTTAGGAGTTAGACGATTGGGATATTTTAAGATTGGAATTTAGGAAGGAATTGTCAATCTGTGGCCTTTGTTGTTCGAGCCCGTAGGTCTAAAATGGGTGGACCTTACGCACTTTACCACCTAAGATCGTCTGGTCTGGGATGGTATTTCTGAAAGCTCATTACACAGATAACATCGAAAGTCATGGACAATTCTTTAATGGCCTTTAGAATCTGAATGAGTACGTACACTGCAATGTGGACAGAAAATTTGTAATCAAGGGTTCTTTAGAAAGCCATGAATTCCAAAGAACATTCCGATTATGTTTTCATGAACTATTTCAATCTAACTCTAGAGACAATAAGCTTTGAAACTGAACACATCCAAAAATCGTTTGAGTTTTAGTTAAAATCTATTAAAAACTCTTTTGCTTGGGGACAAGTAAGGCATAAGTATGGGGTGTTTGACAACGCCTAGTAATATCAAATATTTTAGTCGTTGTTGAGCCCTATTCTTAGTGAATTTATATCATATATCTACTGTTATTACTCACTTTTGTGCTAGTGCTATTGTGCAAGAAAAAGATAAAAACAGGGAAAAAAAGCGTACAATTTGGAAGAAGTTTGAAGATCAAGACAATATCAGGCGAATTCGCACGCGCGCCGTGGTGTTGAGGCGGTGGAGAAAATTCAAATGCTGATAAAACGGGGATAAACCTCTACGCGCGCCGCGGGATCTACTTTTGTGCGGCGCGGCCTCGTGATTTTTGCAACTATAAATAGATGGTTTTAGGTCGAAAAAATCAGCAAAGGCTTGATATAAAATCGACTCCCAAGACTCTTTGACTCCGAGTTTTAGCTTCAGCAACCGTTATTTGGTATTTTTATGTTTTTTCTCTTTAATTTTCCATTATGTTCATAGTTAGTAGTAATTGGCTAGTGTCTTTGGGAGTGACAACCATTGATACCTAGTCCTTGTTTCTGGTTTTTGGATGTTAGTTACTGTTTTGGGAACAATTGGAATCTGAGTTTTTATAATAATCATTCAGTTTATGTTAATTGCTCAGTTTTCGGTATTTATTGTTCTTGAATGCTTTTGTGGACGTTTGGATTGTGTGGATGTTTGGTGTGACCTTTGTTACTTCTGATTTTGAGATATATTTCTGACTTCAGTAGGTACTTAGGTTAGTTTGGTTTGGAGTTTAGTTTAGTGAATGCTTGTTTGGAATTATTGGAGTTTATGATTTTATTTGGGATTTATTGGCAAAAGTTAGGAACTAGATTCTCTGACCGTAGCGTGACACTGCAGTTGGTAATCTGTCACCTGTCTCGACCACATAACTCCTGTGGATCGACCCTGACTTCCACTGTGCTAAGTGTGTGTGTTAGGTATTTTCTTTTTTTTGACTGCATGACGACCGCTGCGATGTCAAATCCATGTATTCGGGATTGGCCATTCTCGAAATTTGGTTGGATTTCGGATCAGACAATACCGAAATCCAAGTTCGGAATGCATAGATTCTGTACCGGGTTCGGAATCAGGATCGAATAATCCATCTTCGGTTCTAGCTTCATTTCGGAAGGTACAAGTTCGGAACTACCTTTGGCATATTAAATTTCCGAATCGAGTTCGGTATACCAGCTTTCGGATCTATGTTGATTTCGGAACTATACATTTCAGAACTCACTATTAGCTTGAGCTTCGGTACCGTTTTCAGAAGCATGTTCGGATCCAGGCTGTTTTCGGATTTAAGCATTTCGGAACATCCAAACTTTGGACCCAAACTTGGTTTTACCAAGTTTGGTCCTCAACTGCTGGAAGATATCTCAGCTGCTGTAAGTTCCTAAGTTCCTAAGTTCCTTCATCATTTAACATCTTAGGCATTTACACTAACAATATCCCCCTAAATGGTGATAGATGTTGAATGTGATTTTTGAACAGCCAATGATTAATTCCTCAATCCCATTGCTGAATAAACACTTAATATTTTAGAGTATTTACCAAACAGTATCCCACTAAATGATTTGAAATGTTGAGGGTTGGGATATCAAAAATTTAAGGAAAATTGGATTGCTGGTTGAGTTGTACTAGAATCTGGGATCCCCCCAAATGTTGATGGGGTGTTGGAAATTGTTCAAAAAATTTGAAAAATTACAATTAATGAAAATTTTGAAAATTTCTTGTTGCTGATATGTTGCTGCTGATTGAATGACCTGTTCTTGCCTTGGTTCCAATAGATGAACTTCTGAAGTTGCCCGCTCTTCCCAAAACTTCTTGGTGCCAGGAGATGTGCAAACCTTCTCCATAGAGCGCGTTTAGACTCTTAGAGCATGCGACTTGGCACGTGCCTATGTCGCCGCAAGAACTGAATCATTACAGGCCCCCACTAAGAAATTTCTTTCTTCGAGAAACGAACCCTTGACTGTAGTTCTGAAATCACCAGCTGAATCTGGATGCTGCCATTGTGCTGATATCAATTGCTGGATCTTGATCAGCAATTTGCTTTCCTCAATTCAACTTATCTTCACAATTTTCTGATAAGGCATTAGAAGTTGAATTTCTCTCTTACTTCTGATTTTGGGTTCAAGATGGTCATTTCTCCTTAAAATTTTCGGAATTGATTTTCTGATGTGAATTTTCGGAAATTTTTTTAATGTAATTCTCAGATCCGAAAATTCTGATGAAAAATCGGGATCAAAAATTTCTGATGAGAAATTTCTGCTTTTAGAATGGTGACGGACTTCCTGAGCAAACTGTGAAATTTCTGAACTTAGATGTTACAAAGCATTTAAGTATTGAAGAGTGTTTAGAAGTTGGATATGAGTTTGGACATTGGTGTTATGAAGCACCAATGTTTGATGCAGAAATTCTAACTTATGATGGAGGGAAATGAGAAGATGATGTCACTTAGGATAAGGTTAATGATGTCACTGCTGAAAAAGTGAGTGACATCACCAGACAAAGATGCTAGAAATTTAAAGGAGAAGATGACAAAAAGTTCCGAATGTATGATTTATGTGAAAAGAGAGATAGAAAATGGATTGAGCTGACTTTCCCTTTTGATAAATATTTAGTTTATATCCCCCTTGAGCATTTAAAATCCAAAAAATTAGAGGGAAAATAAACTAAATTCAACATTTTTCAGCAAAAATTTATCGTTTTATAGAAATTTTTGTTAAATCAATTTTGAACAAAAATAACCAAAATGAATCACCATCGTAAATTTCGTTTTTAATCTCCAACAAAAGTGATTTTCGTCTAAGAACAAATTAATGTTTAAACTACGCAAAATGTTTTGTTTTACTTGTCTTTACACATTTCAGTCATTTGCGTTTACGATTTTGTTTTTGTTTTTGCGGAAACCAAATTGAGCACAGTAGCATCCAACGGACCGATAGCGGGTTTTCAAAGTTCATAAAAACCATATGGCCAACTACTATGGCTCTAAAACCAACTGTTGAAAATTAAAAATATATAAGAGAAAACTCGGGGGTTTTCGGGTGCATGATCTTTCGCTCAACAATAAACAAAGATATACATAAATAAATTACGTGCTAAAATGTAAAGAAATGATACGAGAAATATAAATGACTAGAAACGTAAAGTTGCGGGATATTAAATAAATTGTAAAGAACAAGTGTGGAAATATAAAAGACAATAATTAAACGATATAATGTAATTCGTATTTTTCATTGATATTAAGAAATGTGTTACATATTTAAAGTTAAGCTCAAACACGATTCCTAGTCTAAGGTGAATTACATGAAGATCTAGAAAGGAAGAATAGATAAGAGAAGATAAAAAAGATAGAAGGATAGAAGGGAAGACATCGAGTGTATAAAGGGTGTTCTTGAGGTTCTCGAGGTGGCTGGAGAGATTTCTCTAGCCCCTCCTCCAATTCCTTTATACTACATTGGAGTGATAGTTTTCTCACAATCTCTCCAAGTCTCATTTCTAACTTCATGACCCAAGCCTCCTATTTATAGGAGGAGAAGATATATTTTCAGATCCTAAAGTACACCAAATAATATTAAACTATTACAAAAGTACAATCCTACGGCTGACCTAAATAATCTAAGTCTTGAACTTCTTGATCTACACTCGCTGTGTACTTTCGTTGCTGAACGAATCAGCACTTGACATTTTTGATCCGTAACTTCTGATCCAGCACGGTATTTTCTGAACTGCAGTGTCCGCACGCGATTTCTCATCCCTATCTAGGGTTTCAGATTTTTGCCTTCTTTCCCAAGTGAAAATTTTGTCTGTCCGGTTTTTTGGAGTTCCTGGGTGTGAATCATTAGAGGGATTCTACTTTGGATCCTATTCATCCAATACAAGGTGGCATTAACTTGATCTCAAAGATGGAGATTAGTTGAGGTACAATTCTGTTCATGATTTAAGTTGCAATAATTTTTATGAACTGCATGATCCTAGACTATGTTCATGGATACTTGTGTGATTTGATCTTGTTAAGTCTTCCGCTGTTCATATGTTTGTTATTATGATCAAATCCCAACACAAAATTCCTCCATTTGACGCAAACAACCTCATCATGTCGAAGACAAAGGCCTTGATGGTGCTTGAAACTATGGACTACAACGTGGTGAACATTCTACAGAAGGTCGCTACATTCCTATTTATTAGGAAACCGAGGATGGGGTACCTGGTGAGATTAAGAGAACTCCTGAATATTCATGGACTGATGAGGACATGGAGTAGGTAAATCACGATGTTCATGCTAGAGCTGCAACTGTTAATGCCCTTCCTTATGAGATTTATCACATTGTTCAAAACTGTCTAACTGCAAAAGAAGGGCTAAAGACTCTCACATTGCGTATGAAGGCACTGAAGAAGTCAGAGCCACTCTAGAGAATACCCTAAATACGAAGTACAAACATTTTTTTGCTTACATCAATGAATCCATTACTCAAACCTTTAATCGTTTCAACTGCTTAGTCAATGATGTGAGAAGGTTTAACATTATTAAGCATGATATTGCTCTTCATAAATTCCTTCATTCACTAGATGAAAAATGGGAACATCATGTTGATGTTCTAAAGAACAATGAGAAAATCAAAACTATGGATATCCAAAGTATGTTTGCAAATTTGAGAAATTATGAGGAAACTAAGGCTTAGCGAAAGAAAATTATGAAGGATAGCGCTACAGAAACATCTTCGACCCTTTTCTCATATAAAATGCTTACTCCTGACAGTGATAATGAAAAGTCTAATGACACCGAGTCAGAAGATGAAGAATTCAGAGAGTTCTCTAAGCTTGATTCTCAAGCTACTCTACTTGTTAAGCAGTTCAATCAGTTCAAGGAAGCCAGAGGACAAATTGACAGAAAAATTTTCAGTCTGGTGGACCAAGGCCAAACTTCTCAGGGTCAAGAAATTTTGACACTGATGCACTGAAAATAAATTTGATGGAAAATCTGTCAATTATGCAAGTCCAAATGGTCTGACCCCAAGCAAGATTCATATGAAATCAAATATACAAGGTTGGTTACTTCCCTGAAGAAGCAAAATATGGGGGCAAAGGTCGTGGTTGCTAAAGAAGAAAGTTGGGTTGATGAAGATGATTCATCTGACAATGAAGTTTAAGGAAAAGATGTTTGTTTAATGGCTATCACAGAGCAGCAATGCATTGAAGCTTCCAACAACAACTTTAGTACTTTCGATGTTGATCTTTCTCAAGCTGCTAAGGATTGTACTATCCATGACTGGGATTCATCTTCAGTGTACCAGGTCCATAAGTTTCTTAAGTATTTTGATAATGAGAAAACCACAATGTTTGATTATTTGTGTCTTGACCTTAGTAAATCAAAACAATAAAATCTTGATCTTAAAAAAAAATTTAAACTCATATCTCCTGAACTTGACAAAAAGGAAAAGTGCATCTCTCAACTAAGTATTGATCTTAGAGACTTATATCTCTCAAATAAATCACTTACAGAGTAGAAAAATATTGCTGGAAAGAACTCTATAATTATTTCAAAAATTATAAAAAAAGAATTAGGCTGTTTCTCACACCAGGGTCATCAATTTTACAAACGATCAAATTCCTCACCAATCAAATAAGATTCTTGGTGGTAATTTTCCAGCTGTAGTTGAACTTTGTGAACCAATTGAAAATGAATCATGTTTTCCATAAGCAGAACGGTTAGTTCATGAATTTAAAACAAGGTTTATGAAATTTGGTGAAGCTAATAGGCAAGACTTCATAGACAAACATTGTACTACTAACTTTCAGGATATCACTACTCTGAAGAGTAGTTAACGACTATTGATCCCTCTGTGAAACGACCTGAATAGGAATGTGTTAGTGTCAATGTAACAACATAGTTAAATTTCCTATCTCTATTGGTGAATTTCACACTATCACTAATATTCTTCATGAATTTCCTGACATCACAACAAGTGATATTGCCGCTTATACTTCTATGTGCTTAGACACTGATGAGTCATGTTGTTCCTTATTTGAGTGCCATGTGTTGAGTTAAGTTTGTGATGAAGTGCCACCCAATCCGAAGACCTAATGTTTTGATAAGAAGACTCCGAAGGGTACATCCTGGAGGATCCGAAGACTTATCTGTAGTAACAACTTTTGGTGCATGCGTGACTGAAGACTACATGGTGCATGAATCTTGATTCCTATTGGCTAGGACACTGATAAGATATTCTCTGTAATAATTTGTACTATGCGTATCACTAATCATGTATAAATATCAGTGATACCATTCTGTGTCGAGTGTGAGATTGCATCTTCCCCATTGTAAAACCCTAATCGTTTAATCAAAGCATTCGACACAAGTTTTCCAATTCCATAGTGTTCTTTATTGTTCTTACCTATATTTTCTTGTGTATGTTGCTTAGCATAATTCATCTTTGTAGACTACTAGTCATATCACACTGTTTGATCAATTTCAACACCCAACAAGTGGTATCAGAGCAGGACAGCTCGAAAACCTGTTCTTAGAGCTTCATTTCTTCGTTACAATTCTAGATCTGAATTGTTTCTCAGATCTAGCATTCCGCAACTATTAACTGTCTCTATTACTCGTTTTTCTGAAAAGATCCTGTTGAAATTCGTTCAAAATGACTGATTCTACTTCTTCTTATGCTAATATGATCAACTATGCCAATCTGATTGGTTCCTCCACCAAAGCTCCTGTTCTTGTTCCAACCTACTACGATTACTGGGCTGATCGTATGAAAGATTATCTTGAAGGTCTTGATGAAGCAAAGGATATCTGGAGATCTGTAAAAGATGGTCCTCACACTGACATTGAATGATGCTTCATTGATATGGATGATGATGAAGCTGCTGGTGTTCTAAACGCAGCAGACTTAAGGAAGGTTAGAAATGATGAAAGCGCTATGTGAGACCTTCGAAGTGGACTTGGACCTAATGTTCGACATCACATCTCTGGAGCAAAATCTGCTAAAGAAATTTGGGATCGATTGGCTGTACATTTTGCTGGTGATAATACTTTGCAATCAAGTGTTGTTCAAGAAGTTCTAGCTGACTTCAGTAACTTCAAACAACAAGAGAATGGTGTATGAACTGGAAAAGTATGGGGAAACTCGAAGTCAACAAGAGGTCAACATCAAGTTTCTCTACAATTTAAGGCCTGAATGGAGACCCATTATGCTGATGATTAAATCTTATGAAAATATCAACACATATTCACTAGCTGCTCTCTATAATCTCATCAAATCCCATGAGCCTGACATTTGTGGAAGAAGAAGTGAGAAGACTGGTTCTAGTTCATTAGCCCTTGTGTCAAATGTTGAAGAAGAAGAAGACAAGGATGAGCCCGATGGTTACTTGGAAGGAGAAAATGGTGAAACGATTGCTTTGTATGCTGTAAACAATCGTAGGTTCAGAAAACCCTTTGTGAACAAGTCTAATCCAGCAAAACCGTTTGTGAAAAACTTTAACAAGAACTCTTTCACTCCAAAGCCAAAACATGAGATTTACACTCCCAAAAAGGAAACAACAAAATTCTCAGTTCCGAAGCCTGTTGAATCTTAGACTTCGGTGGCCCAAAAGCTAAAACTGAAGATAAGAAGGTTACAGGTGACTCAGGTTTTGACTGCAATTACTGTCATGGTACGAACCATTTTGCAAAAGACTGCATGCTTCGTAAACGCAATTAGAAACAAACTCAGGTGAAGGATGAAGCTTACTATGCTAGAAAGATGGAGGAAGTAAGAGAAAAGACTAAGGACTTAGCCTGATGGCTGTAGAGGACTACTCAGGAACATATCAAGTTTGGTCATCTGACTCCGACGACGAAGAAGTAAGAAAGATAACTCATAGTGCTTTCATGGCCTATGATGATGGTAAGTGCTTTCCGAATATGACTTCTGAGGAGACTGAAAGTGAAGAGGAATGGGGATATGAAGGATCTGTAGGTCTTGGTTATGTGACTTCGGAGCAGAAGAAATCAACAGATGCAGTGATTCCGAAGTGTTGGTGTGATGACTCTTCGGATGACGCTGAAGAAGTCTGTCTGATGGCTAATGACACACGCATGAGAATCCCCGAACAGGTATCCAAACTTCTCTTAACTTTTAAAATTCCTGTATCTAAATCTTCTTATGTGATAAATGAAATAACCCATGATTGTTCCGTGATGCATAAACTACTTGTTGATGCCAAATATAGGGAAAAAATCAGTAAGCAGGAGATTCTCAACTTTATGTCAAATATAGGCCAATTTAAGAATCACACTGCTAGAGGAGAATAGGGAGAAACATTTGAATAATCATGATGTAATTTTGAGACAACGTAATATCTTCTGTGAAAATACAAAAAGTTTGTTTGCTCATATTACTCGCATTTATCATTCTGTTGATCTGTGCAATGTTGAACATAGATAACTGCTGCCTTTTATTGAGTTTAAGCATAAAAATGTTGGCAGTATATCTTATGAATGTGAATCTATAGTATCTGGCTAAAAAGTTGCTAACTCTTCGTATAAGTATGGCTTGACTTCTGTTGAAATATACTTAACTACTTATGATCTGTTGAAGTTATTACCACAAGAAATTCTAATCTTGAAATAGAATGTTCCTCAAATTGAAAACAAAGAAATAGTTACTGTTGAAACTGAATCTGAAAATGATTCTGAATGTGATTCAGATATAGAGGAAGTTGATTGTTCATCTTTGACAATATTAAAATCATCCTCCGCATCCGCATCACCTTCCGAAGACACATCACAATTGTCTTCGGTTGACAAAGGAAATGCAAAAATCGATTGTGAAAATGAAACTTCTAAAAACAAGAAAATTATGAAATCAAAAATACAAATTTCTAATGAATGTGTCTCCTACGATCAATATCTCAAAGACAATTCAAAAAGACTAGTCCATGTGGCTTGTATCTATCCGAAGATTTCCTACTTCAAAAATGCCATCTTTGTGAAATCTGGGGGTTTACCTCTAATTGAAAATGATTTGGAAAAACTTCTTGAGGAGGATAATTCCATAGTTACTGAGGAAGGATTCTTCTCATCATCAAAAATGATTGAAAACAACATGATGGATTCCCAAAAACAACATGATGGAAGTAAAAATAAATGTAAGAGAACAAGATTTGTATGGTCATAACATCTACAATCGTATTTGCTATGAAAAGGAAAAGATTCCCAAAAACATGGCTCATCTTTTAAATGTTAATAATGATAATCACATTTACACTAACAAAAACTACAAACAAATTCAAGTTATGGAGAAACCCATAGCTCCGAAGATGGATGTTTTTCAGTTAATGGAATCTTGTGAGAGTGTACCACTTACACAATCTTTTGAAAATATCATTACGAAACCTAGGATTGTTATTCCCAAACCTTCGGTACAAAAACCTCAGATTTTGAGTAGACCTCAACTTCTAAAAAGGCCACAAGTTCACAACCATGCTTCAACTTCCAAAACAAAACCAGCAATTGTAATTACAAAACCGATTCAAAAACCAATTGCTGCGAATTTGAAAACCAAACAAATATCGAACCTTGTTAAAAGAAAAAAACCCTTCGGAGTTTCAAAACCAACCATTACGAATGCCTCAACTTTTGGAACAAAAGCAACGGATACAAAGGATTCAAATGATAAAAACCAACTTTCCAAACCATCCTTTATACAATCGAAACCAAACTTTCCAAATCCTAAGTTTCAAAAACCATCAAAGAAAACATTTTCTGAAGGCACCAATTTGATAGATACATTACATCAATGGCTGGACAAAAATTTGGATTTGTTTAAGGATAAGAATGTTTCGGTAAATGATTTAAAATTGGCATACGAAGAGTACCTTTCTACTTCTACGTTATGTAGTTCAATATCAAAGAAATCTACAGTTGAAAATTCAAAACAAAATTGGAAAAGAAATGATTTCAAAGAAAATCTTACTGCAAAAACTAAATCTTCAAAGACATCGATTTGGTCAAAAATCTCAAGTATCAAGAAAATGTCAAAAACCTCTACATCAAAATCATCCAAACAAATATGGGTTCCGAAGACTTCCATTATTTCAGTCACTTCGGACTCATCAATTTTAACAAAAAGCAATTTGGAATCATGTTCTGGCTCATCCTGTTCATCTCATGAGACTTCGGAGAATATGATCAATCTAAATGTTAATGAAATATCTGAAGAGGCTATTGTGAAGTGGATTCAAGACTCCTTTGCTTACCCTAAGGACCCAAGATTGATTGGGTACCAACTCCTTCTTGATTGATGCAGGTCATGTCAAATGAGCGGTACGATGCAAAATGGTACATAGATAGTGGCTGCTCAAGACATATGACAGGGAAGAGGGAGTATCCCAGGGATTACAGAACAGTGGATGATGCAGGAAACATTCGCTTCGGTAACAACAAAACGTGTCCGATTCGGGGTTATGGTAAAATCACAAATGGCCAATTTACAATCAACAGAGTGACATTTGTAGAAGGGTTAAAGCACAATCTTGTGAGTATCTCTCAATTGGTAGTTGGAACGGGAAACATTGTCACATTCAACAACCAAGGGAGTGTCATCACGAAAGAAGCAACAAACGAAGTTTTGTTAAAATCTGAAAGAAAGGCATCAATGTTTTCCTTGAATATGAAGCCAGTAACAAGTGGGCAATCATTGTGTCTTCTATCCAAAGCCAATTCAGATGTCAGCTGGCTATGGTACCGAAGACTTGCTCATCTAAACTTCAAAAACTTAAACAAGTTAGTGGCATTGGATTTGGTTCGTGGAATGCCTGCTCTCAAAGTTGATAACGACTCACTTTGTTCAGCTTGTGAACATGGCAAGCAAACAAAGCAAAGGCATCCAATTGAGATCAACCCAAAAATCACCGAACCTCTTTCTCTTCTTTACATGGATCTTTCTGGTCCATTCGCAGTTGAATCAATTGGGAAGAAGAAGTACATTCTTGTGATAGTTGATGATTATTCAAGGTTCACTTGGGTCTTATTCTTAAGAAACAAGTCTGATACAGCTGAAGAAGTCATTAATTTCATAAAGAAAATGGAAGTAATGCTCAACAGGAAAGTCCGAACGGTACACAGCGACAACGGTTCGGAGTTCAAAAATCAAACACTCGATGGATTTCTGAAGACAAAGGGGATTAGTCACAACTTCTCAGCACCATATACTCCTCAACAAAACGGTGTTGTAGAAAGACGAAATCGTTCTTTGTGTGAAGCGGCAAGAACAATGCTCAACTTTGCGAACTTGCCCATGTACTTCTGGGCTGAAGCTATCTCTACAGCTTGCTTCACACAAAACAGATCATACATCCGCAAGAGATTTCATATCACACCATACGAAGTACTCAACCGAAAAAAACCAAATGTCAACTTTCTTCCTATCTTCGGTTGCAGGTGTTTTATATTGAACTTAAAATATCACTTGACTAAATTCAGTGATAAATCAGAAGAAGGGATCTTTCTTGGTTATTCACAAGATCCAAAGGCATATAGAGTCATGAACAAGAGGACATGAAAAATTGAAGAAACCTTCAACCTCTCGTTTGATGACTATTATATCAAGAAATCCTTGCATCCATTCCCAATGTCATCTATCTTTCCGAAGCCAGCTGTTGATGCATTACCAATCACTACGTTTGACACTGACTTCACTCTCCTTTTTAATCCTCCTATAAGGGCTGTGGACTCTGAAGCCAGGGCACCAAATAATAATGTGTCCGAACTGTCCAAGCTCACAGATGGCCCCGAAGATTCTACAACAAGCAGTGTACGAAGACGATCTTCGATTAAGGGGGAGCCATCCAACAGAAGTGAAGGGAATTCTGGTTTCGAGGGGGAGTAAAACAACACAAGTCTCAACTTGCCCCCATATGAAATCTCTCACATCATGTCCCTGTACCCATCAGTTTAGGGGGAGCCAGAGATTTCTACTCCGAACTCAACAACACCAGTCACTTCGGACAAAGGCACCACAACTTCTACACCAACTGCTATCGAGAGGGAGAATACTTTAAACTCTTCTTTTCAATCCTCAAATCTAAACACACCTCAAACAATTGTCACTAATTCAAACAATCATTTAATAACTGATGATTTTCCATCCAATTCGGGGTATCCTTCAGATATTGAAGAAGTTGATTCTGAAGGACCACCTGAATTTGATCCAAATTTTCCTCCTCTAGATAAATGGACGAAAAATCATCCCCCATCACTTGTCATCGGTAATGTTCAAGATAAAGTCTTGGCTCGTGTACAACTACACCAAAAACAACTTGATTTAAGAAAAACCTCGGAGTTATGCATGTTTAATGTCTTTATCTCAAAGATTGAACCTAAGAACGTTAAGGATGCATTTGATCACTCTAACTGGATCAAAGCTATGCAATTGGAATTAGAAGAGTTTGAAAGAAACAAAGTTTAGAGGCTAATTCTAAAACCTGCAAAATGCTTCGATTGTTGGTCTCAAATGGGTATATAGAAACAAACTTGACACTGAAGGCAATGTGGTTCGGAACAAAGCAAGGCTGGTTGTTAAAGGTTATTGTCAACTGGAGGGGATTGACTACGAAGAGATATTTGCTCCTGTTGCCAGACTCAAATCAGTTCAGATCTTTTTAGCTTATGCTGCACACCAAAACTTTGATGTCTATCAGATGGATGTCAAATGTGCATTTTTGAATGGTGATCTCGAGGAAACCGTATTTGTTGAACAACCACCTGGCTTCATAAACAAAGACCATCCCAACCACTGCTATGTGTTAGATAAAGTTGTCTATGGTTTAAAACAAGCACCTAGGGCTTGGTATGAGACCTTGACAAAGTTTTTAAAAGAGTCAAACTTTAAACAGGGTTCAGTGGATCCAACTCTTTTTAGAAAAAGAGTTGGTTCTCATTTGATGTTAGTCCAAATCTATGTAGATGACATTATCTTCGGATCCACTGATCCAAACCTTACAAAAGATTTTGAGAAATTAATAAAAAACAAATTTCAAATGAGTATGATGGGAAAGATTAACTTCTTTCTTGGATTACAAATAAAACAATCTGAGGAGGGGATTTTTATCAATCAGCAAAAGTATACAAAGAGTTTACTCGAACGCTTCGGAATGACTAATTGTTCCAAAGCAAAAGTTCAATTGCCTGCTGGTAAAAGGTTAAATCCATCATTGGACAAACCGAAGACTGACATCTAGACGTTCCGAAGCATGATTGGTTCATTGTTTTATCTCATAGCTAGTCGACCAGACATTATGTTCACAGTTTGCAATTGTGCAAGATATCAAGCTGATACACACGAACCTCATCTGGCTGCGGTTAAAACAATTTTTCGGTATCTTCACAACACTCCTGCTTATGGTTTATGGTATCCAGAAAACTCAGACTTGGGTGGATGCTCCATTGATTGCAAAAGCACTTCGGGGGGCTGTCAATATCTTGATGGAAAGCTAATCAGCTGGCAATCCAAGAAGCAAACTTGTGTTTCAATATCCACTGCCGAAGCAGAGTATGTGGCAGCTGCATCTTGCACTTTGCAGATCATCTGGATTCAAATCCAATTAAAAGACTATGTCATCAACATGAGAAAGATACATTTGTTTTGTGATTCACAAAGGCCCATTCGCATATGTCACAATCCTGTTCAACATTCCAAGACGAAGCATATAGCGCTTCGCTATCACTTCATCAAAAGTGATGTTGATGAGGGGAATATAGAAGTGCACTTTGTTCACACAACCGAACAACTGGCTGATATCTTCACAAAAGCCTTAAATGAAGAAGCATTCACACGAATTGTTCGAGGACTTGGCATGATTGATGGATCTACTCTCACATAAATCTCAGATTTGCTCTTTCTTACCTTAATCTTTTCAATTACAAAATAAAAAGTGTGTTGTTCCGCAGCACTCCGAAGCCCTTCGATGCTTCGGAGCTCATCGGAATAGATCTCTTACAGTTCCGCAGCACTCCGAAGCCCTTTATCGCTTCGGAGCCCCTCGGAACACACATTTCAATCGAATAAAATTTCATAAAAGCAAAAATCATTGAAACATCTTCTGAATTCATATCTCAAGGATAAAAATCAAAAGATTTCTTTCATAGAAAAATCAAAAACAAAAAATAAAAACATAGATTGCTTGTAGAAGCTCAAAATTCAAATTCTCAAAACTTGATGCATAAAAGACAAATCCTGACACTCTTTCATGAATCAACTAATTAAAGGACAAAACTTTGATTTTAGATTCTGATAATCATATCTTATTGCACTAAAAGATATTTGGGAATCGAGTTGAAACATTGGTAAGAAAACAGACTTCAGAATGAGGCTAAGGCTGTTTTAAAGTACAAAGTCTTTTTTTATTCTAATATCCTTAACATTATGTTTATCTTTAAGCTCTCTGTTGAACTTGACTCCCTTCATTATCAAATTAATCAAGTAGTTCACACACTACTCAGGAAAAATCACATGTTCCGAAGTTTTCTTCATAAGTGATACCGGCATTGATTGTTAAGTAAATTTAAAACCTTCTTCACTCTTGTTTCAAAATTAAACTATATGAAGTTTTTCAAACCTAAAGGATTGCATAAACAAGACAAAAATAGCACAAAAGGCAATCACATGGTGAAATTTTTGACTCTTCGGATATGAAACTCCAAAATGAAAGATATGTTTCAACAAAGAAAAACTTAAAAACTCAAAAGAAAAACAGAAATTCATAATGTCAAAAGAATCAAAGACAACAAACAAGTGAAAATATAATCAAGAGTGTGCAAAAACAAAAGATAAATCAGCACACAAAGGCTTATTCCTCTGTTTTAAATGACAATACAAGGAACTCCTATGACATAGTTGAGTACCATGTAGAGAATATAAACATCTCAAGTAATATATCCTAAATGGTAATGTTGGGGTGGTGTACGAAGCTCAAAGGCTTGTCATCAGAGACAAGTATCCAAACACCTTAACTGATGAAATGGGATAAATTTTTCAAAAGCATCTTCAAAGTCAATCCAATTACTCACTTTACTTTTTGATGCTCAATTCAAAAGTAAAATTGTTCTGAATTTCAACACAGTGGATGCCTCATTATTTTGGTAAGAAAAATTTGAAGCATAAAAGGAATTAAACATAACTTCATACAAAATGCGAAATTAATTTCAACTTTGGGTGGTTAGACTTATGCATTTCATGACTGATGTTCAATCAAACAGGCTTTGGAATGAAAAACAGACTTCCAACAAGATCCGAATGATGCTGAATGCAAAAATGTCAAAACTTCTTTTCATAATGTTCAAGGAAGTTAAGGTTAAAAGTCATAATGCATCATCAAAAGTAAAACAAAATTTTTAATAAAAGCAAAAGACTTCGGAGTATTGATAACGTTTGCCACAAAAACTCTTTATCCGAAGTGTTATCAATACCCTTCAGAATGTTTCTTAACACTTGATCAATTTTCAAACTCCGAAGGATACCAATAACTGTTACACTTATCCTTGTTGGTCCGAAGTCAATTAATTGTTTAAATGATTTTCACATTTATGATAACTACAGAGACAAACATTCGTTTAAATTAAATGAACGTTAGTGAACAGATGTTATTCAGAAAATCATGGAGAATCTTAACAATAAGATCGTGCGTGAAATGGCGGTTCCATTTCAAATAATGATTACTGACAAACGGACGTTTCCACTTTTGCAGAGAAAGTGGAGCGTATAGTTGCTGAGGTGTCTTATTCTAAGTGGACCTCTTCAAACGTACATTTAATGGCCTTGGGACCACGAATCGTATATAAACCTCACACTTCATCCATTTGAATCTTTACGCGAACAGAGGATTCAAATCTTCTCTCTACAAAAGCTCTCTCAAAGAACCCTAATTTCTCTTCTTCTTCTTCATCCGATCAACAATGGCTGCTGCTGCAATAGAAGAATCATCCCAAAATACTGAAGTAATGTCAATTCCGGTTCTCAAAAGCCAATCGGCAAACCTGTTCCTTCAAACTGATCTGTCCCTGTACCCTCAACCCATTAAAGCTCTAGTCGAATGTCTGAAACAATCGATTCTAGGTCATGCTTTGACTTATACACCTTCAATACATGCTAATCACATCCACAGAGCACACTACACATCCAACGCTCTGTTCGACAGTGAAATAAATGTCAAATCGGTTCATTATGAAGTTATTGATGCTAGGGGACGCATTAAGAGTGTCAATCTGACGAAGGTCATACTTGCTGATGCCCTACATCTTCCTATCTACGATCCAAAGGAAATCGTTGTCCCGACTGCTGAAGAAATGGTCAAAATGTTCAATGAAATGGGTTATAAACCACAACTTGAAGGGATCAACACCTTTAAAAAGTGGCATCTGCCTGATATGTGGAGGTTCGTCTTTGGAGTATTCCTAAGATGTCTCTCTAGGAGAACATTAGGGCTAGATTCAGCAAGCCAGTCATTCTTTAGCTTGCTGTATGGTATTTACTACGAAGTCAAGATTGATTTTGTCTCAATCTTGTGGTCTGACTTCTGGTCGCACATAAATCATTCTGCAAAGGGAACTGAAATCTCAAACGCTCGATTTTGGGCTATGGTGGTTCATGATCAATACAGAAAAACAGGTATCGTCTATGACCCCTCTCTCCCTGAAATGAGATATACATATATCACAGTTCCAGCCTTGGATGAAAAATCTTCTGAATTTTGTGCATAAATACCTCAAGTGATGCTATCAAAAGTGTCAATGGATTGCAATGAGGTTAACATGTACCATAATACACTTGTTGTGCCTTATCATTTTTGTGAGATCACTCAAACTGTACCTGTCACAGCCCCAGCTCAAACCAAAGGCAAGAAAAAGGCAATTGGGGGACCTAGTGGTCCGAAGAAGGTTGTGAGGAAGAGAAAGGCTTCAGAACAAACTACTCCAAAAAGAAAACAACCAAGAAGAACATGGAAATTACTGGTCGTGGATGAGTCTTCGGAATCAAACCGGTCTCCACCAGTGAATGTACAAGAGGAAGAAGAAGAACAACAACAACAGTCCTCACCTATCAAAGAAACAAGACCACCCACTCCACCACATGTTACAGCTCCACCTCCAATAACTGCTCCTCTCATTTCCACTATCACAACTGCCCAAACCTCAACAATTCATACATCCTCAACTGAAATACCACCTACCATAGCCCCAAAAACAATCACAATCCATACATTATCTTCTGATGTACCTCCGAAATCAACCACCACCGAAACACCACCATTTTCTACCACTCAAACCTCTAAACCCATAACCTCTGCCATGGAAAACCCTACATTCTCTACTCCTCTAACCTCTGAACCAATAATCACCTCATCAGACCCCTTACTAATCATTCCCTCTTCTGGTATTTATTTCTCACTACCAGAATTTAATTTGCACTAATCTCCTCCACAACAAAACCCACCTCAGCAGCCTTCTTTGAAGCCTTTCACTTGGCTCCTTTGGTTGCTGAAGGATCATCATATGAGGAATTACAAGATGGGGATCTTATGCTTATGAAACAGTATAAGGTTCTTAATTCCAAGCTTGACACCCTTATTCAAGCTCAGACAGGATTTGACCCTACAAAACCTACCGTGGGTGATCTTTCCGAAGAGATAGAGAACTTGGAGTTCACCTTGACTAAGGAACTGAATAACTCGGTAAACCAACTAAAAAGGAGACTCTTGGAGCAACAAGCCAATATCCAATCAACCTTTGAAGAGAAAATTAAGTCTGTAGTTACTGAGGTTGAAACGAAAATGAATTCACTTGCTGACAAAGTGGAATCCTCCAACTCTGAAGTCTTGAAGGTTCTTCAAGATCGTCGGACTGAAACCCAATCCATACAGCAATGTACCTAGTTTGAAAAACAACTTGATGAGGCAAGAGCTAAAATCGAAGACCTTATTGCCGCCCAAATGGCTTCGAAGATCACAAAGTTTTCTGATGAACTTTAGAAGACAAATGCAGTTCTTACCCAAGACATGGCCACATGCCTCAGAACTGTACTACAGCCACTCATCAACTTTGTTGATCGCATTGCTAGACCTCAATCCCGGCCTACTCCTGCTCAGCATGTGGGTCATGCTTCACAAGGGGGAGAAGCATTGGTCACATCCTCCGAAGCCATAGCAACAATAACAGCAACCACCCATGTTGCTACTAGTTTGGGTGCATCTTCTGGTCCCACATTCTCAACAATCACCAAAACAACAATAGGATCATCTAAAGCTGGGGGTTCAATAGAAAGGATTGTTGAAAGCTTGATCGCCCACACATAGAGAAATTTTATAAGGCTAGAAGAGAAGATTATGCCTTGATGGTGAGAATTAATGCCTTTGCATGTGAATATGCAAATGGACAACAGAAGCAATCAAACTCTTCGGATTTCAAAACCTTGGTGTGTTCAACTGACTACCTCTTCGGAGTTTTGACACAAGCGACTCCGATGACCAACAGCTTGACTTGCCTTTTAATCCGAAGACCTTCTCCTTTCTTCAGTTCATTCAATCAATAACCAATGAGTAAAGAGCCACCTACTGGACAAACAAAATCAACTCCCATGTTATGTTCATTCAGAATCAGAATGTAGTATGGAGTTTGAAAAGGATCAAGAAAATCATCTCGATCAAGGAAGCAGAAACGTTTGAGAACCTCACAAATTAAGAATTTCTCGTTCTTCGTGGTTCTGATGAAGAGGAATCTACGTTCACAGTTGCTGACTTCCCAATAATGAACCCAATCGACTTCCTTGAACTCTTGGAGATCATGAGAAATCGACCTGGTCTCGGTAGGGACTCATTATTTGTATTCAACATGGCCAAGAATCACATCTTGGGATTTCTGAACAACTACTTGCTCAGATTTGCAAAGAACGACATGGAGTTGTGTTCCTACTACCAACAGCCACTCAGCACTCCTCCAATTACTGTTCGGAACATCAGCAAGTTTAGGAATGGGGAGATTCTAGATGAACCATATGGCGTGGTATTCAAAGGACTTAAAAATGAAACCGAAGTTACGGTTAAGTTCTTTGAAGTTGACTACATTAGCCTCCATCCCTCATCCTTCCTCACCAGCATGAAGCATCATGTGAACGTCTGCCCTGTCAACTCATATGAGAAGAAGAAGAGGTTCATAGATCACACATCTTGGTGGCTAGTTGTTAGAAAGACTTTGAAAAGGTCCTACAAAAGAAACTTCAGAGAATAGGCTTCGGATGCACTTCACACAAAGGGGGAGATTGTTGAGTTAAGTTTGTGATGAAGTGCCACCCAATCCAAAGACCTAATGTTTTGATAAGAAGACTCTGAAGTCTGAAGACTCCGAAGGGTACATCCTGGAGGATCCGAAGACTTATCTGCAATAACAACTTTTGGTGCATGTGTTACTGAAGACTATGTGGTGCAAGAATCTTGATTCCTATTGGCTAGTACACTGATAGGATATTCTCTGTAATAATTTGTACTATGCGTATCACTTATCAGGTATAAATATTAGTGATACCATTCCGTGTCGAGTGTGAGATTGCATCTTCCCCATTGTAAAACCCTAATCGTTTAATCAAAGCATTCGACACAAGTTATCCAATTCCATTGTGTTCTTTATTTTCCTTACATATATTTGCTTCTGTATGTTGCTTAGCATAATTCATCTCGGTAGACTACTAGTCATATCACACTGTTTGATCAATTTCAACACCCAATACCATGTCACTGAGTCATCAACAAAATCTCTTCAAACAAAACATATCAATGTGTGAACTTCTGAAAACTCGTTTTTAAAATAAAAGGATCAAGTTAAAGCATGGAAACCGAAATTTCTTCAAACAAACCTCCGTCCCCGAAGCGAAGAAAAAGGAGTAGGAACAACAGGTTGAATTCACATTCTTCAAAGAAATTAATAGCTAAACTAGGAGATACGAAGTGCTATATATGTGGAGATCCGTCTCCTGAGGCTACTGACTGCACCTTTGAGATTGGATCCAAGAGAATATATAATATTCTTAAATGTTGTACTAAGTGGACAAAAAGAGAAAATTCAATAAGTTGTCTTACTACTGAGTGCTATAAAATCTTTTCTTGTTTTAAATCTGCTATTTTCAAACCCATTTCAAAATGGGTTCAAAAAGGAATCTAACCTGTTGTGTAAGTAATTGCAGGGTCATGAATATATTTGGTACTTGGATAGTGGATGCTCTCGTCACATGACTGGATTCAAGTCTCTTTTGGAACATTTTGTCAAAAATGATGGCGGTGTAGTTATGTTGAGAGTTTATGTTTGTATCGAAGTTGGCATCCGCTAGATGCAAAGCCAATACCCCTGAAGCCATCTATTGTGAAGATGTTGAAGCTTAGATACCGAAGTTTGTTTTTTCATGTATTTACTTTAGACACGCTACTGGCATGTCAGTTCATACATAATACACTAGCATGTAGTGCATATAGGGAACCCATTAGTGGGACACGCATCTGTACTATATCTATAATAATGTTCCTCTGATCATATATAAATATCAGGGTGAAGCTAGGATTGATTCAGCTTGTAGAATACCTAGAAGTTAATGCGTTGCTCATCTTTGTGATTCGGAGCACGACAACTTGTATTCTTATATTCAACCCTTCATCAAAATAAGCATTAAACACAGTTTATTCAATCATCTCTTACTTGCTTATATGCTATCGATTGTTTATTTTCTATTTCAAAACTAATATTGACCTTTCAAGTGTAATCAGAGCGGGTTAAAGCTCTTAGCATTTAGGGTATAGTTTTTTATCATATTTTGATTTCCAGATCTGTTTTGCTTCCCAGATTTGGTTTTCCGCAATAGAATCGTTATTCTCTTTTTGTTAATAGTAATTGATCACTTTATTTCATCTTATTCAAATGGGAAACCCTAATATGAATGTTCTTATGATGAACTACGCTAAATTGTTGGGCTCTGCAAGCAAGGATCTAGTATCGATTCCAGAACACTACGACCACTTGGCATATAGAATTGAGGATTATCTGACCAGTCTAGATGAATATCTATGGAGATCAGTTGTGAAAACCTGGAGCATAATAATTTAAAGCTTTCAAGCACAAGGTACAAGACAACACCCACCATCATACATTAGTTTAGTGTTTACATCATCAGGTTTCATCACAAAATACATCAAAGCACAAGTATTAGAACCCTACTACAATAAAAACTAATTTAATAAACATGAGGTGCTTCAACTAACTCTCACTGACTGTTTCCTGAAAAGCATGTAAAAATTAGAGGTCAACTATGTGAATGGTTGGCGAGTTCACAGATTTTGAGTATACACACTATTTTGAAGTTGATAAAATACAGTTTTTGTAAAAGGTGTTGCTAAATAGAGGATTGTTTCATACGTAATTATGATTTTAAACAAGAACAATTGTTTATACTTTTTGTCCACAACCAAAGCTACTGACCAGGACGCCCCTAAAAGTCCATGTTCTATAGTCAACATGAGAATGTGTTGGTAATATGCACTCACATTGCCATGTGAGCAGGGGTGGTCATTTCCAGATAGTGCTATCCATATAAACCATCGACTCAAGAATGAGTTAATAGGTTGTTAGAGATACTGAGGACTTAGCATACGATAGCATCTCAAGCATACAACAATTGCATATATACATATACATACGTCAAGATAAACTCCGAAAATCACCAAATTTTATTCCCATCACCTAAAAGGTGGTATAATATTTCCATGAAATTTTTTGGGATTTTTAGATTTGCGTAACATTTATTTTTAATTTATGCTTATTTTACTTAGGAAACATTAGAATAAATAGTAAAATGATATGAAAAATTCTAAAATAATTTTTATACACTCTTGTAACCTATTAAAGATCATAAAAAGCTTTCCCACATGTTTGGGACCTCAGAACATGATTTTCGAAATTCCACCCCATAATTAGGGTAAGAATCAGATAAAATATCAAACAGTGTCCAAATTGGATACAGCTTTAAAAAGGTCTTTATTTGAGGTATAAAAATTCCCCATAAATTTTTAGATGTTTCTGAACTTGGGAAGTATTTATTTGGTTAAATAGGCCCTATTTCTGATTATAAATAAATAAAAACAAGGAAAATGAATTTATGGCTGAACAGCTCCAGAGCTACTCTTAATACATTAAGTCTAATGGGAAAAATTTGGTTTCCTTATTTGGTTCTTAGACAATGACTTTAGGATCGATGGATACGAAAATATTTATTTAAATACTTCTTGGTTGGTTTAAGTAGTTGTGGGTTGGATAATTTCTATATAGACTTCCATAGATTTTTGAAACACCAAATTAATATGCTACTGATTAAAGATATTGGGAGCATAAATAAATTTTCTCAAGATTTTTAGATCAGAAAATCATCCTTGAAGATGCACAACAAGTTTATTTGTTAAAAAAATGAGCTGTTTGCGCAATAGTTTTGTAACCACTGTTTGGAGGTCGAAAAGTTAATATTTTTGATTTCTACAAATTGGGTTAGAAAACTTACCTAGTGAGGTAAATTCTAGAAAATAATGGGAATTTGTAGCCAATTTGAAAACGAGTTATGGCCTTTCAAAGTGAAGAGTTATATTATGCCAATTTGAAAAAGAGTTATGGCCTTTCAAAGACAATTTGAAAAAGAGTTATGCACTTGCCTTGTGTCAGCCGTTTAAGGGTCAAAATCTTGGATTTTTTCAGTTAGACCACTTGGGTTTGAAAGCCAACTAAATGAGTTAAATTTCAGAAAAAGAATCACTCCATTTGGTTAATAATTGAGTCAGCTATGGTCTTTTAAAGTAGGTTATTGAAATCTGGCAGACTTGCTGTACGAAAATGATATTTAAGAAAATGTGTTCAACTCTTGATTCTTCAATAGAATTTAGTTTCTTTTGTTTATACTTTGATTTATCAACTTCATGTCAAGAATATTATGATCAGAACTTCTTTTAACTATCAATTTTGCATGCACTAAAGTTAAGCAAAATTAGCTTGCAAGAACTCTAGAAATCGTCATTTTATGCTCGCTGTGTGCTCATCTTTGATCTTAACATGGGTTTGATCATGGATTATCACAATTTTTCATAACATGCAACAGGTTTTGGTGAAAATATACAAACATTAAGATGAAAAGTGATTCCTAGCAAGAACAAGACCTAGAATCCGAAAATTGAAGAAGATGACTAGAACTTTGTAGCTATTGTTAGAGAACATCAAGATTTGTTTATTTTAGCTTGGGTTGTTGTGAGGCTCCAAGAACACCAAAATATATTCAAAATTTCAGTGTCAAGGGTTGAGTTTTAGAGAGAGACTAGAAAGTACTTGAGAGAGTTTCCAAAGAGAGAAAGACTGTGACTTTGGATATGAAATGAAAAGAGGAGAGATATTTCTTGGATGTTGTAAGGATCATAATCTTTTGGTGGATATATATTTTGTTTATTATTTATAAAACTTTTTGAAGATATTTGTGATGAAGTGATGCAGTCCACATCCAATGGCTCCAGTCTGAAGTTATATTTTGTGCCTAAAGATCTGAAGGCTTCGTCATATAGGATCCGAAGGCTTTTTGTAACAAACCTTATCCACACAGCATGTTGTGATGTTAGGCACGTATCTGGCACAGAACGTCTGCTATTGGCTAATAGTGACACATAATAAATTACAATATTCTTATGTACTATTAGTTATTTATTTTGTACGATGGTATCCTTGATCTAGTATAAATATTAAGGATACCTCCTTGGTCGAAAGAGCGAGTCATCTCCTACAACTGTAAACACTCAAAATTATCAATAAAATAATTCCACACCATGTTTACTCATTCTACTATTCTTCATTTCATTGTTGCGTGCTTTGCATTCTATTATTTTAATATTTGCCATTGATTGAATTCTTAACTCAACACTTGGTATCAGAGCGGGTTCAGCTCGTAAACGATTGGGAGATTTATATTTGTTTTATCTAAACAATTTCTAGATCTGAATTTTTTTCTCAGATCTAGGATTCCGCAAATTTTTTTTGAACTTGTCTTATTTTTTCTGAAAAGATCTATTCTAGAATTTAATTAACAATGACTGATTCATCAACACCATACGCGGACATGCTAAATATGCAAACTTGATTGGTTCCTCAACCAAAACTCCTGTTATAGTTCCTATGTACTATGAGTATTGGGCTGATCGAATGGAAGATTACCTGACTGGTCTTGATAAATATCTATGGAGATCTGTTACTAAAGGACCTCATGTGGATGTTCAAGCTCGATTTGTGCTTCCTGATGGTGAAGATGTTGAAGTAGTGACTGCAGCAAATTTGAAGAAGATAGAAAATGACAAGCGAGCCATGAGGGAACTCAGAAGTGGCTTGGTCCAGATGTTACTCACCATATCAAGGTATTCACATCTATAAAAGGGATTTGGGATCGACTATCTCTACATTTTGTGGGTGATGATGTTCTACAATCATGTATAGTCACGGGTATCCTTGCTGATTTTGCAAATTTTCAACAACCTGAAACTGAAACCATTGATCATGCATTTGAGAGGTACACCATCGTTTATAATCTGGATAAGTATTGAGGGAGTCGAAGCCAAGAAGAAGTCAGCATCAAATTCTTGTATTGTCTAAAGAAACAATGGTGTCCCATTATGCTAATGGTGAAGTCACATGAAAATATTAAGACATACAAGCTTGCAGTATTGTTCAACCTTCTGAAGTCACATGAACCTGATATTATGGGTGGTCATCGTGAACTTTCAAATGATTGATCTCTAGCCCTTGTATCAAATGATGATAGTTTTGATGCCCTGGATGTTGGAGACAACGATGAGCCAGACATTTTACATGGTAAACGAGGATGGTGAAACTGTAGCTCTATATGCTGCAAACTGAAGATTTAAGAATCCATTTGTTAATTGACAAGGATCTGGAAAACCATTTGTCAAAAACTAAAAACCTCCATATCCTACTAAAAACAAGCTTGAGAACTACCAGAAACCCATTGTTGCTTCGAAGGGAGATAGTTCTTCTCATCCGAAGACTACTGAAAATCGTTCACCTAAAGTTGATAAAGTTGAAGAAAAAGTTTTACTTGATTCTGGATATGTCTGCAACTATTGTCATGGAAAGAATCACTTTGCAAAGGATTGTATGCTTCAGAAGAATAATGAGAATGTGACAATTGTCAATTTCGGTCAACAAAAGTCAATAAAAGTCAAATGAAGCATAAATTAGGATAAAATGTTGAAATGTAATTCTCATAACGTTCTTATTGTATTATTGGATATTATAATACTACATATGCTAGTTTGAATCAATTATCGAGCAAACGCTACGAATACGTATAATAGATTCCAGTATCATATAATTTGATATAACACACAAATATTATTTTGGTATAAGTAATATTCATAACATGATGTATTCGTGTACACGAATCCGTAGACATATAGAACGTCGAAAACGAAGTTCGCATGCAAAAGTTACAGCAGTTCGGTCGCTGGGAACGATAAATAAACATAGGAATTGGACATTAAAATGCATTATAGCATGCCTTCAACATTAAGTATGAAATATCGACATGCATTTTATATTCCAATTATTTTTCCGGTAAAATATCATATACCGCGAATCTAGAAGTTTACCGCACTTTTATAAAAAGCCAAGCTTTTATAAAAGAGACTAGTTAGTTTTTATAAAAACTAACTAAAAAGACAACTTTTGTCTCTGATGATCGTGACAAAGCCACCCTAGATGGCATGTCTTGGATTATAGTAATAAAAAGTACCTTACCTAAATTTAATATTCATGAAACCATACCTTGCCATTTCCCCATGCAACCCACCCCACCCCCTCACTCTCCTTCTTATTCTTGGCCAAGAAGGCCTTCCCCCACCTTCATTTCATCTTCAGACTTCTTTTGCTCACATTCTCTCAAAGTTCTTCAAGAAGTTCCAAGCGATTCCAAGCTTTTCCAGGAGTTTTGCAAGAAGATCTTGGTAAGTTCATATCCATTCAAGCTTCCATTATCATTTCTACCATCATTATTTTTTGTTATTTTATTCACACTCAGATCTTGAACCATAGACCATCTTGATGATCAAGCCATTCTCAAAGTTACCAAACTTTGGTCTCTTTCGTCTGGTAATCTTCATCATCACAAGACTAGCTTTAAGGTTGAGTTTATACCCCTCAAATTTCTACTTTTTTAAGTGTTTTAAGAGTGCGAATACAAGTCCTTAAACTACATGTTTTATTTTTGAAATATGATGTGTTCATATGTTTGGTCATCTTACTGCAAAAGTGCTTGACATAAAAATGTGTTAAGATAAACTAAAATACATGTTTAGTTCAAGAAACTAACATACAAGACTTTTGCACACCTTAATCACCAACAAAATCCCATGTTTTATTTTGTTGGTGAAATGGTCATAAAATGGTACACTATATGATCTTTGGCAAAAAGACATGAAAATACATTTTTCACTAAAATAGTCACAAAAACAATTTGAACTTACAACATCGTAATAAGAAAAACGTTATTTTCGACGTAATAACGACTATTTGAACTTACAACATCGTAATAAGTTTGAAAAATGATTTTTTACAAGGAAATTGATATTTGACATAAAAATAACTGTTTTTAAAGTATAGTGTATGAAAAATGACTACTTGGAAAGATTACTGTCATTTTGGTAAAAAGACAAGAACTAGAAATGTTGCCATCACTTCTAAAATGACCAAAACTAACAACTTCCATCACTTATTTGATAAATTGTTAATTTATCTTATTAGTTATATTTTGTGCCTTAGATGTAAGAAATTACTTATTTCAACTACATAAACATCTTTCTTGATGTTATTTGGGTCGTTGACCAACCCGGTGTTTTGTTTAGTTTGGGATTGATGTTTGAACAATATTTTACCTATCTCTTTTGTTGTCTATTCACATGTAAGTTCTGAAATAGTCCTTGAGTTATAAATGAACATGCTTTCACTTTCTATACTTGTGTTTATAATAATTATGTGAATCCAGAATATTTTATACCGAAATCCAGTCTTGGATTTCAGAACTTTGCAACAAAGTTACTTCCGGAATATGTCGTAAGTTCGGAAGTCAAGTTCGGAAGCATCACAAGATCGGAAGACTATGTTCGGAAGAGAGTGTTTGGAAGTATTCAACCTCAGAAGTCAAGACACCAAAATCCACTCTTGGATTTCGATTCAACAATTCAAGTTACTATAGATGTTCAGATGTTCAACAATCATCCATACCGAAGTTTATCCTTAGACTTCAGTACCAATCAAAAGTGTTCAGATCAAAGATAAGCAAGGAGAGTTCAATCATGTTCCCCAAAGTTGCATTGGCGCGTGTACTGTTAGATAGAGAACAATCAGCTTAGGGTAGTCTAGTCTGACTTAGTACGTTTATCCTCAATGTAATACGGAATGAACTGGTCTATAGTTCATTCCATCCTTTAGTCTTTTTCCAGTGGGAACTCTCCTTGCACTATACAAGGAGAGTTCCACCAACTTGTATCTTCATGGTTCAGAGAACTATTCTGTAATTATCTTCACATGATATAAAAGCTTCTCTCATTCCATCAATCCTTGTTCTTCTTACTTATGCTTATGTTCTTACTTGCTTTATTCTAATTCTTGCACTTTAATCTTAAAGTATTACTAATTCCGCCCTATAAACTGTTTATAGTTGTTGTTGAGCTCGATCCATCTAAGTAATTATTCAAGTCTTAGGACTTGTCCCTTCAATTCCGCATCATATTACTTAGTTTGTGTTTCAACAACTGGTATCAGAGCCACTGTGGCTCTTTGCAAGGTTCACTGTCCTCAGTTTCCTTAAGCATTGGCTTCAGCAACAACCTTTGGACCCTCTACAAACATTGCATGCTGCAAAGCTCAAGTTCTTAAACTCTCTTTCAAACATTCCAAAAATCTTTTTACAACCATGCAAATAAACTAGTCTTTAAATGTCGCCAACAGTGTTGGGAGCTCCACCAGAGCTCCAATACTTATTCCTATGGAATATAATGGTTGGGCAACACGCATGCAAAACTACCTGAGAAGACAAGGCAAGGACGTCTGGAGATCTGTCGAGGAGGGACCTCATGTTCCCATTCTCATCCCCAGGGCTGACACAGCTGAAGGTGCCCTTGGAGGAGCTCCTCAACCCAGACTGACGCCTTTAGATATAGAAAAGATAGATAACGACCAGATTACATTCACATAAATTTCTTGTGGTATTCCCCCCGAATTGTTTGACCCTATTCAGAACTGTACTAGAGCCCAACAAATATGGGTTCTGTTACAGAACATGTTTCAAGGAACTAAAGAGGGGAAAGACAAGAAGCTGACCGCAAGTGTCACTGAATATAATGAGTTTTCATCACTTCCAGGAGAATCACTAAGTGACTCATTCAACCGTTTTTCCCTCATCGTTACTCGACTCCTTTGTGCATGAGCAGTACAGACCAATCAGGGGATCAATCTCCGATTTCTTGAAGGTCTGGGGCGAGACTGGATGATGGTCAGAATTAACCTTCAAGACTCCGGGAAACTGAAACCTTTAATATGTATCCTTTATACAATAACTTGTTATGTCAGGAGAACGATGTGAAATGCAGTCAATTTCAACTGGGTGGACCTTTGGCCCTGGTGGTCGACTGCAAGCTTCCAGTGTTCGACAACTTACCGCAACCGCTAGTCTAGTATCATCATTAGGCTGTTCAGAACCAAACTTACCTTCTACCCACCAACCACCAGAGTGTACCACAAAAGATAAATCAGCTTTCATATCAACCAAATCCAGTTCCATCTTATCATCCATCGGCACCACAGGTCTCCTATCCTACTTATTATCAACCACCTAAAAATGAAACTCCAGCTCCTACTCCTCAACCATCTTATCAATCCAACCAAGCTCCTACCTTAGCCTTACCAACAGCCCCTTCTGAGTCATGTTATTCGGAATACGACGATGAAGAAGAGGCTGCGTACCAACACGAGATCGCTCTTATTAGTTAGAAGTTTAACAAGATTCCATCTTTCAATAGTCCGAAACGAAATTTTTGACAGAACAACCAGCGTTCAGGGTACCCGACCAGAAACAAAAACCATAACTAACAAAGGAACTATTATCAAGCTCCTCAGAATCAGTACCATCCATCCGCTGAAGAACAGCGTACAGAGAATCCCAAAGCTGCGCAGCACCTGCTGCAAGTCACACTCAAGCCCGAACACCGGAAAAAGGTGAGACTGAGATTATAAATTGTCATAACTGCGGGAGCCTATGGCACTAAGTAGCGGACTGCAAGGCACCTCAGAACTACAACAAAGAGAAGGATGAAGAAAAAGTCAAAGCTTTTGTGGCAACGTCGAGGAATGTAGAAGTGTGGTCGTCAAGAGATGAAGAGGAAACCTATGAGAACAAACACAAGCGCGGCAAGGAAGTTGCAGAATGCATGGTGGTCCAAGAATCCTCAGGAATTCCAATCCCTGGCATAGGGATAGTCAAGAAAGTAAATGACGTGGAAGAAGCCACTTCAGCTCCGAAAAATTACGCTTTTATGGTAAATCATAAGACAGGTAATGGAGTCAGCATCATAGATCAGGTACGTGAAATGCTTCATTCTAATAACATTTATTCTGTTAATTTAGAACCTTCTTTGGAAAGGATTGCTAACACGTGTGCAGATGCACTAGTGGCGTACCGAAGGGTTTTAGACGAGAGGGATGACGATTTCGATGAAGTGATGAAGTTAAGAAATAGATTAGAAGATAGGAAACTCTTGTGCGATAAGTTAGATGCTGATTTGAAAATAGAGAAAACCTCTAGAATTATGACCGAAAATGTAAATCAGCTTTTGCTGTCACAATGGGATATAGCCTGGAGTGACAATGTAAGATTAAACCAACTAATCGATCAGTTGTACACAGCAACTGAAATTTTCAAGTCACCTGCAAATTCTAACTCTTCTGAAAACACCTTTAACTGGGGCTACGCTCGAACAGCTCAAAATAAAAACTATCCTGTATACTCCAAACAAAGTCCGTTTTTTAAATATCCTTCAAACATAAATGATGATAAAACCGACATAGACTTGACCCAAACTTTAACTGAAACTCCATTGATTGATTAGGAGGCTGCACCCTCGGTATCATCAGAAGGAGCAAAAATACCTTTTTCATATTTCTCAGAAGTTGACACTGCTGAAAGCAGTAAACTTTCAACATCATCGGTCCCATTTGTGCCAAGACATCTGACCTCGGTCCCCGATGAGACTCCTTCAACTTCTCATCAACATTCTTTCTTTGTAAATTTGCAAGGCAACTGTGTTGCCGAAGAGTTCGATCCATATCACGCTGATGTGGAGGATAACTCAAAAGAAGAAGAAATTGATGAAGAAATCGAAATGGAGAGTAATCCAAACAGACAAATTATCATCAAGATAGACTTTAAGAAAATCACAATTAAATGTCCTACTGCTGACAAAACATCAACTATGACTGCTAGAACATTAAAACATCAACTATGACTGCTAGAACATCTGATCCAGGTACAAAGACATATGTTGATGTTTTGAAGCAAAATCTTCCAAAAACATTAAAAGAAACAAACAAACAAATTTTGGACTCGAACAAAATCATATCTCTCAAAAATCTTAAAACAACTGAGGAATACCACAAAACTTTAAATGATTCTTTATCTGACTCTTCCTCTCGAAGAGAGAAACTTAAAAAGGGAAAATGACTAAATTTGACCAAAAAGGGGTAAAACTAAGTCTTAATCGAAAAGATGTTCGATCTCCCAGATCCCACGCAAGGGGGGAAAAGAAAAATTATTTTTATACTAAAAAAGAAATCAAACTTCACTTCATCGACCATCGCGAAATCCGTCATTACGAAACAAACTCCGAAACCAGCTACTTCGGTTCCGAACAAGTACATGTATAAGGGCTTACTTCCGACACCACATGTTAATTTCACTCATTATCGTCAGACCACAAACTGTTTAGATTACTCTTCAGATTTTCCCAAAATTTTCCTTGTTGAGAAAGTAGCAAAGTCTGCTGTCTCAACATCAGGGAACCATGGTATTGAGTACAAGAAACCAAGTTCATCACATTCAAAACATGTCAGCTTTTCTGTCTCACCAAAAAGAGACACACAGCAACAAAACTTTTTCAAACCCAAAAATGTTGTTCAAAAGATTTCACAAAACCTCAAATCAACTCAAAAGAATCTTCCAAAAGGTAAAGTTGTACTAAAATATCAGAAAGTTCAAAAATCTTCAATTGTTTCTCTAAAACAGACAGCTCCAAAAATTCTAAAACGAGAACAAACCGGTATTTGCTGTCATTGCTGCAAAAATATTCCGAAACCGTTTTCCGTAATTTCATCGGTTAACACCAAACCGAAAAATCTTTTCAGGCAAAACAAAAATTCTTTTCAAAAGGTTTCAAGAAAAACCGTTCAAAAATGGTGTAAGACCCGTTCCGCTAAGTCACGGCCCGAAAGAATCCGCGGCGCGGCTTTAGGAAGAATCTAGAATCGCGAAGGATTTGTACGCGCGGTGCGGTTCTAAAGATCCCGCGACGCGGTGCTCCTCTAAAATGAAAAACCCTAATTCGGATTTAAACGCCTATATAAAGGGACCCAGCCCTAGGGTTCGTGTTTTTGGGAGTTTTCTAGAGCAGAGGCGTCTGGTTTCGGCAGGTACTCTTTGGTCGCGAGACTTTGAAGGCTTTGGGAGATTAAAAGAAGGAGATCCAATGCGGGATAAGGTTTGGGACGGATCGTGGGCATCACTCCGTCCTTCAGAAGTAAGGTGTGTGGACGAGCTAAGTGGGGATATTAGAGAATATCTACACGGTTTCGAACCAGGTGAGTATCCTCACCTTACTGTATGATGTTGCATGCTAGGCATCTTGTGTGTTATTTACAGTTATATGATTTGCTCTATATCTGTGATTATTGTTGTTGGGCTCAGTACTGATGCGTGTCCCCTCGTAGCTGTTGTATGGCGAGTTGGACTATTGCCTTGTCCCATAGCTGTTGTATGATGGGCTGGGCCATAACCGGGAACCCATAGCTGTTGTATGATGGGTAGAACCTTCCCGTGTCCAAAGCTGTTGTATGATGGACGCCCGTAGCTGTTGTATGGCGGGTAAGGTCGGGTCGTTCTCGAGGACGGGTTGTTTAATGTGTGGGCATGTATGGTAATTTGTGGACTCACTAAGCTTTAAGCTTACCCGTTGATTGTATAACATTTCAGGTATTTCAAATGACAAAGGGAAGGGCAAGGCTTGACGGCAGCGCATCGCATACAAGAGATTTATGTTAATGAACTATATTAGTATTTTCAAATGTTTCCGCTGTTGGTTTAAGTAATATGTTGAACAGTTTTATGTTTTTGGAATAAATATTTTATTGGAACCTTGGTAATAAATGAATTTTAAAATTTTGAAATTTGGGGCGTTACAAATTGGTATCAGAGCCTTGGTTTGAGGGATTTGGATGAACTGTATTGGGAATCCAAATTCAAACTTAGGACTGAGCGATTTTGTTAGGAAAATGTTTTCGAAAGGTTAAATTAAAGTAAAAGAAGATGCGATGCGAACCGTCAGCCGAGCTCAAGTAAGTTTTGTGATTCCGAATTACCCATGCCAAGTTTGTGCTACGTGATAAAATGTATTGTGCTAGATGTAAAGTTACCTGGATAATATACTCTGTAGACTGTTTTGTGCCATATGTGCTGCTTTGGAATTTTATGCTACTGTCGTTAGGTTGCTTAGTGAATGCTGGTAGGTTATATACAATTAAGGTAAGATAGCATGAGAATTCTTGGTCTGGCCTTACTGGCTGTTCCTTGTTTGGTTGTGGCTTTAGGGTAGATCAGTTATTCAAACGTCTATCTTATTCCTGATTGTGTAAGGCTGTGCGTCCATGAGGCGACTCGACGACATTAGCAATAGTTCTCTTAGGCACGTGAGAGATGGAGAGTTAGATCAAAAGATTAGGAACCACGGTGCATGACCACATGAGTCATAGGAAATGGTTTAGTGTGTGTGACATTTTAGGAGGATGATTGACGAACTTGGAACAAGGGCGAATAGGTGTGGAAGGTAGTACCAGGCCAGTATTACCGAAAGCACAGGATTCACGCTTGAGTCAAGGGTAGTCAACCAAAGTCCTAGAAAGTCAAGTAGTTGGGTAGATAGGACTTAGGAGTGACCTGAGTATTGATATTAGAAACTGTTGCGCATTTCAGAATGGCAGTCACTCGAAGTAACGGTGGACCAGATGCGGGTGCCTCCAGTGGGGGAGGACCGACTGACGAAAATCTCCGCAACCTGATAGCGGAGGAGGTTTCGCGAGAAGTGTTGGCTGCGATACCTCAATTCTTTGGTACGATTAAGGCCGAGCTATGGGCAATGCTCGAGGAGCGACTGGCTACTCAGGGCACATCACGTGCTAGGGATGCAAGTTATAAGGACTTTTCGGCTTATTCGCCTCCGATGTTCGATGGGGGCAGGGATCCGATTGTCAGTATGCGGTGGATTTCTACGGTAGAAGGTGCCTTACGCACCTGTTCGTGTCCTGAGAACTCCAAGGTAACATTTGCAGTGAATCTTCTAAGACAGGGTGCAAAAGATTGGTGGGAAATATGAACAAAAGACCTCACTCCTGCTCAGTTGGATGCCATTACGTAGCCGCAGTTTAAGGAACAGTTCAAACTGCAGTATGTTCCACAGGTGGAAATGGAACTCTTGGCGTAGGAATACTTGAATCTGACCCAGACCACTGAAACAGTGACGGAGATCACCAAAAAGTTTAATGAGCGAGCACTCTTCTGTCGAGAGTTTGCGGCGACCGAGCGAATGAGGATGACACGATACCTGGCGATGCTTCGCACTGACATTCGGGAATTTGTGTCTGCTGCTAGGCACCAAACTCTTACTGATATGATCGCGGCCGCTCGGGCCCGAGAGTTAGAACTGGAAACCCAACAAAAGCAGAAGCGTCCGGCGCCTACTCAGACTCAGCAGGTGTCGAAGAAATTTCGAGGGGCAGATCAGGGAAAGCAAGGGCAAAGGAGCCATGGTAAGTGTGGTAAATGTGGAAGGAATCATGAGGGGCGTTGCTGGGTGTTAATATGCCATAAGTGTGGGAAGGAGTGCCACTATGCTAAATATTGCCGTCAAGAGGTCAAGATTTGTTTTAATTGTAATCAGGTAGGCCACTTCAAGGCCCAGTGTCCCCGTCTGACTCGGGGAGTGGTTCAGAATCCGGCACCCACTACACTCCGGATTACTGATAGTAGGCAGGGGAAAGGGGAAGCCCCTAAGACCAAGGGTCGAGCATTCATCATGACTGCCGAGGAGGCACAGGATGCGCCCGACGTCGTCACAGGTACTCTTTCTTTACTTGCCTCGTGTTTGTGGTGTGTGTAATTAATGTGTCTATTATGCTTTGATTAGGAACATTCTTAGTCAACTCTACGCCTACCTTTGTACTGTTTGATTCGGGTGCTAGTCATTCTTTTGTGTCTGCCGCGTTGGGAAAGGGTTTCGGTATTGCTTATTGTTGTTGGGCTCAGTACTGATGCGTGTCCCCTCGTAGCTGTTGTATGGCGAGTTGGACTATTGTCTTGTCCTATAGCTGTTGTATGATGGGCTGGGCCATAACCGGGAACCCATAGCTGTTGTATGATGGGTAGAACCTTCCCGTGTCCATAGCTGTTGTATGATGGATGCCCGTAGCTGTTGTATGGCGGGTAGGGTCGGGTCGTTCTCGAGGACGGGTTGCTTAATGTGTGGGCATGTATGGTAATTTGTGGACTCACTAAGCTTTAAGCATACCCGTCGATTTTATAACATTTCAGGTATTTCAAATGACAAAGGGAAGGGCAAGGCTTGACGGCAGCGCATCGCATACAAGAGATTTATGTTAATGAACTATATTAGTATTTTCAAATGTTTCCGCTGGTGGTTTAAGTAATATGTTGAACAGTTTTATGTTTTTGGAATAAATATTTTATTGGAACCTTGGTAATAAATGAATTTTAAAATTTTGAAATTTGGGGCGTTACAAATGGATTGTCAAAATACCAACTTCGGACTCAAATCTTTCAGACTCAACTATTCATTATTCAGAAGTTGAAACTTCTAAGGACACGATGTAACACCCGGCTTTTTAAAATGAAATACACCCAAAATTTTTCACTTATAAACACAGTTTAAACATACAAAGCCATAGAGTTAGGTGTATAAGTTTATACAAAAGGGTACAAGTGTATCATGGAGTATATAACAAAAGAAAACTCCTTCTAAGCGGGGCTGCCACAAACGTCATGTCCTATGTCCTTAACCATGAGTTACATCCTTACCTTTAGCAGGGTCACACTCACCTGCATGGACATTTCACACATACACTATGAGCCATAAACCTCAATGAGTAATCATATAAACAGTTTAACATGTATATAAAGATAAGCTGTTAAAAACTCAATACAGTGTAAGTCATTGTTTGTTCAATATTTGTATAACAAATTCAATCTCCTAGCCACAAAGGCAATCATTATTTGGATATTAAATCCAATCTCCTAGCCACATAGACCGTTAATATTTGGATATCAAATCCAATCTCCTAGCCACAAAGGCCGTTAACATTTGGATACCAAATCCAATCTCCTAGTCAAGGAGGTCGTTATAACCACATAGGTTTATACCACATCGATTGGGTAATCAAACCAACTTTTAAAGTACAATTTTAATATCTAAAACCACTTCAAGTTTCAAGAGTTCAACCAATACATATCATATTAGATATAGTATAGATTACTCACCTGGTTTGAACTTCTATACGATCCTAGCTAACACCACAGTAGATACAAACGATCCTTCAACGTTTTCCAGCACCTACATAACCATATATACACCAAATAGAGGTGAATATCTTGTTTTTCTATCATTCAAGATTGAAACTTGATCATAATAGTTAGGGCTCGGGATTAGAAGCGTTTCAAAACATCGAACTAGTGTTATAAGCACAATTTCGACTAATCACAGGTGGTTCTTCATAACCACTCGAAATCAACCCAAATCAACCAAATCAATCGTTCAAAAGGGCTAGAACAGCAAACCTTACCTTCAAGAAGCAAGATACCGAAGATTACTTCAATCCGTCAAGTTCCAGCCTTTCGATTTGGTTCCAAGAAAATTGGGGAATATTTTCTAGGGTTTTGGAGGTGTTTGAGTTGAGAGATAATCCCCAAATGACTGAAAATCGCGAATAAAAAGAGTGGGGTCTATGCGCAGCACGACCCGTGTTCAAAGGCCCGATCTGTGTTATGCTAATTTGAATTTTCATCGACTGAAACCCGACCCGGGTTCATCCAAAAAGGTCTCGAATGTTGTTTTAAGTCCTTCTACTCGACCCGGGTTATCCTACACGACCCGGGTAACCCATTTTTAGCGTTTTTCGCGCAAAAACTTTACCTATAAGGTGTTCTTACCATCGAAACACTTATAACATTATTTTATATCGTAATCAGACCATGATTAATATAAAATTACTTACCGAAAGTAACGTGGTATTACAAATTCTTCCCCCCTTTAAAAGATTCCGTCCTCGGAATCAAGTAAAGAGTTTAGGGTATTTCTCCCTCATTTCATCTTCAGCTTCCCACATCATATCGGAACCTCGATGGTGTTGATATTGCCTCATTTATACATATATTTCGGGCAATATCGAGTGCCTAAACACGTGTTTTTGGTATGATATCAAGATAAAAGGTACTTATACGTTTAAATTACCAAAACACAGGAAAAATGGCATTACGGATAAAGAAGGAGCTGAATACGAGCCTTATTGTGAACAAAAGAAGTCAATGGCAGCAACAGCCTAGATCGCGACCCGATCTCAACTAGGATCGCGACCCGATCTGCTGACAATCGCGTGACAAGTTGCTGACAAAACGATCGCGAAAAAGGCTTAAAATCGCGTCCCTACGAAGATCGCGACCCGATCACCTTAAGGATCGCGACGCGACCCACCAACCACAGTCCACAAAGTCAGAGTAGTGGCCAATTGAGAAACGTAATTCACGCTGGATCGCGACCCGATCCCCTATAGGATCACGACGCGATCGTCCCTGGACAGCAGTATAAATAGATGCCTTCTCTTGTTGTTTGACACACACCAACACCTAGAGAAATACATTCTCTATACCTCTCATATCAGTCTCTGTAAACTCTATAAGGCTTGTAGAATCAAGGAGGAGACGGTACGGTGCGTATGGAATCGAGAGCTTGAAGAATGTTCTGTCGGGACTTCATTCGATTTGCTTTATATATGTTTAGCATTCTACTATGATTTCCTATGCCGTATTCTTCAGATCATGTTATATTTGTTATCTGCATTATTCATTACTTAGATTTGAATACTATCTAGTTATGATTTGATTGTTATTTATCGGATATTGAACGTTTTATATTTTATCTTGCATAATTCATTTGACTATCATATATGTTAAGGAACCTTCCTTTTGGACTTATTGTTGAGTTATTTTAGTCTAGAGGACCAATCTGACTATATGACTTTTATCATAACTGTGTTATGACCATTAGACAGATATGACTAGTGATGGACCAAATCCTAGGGTTAAGTCACGGAGGTAGACACTTATATGTGTATGGAAAGTTTGTACTAGAGGACCAATCTATACAAACCATTTTGATTTTCATGACCATTGAGATCAAAAACTCGAATGAATCTTGTATGATATGAACCAATACACGATTATTTGGAATATGTAATTGCATGACCATTGCCATTAATGACCTTATAATCATAGGATTAGGTAGTTGGAACAAAACATCTAATCACTCTAGAAATCGATATTTAACTTTCAATATCTATTGCACTAATAGCATATCAAACATAACTAGATGGTTGAATCGAATCTAAGTATAAATGTTTACTTTTATGTTTTGTAATTTATATTTATATTTCCCGCTTTTAATAAACTTTTGCGCTGTCTCTTGACACGAGTCAATGCATTCTCTAAAACCCCCCTTTTTAATTACTGTTTGCTTGAATAATTGTTAATTGATAATTGATTTTCTTAACTTAAAAATATCCGTTTTCCCTTGGGTTCGACAACCCGGATTTACCATTACTATACTACAACCTATTAGGTACACTTGCCTAATTGTGTTGTTCTATTCATACATGGTATTTCTCTGTTTAGAAATCTAAAACTAATGTGAAAACCAATTGCTAAAATCATATATACGCTCGTAACACATCAAGTTTTTGGCGCCATTGCCGGGGAATTCAGTTTTATTTTTTGTATAGAATATTAAATTATTAGTTAATATTTGTGTGATTGTAAATTTATTTTTGATTGACATATCACTAATCATAAAATAGATATTTGCACACCTTAAGCATATTTTAAAGTGTGGGTGAATATTTTGGGAAAATTGAAGTGACAAAACTTTGAAGTCTTTTCTGTTCATGCAATGTGACGTCTATGCCATCCGGACGTGACGCGTCGACAATCCGGATCACGTTGAGAAAGAGACAACTTCAATTTACGCGACACGCATGACGCGTAAACACCCGAGGCAGATGCTGGTCGTACATAATGATACATGGTTTTTCAGGCTAAAAATCAGCCACTACTGAGAAGGGGGACGCTTCTTTACAGTGGAGGCAGCGATACTGACGACGGTCAAAAGTCGCACAGCCAGGACAACACACCACAACCGCAACCCAGTAGCCACGGCTTTGAAACTTCAGGGAGCACAAAATGAGTGATATTTTTCTTTTATTGTTATTACTTTAATTTTTTTATTTAATTTTTTGTGTGTTTAGTTGTGTGTGAATAATATTTGTCTGAGTGATGTGTATGCAGATTTGCTAAGATTCAATGCTGGCAGCATGTTCAACGAATTCTTTTGTGTGGAAAGAGCCTCATATATGACATCTACCGGTACCCAAGGGGAGTATGTTCCATTTAGCTCCCTTTACTGTTTTGAATTATTTATACAATAAAATTATTGTATAAAATAAGTGTAGGGTAAGAGCGTCATACTGCAATAATTAACTGAGCCAATTTAAATTTTTTATCTTAAACATCTATTCCAAAATTGAACGCTAAAAAGATAATTGTTAAGAAAAATGTATTGAAAATAAATTCGTTGGTTACATTTAACTTTATGTATGTATTTTTAGTTTTTCATTGTTTTATATAAAATTTAGTTCTATAGAGGACAAGTTTTCAGCTTGGTAGTTGCAAAATGTTTTGCATAAATAATGAAGTACACCCGTTGAAAATTTATCAGTTGTTAAACTGAGTTTTTGCCAAAAGAGATTGAGTTTCCCTACTTGCAAAAATGCACGAATTATATGCTGTTACTAAGTTGTGGAAAATAAGCCTAGATAAATGAACTTAAAATGAGAAAAATTCTCAAGAAATTTGATGTGCTAAAAAGCAGAAGTCAAGTAATGTTATACCATAAGATTGAGACTCAGAAAGGAAAATTCAATCAGTGGCCTTTGACATTCGAGCAAGTAGACATAAAATGGGTAGCCTTCGGGCATTTATGCACCTTATTACCTAAAACCAACTGGTTTGGGATAATATTGTCGAAAGCTCGCTACATGGGTGTCATCGAAAGTCATGGAATTTCCTTAGTGGCCTTTGGAATTTGAATTAGTAGACTCTGTACAGTCTTGAGTCGAAAATTTGTAATCAAGAGTTCCATCGAAAGTCACGAGTTTCAAAGGTGCGGAAAAATGGAATTAATAACTTAGCTTGATAAATTTAGTCCAGCATGATTTTTATTTTAAATATGGGAAATTCGACAAAAAAAGTCTTGAGGTGGAAGAATCTTTAAAGGGTGTATTCGATGTTATGTAAAAATGAGTATTTATCAATCTAAAGACTTGTCGTTTATAGAAAGTGAGTTTGTGTAAAGTTTTGAAAAGTTAGAAATATGTACATAGGGCTAGGTATAATTTACTATGTTTATTCTTAATTCATTATTATTAACATCGGTAATAAACGCTAGATCTGTGATAGCGTATGGAAAGTTTTTTGGACATCAAGTTTCTCGGCTTGGTTTTAAATTGCAGTTTGCTTGAGGACAAGCAAAGTCCAAGTGTAGGGTATTTTGATATTGCCTCATTTATACATATATTTCGGGCAATATCGAGTGCCTAAACACGTGTTTTTGGTATGATATCAAGATAAAAGGTACTTATACGTTTAAATTACCAAAACACAGGAAAAATGGCTTTGCAGATACAAAAGGAGTAGAATACGAGCCTTATTGTGAACAAACGAAGTCAATGCCAGCAACAGCCTAGATCGCGACCCGATCTGTTGACAATCGCGTGACAAGTTGCTGACAAAACGATCGCAAAAAAGGCTTCAAATCGCGTCCCTACGAAGATTCGACCCGATCACCTTAAGGATCGCGACGCGACCCACCAACCACAGTCCACAAAGTCGGAGTAGTGGCCAACTGAGAAACGCAATTCACGCTGGATCGCGACCCGATCCCCTATAGGACCGCGACGCGATCGTCCCTGGACAGCAGTATAAATAGATGCCTTCTCTTGTTGTTTGACACACACCAACACCTAGAGAAATACATTCTCTATACCTCTCATATCAGTCTCTGTAAACTCTATAAGGCTTGTAGAATCAAGGAGGAGACGGTACGGTGCGTATGGAATCGAGAGCTTGAAGAATGTTCGGCCGGGACTTCATTCGGTTTGCTTTATATATGTTTAGCATTCTACTATGATTTCCTAGGCCGTATTCTTCAGATCATGTTATATTTGTTATCTGCATTATTCATTACTTAGATTTGAATACTATCTAGTTATGATTTGATTGTTATTTATCGGATATTGAACGTTTTATATTTTATCTTGCATAATTCATTTGACTATCATATATGTTAAGGAACCTTCCTTTTGGACTTATTGCTGAGTTATTTTAGTCTAGAGGACCAATCTGACTATATGACTTTTATCATAACTGTGTTATGACCATTAGACAGATATGACTAGTGATGGACCAAATCCTACGGTTAAGTCACGGAGGTAGACACTTATATGTGTATGGCAAGTTTGTACTAGAGGACCAATCTGTACAAACCAATTTGATTTTCATGACCATTGAGATCAAAAACTCGAATGAATCTTGTATGATATGAACCAATACACGATTATTTGGAATATGTAATTGCATGACCATTGTCATTAATGACCTTATAATCATAGGATTAGGTAGTTGGACCAAAACATCTAATCACTCTAGAAATCGATATTTAACTTTCAATATCTATTGCACTAATAGCATATCAAACATAACTAGATGGTTGAATCGAATCTAAGTATAAATGTTTACTTTTATGTTTTGTAATTTATATTTATATTTCCTGCTTTTAATAAAATTTTGCGTTGTCTCTTGACACGAGTCAATGCATTCTCTAAAACCCCCCTTTTTAATTACTGTTTGCTTGAATAATTGTTAATTGATAATTGATTTTCTTAACTTAAAAATATCCGTTTTCCCTTGGGTTCGACAACCCGGATTTACCATTACTATACTACAACCTATTAGGTACACTTGCCTAATTCTGTTGTTCTATTCATACATGGTATTTCTCTGTTCAGAAATGTAAAACTAATGTGAAAACCAATTGCTAAAATCATATATACGCTCGTAACAAATCAGGTGTCGCCAAAGCACTTTAACCATGCTAATCTTTTTGTTTCGCAAGTGTCTCACATTCCTGTCTAATACTTTCACGGGTTGTTCCGTGTATCTTAGTTTTTCATCAACTTCAATTTCAGCAAGAGGTATTTGTTGGGACTCATCAAACAATGTTTTCCGCAAGTGGGACACATGGAAAAAATTATGAATATCTTGAAGCTCTTCCGGTAACTCTAATCGATACGCGACGGCTCCTATTCTTTGAGATATCCAGAACAGTCCGATAAAACGAGGACTCAGCTTTCCTTTCTTCCCAAAGAGAATTAAACCTTTCCAAGGTGATACTTTGAGCATCACCATTTCCCCCACTCAGAATTCCAATGGTTTCAGCCGCTTATCAGCATATTGTTTATGTAAGTTTTGGGCAACTTTCAAATGTTCTCGGATCTGTCTAATCTTTTCTTCAGTTTGGGCTACGATTTCGAGTCCAGCCAATGGCTTTTCCCCTACTTCAGTCCAACAAGTCGGAGTATGACACGGTGCTCTGTATAATGCTTTATACGGGGCCATCTGAATGCTGGAATGAAAACTGTTGTTGTATGCAAATTCAACCAAAGGTAGATGATCTTCCCAACTTCCGCCAAAGTCTATCACGCATGTTCGAAGCATATCTTCTAAAGTCTGAATAGTTCTTTCGCTTTGCCCATCAGTCTGTGGATGATAAGCGGTGCTCATCAATACTTTCGGACCCAATTGCTCTTTGAGACTCTGCCAAAATCGGTAAGTAAATCTGCTATCTTGATCGGACACAATTGATGATGGTAACCCATGTCGACGAATTACCTCATCAATGTAAATTTTCGCTAACTTTTCGATCTTGAGGTTTTCACTAATCGGTATGAATTGTGCCGATTTCGTCAACCGATCAACCACTACCCAAACGGTATCATGCCCACGCGGTGTTCGAGGAAGTTTTGTTACATAATCCATTCTAATATCGTCCCATTAATTCACTGGAATATGCAATTGTTGGATCTCGCCATACGGTTTCTGATGGTTCGACTTCACTTGCAAACAAGTCAAACACTTTTCTACGTATCTTCCAACGTCTCTTTTCATTCCCGGCCACCAATATAAAGGTTTAATGTTCGATACATTTTGGTACTTCCCGCGTGTACTGCATACCTACTACAATGTGCATCTTCTAAAAGCAAACTCCGCGCTTCACCTTGCTTGGGCACCCACACACGATCTCTAAAGGTTTTCAATCGCTGAGAGTTTTCAACCAGATGCTATCCATACATTCGCTCACTTTTCACATTTTCGGGCTTGCACGCTTCTTCTTGTGTCACGCGAATCAGCTCGGGTAGTCGGCTCACCACACCCAAACACGCAGATGTAACCCTCAAATGATATTCCTTTCGACTCAGGGCATCTGCAACCACATTCGCCTTGCCGGGATGATACAATATTTCGCAGTCGTAATCCTTGAGTAAATCCATCCATCTTTGCTGCCTCATATTTAATTCTTTTTTATCAAACAAGTACTTCAAGCTTTTATGATCCGTATAGACAACAAAATTCACACCATATAAGTAATGTGTCCAAAGCTTCAAAGCCAAAATCACTGCCGCTAATTCGAGATCATGCACCGGGTATTTCTTCTCGGCTTCTTTTAGTTGACGGGATGCATAAGCGATTACTCGACCCTTCTGCATCAATACACACTCAAGGCCCACCCATGAAGCATCACTATAAACCACATAGTCATCTGCACTTTGCGGTAAGGCTAACAACGGGGCTTCGTATTAGGCTTGCTTTAATTTCTGAAAGGCTGCTTGTTGTCTTTCCTCCCATTCAAACTTTTCACCCTTCTTGGTCAATTTGGTCAACGGGGCAGCAATCGAAGAGAAGTTTTCTACAAATCTTCTATAGTAACCCGCCAATCAAAGAAAACTGCGTATTTCAGTCGGATTTCGAGGCGGTTCCCATTTCATCACGGCTTCAATCTTCATTGGATCAACTTTAACACATTCACTATTAATAACGTGCCCAAGAAATTGTACTTCTCTTAGCCAAAATTCACACTTGGAAAACCTCGCGTATAACTTTTCTAGACGAAGTAACTCCAATATTTAGCGTAAATGAACACCGTGCTCAGCCTGGCTTCGGGAATACACCAAAATATCGTCTATGAACACAATTATAGAAGTATCGAGGAACGGACGACATACTCTATTCATGAGATCCATAAATGATGGCGAAGCATTGGTTAACCCAAAAGGCATAACTAAAAACTCATAATGGCAATAACGAGTATGGAATGTAGTCTTCGGAATATCGGATTCTCGAATCTTCAACTGGTGATACCCCGATCTCAAATCGATTTTTAAAAAATACGACGTCCCCTGAAGTTGATCGAACAAATCATCAATTCTCGCTAACGGGTATTTATTCTTCACCGAGATCTTATTCAGTTCTCGGTAGTCAATACACATACGCATTGACCCGTCTTTCTTCTTTACAAACAAAATAGGGGTTCCCCACGGTGACGAACTCGGTTTTATAAAACCCCGATCCAAAAGTTCTTCCAATTGTTTTCTCAATTCCTCCATTTCTGAAGGTGCTAATCGATAAGGAGCCCGAGCAACAGGTGCGGCTCCCAGAACCAATTCAATTGTAAATTTGATTTATCGATCTGGCGGTAATCCGGGAAGTTTTTCAGGAAAAACATCTGGAAATTCATTATGTCAAACTCCTTGGTAGTCATCGACTTTAGATCTATAGGGAAAGTGGTCTCGTAGATCTTAAGCTGACAACCTTCTATATGTTTAGACACCCAAACATATCTACCATCGACTATAGCTTCCAAACTTTCATCCATAGGAGTTAGGGGAATATTCAAACGAGGCATCAAAGACGTGGATACAAAACAATGCGTAGCTCCAGGATCAAATATTACATATACGAGAATTGAATTTAATGTGAATATACCTGAAACTACGTCAGTCTTTTCACGAGCCTCTTCCACAGTCATCTGAAAAGCTCGTGATGCCAGTGGTCCTCCCCGACCCTTAGCCTCTTCTTTCTTCCTCCCCGCTCCTCACTCGGTTTATCACCCGATGCTCCGTATTTAACCTGGGGACAGTTCGGACGAATATGATCTGTAGCCCCACACTAGAAACACCTCCGTTCCACCCGAAAATGTCGAGCGATATGTCCCTGTTTTCCACAATTACGACAACCCGACGATGGAACATCGGTCCGACAACTTCCCAAGTGCTTTTTCCTCCACTTCTCACACCACTTCGCTTCTTCTTTTTGGCCTTTACCATTAAAGTTAGACCCGACTGTTGCGACTTTTTCTAAGGCGTCCACGGTTGTTCCTCTGTCTTTCTTTTTGTTTCATCAGCCTTCTTTTCATTCTCCTGTCTCTGCAGCTCTGTTTCTCTTTCTGTGGTCCTATCCACCACTTTCCGAAAGAAGATAACTTTAACGGCTGCACTATTTCCTGAATTCGGGTCTTTAAACCCCACACATACTTGTCTATTTTTCGTTTCTCAGTATTAACCTGATGTTCGGCAAATCTAGCTTTCTCCAAGAAACTTAATGTATACTCCTGTACCGAGTTAGATCCCTGCTCTAGATGTAGAAATTCATCTTCTAGTTTCTTAATTGCCACCTTTGAGCAGTATTCTTCATTGAATTTAGTTTTAAACTGTTCCCATAATAAAGACTGCGTCAAGTCGGGACCCAATGCCTTACTGAACACTTGCCACCAATGCAACGCATTTCCCATGAATTGATTCGTGGCGAACTCCACTTTATCCCCTTTAGCACATTTACTAACTCGGAACACTTTCTCGGTGTGCATTAACCATTTCATTGCATGTTCCAGATTATCCGTCGCTGAAAACTCTTTAGGTTTGCAGCCAAGGAAGGTCTTATAAGTGTATTCAGTCTTTTTCCCAGAACTTCCCTCTCCTTGGACTTCCTTTTCAACACGAATTCCGCTTTCACCTTGACTCTCGTTTTCGGGCTGCTTTTCATGAACTTGCTTTGCAGCCCTTTCACCATGTACATTCATCAGAGTAGGTAGTAATTCATGTAAGTGTTGCAAAACTCGGCCAACTCGTCCGAGTACTCAGCCGAGTACTCGGACTCGGCTAGGTACCTTGGCGATTTTTCAAGAATAGGTCTAATAAATCGGACTAGCTATTACTCGGAATTCCTCAGAAATTCCTCGGATTTCCTCGGAAATTCCTTGGTCAAACCTTATACTCGGTTTGTTGACTAAAAAAATGAAAATAGGTGTCCTTGTTATTGATATTCATCTATTTTGTTATAAATCTAATGAACTTATAATATTTTTCATATATATAACTTACCCAAAATTAATTTCTTTATAATTTACGTTATCCGAGTACTCGTCCGAGTACTCCCGCCTAGCCGAGTAATCGCTACTCGCTAGTCCACCGACCTGGGAGCGCCTAGCGTCTTTTGCAACACCGATTCACGTACCACATCAGCCACTATGGTTCGTAAGTCTGGTGGATTTTCATCTGCTGGTCCACCTGCCCCTCTTCCAACCGAGCCATGAGAACGGGCCCGACCACCTGCTAAATTATCGCACATACGCTAATAAACCATTTCCTATGAATCATGCGGTCCTGCACCATGGTGCCTAATCATTTGACCTAATTCTCACTCCCCCCGGTGCCTAAGGGAACCACTGCTAACATCGTCGAGTCGCCTCACGGACACACAGCCGTACATAATCGGGAATAAGATAGACGTTTGAATAACTGATCCTACCCTAAAGTCACAACCAAACAAGGAATAGCCAGTAAGGCCAGACCAAGAATTCTTAGACTATCTTATCCTAATTGAAAATAACCTACCAGCATTCAGTAAGCAACCTAGCGACACTAGCATAAAATTCCAAGGCAGCACGTATTGCACAAAACAGTCTATAGAGTATCTTTCCAGGAAATTCTACATCCTAGCATAATACATAGCACAAACTTGCCATGGGTAATTGGGAATCACATATCACAAACTTGGCATGGGTAATTGGGAATCACAAAACTTACTTGAGCTCGGTTGACGGTTCGCATCGCATCATCCTTTATTTGATTAACTTTTTAAAATTTGTTTTCTTAACGAAATCTCTCAGTCCTAAGTTTGAGTTTGGATTCCCAAGACAGTTCATCCAAATCCCTCAAACCAAGGCTCTGATACCAATTTGTAACGCCCCAAAATCATAATTATAAAATTTCATTTATTACTAAGGTTCCAACAAAATCTTTATTCAAAATGTAAAACTGTTTTGACATTGTTATCAAGCCAATAGCAAAAGTATTTAAAAACCATGACATAAAACATTAAATTAAGGTCTCGTGGATGCGATGTGCTGCCGTCAAGCCGTGCCCTTCCCTTTGTCAGTTGAAGTACCTGAAGTGTTTTAAAATCAACGGGTAAGCACAAAGCTTAGTGAGTTCACAAATTACCACACATGCCCACATATAAAACAACCAATCCTCGAGAACGACCCGACCCTACCCGCCATACAACAGCTACGGGCGTCCATCATACAACAACTATGGACACGGGGCGGTTCTACCCACCATACAACAGCTATGGGTTCCCGGTGTTTGGCCTAGCCAATCATACAACAGCTATGGGACAAGGCAATAGTCCAACTCGTCATACAACAGCTACGAGTGAACACGCATCAGTACTGAGCCCAACAACAATTAATCAGAGATATAGAACAAATCATATAACTGTACAAAACACACAAGATGCCTAACATGCAACATCACATAGTAAGGTGAGGATACTCACCTGGTTCGTAAGCATGCAGATATTCTCTAATAATCACCGCGGCATTTGCCATCAAACAAGGGTCGAAAGTAAGTTCTTGCTCAAACAGTCAATCGACGCGGCGCGGCTTCTCCCCTTACGCGTCGCAGACTATCATCACACACTTATGGGGTTTACCCGAACCCGCGTCACCGACATAACCTGTCCGCGCTGCGGACTCATAATGGTCCGAAATCCCTTTTTTCCCTTAACCAGTACAGCCATCGATTAGGGTTTCTCTCTACACCCTTCCTGGGATCAAAAACTACCCTATGGTCACTTTCTTATGGACATGCAAGTCCATGCTTGTCCATGGTCAAAAACCCTAAGTATTACAAGTCATCAAGACCATTAACCAAGGGATAACATCATATGACGGAATAAAATGGAAATTCAGAAAGCTAGATCTTCTTACCTTACTTCTGAAAAACGGAGTGATGCACATGATCCGTTACAAGCCTTCATTCACGCCGTATCTCCTTCTTCCAATCTCTACAAAACCTTCAAAGCCTTGAAACAGAAGAGCTTCTGCCGAAACCAGTCGTCTCCACCCCAGAAAACCTCCGAAACCACAAACCCTAGGGCTGGGTCCCTTTATATAGGCGTTTAAATCCGAATTAGGGTTTTTCACATCTGCGGCGTCCCGTGTCGCGGTTCATTAACATGCGCGGCGCGTGTATCAGTAATTCACGAATCCAGATCCTTCCCGAGCCGCGCCGCGGTGGGAACGGGTCTTACAATATTTAAGAAAATACTATTTTTCTTGTTACAAACGCTATCGGTTTTTGCAAAGGAGATATTGAGTTTTCTCATTACAAAATATTATGTACTGACCAACGTAATGTTGACACTTGTAAAAGTACTTTTATTCTCAGGTAACAATTAGTCAAGTACGACTACCCTTTTGGGATGGGACGCGAAGACGTCTCTTTTGTTTATTTTGTTGTCATACTGTATTTGGGTTGAAACAATAATGTTTGAACATGTAACTTTCCAATTATAATGTATGATGGTTGTTTATGTACTTATGTTTTAATGTATGCAATTTGTGATATTGTATGACGTTCCACCCTCAGACGATTCCATCATCGTAGTTTAGGGGTGTGACAGCGAAGAAAAGTCATATTAGGATGAGGCGTATTATACGATAAAGTTGAATGAGGTCATGGAGAAGATGAAGGATCTGGCACTGGTGGTTGCAGATGATAGTTTTGGAACTTATCAAAGCCAAGTCATGGCATTCTTGTCGTTATTGATGATGGTAAGTGCTTTCATATTGATGTGAAGGATGCCGGTTCAGCTTCAGATAATAGATCTTCGGACGAATGTATGTGCTTAATGGCAAAGGATGTTGGTCCTTCGGGTAAAGTTCATCAATCCATTAATGAGCAGCTATCAAACTTACTTTCCTCTTTCAAAATTCCTAAAGCACTTTACTCTTCTGATATTGCTGAAATAACAAATAATTGCTCTAGTATGAATAAAATGTTAATTGATGCTAATACTAGGGCAAGAGTCGGTGAAGATGAGATTCTTAAGTTGCAGGGGAGAGTAGAAGGCTTGAAAGCAACCTTAGAAAAAGCCAACTTAAGGATTTCTATCTTAGAGGAGTGTAGAGATAAATATTGTAAGTCCCAATCAAATCACAAGGTATCGATCTAATCACCCAAGGTGCGGAAGCCAATGAGTGAATCAATCAAAACACAAGAAACAAGGAGATTACTACAATCTTCAATGCACTCTATTAATAATAATAGATAGGTACATAAGATTCTTGATTGCTTGAATGCAAGAATATTCTCTTTATAAGGCACACACTCCAAAACAACCAACATTAGACAATGACGGCTCCCTAAAGTATTTAAACCCTAAGCCCATCTGCGAGAAGCTCACCGAAATCACAAGCTTAGCCCAACCGAAAATCTCTGGTTTTCGATCAACACGACCGAGATCCAGGGGGATTTCGGTCAAGACCGAAATCGCCCAGAAGGCCCAATTAATCTTCGTTTTTTGCCCAGAAGCTCTTGGATTTGGTCCGATTAAATGCAAAGATTAAACCAACAACAATTATGGCCTAAAAATCTCCCCCTTGGTTTAATGCTTTCATTTGTCTTCATGCTTCATCTTGTTCAGGGCCTTCGGTTGTATACTGCATAAAATTCTAACAATCTCCCCCTCAAGCGAATATCGGGTGTAAATGTTAATAGCTTTCAGCACGTTGTAGAGACAACTTCATATTGGATTGGACGGTCTTCAGATTTATATTTGATCGCGTGTAGGGCGAACAGACTTCAGCATAGGTCTTGAAATCACGACATCTAGCTTTTGATTTGACTTTGACTGTAACTGGTGTCTGACTCTTCACATCTCTTTCTTGATCACATGAAGGTGCAAATGTAGCAACGAACTGATTGAGGAGGAATTCAACGCAGCTTGTCACATGGAATTATGCTTTACCTTCTTCGAGAATATGATATCGTGTCGAAACTCTTGAACTTCACTTCTACTGGCGTTTCTTGATTGTAACGATGATCGTAAATCCTATCTGGAAGTTTGTGTTGCACAATTGACTCTCGACTCTGAGTGGCTTTACTCTCGACTAATTCTAGGATTTTTATGCAATCTAACCATCGACACAGAATTTTAAACTCTCGACTCTGGTTGGCTTTACTCAAAGTGTCTGGAAGTTTGTGTTGCAGAATTGACTTTAGGTTGGTAAGAGAGAAAAGTTGTTAGTGCTTCATACTCATTGTGGCATACCAATGAGAATTATCAGCACAAGTATTTGTCTCAGCAGTGAGTGGTATAACTCAGTGCGAAGTTGACAGGTAAGGAATGTCTTAGCAAGTCACGGTAATAGTGAGTCACGTCTTTGACATTAGGATTTTGGATCTGTATTCCTGATTGGTATTAATCAGGAACATTGACGATCGTGCAAACTGTGTAAAAATATATTTGGATTTTTTATTTTCTGAAAAATAAAGACATAAAACATAAAGAAAATATTTTTGTAGATTTTGAATTTGTATTTTTTTTTGTTGATTTTGAATTCTCCCCCTAAATTTGTGCATGGAAGAGAATAGAAAAGTTAAAAACATGAACAAATTTAACTAACAAAAAATTATAGTACAGAATTTACATGAATTGATTTAACAGTTGTCACACCCCCAAACCATGATGGCGGAATCATCTGAGGGTGGAACGGGACATAGCATCATGACACGCCTAGGTCGTCGTACGGTCAAAAATAAAGAAAAACCTAACATAAACTAGTACAGTGGTAGTCAGGGTCGATCCGCAGGAGCTTCGTGGTTAGACTAAATGACAGATTACCAACTAGTAGTGTCACGCTACAGTCGGAGGATCTAGTTTCTACCTTCCCAATCACTAATACCATAAGGCAATGATCAAACAGATTCAAGCTAAGCAAGGCTTAGCTCAAATGAACCTAGTCACTTTCTGAAATCAGAAGTACATCTCTGAATCAGAAGCAATCAAAGGCATCCAAACTAAGCAAAACCAAGCAAAGCATAAACTAGCCACTAACTAAATGTAACCAAATGATTTTCATTCACCAAACTCGAATCCAAACATCAAAACAGTAACAAAATGAGACTAAAACAGAAGCCAAAGCTTGATATCAATGGTTGTCACTCCCAAATATACAAAACCCAGCTTAATCCAAACTAATTAATTACAAATAAAATCCAAAACATGAAAATACCACTTAAGAAGTTGCTGAAACGAAATCTTGGAGTCAAAGAGCTTCAAGGTCGATTTTACACCCGGTCTTTGCTAGGGTTTTCGGCTGGAAATGCCTCTATTTATAGTTGCAATTTTCCCGCAGCAGCGCCGCGCAGATGAGGAATCCGCGGCGCGCGTACTTATCTTTTCCCATTTCTTCGGTATTTGAATGTGTTCCACCGCCTTAAGCCCGCGTCGCGCATGGTTAATTCCTGCGGCGCGCGTACGAGTTTCCTTGATTTTTTCATTCTTTTCCAAACTTCTTCCTTTTGCACGCTTTCAGTCCCTGTTTCCATTCTTTTTCTCCAAGCAAGTTCTGGCACGAAAAGTGAGAATACCCAGGCATATCTGATATAATTTTATCAAGAACACGGCTCAACAACGCCTAAAATACTTGATATCACTAGGCGTTGTCAAACACCCCACACTTGTGCCTTGCTTGTCCCCAAGCAAGAGAGTTTTTAACAAATTATAATAAGGAATCAAATAATTTTTGACTGTGTTTAGTTTCAAAGTTTATTGCTTTTTGAGTTAGAGTGGAATAGTTCGCGAAAACATAATTGAATTGCTCTTTGGAATTCATGGCTTTCTAGAGAACCCTTGATTACAAACTTTCTGTCCACAATAAAGCGTACGTACTCATTCAGATTCTAAAGACCATTAAGGAATTGTCCATGACTTTCGATGTTGTCCGTGTAACGAGCTTTCAGAAATACCATCCCAGACCAGACGATCTTAGGTGGCAAGGTGCATAAATCCCACCCATTTTAGACCTACTGGCTCGAACAACAAAGGCCACAGATTGACATTTCCTTCCTAAATTCCAATCCTAAAACAGCTCAATCTTCTAAACTCGTAAAACTCAACTTATTTGACTAACTAATAGCATGATCACAAATAAACAGTATTTATTGAAAAATACCAGTGCTATCACAATCACAAACCATTCATTTCAAAATTGCAATTTATTAAAAATTTTGAAAAATATTGCTAAAAATTGAAAGATTGATCATTTCTGCAAAAATTTCAAAAAATTTTCTCTTTCGACCGTCCACACCCCACACTTAAAACCGTACAACATCCCCATTGTACAAAAATTATTTCAAAACAAGGGAGAAAGAGTTACCCCTTTTTGACGATAGACTGCTTGGTGCTCAATATCACAGGTATAATTGCGAACAAACGGATCCTCGATTTCGTATTCCGGAGTTGTAGCGCTACAGTGAACACGCCGGTGGTCGAGACAAGAGGAGGGGGCACGGTGACCCCACACTTGTCTGAGACAACTCCTTCTCAATTTTGTATACCATGCATAACTCAACAAACAAATTAAAACAAACATGACAAATAAAATATGAACAAAATATACAAATAGAGGTGTCATAAGTTTGCACATATATCCCAAAAAATATAAAAAGAAAGAAAGAAAAAGTACATCAATCACTACCAGGTGGCCTGGAGGGTCCGGCCTCATGATGGTGGGCCCTGCTGGAATGGTCGGGGGCGTCGGCCTTGCTGCGTGGCCAAATCCAAGAGTACCTCCCCGATCCATGCCAACTGGTCCTCAATCCTGGCAACCCTAGCTGCCAGGTCCTCCTGCTGTGGCTGTGGCTCTGCCGGGGCTACTGGTGCTGGCTCTGGCCTCCGGCGTCTCCTGCCTGGCTGGGCGTACGCGGGCTGGGGTGCTTGAGGAGGCTAACTGCCCCGGGCGCTGCTGCTCATTGAGCCGCATCCTCTCCAAAGTGCGTGCTGTAGTGCGGGATGGAGGCAAAGCGTTCAAGGAGGCAACCACGGGAGCAGTGAGAATACCATATGAGCAGGCCAGGCGGGTGATAAAATACCCCCTGGCTAGTGGGCTGCTGGTGGAGGCGCCAGTCGAGTGGGTGGAGAGGGCAACTGCGAGGGCGAAGGGGAGATGGAGGAAACTGGATGGGTCAAGGAGGACCCACAGGTATGTCATGTCGTCGCCCGACACCTTCTCGCCCCCTCTCGATGCATGATGGAGGTGGAGACGATACGGTGCATGAGGCGGTGGAGTGGGTCTCGAAGCTGGCTCTCCCTGGAGGTCCCCGCCTCATATGTGACGTTGGACAGTGGTGCCCAAACCTCCATGTTGGGAGCCCTGTCTGGCTCCCCCTGAATGCAGGACCCGAAGAACCGGGTGAAATAGCGATGCTGGAGGTCTGCTGGAGTGTATAGGCCAACTCTCCTCCCGAACTCCCGGAGGTTGCACTCCCTGTGCTCACCTCCCAAACGAAAGCGTACTATCGTCGAACGCAGGTCTCCCGCCCGAGGTGCGAACTGGATAGTGGATATGAACTCCAGCAGCAGCTCCGTGTAGACCACGTCCTCGTCCGTGGCCATGATCCTGTCCCAGCCACGGCATGTGAATGATGCCTCCTCGTGGGTCCAGGTGCGATGTAAGAATGGCTCAATCGCACCCCAGAGCCCTGCGTCTCTCAGAATATCTCTATCAATGACTGTCGCCTCGAGAACCCGACGAGCAGTCAATGCGTCCATCCGCGAGGTGTACTCTGCCGAACTGGCAAGCTCCATGGGGAACTGGAGGAAGGGGTGGTCCGATCTGAACATCATCTGCAAAAGAAAACACATAGCCACAAAAAATATTTTTGCAAAATTAGTCCTCTTCTTCCCCAGCACACCGCGGCGCGGCCCAAGAGGAAGGGCGCGGCACGGCGTGCGTCTGTTTCAAAACCCCGAATCAAACTCGCAATTTAGCCTGCTATAACACGATCCAATCATACTACAAGGTAGCCTAAGTGCCGACTAACTCATCTAGGGTATCTATTTGGCAAAACAAACACCCTATGAGTTAGCATTAGCGATTCTAAGTTTTAAACTATTTTGGACAAATCACTAAAATTAACTACCTAATCACTAGTTTCGACGAGTAATAGATAATTAGAATAGCGTACCTTGGCAGTGGAAACAAAATGAGCAAGAAAAATTGCAAGAGAAATTCGTTGATCAGAGCTCCGAGTCGTGTGTGGTTTGTATGAGCCGCGGCTTACCTTATATAGGAGAAAACCGACTGATCGTTCCCCGCATCATGGGTTTACGCTTTGCGCGTCGCGCGTGTCACCAGATCAACCCCTGCGCATCGGGTTGGTTTACGATCCCGCGTCGTGTAATTCAAAAACCCGCGGCGCGGTCTTCAAAAACTTCTCACATGACCCCACACTTATTTTAGACCATTAATACCTGCAAAAAGATTGATGTATTTTCATACTAAATTCCAAGAAATATAAATCCTAACTTATGACACGATGGGTTGCCTCCCAACAAGCGCTAAGTTTAACGTCTTCATCCAGACGTACTACTCCTATGCCGAATCTTCTTCTTCTTGAACTCTTGCTGGCATCTGATTGAATCATGGCATGAAATTGTTGGCCATCATTGACATGAGAGATGTGAGTTGGGTCATTCGATCGCTCACACCGCTAATCCACTGTTGTTGAGATTCCAGGAGCTTAAAAACTTTCGCCTCTCGTTCTCTTGATTCCTTTTCATATTGCTGGTGCCTTGCTTCCATCATCTCTATCATGTCCAGCAGCTGCTCCTTGTCGATAGTGGACAACGGGTGGTCCTTGGTCTCCTTTAAAATCTCTTCTTTTCCTCCTTCTCCCGTACGTGTCCAGATTTTTTCCTTACTCTTAATCCCAGGCTTCATTAATATCCTTCTGTCCATTTGTTTACCATTTTCTTCTGAAGGTAATGATATAGGATTTCCAAACATGTTCAATCTTCTTTTCCTTGTCCCAAAGAAAATGTCCATGTCTCCAGTCTTGCAATCGATCACCAAACCAGCAGTAGCTAAGAATGGGCGTCCTAAGATGAGTGCAGGCGCATCGTCCATGCTTTCATATTCCATAACCAGAAAATCCATGGGATAGAAAAAGTCCCCAACTTTGACTATGACATTTGTCAGTTTTCCCCGAGATACCTTTGTTGATTGATCAGCCAGCTGCAATACAACTTCTGCTGGCTCTATTTCTTCATTTTTGTACTTATCGTACAGGTATCCTGGCATGATATTGACACTTGCTCCCAAATCTAACAAGGTGTTCCGAATAACCACGTCCCCTACAGTGATCAATGGTGATCCAGGGTCCTTTTCCTTTTTGGGCAGTGTTCCCAATAACGCCTCACTTGCTTTCACAGTCAACCTCACAGTTTTTGGTGTAGGTGCTTTGTTCTTCCCATTTTGTTCACACATTTCTTGCAAAATTCTGGTATCCTCATGGGCATCCTTAAGCTCATCCCACAGGGGCTGGTTCATTAAGGGCCCCATTGATTTGGGTGCTTCCTGCTTCATCTTCCCTTTCCTATTCTTCTTTTTTTGCTTGATTCCTGTTATCGTTAGTTGCTCCTCCTTCTAGACCTCTTTATCTTTTTCTGGTTGAGTGTCCTTCTCAACAGGAATTCCTTCTTCCTTACCTTCCTCATTTCCTAAAGCCTTCTCTTCTTCCACCAGTCTCACTTCACTCCCTACTTCAAACAAGTCTTCCAAAGTGACTTTTCGCCATCTTGATTCGACAGTGTTGACTTGCTCTTTTCCTGGTTGCTGATTATGAGTAGGGCTGACCTCTGTAGCACTTGGCAATTTTCCCACTGTCTCTCTTTTGCTGATCTGCAGCCATTTGACCTATTTGTCGTTCCATGTTTGCAATGGCTTTTGCATTTGCTTGAGATTGTTGTTGCGTAGCAGTGACCATATCGTACATCTTAGCAAACATTTCTTCTTGAGTTCCCGGGGTGTTGTTGGTAACATTATTGGCCCCCTGTTGTTGTTATTGATGTTATTTCCATTTATATTTCCATTGTGGTTATTGTTATTTGCAGGCTAATGTGTTCTAGGCTGATTGGTCGATTGACTCTGGTAATTGTTCTGCCTAAAATTCTGCTGCTGTCCTTGGTTATATGGCCTGTAAGGTCGTCCATTATTATGCTGGCCTTGACCCTGGCCATAAACTTGATTCATCTCTTGAGTCTTAGGTCCTCCTTGACCTCCTTGCGATGAATTATGCGGTCCATTCTGCAATGTTGACATGAGCCTGTAAAACTTCTTATTGAGTTCACTAATTTCCTTCTTCACTTCCTTTTCCAGTCAGCATCGGCTCCTACTGCTGCTGTCGTACCTACAGTCTTCCTGGTAGAAAAGTTTGCCTTGGAACCATTGCTCAATTGTTCCAAGAACTGCCAAGCTTCCTCTGGGTCTTGCCACATAAATGTCCCACTTGATGAGGCCTTTATCATGGCCTGATGCGTCTTACTGACTCCTTCGAAGAATAACTTAACTAACTACCACCTAGGAATTTCGTGATGCGGGCAAGATCGTAACAACTCCTTCAATCTATCAAAGGCTTCGTGGAAAGCCTCTCCTGGCTTTTGCTGGAAGTCCTGGATGACCCTTCTGATTTCAGTTGTCTTACTTGCTGGATAAAATTCCTGAAGGAACTTTGCCTTGAGCTAATCCCATGTAGTAATGCTGTTCGATGGCAAAGATGTAAACCAATATTTGGCCTTATCCGTAAGAGTGAATGGAAACAGTCTAAGCCTAAAAATATTTCTATTGGTGTTCCTAGGGTTATTAGCATTAGCAATCGCTAAGAATTCATATAGATGATTATAAGGATCGTCTTGCTTATACCCTCTAAACTCTAGTAATATTCCTAATAACTGAGGTCTTATTTCTACTTGAGAATCAATGTTATCAGGAATATAGATTGGCGATGAATCATCATATTCCCGTGGTTAGAAATCTGATGCAACCGATTGCCGTCTCGGTTGTGCGAAATGTAAAGGTTGGGCGGGATTACCGTAAAGATGATCATTATATTCCCGCTGACCTGGTGGTTGATACTGTGGTGCTCTTCTGGGAGGTCCCCGACCTCGGTTCCACTGTGACTGTGGTGCTGGTGGCACCCATCCCTCGTCTTCCTCGTCATATACCTCCTCTGCCTCTGGATGATGGTATTGTGACTGAGGAGGTTGTTGATAATGTATTGGTTGTGTAGGTTGGTATGTGGGTTGGGGTTTAAAAAGAACGTGTTGTGGTTGAGAGGTTGGTGTCTGCTGTCTAGGAGCTGGGGTGCCATCACGGGTCGGCTCTCCCCAAGACATTGCAGAGGTAAATGGATTGGTAGATTGTGGTTGTGAAGCGGGTGTAAATGGTGGGACAGATGGTGGAGTGCATGATGGTATGGGTGCAGGGGCTGAAACTGCACCACCAGAAGCACTCGTGCTCCCGAACTGAAACTCTGACAGTGGGGGAATAGAAAACACCCCCGTTGCCTCACCTGATGGTTCCTGGGCAACACTTACTGGATTACTACTAACCTGACTAAAATTCATGATATTAAAACGCCTACGGGCACGGATTTTGCACGCAATATGCTCAATCTCAGAATCAAAATGCAATGGGGATAATTGCTTACCCCTGCGGGTACGCATGCACTAGTGCAACACGCCCACAAAAATAAAAAACCAAATTAACCAAATGAAATTTTCAAAAACAAGAAACAAAGTCCTACTACTCACCTAATCTAAGCTCACAGCTCCCCGGCAACGGCGCCAAAATTTGACACGCCTAGGTCGTCGTGCGGTCAAAAATAAAGAAAAACCTAACACACACTAGTACAGTGGTAGTTAGGGTCGATCCGCAGGAGCTTCGTGGTTAGACTAAATGACAGATTACCAACTAGTAGTGTCACGCTACAGTCGGAGGATCTAGTTTCTACCTTCCCAATCACTAATACCATAAGGCAATGATCAAACAGATTCAAGCGAAGCAAGGCTAAGCTCAAATGAACCTAGTCACTTTCTGATATCAGAAGTACATCTCTGAATCTGAAGCAATCAAAGGCATCCAAACTAAGCAAAGCCAAGCAAAGCATAAACTAGCCACTAACTAAAGTTCTACTGAACAGTTACTAGCCAAGGTTTAATGCCTAAAAACTAACCTAATTAGCTACTGATTTCAGCAAGGGAAAACAGTTCCAACAAGGTCAAACAATATCTAAACACAATTCAAACATTCAAAACCCAACACAAGCATAGAAACACCGAAATACCAATATTAAATGTAACCAAATGATTTTCATTCACCAAACTCGAATCCAAACATCAAAACAGTAACAAAATGAGACTAAAACATAAGCCAAAGCTTGATATCAATGGTTGTCACTCCCAAAGATACAAAACCCAGCTTAATCCAAACTAATTAATTACAAATAAAATCCAAAACATGAAAATACCACTTAAGAAGTTGCTGAAACGAAATCTTGGAGTCAAAGAGCTTCAAGGTCGATTTTACACCCGGTCGTTGCTAGGGTTTTCGGCTGGAAATGCCTCTATTTATAGTTGCAATTTTCCCGCAGCCGCGCCGCGCAGATGAAGAATCCGCGGCGTGCGTACTTATCTTGTCCCGTTTCTTCGGTATTTGAATGTGTTCCACCGCCTTAAGCCCGCGTCGCGCGTGGTTAATTCCCGCGGCGCGCGTACGAGTTTCCTTAATTTTTTCATTCTTTTCCAAACTTTTTCCTTTTGCACGCTTTTAGTCCCTGTTTCCATTCATTTTCTCCAAGCAAGTCCTGGCACGAAAAGTGAGAATACCCAGGCATATCTGATATAATTTTATCAAGAACAGGGCTCAACAACGCCTAAAATACTTGATATCACTAGGCGTTGTCACATCACAACCATTGCGTACATTGAAACATAAGTAGATAACAACCATCATACATTATAATTGGAAAGCTACATTGTTCAACGGTATTGTTTCAACCCAATTACAATATGTATCAGAAAATCCATAGTCCTTTTTCCTTGTAAAGAGATAGTGTTTGAACCCAGAAAATCCAATATTTTCTTATAAGCGAGTCGTAGTCTTAAAACCCAAAGACCGAAAATGCATACATGTTTCTATACTTGAAAAATAGTATTACGTAGTCTTATTCTTGTATGAAACCATTTAAATACATGTTTATTCATGTATTAATTGTAGATCTAATTTCATAAAACCTTTGCATAAGTAAAATCGTACTTTTATTTGTATATTGCTGAATTGTAGTTTTAATTCCATAAAACTCGTACGTATAAGTAAACCGTACTTGTATTTATATATTGACAAAATGTAGTTTTAATTTCCATAAAACTAGTGTGTATAAGTAAAACCATACTTATATTTGTAACTTATTAAGATGTTTTAATTCCATAAAACTTGTATGAGAAATCCATTTCCTTGTAAAATAGAGTATCGTAACCCAGAAAATCTAATATTTTCTTATAAACGTGTTGTAGTCTTAAAAGGGTCCAAAGACTAAAATATATAACGTAAATTGTAATATAGTATAAAACTATTTGAAGTGTATATTTTCCACGTAAACAAAATGTATAGTATTGAAAACCAAGAAAATCCAGTATTTTCTCATAAAAATGTCCAAGTCTTTAAATCCCAAAGACTAAAATGTAGTATGTAAACTATAGTGTAAATCCCTTAGAAATGTATGTTTCCACGTAAACAATTTATAAAAATATTAAGTTGATTATTTTCCCCATGTGAGATAGCCTATAACCATACTGTGACTAGTTGGCCTGCTGCGACGTTCTTCAGGCGTCGGAATGTTAGACATTTGGACACCACAGACCTGCCGGTCTAGCTGTAGCTAGCAGCTCAGGTGCGGGGTTGTCAAGCCCGTATAGATCTATACTCAAATATCGTGCTCTCTTACCGAGACTCTGGTTATGAAATTCAGGACTTATAGTAGGCACTTATAAAAGTACTGTGAAGATTCATCTAACAAAAATGTATGTATTCCAATCAACTTGTTTACGTAAAATTTGTATATAGAAACTCTTGTAATCATCCATTATCATTTTTTCGATGATAATATAGTAGTGTTTAATAATTATATAGTCTTATATAATTATCTTTGTCATGTTTCAAATGTCATAATAACCTTATATTCATAAACTATTTCAATAATAGTCTATTTTTAGTGTTTCGTCGTAATAAACATATTTTTACGAATAATAACGAAATAATTTATTCAAATGATTACAAATATCATCTTTTAAGATATATCCCACAAAAATGGTGTAATAACTTGGTTATATCCATTTTTGCTAGGAAGTAATATTTCCCGGTTATAAAAACGTAGTTTTTATTAGTTTTCATTTTTATGACATTTATGTCAAAAATCTAGTGTTTTACACACTTTATTTATAGTCCTGTATCTTTTACACAAACATAATATGTCATAATTTTTATAATACATGGATCTAACCATATTTCAAGTCAAAAACATTTTTACACAACAATTAGTTTTATGAACTTGTGTAAATCATCATTTATAGCATTTAAACATATGTAAACTTGGATAAAACAACATTTATAGTATTTAAACTTGTATTCTCCCCCAAAAAGTTTAGAAAATATGAAAATTGGGGGTATGAACTCATCCTTGTAGCGTGCTTTGCTTAAAAACTAGGTTAGCCTTGAGAGATTAGCGGTAGGAACGAAGATCCAAGCCTTGGAGCTCGGAGGACCCTTGGACAATGCTATTACCCAAAGGTTTTTCATAGATATTAGTGTGTGTAAATAGAGTAAAACTTGTGTAGTAGCGTTTAAAATCACAAGAGAAGGTAGCTTACCAAGTTTGGAATGTTTTGCACTAAAAATGGTGGATGATGAGGGTGGCCGGCGGTGGTTTATGGTGGTGTATGGTGGTGGCGGGTTGGAGAGAGGGTGGTGGAGGGAGAGAGCCGAGAGGGAGAGAGATATGAGAGTGTGGAGAGGATGTTGGTCAATTGTGAGGATTTAAGTTCAATTTATATGATTTTTCCTAGATTTTATTATAATTGTTTAATAAAGAGAAATCATTTCTTAGCCCCAAGCCTAGATTTGAAATAGTATTCAAATATCATGGTGATCATTGCGGGATTCAGCCGATTGGGGGGGGGGGTAGGGGGTGGGGTGGGTTAGTTTTTATAAAGATGTCACTCTTTTATATAAAAATAAGTAGTTTTTATAAAATGGTAAAACGTTTTAGCGTAATTCTATGAGTTTTTGGAGAAATGATCTTCTACATAAATATTATGTATAAAAATATTGCTAAACATTTATTTAGATTGAATCATAACTAGTTAGACGATGAAATACGCGTTTAAGCGCAGTATTCTTCTGATTACGCGATTTTCAGCATTTTACCGGAAAATATATTTAGCTATGAAATTAAATACTAGATAGTATTACGCTTCATAATATATGATTTGTTATCCCATTGTTGATGTTTAAGGCACCTCATTTTGTATTTTAGGTCCAAATCCTGTGTACATTTATCCGTTCACAGCGGTTTAACTGTTGTAACTTTCACATACGAACTCCGATTTCGACGTTCTATATATCCACAGGTTCGTATTTATGAATACATCGTTTTATGAATATTATTATTCTCAAAATAATAATTGTACGATTATCGAATTTTTACGCTATAGTAGCTTATTATACGTATTTTCAACGTTTACTCGATAATTGTTTTGAATTAGCGTATATCTAATAATACTTCGTAAAATTATGGAAAAATTACTTTTCAACATATGGATTATCCTATGATTTGTTTGACTATAGTTGACTTTCGTTGACCAAAATTTACAATTGTCACATCATCTACCCATTAGAAAGAATTTCGTCCCGAAATTTAGCACTCGAGTAGATCCCCAAGGGTTTGGGAAAAGATGTGGGTATTTGTTTAATATGGTCCTTACGTTCACAAGTAGATTCAGGTCTACGCTTGGCGTTCCAGCGGACCTTTACTATCGGTATGCGGCTTTGTTTCGTCCTATTGACTTCCCTATTCATGATCTCTACAGGTTCTTCAACGAAGTGGAGATTTTCGTTTACTTCAATCTCGTCAAGCGAAATGACGAGAGTCTCATCGGACTGACATGTCTTTAGGTTTGACACGTGGAAGGTGGGGGTGTACATTGTCGATATTCTTGTGGTAGTTGGAGTCTGTAGGCTACCGGGCCGATCCTAGCAAGGATCTCGAATGGCCCGATGTACCTTGGATTCAGTTTTCCATGCTTCTCAAGCGTATCATTCCCTTCCAGGGTGAGACCTTCAACAAAGCACGGTCTCCAACCTGGAATTCTAAGGGCTTGCGTCGTTTATCCGAGTAGTTCTTTTATCGGTCACGGGATGCTTTCAATCGTTCACGGATTTGAACGATTTTCTCTGTTGTCTCTCATATGATCTCAGGACCGGTGAGAGTGTTGTTAAGTACTTGACCTCTGGCTAACTGAGTATCACTCACCTTAGCCCAGCATAGAGGGGATCTGTACTTGCGTCCGTATAAAGCTTCAAATGGAGCAACCTTAATGCTCGTGTGATAACTATTGTTGTATGAAAGTTCGATGAGCGGTAAGTGGGTGTCCCACGACTTACCAATGTCTTTTACGCCAGCTCTCAACATATCTTCCGGTATTTGGATTGTTCTCTCGCTTTGCCCCGTCGGTTGTGGATGGTAAGCTATACTCATGTTGAGCCTGGTACCCAAGGTCTTTTGCAATGATTGCCAAAAACGTGACGTAAATCGACTATATCTATCTGAGATTATGGATATTGGCGCATCATGCAATCGTACAGTCTATTCGATGTACGTCCTTGTCAGTTTCTCTATTTTGTCTATCTCTTTTATTGGTAGGAAGTGTGCGGACTTGGTTAACCTATCGACAATTACCCATATGGTGTCCAGCTCACCAGTTGCCTTGGGTAACTTAGTTATGAAGTCCATGGTTATCCGCTCCCACTTCTACTTGGGTATTTCTGGTTGTTGTAGTAAACCCGAGGGCTTTTGATATTCTACCATGACCTTGGCACAAGTCAAACACTTGCCCATAAAGTAGCAATCTCTGCTTTCATGTTTGGCCACCAGTATACTTTGTCTTGCGAGTCTCTTCCAAGACTAACTCCCTGAAGCCACCGAACTTTGGTGTCTAGATTTAGTCCATGAAACATCGCCGGGGCATTGGTCAACCCAATAGGTATCGTGTCCAATTTTTGCAGTGGCCATACTGAGTCCTAATTGATGTCCTTGGAATGTCCTCCTCCTGAACTCTAAGTTGATGGTACCCAGCTTTCAAATCGATCTTTGAAAGTAATTGAATTCCTGTAACTGGTTGAACAGGTCATCGATTTTGGGAAGTGGGTATCTGGTCTTGATAGTCAACTTGTTCAGTTCCCTATAGTCAATCCACATTCCAAAGGATCCATCCTTCTTTTTCATAAATAAAATCGGTGCTCCCCAAGGCGAGAAGCTCAGTCTAATGGATTCCCTTTCTAGTAGTTTGTGTAGTTGACTAGATATCTCCTGCATCTCTGCTAGGGCTAGTCTATATGGAGATTTTGCTAGGCAGCAGCTCCTAGGATCAAGTCAATTCTAAACTCGACCTGTCATGTTGGAGGTATCCCCGGAAGATCTTCTGGAAACAAATCAGGAAAGTCACAGACTTCTGGCATGTCAGCAATTTCCTTCCTTGATCGCATCTAACTAGACCCCTTTTCCTTTGAGCAGTCTCTCTTGAAGTGCTCGGTTTCGTCATACCCAAAACAAGCACGACTCAAACCCAAGTTGGATGCTTGATTGCTTTCCCAATGCCAGAGTCTTGTAAAAGCGGGCTGTATGTCCCTTCTGCTTGCAGTCATAACAGGTCATCTCTCTGCATGTAAGACCCGTATCCTGATTATAACATATACTTAAAATAAGAGTGTTAGGAATTATATGATTTTTGGTAGTTATAAAGCTAAGAAAAACTTTAGTTGCAATTTCATATGAAAATCAGCATTTTGTGTCGTTTTTAGAAAAATCATAATTAATTCTAGAAAAATCGTTTGGACCTCAAACCAGTGCACAAAGTTTAAAAATTGAGTCTAGTACAATTACGAAAAATAATAGTAAGCTTTAAAATGACATTATCTATGGTAAAAAATGCAATATTTACTGATTAGTTCGGAATTGACAGATTAGATAGTCTGTTTTCAAAAATTCATAATAAATCATAGAAAAATCGTATAAATACGTAAAATACATCCCTGGAAAGGTATTGAGATACATTTCTGGAATATCAAACAAAAACATGAATTTCATGGGTTTAAAGTCGGCTAAACCAGTCTTGAACAGACTGATTCTAGAAGGTATTAATTTCAACAAAGTTATATTATTAAAATCTTTTGTCAAAAGTGTCATGCCATTTTTATTCAAGAATTCAAGTATAAATACCCCTCAAAACATCTCATAAACCACACAACTAAATCTCAATCCAATATATAGGGGTTTCTAAGCACTAGAGTGTAAGCAAGTGAGCGGAAGGAAGCTTAAAAGCCTAACGAAGGAGTTATAGATCTCGACGACTGGTCATAAGGTAACTACAAACCTTTCTATAGCTTAATTAGGTATTGTAAAATAGTTTTTGTTAAGAAGTAGAATATTTAATAAGTATAACATATGTTATATTATAGTCATTTCTAACAATAGTAAACAAAAATCTTAAAATGTCGTTATTATAACAATTCGTAATTTCCGAAAATAATACCGATTGATTTACTTACGAGGACGGTGACTAGGCCGATTACTTGGGATCTGGTTGTTGGATTTTCCGAAAGGCTAAAATGCTAAAAGGATCCTGCCACCCCATCTAATCTTCTACCTGGCCGTTCTATACTTGATAAATCATAGAGTATCATATTGGAATTATTGAAGGGTTTAATGATGCGACTATAATATAGTTAAGGATTAAGAAATGATAGATTTCTTATTATGTTAACAGTTAAAGTTGAAGGAAATACAAAGCCGAGAAAGATAAACGATATAGTCAACTATAATCAGGTGAGTCTTCTCACTATACTATAGGTGATATTGCATGCGTAGGAAGGAAGATATGTTAGACTAATGTGATCTTACCTGTTATGATAATTGTATGAATTATTGCTATGATAATGATTGTTTGTGGACGGAACGGGATAGCCCGCGAGCCAATAGGCGGAACGGGAATAGCCTGCGAGTCATTAGACGGAACGGGAAAAGCCTGCGAGCGATAAGACAGAACGGGAACTGCCCGTGAGTCTTCAGGCGGAACAGGGATAGCCCGTGAGTCTCACAGACATATGAATGGTTATTGTGTGTTGTATGTTATGTGATGGATCGTATGGTATTTTGAGGAACTCACTAAGCTCCGTGCTTACCCTTTCCCTATATAAACTACTGTTTCAGGTACATCAGGTACCATGGATGGCAAGGTGTGACGTGTATACACTGTGCTGCTTCATTGGAGGACTGTTTTTGAATGGATGTTCCGCTATGTTGTGATTTCATTAACTTTTGTTAATCTTGGGATGTTTTCATTAAACTTATAAGTTATGGAATTTTGTCAAAATTAATTAAGTGGCTTTTCTTATATTGAAGTATCCGTTTAATTTTTTTTTAATTTTACCCTAAAATTTTGGGATGTTACACTGCAGGCACCAGTATGATGAAGATGGCATTTGTTGTGGTTTGGGAGATTCCCGAAATACTATTTCGATAAAACTTCCTAAAGGTACATACTAAGGATAGGCAGCAAAGTTTTGATTGGTCTCAAATGTAAGGACTATTCAGGTGTCGTCTACCAAACAAGTTATGAAACGATCGAGGATTTTTGGATACACAACTTCTGTTGCGAGTACTATCACCACAATAGAACCATATTCAAAGAATATGTTTAGGGAGTCATTGTCTCTAACGGGGGCCGTGAAAGATCTTGATAGATTAGACCACATGATCTAAGTGATGTTGGAAGGTTATAGAACGACAAATAACTTCACTGTTATCAAAATGCGTACAACTCCAAGCGAATGATGATACTTACTTCGTAACCAAACAAGGTAGTAACAGAATGAAGAAATTCCTTATAATAAAGGCCTAAGTCGTCGATGAGGGACTCGTATAGAACTATTTTGATTTCTATTTTGATGATTTATCCAACTGTTTAAGTCAAGCCAATTGGAATTTGTAAGGGTAGGGTGCTACCTTGAAGGAAGGCGTAGAAGTATTGAATATCGAGAATGAGTACATTCTCAATTTAGTGATTCTAGGAAGGTAATCCTTTGGAGGATAAAGAATCGTAACTTTTAACTTTTCTCTCTTCAAAATAGAGGACATGGCAAATTGTTTGCACAACCCTTCATGGTGTTAATGTAGTCCTGTACCTTTTATGGGGTCAGCGGTTAAGTTATAGGTTTGACGTGTGGCGTAAGGTGATTTAATCCTTGATAACAATGAGAATACCAATGATGTTAGAAGGACTCAAACGAATGTATTAAACGATATGAGTCGAAGGATAACTCAAAGTTGTAGGAATTTCCGTGTGTCGACAATGTGCGAAGTTGAACTGGGAATGAAAAGCGTAAGGTCTATGATTGTTCTAGAAGCATGTGAGTAATTTGGAAAGTATATCATGATGGTACACTTGAGAATATCACTTGTGTATCTGAGGGCATTGAACTAAAACTTAGAAATTTTTGACATAGTGGAAGGGGTTTGTGCATTACGATATACAAAGTAAAGGTGGTTGGGTAAGCATTCCCAAAAAGGGAGGTTTAGAATCAAGAGATATCCTAGCTTAAGACTTAAGCTCGAGATAGAAATAATCCTGAGGCTGAAATAGTAGCGCAAAAGGAAAGTCTCACGTATCGGTCAACTATGAGTTAAACTTCTGTGTCTCCTTGTGAGTCATATCGAGAGTACTCAATAATGGTTTTCAAGTTGTGACTACTCATGGCGACTCAATTGTCCCTTTACGCGAAGTTCCTATCGTCGCCCTTGTCGGCATTAGAACCATTTTCTTAGTCGTAACTCAAGTAAGCTGACGATAATGAGGTATCAAGATAATATTGATATTAGTGTCGACTTAGAATTGTCATTAGTGTCTCTTAATAATAACTAATACTATCAAAAGTATTTATGTTAAGTGTTGACCTGGTTACTAAGTGTTGTAGGATTCTCGAGTTTTTACTCCGTTGTCCATTATGCTCACACTTAGTTACATGTCGGTCAAACCCTAGTCAAACATAGTTGATCAGGCTACGTTTCCCCATGGTTTGATAACATATTATACTAAGTCTAAACGTAATGTCCAACTTAAACTCTAATGTTCTTGTAATTGTTGTATTGTGATACTATCTTTGTTTGTATGCGTATACTTTTATATAAATATCATTGTATTTTAAAAGTACACTTTTACGAAAAGTTTTAGAGAGTTTTAGTCCCATTGTATTTATAGTTGTATATCTTAAATGGATTGATATACTTAGTTCACTATAAACAATGCTCTGATACCAATCTGTCACACCCCCAAACCATGATGGCGGAATCATCTGAGGGTGGAACGGGATATAGCATCACAACCATTGCATACATTGAAACATAAGTAGATAACAACCATCATACATTATAATTGGAAAGCTATATTGTTCAACGGTATTGTTTCAACCCAATTACAATATGATAACGAAATAAGTAAAAGAGACGTCTTCGCGTCCATTCCAATATGTTAGTCGGACCTGACTAATTGTTACCTGAGAATACAAGTAATTTGAAAGAGTGTCAACATTACGTTGGTGAGTTCATAAGATTTTTGTATCAGAAAATCCATAGTCCTTTTTCCTTGTAAAGAGATAGTGTTTGAACCCAGAAAAACCCATATTTTCTTATAAGCGAGTCGTAGTCTTAAAACCCAAAGACCGAAAATGCATACATGTTTCTATACCTGAAAAATAGTATTACGAAGTCTTATTCTTGTATGAAACCATTTAAATACATGTTTATTCGTGTATTAATTGTAGATCTAATTTCATAAAACCTTTGCATAAGTAAAATTGTACTTTTATTTGTATCTTGCTGAATTGTAGTTTTAATTCCATAAAACTAGTGTGTATAAGTAAAACCATACTTATATTTGTAACTTATTAAGATGTTTTAATTCCATAAAACTTGTATGAGAAATCCATTTCCTTGTAAAATAGAGTATCGTAACCCAGAAAATCTAATATTTTCTTATAAACGTGTTGTAGTCTTAAAAGGGTCCAAAGACTAAAATATATAACGTAAATTGTAATATAGTATAAAACTATTTGAAGTGTATATTTTCCACGTAAACAAAATGTATAGTATTGAAAACCAAGAAAATCCAGTATTTTCTCATAAAAATGTCCAAATTTTTAAATCCCAAAGACTAAAATATAGTATGTAAATTGTAGTGTAAATCCCTTAGAAATGTATGTTTCCACGTAAACAATTTATAAAAATATTAAGTTGATTATTTTCCCCATGTGAGATACCCTATAACTATACTGTTACTAGTTGGCCTGCTGCAACGTTCTTCAGGCGTCAGAATGTTAGACATTTGGACACCTCAGACCTGCCGGTCTACCTGTAGCTAGCAGCTCAGGTGCGGGGTTGTCAAGCCCGTATAGATCTATACTCAAATATCAGGTGCGGGGTTGTCAAGCCCGTATAGATCTATACTCAAATATCGTGCTCTCTTACCGAGACTCTGGTTATAAAATTCAGGACTTATAGTAGGTACTTATAAAAGTACCGTGAAGATTCATCTCACAAAAATGTATGTATTCCAATCAACTTGTTTACGTAAAATATGTATATAGAAACTCTTGTAATCATCCATTATCATTTTTCCATGATAATATAGTAGTGTTTAATAATTATATAGTCTTATATAATTATCTTTGTCATGTTTCAAATGTCATAATAACCTTATATTCATAAATTATTCCAATAATAGTCTATTTTTAGTGTTTCGTCGTAATAAACATATTTTTACGAATAATAACGAAATAATTTATTCAAATGATTACAAATATCATCTTTTAAGATATATCCCACAAAAATGGTGTAATAACTTGGTTATATCCATTTTTGCTAGGAAGTAATATTTCCCGGTTATAAAAACGTAGTTTTTATTAGTTTTCATTTGTATGACGTTTATGTCAAAAATATAGTGTTTTACACACTTTATTTATAGTCTTGTATCTTTTACACAAACATAATATGTCATAAGTTTTATAATACATGGATCTAACCATATTTCATGTCAAAAACATTTTTACACAACAATTAGTTTTATGAACTTGTGTAAATCATCATTTATAGCATTTAAACATATGTAAACCTGGATAAAACAACATTTATAGTATTTAAACTTGTATTCTCCCCCAAAAAGTTTACAAAAGATGAAAATGGGGGGTATGAACTCACCCTTGTAGCGTGCTTTGCTTAAAAACTAGGTTAGCCTTGAGAGATTAGCGGTAGGAACGAAGATCCAAGCCTTGGAGCTCGGAGGACCTTTGGACAATGCTATTAACCAAAGGTTTTTCATAGATGTTAGTGTGTGTAAATAGAGTAAAACTTGTGTAGTAGCGTTTAAAATCACAAGAGAAGCTAGCTTACCAAGTTTGGAATGTTCTGCACTAAAAATGGTGGATGATGAGGGTGGCCGGCGGTGGTTTATGGTGGTGGCGGGTTGGAGAGAGGGTGGTGGAGGGAGACAGCCGAGAGGGAGAGAGATATGAGAGTGTGGAGAGGATGTTGGTCAATTGTGAGGATTTAAGTTCAATTTATATGATTTTTCTTAGATTTTATTATAATTGTTTAATAAAAAGAAATCTTTTCTTAGCCCCAAGCCTACATTTGAAATAGTATTCAAAGATCTTGGTGATCTTTGAGGGATTCAGCCGATGGGGGGGGGGGGGGTAGGGGGCGGGATGGGTTGGTTTTTATAAAGATGTCACTCTTTTATATAAAAATAAGTAGTTTTTATAAAATCGTAAAACGTTTTAGCGTAATTCTACGAGTTTTTGGAGAAATGATCTTCTAAATAAATATTATGTACAAAAATATTGCTAAACATTTATTTAGATTGAATCATAACTCGTTAGACGGTGAAATACGCGTTTAAGCGCAGTATTTTTCCGATTACGCGATTTTCAGCATTTTACCGGAAAATATATTTAGCTATGAAATTAAATACTAGATAGTATTACGCTTCATAATATATGATTTGTTATCCCATTTTTGATGTTTAAGGCACCTCATTTTGTATTTTAGGTCAAAACTCTGTGTACATTTATCCGTTCACAGCGGTATAACTATTGTAACTTTCACATACGAACTCCGATTTCGACGTTCTATATATCCACAGGTTCGTATTTACGAATACATCGTTTTATGAATATTATTATTATCAAAATAATAATTGTACGATTATCGAATTTTTACGCTACAGTAGCTTATTATACGTATTTTCAGCGTTTACTCGATAATTGTTTTGAATTAGCGTACGTAGTATTATAATATCTAATAATACTTCGTAAAATTATGGAAAAATTACTTTTCAACATATGGATTATCCTATGCTTTGTTTGACTACAGTTGACTTTCGTTGACCAAAATTTACAATTGTCACAACAGTCCTCGAAACGAATCATTTTCAAAAGTTCAACAAGCACATCGAACCGAGCTTTTGCAAAGGTTTTGTGAACAAGTCCGCCACATTGTTATCTGTATGGACTGGTTCCAAATGAATCAGTTTACGCTCGTAGCAATCTCTTATAAAATGAATTTTAATGTCAATGTGCTTGGTTTTTGAATGCTGGATAGTGTTTTTAACTATTTGGATAGCTGCATCATTATCACAAAATATGGGAGTATCAAAAAAGTTCATACCATAATCGAGAAGTTGATGCTGCATCCAGATGACTTGAGAACAGCAGGCCGAGGCAGCAACATATTCAGATTCAGCTGTAGAGGTTGAGACGGTCTGCCGCTTCTTGCATTGCCAAGAGATCGGTCTGTCTCCTAAGAATTGACATCCATCACTTGTGGACTTTCTGTCAATATCACATCCCCCATAATTGATGTCTGAAAAAGCATACAGATCAAATTCAAGGTTCTTTGTATACCAAAGACCCAATTTAGGTCTCCCTTTGAGGTATCGAAAGATCCGTTTAAGAGCAGTTAAATGTGAGAGTTTAGGATTAGCCTGATGTCGAGCACTTTGGTAGACTACGAAGACGATATCTGGTCTGCTGGCCGTCAGATACATCAGTGATCCAAAACGATATCCGAAACCAACAAATCTGATTACGAAGGGGCAAAATTCAAAATCTGATCAATTTAGAAAACCCTCCTTCGTACTACAAAACCAAATTTTCCAATTCCTAAATTTCAAAGACCAACAAAATCCATTTTTTCAAAAGGGAAAAACCTAATAGACACATTTCATGTTTCGCTGGATAAAAATTTGGATTGATTCAATCATTCATTACATGATTTCAAATTGGCATATGCACATCTATAGTGTCTAGCCTATTGTCTAGGAAATCTACAATTGGAAAACAACCATGGAAAAGACAAGATTTAAATGAAAACTTAACATCTAAGTCTAAATATTCGTCAAACTCCAAGAACCATTCAAAATCATCAAACAAAACAAGAACCTCAAAATCAAAGAAATGAAATGTTTCCAAAACAACAAAGCAAATTTGGGTTCCAAAGTTTCAAATATGTCAATTTTCGAATCTTCAAATTCTTCAATGATCACAAAAGTTCATCTGATTCACTTTCAAGTTCTGATAATTCATCTAATGAAACTTCTGATAATATGATAACTTTGTCATGTGATAACATATCCGAAGAGGCAATTGAAAAATGGATTGAAGAATCTTGTACTTACCCCGAGGAAACAAGATTGATTGGATACCAACTTCTCCTTGATTAAATATAGGTGATCTCCGAAGAGTAGTACGACACTGGATGGTATATGGATAGTGGTTGCTCTAGGTACATGACAGCGAAGCGGGAGTATCTAAGAGGTTTTTGGACATTGGATTATGCTGGTAATGTGAGATTTGGGAATAATGAAACATGTCAAATAAAAGGTTACGGGAAGCTAACAAATGGATAATTCACCCTTAATAGAGTAGCATATGTTGAAGGTTTAAAGCATAACCTGGTGAGTATTTCTCAATTGGTGGTGGAAACTGGTAATGTTGTAAGATTCAATACTCATGGGAGTATCATCACCAAAGAAGAAACAAATGAAGTTTTACTGAAATCTAAAAGGAAGGGATCCGTGTTTCCCTCAGATCTAAAGCCAATTATAAGGGGCCTTTCACTTTGTCTTCTATCTAAGGCCACTTCTATACCGACCAGTTTCTCATACAAAGTATACCCAAACAATTTCAAACTATATCAATTCAAAATGGGCATACTTGTACTCAGAACACAGTAACAAGATGTTATCAACATATTTAAATGCACAAAAGGTCCTTAGAAAGTAGAGCAGACATTACAAATAAAATTTAGCATGACCATTGGACAAACTCTAAGTTGTCCATATCTCTTTATCACACGCCTCCCCCTATCACTCCTACAGATACCTACAAAACAACATGTATACAACTCAAGTGTAAACTTATAAAAAGCTTAGTGAATAATGTCCAACACCCATAACAAAACTCTTTATCAATACTCATTCTCATCATCCGCTCTTGCTAATATCATTAGCAATTATATGCAGACATATATATATATATATATATATATATATATATATATATATATATATATATATATATATATATATATGTATATATATATATATATACACACACTCAACATACATCAGGGTAGAACTCTACTAAAGTACTGGAGAGTACTCACTTGACATTGGCTTAGTATGTGAAATTCCCAAATTACACGTATCGGGCACCTGACCACTAGACTTTGCTGTATCACAACAGCTCAAATCAATTCTCAAACATCCAAAATCATCTCAATAACATCTAACAAAAAAGATGTAGTAATTGAAAGATGAGAAAGGACTATAAACAGAAAATAGAAACCGTAAAAACGCCACAATAATCACACTGGTAACTCAAGGAAGAATTTACTAATAATCTACCAAGAATATATGCGACAATTTATAGCTAAATCACACAATTGAAAGCTAGGGTTTCAAAACCCCAAACCGAAAATTTACTCAGCTCAATGATTTAAGAAGCAAGAAAGTGTTTACGGTGTTAGATTCGGTTTCCTTATGCTTTCCCACAAGATTTCTTGGCTCAATTTGACCTAAAATCGCCTCTTCTGCTATGAAAATAGATTCGGGCATCTTTTTGTTTGAAATGGAGATTGCAGGAAATTAATAGCCACTTGGCGCAGGTTAGCAGCGCTAACCACTAAAGTTAGCGTCACTAACTTTAAAAATCCAGCGTGTGTCGATTTGCACGCCCCGTGTGAACCCACTGTATGCTCCCAATACATTTTGTACATGACCTGTGTGGGTCTACACGACCCTTGTAGGTTTACACGACCCGTGTGGATCTGGAAGGGTTTCGGATAAGTTTCTAAGGCATTTTTACATGACCTGTGTGACCTCTTTTTTGCATTTTCCAAGCTCAAACTCCTTCCAAAAGGTTCTCTAACCACACTAAAACATATAACAACCTAACTAATCTTAATCACACCAAGATTAGTACATAAGAAAGGCTTCAAGCTCTTCTTACTCATCAAACAACTCAAAACTCAAAGGTAATCACAAGAGATCGCCTCGCCCTTACTCTAAGCAACTCATAACTAAAACCACACTACTACAAGGTAATAACTCTACTTACCTTAATAAGCATCACAAGGAGAAAATGGGTCTTACAACTTCAGATCTTCGTTGATTATGGCATCGAAGGTTGATTCACATAAACTTACAAAGCATAAAAAATTAATGGCAACGGATCTGGTTCGAGGCATGCCTACGGTTAAATTTGATAATGACGCACTCTGTTCTGCTTGTGAGCATGGCAAGCAGACAAAGCAAAGGCATCCTACTGTAATCGATCCGAAGATTACGGAACCCCTTTCACTCTTACATATGGATCCATGTGGTCCATAAGCAATATAATCTCTTGGTAGGAAGAAGTATGTTCTAGTAATTATTGATGACTTCTGTCGTTTCACTTAAGTCTTGTTTCTTTGAAATAAATCTGAGGCGGCAAACTTAATCATCGATTTTATTAAGAACATGAAAATAACATTGAAAAGAACAGTCTGAACGATACATAGTGATAATGGTACTGAATTTAAGAATCAGACCTTGGACGGATTTTTGAGAGAGAAGGGTATTACCTAAAACTTTTCAGCACCCTACACTCCTCAACAGAATAGGGTTGTTGAACGACGTAATCGCTCTTTATGCGAGGCTGCAAGGACAATGTTAAACTTTTCTAATTTGCCTTTGTACTTTTGGGCCTAAGCTATCTCAACTGCATGCTATTTCAACTGCATGCTTTACTCAAAATCGATCCTATATCCACATGCAATTCAACATCACTCCTTATGAAGTACTCAACAAATGAAAACCAAATGTCAAATTTCTTAACATCTTCAGATGTGGGTGCTTCATATTGAATCTGAAAGATCCATTATCAAAGTTTAAAGACAAACAGATGAAGACATTTTATTTGGATATTCTTCCAACTCAAAAGTGTACAGGGTCATGAACAAGAGAACAAGAAAAATTAAATAAAATTTTAATCTCTCGTTTGATGACTACTACATCAAGAAATCCCAAACCACATTTCCTTTATCTCCGATATTTCTTGAATCGGCTCCGGATGTATTACCACTGTAACCTTTTAATGTTGATTTTCATCTTCCCTTTGATCCTCCAATGAGAGCTACGGATGCTAAAGTGAATATACCAGTCAATCAAGTGTCTGAATCTACAAAGCTCTCAGATAGTCCATAAGATACCTCAACTAGCAGTGAGCAGAATCCCTCTTCGGCCGAGGGGGAGTCATCAAATGATTCTTTAAATCCTTCTGGACTCGAGGCAGAGCTTCTTCACTCCAACAATAACACCCCTTTTCATGTAATCTCACATATTTTATCCTTATATCCTGGTGTCCAGGGGGAGCCAAAAGTCTCAATTCCACTAACAACAATCTTGTTGAGGAGGAGCAAACTCTTAATCTTGATCCTCTTCCTTTACCAACACATTCACCTGAAATTAATGAACATAATGAAACCACTGATGATCCTCCTTCCATTTCAGGCTATCCTTCGGACACTAAAGAAATCATTGCCCAAGGACCACCTGAGTTTGATACAAACTATCCTCCATTAGAGAAATGGCCGAAGATTCATCCACAATCTCAAGTCATCATTCGGTGATGTTCATGATAAGATTATGACACGTGCACAACTTCATAAAAAACAACTTAATTTGGAGTTGTGCAATTGTTATGTTTTCATTTCAAAATTTAAACCCAAGAATGTCAAAGATGATTTTGATCACCCTGATTGGATCAAAGGAATGCAATTGGAATTGGATGAGTTCGAAAGAAACAAAGTTTGGTTACTCATTCCAAAACCAACAAATGCATCGATTATAGGTCTAAAATGGTGTTGAAACATTTAATTAGATTGAGTCAATTGCGCATGCAACTATCAAGCCTTTATGTTAGCGTATATTTATGGGTGGGCCTGTCCATTCCATAATTAGCTTTAGTATATAAGGCATGCACGTACCCTAATTAGGGTTAACTTTTGTAAAACTCTTTCAAGGCACTCATACAGAATAGTTCTCTCTGAATTGTTCTTGAGTTGCATATTAATCATTCGACATCAGTTCTTCATATTGTGTGTTCTTGTTTATTGTTATTTTCCGCATTATTGAATCTAGATCCTACATCTGTGTTCTAATAATTGGTATCAGAGCAGGAGATTGTGTTCTTCATACGTATCTCTTTTGTCGAATTTTTAAGTTTTTGTTCATAGATCTATCTCTGGTTATCTTCATCGTTTCAATCAATTTTGGATATCAGACCCTGATCTCTTGTTTAAACTTTTTCTCGATTCATTTATACACATCTGATTCATACTTTAACAAGATCACATGCCTCACGACGATCAACACACTCAATCGTTCAACTTGTCCAGCAGTATCGGTTCTACTGCCAAAATCCCGATCCTTTTCAATCAAGATTATGAGGTCTGGGCACTGAATTTTGAAGACTATGTTCTTGGTATTGAAGAACATGGATCTACAATCTTACAAGCGATTACAGTAGCAACTTTCGCTCACACTGGCACAAGGAGGGTTATCAAAACCCTAAAATAATACAATGATCTTCTTGTCGTACACAACAACATTCCTCAAGATGAGAAAGACAAACTCATGTGCAACATCAAAGCTTTCAGAATCATTCGGTTTGATCTTCAATCCGATACTCTTCGATTGGTCAGTTCCTGTGAGACAACGAAAGAAATCTGGGATAGACTACAGGAGTTGTATTCTGGGGATGCCGATCTTGACCATTCTGTTCAAACCACTCTTCTTTCCGAATTCGGATCATTCGAGCAAGCTCCAAATGAAACTCTGATTCAAGTCTTTAATCGATATAATCATCTTCTTAGTAGACTGCTAAAGTACAAAATTACCCGAACAGTCATTGAACAAAAAGTCACTTTCCTGGATGGTCTACGACCTGAATGGAAGTCTATTGTCTCGACAATCAAGACACACGAGCAGTTCAAAACATATACTTTGGCAAAGGTGATGGGTATTCTCAAGTCTCATGAGAAAGAGATTACTTCCGAATGAAAAACAACTACTAGTCTGGGCTCTCTCGCACTTGTTGCGTAGGGAAAGAACGCAACTGAAGATGATTCAGAATCTAATCTTTCTGATGAAGAGCTGGCAAGGGAGGACAAAGCTCTTATGGTGTCCAATCCCAAGAAATTCTTCAAGAAAAACTTCTCTAGATTCAAGAACAGAAGTCGACAGGGAAGTTACAGGTCAGAAAAACCAAAATAGGATATTCAAAGAAAACCCAAGGTTGATGACGAGAAGAAGCTGGTTGGTGACTCTGGTTATGATTGCCACTATTGCAAAGGCAAGAACCACTTCATAAAAGACTACTTGCTCCAAAAGCAGACAGAGAAGAAGGAGCAGGTGAAAGATGAAGCGTACTACGCAAAGAAGATTGCAAATCTGAAGAAAGTGGATGCTTCTACAATCAAATCAGCCTTTGTGGTGCAGGAAGATAGTAAGTATGGTGCCGTTGAAGTTTGGTCAACGGATTCTGATGATGAAGAAGTGAGGAAACCAACGCATGGTAGGTGTTTGATGGTGAAAGGTGATAGCTCCGAATTCCGAGGGTACTCTACGGATGGGTGCCAAACATCATGTTGAAAAATACGATAACTGATCTCCACGAATAATGTTTTTAAGCCTATTACTGTGTGACAGATATGTATTTTATCTATAATATGCGGAATAAATAAGAGTTACGGAATAAAATAAAACGGTAAATCTAAACTAGACAGTATTTAAATAGACAGAAAGCAGTAAATAAAGTAAAAGTTAGAAGTTAGAAGTTAGATGTAATAAACGCCATTATCAACGATAACGTGTTTTTACAATAAATAAAAAGGTTAAAAGTTAGAAGTTAGAAGTTAGGAGTTAGATGTTAAATGTAATAAACGCCATTATCAACGATAACGTGTTTTTACAATAAGTAAAAAAGTTAGAAGTTAGAAGTTAAATGTCTCGGTTAACTACAGTCCACATATGTTTTGGTTGTCACGGTTCAATTCGGATGTATTTGAGATTTGGTACAGTTGATTTATAACAGTTTAAATAAATCAATAACGACACGGATAATTTTAAAAGAACTTATCGGTAGCTGCGGAAGATAGCGTTTTTCTTGATATGTCGATTTCTTGTTCTTCACGGTAAGATGAGGTTTTGGTGATTTTTGGTGTCGGGTAGAGGTTGTTTAGAGGTTTGGAGTTTGGTGTCGGGTAGAGGTTGTTTGGAGGTTTGAGGTTTGGTGTCGGGTGGAGGTTTTGTTTCTTGCGGTTTTGCGGTTTGATCCTCGTTGCCAAATGCAGAAATATCAGAATTTTGAGCTGTTTGGTCGTGGATTAGAGTGTATGGAGCTTGGATAATATGTGTGTGTTGTGTGTTGTAAAGAATGGCAAGAGGTGAGCTTCAATTTATACTTGCTGAAGAACAGCGTTCGCGTCGCGACCATATGGTCCGTCGCGTCGCGAAGGTGCTCGGCTGGTGGTCGGTGCGCTTTTTGTCGGGTCAGTGCGTCTTTGCTGGTATGTCGAGCTTTTCGTCGCGATTCCTTTTGGTCGCGTTGCTTTTGGTCGCGTCGCGAAGGGTTGGGTTGGTAGTCTCGCGATTAGAAAGTTGGTGGTGTCACGTTGGAGCTCTTCGCGTTCAAGCTCTTCGCGTCGCGACCATGCTGGCCGTCGCGTCGCGATCGCTGGGCGATTTGGACTTCTGCTTTGCTTCTTCTCTTCACGTTGCGACCACTATGTCTGTCGCGTCGTGATTGCTGTAGCAGTGTGATATTTTGTATTTTGCTCTTTGGTTTGAAGCTTTACTTCCTCAGGTTTGGATGATTTCTCAAAGTTTCTCGGTTCTTGATTTATTCTTGTTTTAGATCTTGAATTCATGCAATCTGAAATAAACTGATAATATTTGTTAGATAATAACAGTTCATCTTATTTCAGTGATTGTCACATACAAAAATATATTTTTCAACACATCAGCGAGCTGTTTCGCAGCGAAGCCTGTTTCGGAACAGGTTGAAGAATGTGATGCTGTGGTAAACAAGGTACACTCTATTCTAAAATCCTTAAATATTTGCTCTTCTAGTTAAGATAAAGAATTAGATGATCTAAGTTTCTCTATCTCTATCAGTGATAGTTTAAAACGAACACGACTTAGTAATTCTAACCTAAATGATCAATTGAGCAGGATATCGCTTAAGAATGAGGAGAGGAGGATGAAAATCGATGCGTTGGAGTCAGAGTTAGCTGGAGTTAGGGATAATGTTATTTATGTTCAGAGAGACAATTTATTACTTATCAAACAGCGTAACATTTTTTGTTTAATTGCGAAACGTCTTTACAATAACATCACCCAGTTGCATCTTGATTGTGATATAGGCAGGAGATTACATAAAATGATTTTTCCCTTTCTTGAATTGAAAGAGGATGAAATCGATGCTGAATGTTATAGGTGTGAAACCATTGTTTCATCTGATGATATTTCGGATGCCTATCGTATTGGACTTGACAAAATTGAAAACTATATTCAGTCCAAAGAACATAAAAGCATGGTTAAAGAATACTTACCTAAAAATGATAAAGAAGAAATTAAGACTGCCACCTTAAAGAAATTTCATTCATTAAGCTCAAAATTAAATTTCGAAGATACTCTCAACACTGAGAATATTTCCGACTTTGATGAAAGCAAAATGAGTGAAATATCTGTAGAGGATGAGGTTGATTGTTCAGTCTTTGTGAATGCCCAAACTGAAACCAAGAGAAATCTTATTTCTGAAAATTCGGTTGCGTTTGCAAGAATTGTTGAAAATCAGGGTTCACAAGTTTTACATGAACAAGCAACAATCTTTCCAAAAATTCAAACCGTTCCGAATCAAGTGTTTGTTAAACAAGGTCGGAACTCTAAAGACGTAACAGAACTCAAAGTCCTTGTGGATAACGATAACTCCGATGGTTGTGATACCTTCTTTTGGACAGAACCAATTGATAATTCGGATGAAACTAAAGGTCTTTCGGAAATGACCTCCTGGAAGTCATGAGGCAAATATATATCCAGATCTGTGAATTGCAAAGATTCGTTTTCGCAACCAGGAACCAGTGGCACAAAACCTTTTCCGAATTTCCCAAATGCTTTCAAACCCATACCTACAAAAAGTTCCACTCTAGTATCTCGCATTCATAAGTCTCCCGAAGAGCTTATAGCAAAAAGGAAACAAATGAATGCAAGATAGAAAAACAATTTGAAGGAAAGAAAACAATTTTGGAAAAATAAAAACAATTTCAATCCTACTTCAAATTTCACTCAAAAGGTTGGTACCAAACACATTCCAAAACCTCAGCCAGATACACCCACAAAACAAAATTTTCAAAAACCTCCCATCTTTGTTAAAAAGGTTGAAATCTCTAAATCATCCGAAACTACAAAGAAAACTTCTCTCAAACCTACTCTTAAACCTAATGATTTAAAAGGAAAAGCCAAACTCTATCCTGAACCTCTTCCGAAGCCAATTCTCAAAGAAACCAAACCATCTCAGGTTCAAAAGACCATTACCTTAGGATCCAAACATTCCTTCCATTCGGTAATATCTTCAAAAGGTTTGCATAATTACTCACCTCCGATTCCGAAATCTAATACTTTTGTTCATACAAAAACTCGCTTTGCTAAAGAATTTTGGCAAAATACCAAAACAAAAGTATACCGTTTCGAAAACGAGAAAAATCAACCCCCTAAGAAGAAATCCTTTTGGGTTGACAAAACCAGCATATTTCCGGTTATCAAGAAATTCTCACAAGGACCCACACTAGTTTGGGTTCCTAAATCTCTCTAATTTGTGCAGGTCATCCGTGACGAACAATATGATCCAGAATGGTACATAGATAGTGGTTGTTTGCGTCACATGACGAGGAGAAGGGAAGAACTAAGGGAATATCGATCGTTGCGAAATGGGGGAAGAATACGCTATGGCAACAATGCAACTGGAGAAATCAAAGGCTATGGCATGATCACTAATGGCGAACTCTCTATTCGGAAGGTGGCTTATATGGAAGGTCTTCAACACAATCTAATCAACGAGTCACAATTGGTCGTCGGAACTGGGCTCAAAGTATAATTTGATGAAGACGATTCCAAACTGATAGAAAAGAAGACCAAGAAGATAGTTTTGAAGTCAAAACAAAAATGTGAAATGTTTCCTTTGGATATGAAGCCAATCATAGGAAAACCCGCCATCTGTTTACTAACCAGAGCTGCAAACGATGATAGCTAGTTATGGCACAGACGCCTGTCTCATATGAATTTCAGAGACATAAACAAGCTCGTACTTGGTGACCTAGTGCGAGGGTTACCGCTACTCAAGTACGACAAAGATCGCTTGTGTGATGCTTGCGAACTCGGAAACAAAGAAGAAAGAGTCACTCAACAATAATCAACACAAAGATCATTGAACCACTGGAACTTTTGCATATCGATCTCTATGGCCCATCTGCAAATTGAAAGTGTAGCTCACAACAAGTACATTTTGGTTGTAGTGGATGCCTTTTCTCGGTTTACATGGGTATTCTTTCTTAAACAGAAATCTGAAGCAGCAAACAACATGATTAACTTCATCAAGCAAATAGAAGTACTTCTCCGAAAACAAGTTCGGATGATCAGAAGTGACAATGGCACAGAGTTCAAGAATCAAACTCTTGATGATTTTCTCGTCAGCAAAGGAATTTCTCACAACTTTTCTGCTCCTTACACTCCTCAACAAAATGGAGTAGTGGAAAGACGAAATCGCTCTTTATGTGAAGCTGCTCGCACCATGCTCTCTTTTGCGAAACTTCCTTTGTATTTCTGGGCCAATGCCATCGCAACATCTTGCTTTACTCAGAACCGCTCAACCATCAACAAAAGATTTTTCTTACTCCTTAAGAAATTCTCAACAAGAGGAAACCGAATGTGAAATTCTTTCATGTTTTTGGATCAAAGTGCTTTATTTTCAACTCGAAGGAGAAAAGAGTTAACTGGGATGAGAAGGCCGATGAAGGAATTTTTCTGGGATATTCCTTAACTTCCAAAGCATATCGCGTTCTGAACAAACAATCTCAAAAGATTGAAGAAACTTACTATGTCACCTTTGATGACAAGTACAATTCCAGAGCACAACATCCTGGAAATCTATCACAAAAAATCTTCCCTAAGTCAAACCTCACAACAATTCCTCTCATGAATTTGTATGAGGGATTCATGAATCTGTTCGATGAGCCTGAAACTGTGAAATCTGCAGAAAAAAAGAGAATTCAGCACCTATCCAGGGGGAGGGATCATCCGTTATGGCTGAGGTGCCAATTCCTATTTTTGAGGGGGAGCATGCCAGTGTCACGAATAACGAATCTCATGCAATCTTCCATGGGGGAATGAGATTGAGAATGAAAATAATGCAGACACTCAATCAGAGGCACAATCGGAAACCAAAGAAGTTTTCGCAGAAATCAATCCTAAGTATGATCCAAACTATCCTCCAATGTTGAAATGGACGAAAGATCATCCACGATCTCAAATAATCGGAGAAACGTCAGCAGGGGTTCTTACAAGAGCTCAGCTCAAAGAGAAACAGACCACATTATTTTCTAAAGTAGAGTTTTGCATGTTCAATTCATTTATCTCAAAGATCGAACCCAAGACGGTCAAAATTGCACTTGATCATGCTGACTGGGTCCAAGCTATACAGGATGAGCTGAATGAATTCGAACGTAACAAGGTCTGGAGATTAGTTACGACTCCGAATAAAGCATCTGTCCTCGGAATGAAATGGGTATTCTGAAACAAACTTGACAAAGAAGGCAATGTCATTCAGAACAAAGCTCGATTAATGGTCAAAGGTTATTGCCAAGAAGAAGGAACTGATTATGAAGAAACGTTCGCACCTGTTGCAAGATTGGAATCTGTTCGGATCTTTCTTGCTTATGCAGCACACAAGGGTTTTGATGTCTATCAAATGGATGTCAAGTGTGCATTTCTAAATGGAGAACTAGAAGAGACCGTCTACGTCGAACAACCGCCTGGTTTTGTCGGTAGCAAACATCCAGATCACTGCTACGTTCTGGATAAGGCAGTTTATGGCTTGAAACAAGCTCCAAAAGCATGGTATGAAACATTGACTCGCTTCGTCAAGCAGTCCAAATTCAAGCAAGGCTCTGTCGATCCTACCTTCTTTCGGAAAAAGGAAGGAAATCATCTCATGATCGTTCAAATCAATGTCGATGATATCATTTTCGGATCTACTCATCCAAGCTTCACAGCTGAGTTCCGAAAACTGATGGAAACAAAGTTTGAAATGAGTTAGATGGGAAAAATCAACTTCTTCCTCGGTCTCAACATCAAGAAAAGTTCAGAAGGGATCTTCATCAATCAAGAAGCTTACACCATGTCTCTTCTAGAAAAGTTCGGAATGACGGGAGATTCAAAAGTCAAAGTTCCGATGGCGTTCGGAACTAAGCTCACTCCTTCTCTAGAAAAACCTGCAGCAAATATCACACTTTATCGACAAATGATAGGTTCGCTTCTTTACCTTACTTCTAGTCGACCTGACATCATGTTTGTTGTATGTTATTGTGCTAGATATCAGGCTAATCCCAGAGAGCCACATCTCACTGCTGTCTAAAACATATTCCGATATCTAAAGAGGACAATTTCACTTGGACTATGGTATCCTTCAGAATCTGGATTTTTCGTACAAGAATTTTCAGATGCAGATCTTGGTGTATGTGGACTAGATCAGAAAAGCACCTCCGGAGGATGTCAACTTCTAGATGGCAAGCTTGTGAGCTGGAAATCTGGAAAACAGACATGTGTTTCACTCTCCACAGCTGAAGCAGAATACATTGCTGCTACATCAAGTACTTCTCAGATTATTTGGATTCAAAACCAACTGAGGGATTATGAGATCAGCATGAAACGCATTCCACTTTACTGTGATTCCGAAAGTGCGATTCGGATCTGCCACAATCCTGTGCAACACTCAAAGACCAAACACATTGCACTCAGATACCATTTCATAAAGGATCTTGTTGAAGATGGCAACATTGAGATCCATTTTGTACGCTCAACAGATCAATTAACAGACATCTTTACCAAGACCTTACCTGAAGTCACTTTCAATCATATACTACAAGGACATGGAATGATGGAAGCTGAATCTGTTCCGAAATCTACCTAAAATTCCGACTGATTCCGAATTTCGGAATGCCTCGGAATCGAAACTAAGAATCAATGGATTCGGAATGGAAGTATCCTTTTGTATATTTGATTTTCATTATATTTTTTTATTATCTTTTTAATTTTCTTTTCACTTATCAAAAACAACAAAAATGTTTTTATATTATTTGTTTGTTTTATCTGTGTTTTTGTTTTGTTTTTCTTTTTGTTTGTGTTTTGTTTGTAAAAAAAGAATAAAAAACGCAAAAGAAGACAACATTTTATTATTACTGAAGGAAGGAAGTACATGACATCAAAAGAAGAAATTACATCAACTTCCTACAGTTTATAGTAGTGCCACATGGGAGGATCACCCAAATGGAAAGCCTGGATTCACACCTCGCTCTCATCCACGAAGAACCGGGTCCCGTCAGCCAGTCCCACATGGAACTGATTGTGGGGAGTTGTGCGAATGATCACCACCGGCCACCACCCCCGCCTGTTCCAGACCTCTATGAGGTCGAACTATTTGTACTCCACCAAGAATCTTGGTGGGACAGGCTGCAGGTAGGGATAACTGGTGTGGACGGTTAGTGGACCACCATTCTCACCGTCGTTGAGTGTGGTCATCTTCACTTCGTAGCGATGATTCCACACACCCATGATCACACCGCCGTAGATGCCACCGGCGTACTCTCCCTCCTACATTTTGACCTCTACCTTGTCGAAGCGATTGTAGGGACGAAGAGCCATTAGTGTATCCTTCTGATGGTATTTTCTTTTGGTGTGTATTTTTTCTCCTAACGAATACTCATTTTATAGGCAGGAATGAACCGGTTTGTCTTCCTAATTATAGATATTAAATTACTTTTTGGAGTAATGATGTACTCTGCAGCCATCAGTGCACCTCATTAATGCTGAGACGACTGATTGGAAGCCGATTGGATGTTTCCACTCTATTCGCCTGAGCATTTAATGGGTTCATCATGATGACTGTCGCCTACGTCAGCCGTTTTCAATCCAACTCTCATGACGTTTATTTTTCTTTTAATTTTAAAAACACAAAAATATTTTCCTTTTTAACTCCGTATGAAACTTTCAAATTAATGGAATTCCTCTCACCAAATCTTCTAAGTACCAAATATGAAATTCGATGATTATTAAAGTTAAAACCGATTTCAATATATGATTTCAGAAATTCTAGCCAAAGATCGCAAATCATTTTCACCATGATGCGCTGTGAGACTCACCGACTCTTCTTGACCCATCTATCATTTCTCCACCTAACTCATTTCCATATAACTGTAACCCTTATGCAGGTTTTCAGCATTACCACTGAAAACTGATGGTTACACAAGGTTTGTGTTAATGATTTCGGAAATTCCTTCACCACATTTCTGAATGAAACCCAAAAGTCCGATCGCCTTTATGGAATTAACAGATTCAGTCGCGAAATCTCATTTTTTATGCGTGATCATAATGAAATTTATCTTACCCAGGTTATTTCTACCCACAAGATCCAGTTTTTATTTTTTTTTTGAGATTTACACACATACCTAAGTTAGACAAAACATATCCTGCCTTACTTGTTATTAATGGCTACCCAGGTCAAACAAGTACTTTCTTCCGATTTCAGACATTTCTCACGTTTCGGAATTCGAAAGGAAGCAAAACCAACCCAAAGAGAACCTCAATCTTAAAAGATACATTTCAATGATTCTTAACAATCATGTGATCGTAATTCAACAGGAAACCACACAAGCACTTCCGAATCTCTCTTGATTCCGAAGGAAGAGATCGTTGCCCGGGATCCATCTGCTTTCATGTCATTCCGACATCACAGATTTCCCAGATATATATTGATTTACTTCTTTTTACTTGGCACACTCTTGCACAAAAATCGCTATTGATTTTTCTAACTCTGGTTTCATTGTGATAAGGTTCTAATCAGGCGCAAAATTTTAAATTTTGGATGATGTCACCAAGACGCGTCAGTTACAATGTCATCCTAATTCTAGCTGATTTCTCGCTTTTCACGCGCCTGATAAAGCGACTCTTGGGGGCTATTCATCATCATAAAGCATGATTTAGCGAAACTGAATCGGGTTTCTCGGGATTTTCTCTCTCCATTTGAAATCCCAAAGATATATAACGATTTCTTGAAGGCTTCTCTCTCTTCCATGCAAACTTTTCTCTCAAGAACGTTCATCTTCTCTAAGAGCAAACGCTCTCTCAAACCTTCTTCATTGGTCGGTTCTTCTTCAGCCAACGACAACACTTCCTCCACCTTGATGCTGAAGATCAAAGCAAACCAGAACATGGTTATTGATCTTAATTCTTCACATTACAGCGAAGCGATTCACCCAATGATCGAGTGTTTAAAATACTCGAGGATCTCCAAGGCTTTGACTGAATCTGCATCAAACCCCATTGCAAGTTGGGTCGGTGAAGACCAAGATATCGAAATCTCGATTTGGTACACTTCTACGGTTTACAGATACCGGTGACATGGTTGACCCTGAATCTCTTCGGCCAATAACCCTACTCCGACTCATCTACCAGATGGGATACAAGGGCGATATTACTAAGTTGTCTAAGTTTGCGTAGAAGGGCTTACCTCCTTACTGGAATGCACTATTCACAATCCTATTCAAGAGCTTTTCGAAACGAACCACCGGCACCGATAGTGCAAGTAAGCTATTCTACTCCTTCTTCTATGGTCTCTACCATGATGTCAATCTGGACTTTGGCTCTATCATGTGGATTCAATTCGTGCATAGTGTCAACTACAAACTTCGACACACAGAGATCTCTTGTGTTCGCTTCTGGTCCCTTGTTGTTCATAAAACAATTGTGAGGCATGACATTCATGTCATGACTGACTCAGTTATGGCTGTAATTCCGACTTTACCAACTGCCACCTTCGTTACCACAAAAGTAGAGGATTTCAAATTCATAGGCACAATTCCTATGGCCATGACTAGTCGGGTTCCGAGCGACATCAAGTGTGTCGTTGACTACAGCCAGAAGACTCCCTTTATTATCCGTCCTCTTGATGAAAAGCATCAAGTTGCTTTTGATAAGCTAGAAAATCCGAAAAAGGTAGTCAAACGCAAGGGAAGGAGTGCTGCTTCCGATACTGAAAAGCCAGCCAAACGCTCAAGAAGGCTTCGGAAACTTGTCATGCCACATCATTCGGAAGACAAACATTCCGATTATCAACACATCATAAATCCTTTAGAGGATGACATGGATGACAATGATGAAATCTCCACCACAGAAGTCTCCACCACCTAAATCGCCTCCATAGAAATCTCCACCACCTAAATCGCCTCCACAGAAATCTCCACCACAAAAATCTCCACCAGATAACTCCCCACCTCGTAAATCTCCATCACCAGAACGGACCACCAACCCCTCACCAAAATATCAAGACCCTAATTCTGAAGAAGAACATGAAGATGTATTGATTTACGATGATCAGGATGACATGGCTGATTACATTGAATCTCCTTTCAATGTTCAATTTTAATACTTCTGATGAAAATGCTCTGATGTCGAAGGGGCAATTTAAAGAAATCTCAGCCAAGTTGGATCAGTTACCGTAAGCCAACAAGGGTCCTTCTACTTCCGACTGGAAATCCCAGTTAGAAGTTCACAACCCGCATGTTGAGACGTTGATTACTAAAAACGTCAAGATCATGAAGGAATTTACCTTGTTGATGGATCAAAATCAGAAACACATGGATGATTCGGCAATAAAGATTGGCCAACTGGAGACTGATGTTCTAAAGTTTACATAGGACTTCCGAGACTCCCATCAGTCCAACAATGTCAAAATGACTTTGGTTATTCAAGGGTTTGCAGATACCCTTAAAGCTGAAAAGGAGGCTCTCGCCACTCTCCGTTCGGAATTGAAAAAGGAGAATTCCGAACTGGCTTCTTCTCTAGAGGCCAAGGCAGAAACGTTACGTGAAGATCTTGCCATGGAGAATGAATTCATGGATCTCCTGGCTTCCAAAACTACAAAGATTCAAGTACTGAAGGCAGATCTCAAACACACGACAGCAGTCCTGTCATTTGCTGTTTCACAAACTCAGGCTATTCGGAGTTGTGTTAACAACATCGATTCCTTCATTCGTCGAGCACTAGAAGAAGACGATCTGATTCTCACTCCTTATGTTCGTGGTCATATTACGAACAAACTTCATCCTGTTCTCCTTTTTTTTAGCAAAATCAAAGGTGTTTCGGAAGACATTGCCGTTCCGAAACAAGGGGGAGACGAGAACACAGAGGATGAACCAAATCTGAACAAATAAAAAAGAGTCTGACAAACTTTAAAAAAAAGTAAAAGGAGAAGGAGTCTAACCAGGGAACGGAGACTCCAGAGGATAACTTAAATACCTCGAACGTTTCCAAAGAAGATCAGGGAGATGGTTCGAAAAAGCCAACAGAAAACCCCATCAGACGAGCAAGTTTTTCCACACTCACCAATGTGAAGGAACCAGAGGCTGAAAAGTTTGCTGATAACATTCAAAAACAATAATCCGATTGGTTTGAAAAGATGAATGTTGGTGACACATATGCCGGTCCTTCGAAACGAAAGACAAAGAAGACCAGTGAAGATGATGAGGAAGATGAGACTGAGCTTTCGGAAGCAGCTAAAAGGGAAAAAGAGCTTGATGACCTTCTCAGAATTAGTCGACAGTTAGATGCTGAAGAAGCAGCCAAACGTGAAGCTGCACTTCTGTTGGAATCACGGAAATTGCACTTTCCAGGTTGGGATTACGAAACCATGAAGAAGGAAGCCATCACTCAACCAATTCAGAACTAGTTGCAGCCAAACTGCTCATACAACATCGGAAATCAAGTGGATTCTCAATTTGATTTTCCTATGACTGCTAGAGTATTCCTCATTCGATGCTTTTGACGAACGCATAACGAATACTCAACCTAGTGCTATCATCAATGACATGCTCTTCAACTTCTACCTGGCGAACTCGAAACCTCAATATCTTTCTTGGAGCCTGAAGAAAATTGTGAGACTCACTCCGAGAATGCCACGAGTTATTTCCCCGTTCAAAAATGCTATCTTCCTAGCTCGCAGGGGATCCGATCAGGAGAAGGATGAATTCACTCTAGCTGATCTTCCTTTCATGAATCCATTTGGTTGGGTTTCCCTATTCAATATTCTATCAAGGGCTGAAGAACACGAAATTCTTGCTGAACATGTCAAGAAACTACTCATGGGTTACATCCTTGAATTTGCGAAACTGGATGTGGAAGTTGCTACAGTTCTGGATTCCACTCCCGAATGCTTGGCTGAAAAACCTCCTTCCGATCTCAATAAACGTCGTCTCAGAAAAATTGGCAAGAAAGAGTGGAAAGGATGTTCTTTCTGCGAGACAAACATCTGTATCCCACTCCTGCATTGAAGAAGAAACTGGATCTCATCAACAAGACTCGGGGCAACACACCAAATGATAAAAGGTGTTTCAATGATACATTGACTTGGTACATTGCGTTCCGAAAGAGAATCTTGCTTCTGATTCCAAAGGTGTTTGAAAAAGTACTAAATGTTCTGAAACCAGAAGTTGATGAATGAAGCTTCTTCGCAATTTGACTTAAAGGGGGAGATTGTAGAAACATTTAATTAGATTGAGTCAATTGCGCATGCAACTATCAAGCCTTTATGTTAGCGTATATTTATGGGTGGGCCTGTCCATTCCATAATTAGTTTTAGTATATAAGGCATGTATGTTCCCTAATTAGGGTTAACTTTTGTAAAACTCTTTCACGGCACTCATACAGAATAGTTCTCTCTGAATTGTTCTTGAGTTGCATATTAATCATTGGACGTCAGTTCTTCATATCACGTGTTCTTGTTTATTGTTATTTTCCGCATTATTGAATCTAGATCCTACTTCTGTGTTCTAACAAATGGATTTATCATAATAAGCTTGGCACTGAAGGTAATGTGATCTGAAATAAAGAAAGGTTGGTTGTTAAAGGATACTGTCAACAGGAAGAAATTGATTAAGAAGAAACCTTCACACCTGTTGCTAGACTCGAGTTCTTTCAGATCTTTTTCGCTTATGCAGCACACAAAAACTTTAATGTTTATCAAATGGATGTCAAATGTGCCTTTTTAAATGGGGATCTAGAGGAAACTGTTTTTCTTGAACAACCACTGGATATCCTGTTCTCAGTGTATAGTTGTGCTCGCTTATGCAGCATACAAAAACTGTAATGTCTATCAAATGGATGTCAAATGTGCCTTTTGTTATAGGATGTTGGTCCAAATTTATGTAGATGACATCATCTTCGGATCCACTGATCCTACTTTAACAAAAGAATTTAAAAATCCGCTAAAAATCAAATTTCAGATGAGCATGATGGGGAAAGTTAACTTTTTTCCTTCGATTGCAAGTCAAACAATCAAGAGAAGGAATTTTATTAATTAACAAAAATACACCTGAAGCCTTCTTGAGCGCTTCGTAATGACTATATGTTCAAATGATAAAGTTCCAATGGCTACAGGTACAAGGCTGAATCCTTCATGGATAAACCGAAGGTCAATCTTCAAAACTACATGAGTATGATTAGATCTCTGCTTTATCTAACAGCTAACAAGCCGGATATCATGTTCTTAGTGCATAGTTGTGCTCAATATCAATCCGATCCACAAGAACCTCATCTAGCTACTGTAAAGATCATATTTCGATATCTACATCATACTACCTCATATGGTCTTTGGTATCCTGCAAATTAAGGCTTCTACACTCAAGGATACTCAGATTCGGATCTTGGTGGATGTTCTATTGATCACAAAAGCACATCTGGAGGTTGTCAATTTTTGGATGGAAAACTTATATGCTGGAAATCAAAGAAATAAACATGTGTATCCATATCTATAGCAAAAGCTGAATATGTAGCAGCTGCGGCTTGTACTTCGCAAATAATCTAGATTTAAAGTCAGCTTAAAGATTATGCCATCAATACGCAAAGGATACCACTGTTTTGTGACTCTACAAGTGCCATCTGAAGTTGTTACTTCAAGACAAAGCATATAGCCCTTCTCTATCACTTTATCAAAAGTCATGTTGAAGAAGGAAACATTGAAGTACACTTTGTACACACCAAAGAACAGTTGGCAGACATTTTCACAAAACATTGGACGAAAAGTCCTTCACCCGAATTGTTCAAGGACTTAGGATGATTAATGGAGCCATTCTCAACTGACATCATATTTGAACATTCTTTCCCTTTAATTTTTATTGCAAATAAACAATTTCTCCATGTCGGAAGGCATCCGAACCTTCGGATACCCTCAGATATCAAAAATTTCAACAAAATCTTTTATTTGTCAATTATCATTTCAAGTATAAAATGTTTTTTGGCAACAGAGTTTAATCTAACTCCATGTAACCCATTGATGTTTATACCTCCTTTTGTTGCATACCAAAATCATGATGTAGGACAAAAATTATTGATTTATGCTTGACATTAATATTGGGCTCGAAATGGATTAAATTGGTTTGCCTTGGTTTTTCGGTATGGACCGAAATCCCCTGGGATTTCGGTGGTCATGACCGAAATCCAAAGGATTTTGGTGGGCTGGGCTATGACGTTTTCAGTGGGCCGTGCTGATATGGGCTTAGGGTTAGGCGTAGGTATATAAACTCCTCTTAGCCGTCATTTGTATTGTTGGTTGCTCTGGAACTTGTGCCTACTTAGAGAAATTTGTGAATTGTTCAAGTACTCATAGGATCTTATGTATTAGACCTTTCTATAATGAAAGGTGTGCATTGAAGATTAATCTCCTTGTGTTCTTATTGTTTTGATTCGATTCACTCATTGGGATTCCGCACCATTGAGTCTTTGATTGATACCATCTAGATAGTGTTAGGTTGGGACTTACAATTCGTATCAGAGCCTTAAAACCTTGTGTTTTTAGGTGTTTTGGTATCAATCTTTGCAATACCTTTGCTTGGATCTTGGAGATTTGGTCGTTTTTGAGTGTTTATGGACCTTTTGATCGATTTTGGGTGTTAGTGTTCTTGGTGTTCTTCATTTTTCTTGGCATATTCATGTGAAAAAGCTTCAAAAACGCTGTTTTTGATCTGAAACGTCGTTTTCAGTCTGTTTATTGACGATTTCGGTCAGCCTGGCGATTTTGGTGTCGGCGCGAGGTTACAACTAGGGTTTCTTGGAGTTTTCGGTCCGTTAAGTGAGTTTTCGGTCAAGCCCAGTTCATTTTCGGTGCAGCCTTTAGGGTTTTGGTGATTTCGGTCTAGGTTGAAGTTTTTAGTCAGGATCTAGCCTCGTTTTCGGTTCAGCTGGTTATCGGTTCCTTATTTTCGGTTAGAGCTGCATTTCAGTTGAAGTGTTCGGTCAAGACCTGGTCTTCGGTTTGGTGTTTTCGGTCCAGTCATTTGTGTGCTTTTCGGTTCATTGTCAATGGAGGCAGTTTCCACTATGCATTCTGATCTCGATTCTGTCATGGGTACGGTTACCCGCATTCCTCGACTGATAAACGCTGAAGGATTTTCGGAATCGAAATACAGATTCGAACAATATATTAAAATGAAAGATGTGAAACTGTGGAGAAGTTTTTTACGTCCGCCCGTCATAATTACAATCACTCGACAAGATGGTACTGTAATAGATAAACCTATTGAAGAATTCACATATTTGGATTTTGACAAAGTGGACCGAGATAAGAAAGCCCTTCACTCTTACTAGGGCACTATCTTCGGATATTGCTCAGGGCTTTAGAGAGTACACATCTGCCAAATCTTTATGGGAGGCGTTGATTGAGGTCTACGAAGGAAATGATGATATGAAACAAAGCATGCAATACCTCCTTCGTCAGAGGTTCAACATGTTCAACCATGTACTTGGAGAGACACTCGAGACCCAATTGCAACGCTTCATTACACTAAACACTGAATTGACTACCGCTGGAATCACAGTATCATTAATTAAAGTCAACAAGAAGTTGCTGAACTCCCTCCCAAAAGCTGGGATATGAATGTGGGTGTCATTAAGAAGACAAGGGACTTGGGAAAACTTTCTCTTTATGAGATTAAGGCTATCATGAAATCTTGTGACATGGATGATAAGCAAATAGAGATCAACCATGTCAGCTCCTATCAATCTGCAAATCTAGGCACTTCCACAAATAGTGCATTTTCGGCCCTTCCTGCTCAAACTCCAGCATAACAAATTCATTCATCTTCTAGTGCTCCAATGACATCTCCTGCCCCCTCTGCTTCTGGCCCTGCTGCTAAATCGAATACTCCAGCTCCAGCTGTTCCCAAGGGAGCTGAAGAAAACTTGGGTTTGATAGTCAGTCTCCTAAATTGTTACAATCCTCTCGTTCTGGTGAACTTATTCAGCCAATTATGATTAGAGATCTTGACCAGATTCACCCTGACGATGTTGAAGAGATGAACATTTCCTGGCATATTGCTATAGCAGTATTCAGGGTCTAAAAGGTTCACACAGAGAACGGGTAGAAGCAACTGGGGTGCGAATGGAGATAGAACGGTGGGATTCAACAAGACCAAGCTTTGGTGCTACAACTGTCACGAGCATGGACATTTTGCTCGTGAGTGCACCAAGCCTAGAATGGAGAATGCAAATGCTGAGAGAAATCTGGTGCCAGTTGGAAATAATCATGAAGCTGCTCCTCAGAATACCAAAAGAGCTATGGTGGCTCAGCAATTCACGTGGGAGGATCAAATGCAGACCTTGAACTTGACTGAAGAAAGGGTTGCTCACTTGGCCCAGATTGAACCAAACAAAGATGCTGATACTGATGATACCGAGGAACAGATGATGGAACTCCAATTTGCATTTATGGTCTCTTCTACTCCTGCTAATGATGAGGTTAGTGAAATTTCTTGCTCTAAGTCTTGTGATGATAAGATTGCTAAATACCGTGAGCTAAACTATAAATTAGTTACATAAATTTTTGATCTTGAAAAAGTCGTTTATAATTCTAAAAAGAAACTGAAACCTCTTCAAGAAACGCTAGATGCTAAAACTTCGGATTTTAATAAATTAAAAGAAGAGTATAGCATAAAAAGTTTTCACCTTTGATTTGCCAATGAGGATATTGCTAAATTAACTACTGAACTTGATGCACTAAAAACAAGTATAATGATGTTGATATTTGTATGCTCAACAACATGAACAGTTTTGGCAGAACGTGCCAAGGGGGAGATATTATAAAACAAAACCCTCAAGGTCACGTTCTCGAAATAAAAATCGAAACATTTCAAAAACCAATACTCAAACTACCTAGGACAAAAGGACTGACTCGACTGGTAGTCCTGTTTCTAAATCAAATGCAAATGTTCCCATCTGGTCTAAAGATAAAAGATTTAAATCCAATTATAGATGGGTTCTCAAAGGCAGTATTTCAAAAGCTTCTGAAATTTCACCATTATTTGACAAACATGATATGAGCTTAGAATCAGTTTCTTGTATCGATAGTAAGGGTCAACCTAGTTTTCGTATGGACTGGGTCCCTTAATCTAATTAATCCCGTAACTTGTGTAGGAACAACTATGGAGGAATATCATCAGACCCTAGTATGTTGATAGTGGCTGTTCCAAACACATGACAGGCGACATGTCCCAATTACACGACGTGAAAACTTTAACGGTGGATATGTTTGCTTTGCAGGTGGTGAAAAAGGAAAGATCACACAGAAAGGGACTGTTTCGAATGGTGTCTTGAAATTTGAGAACGTTAACTTTGTTCCTGAGCTCAAGCATAGTCTGCTAAGTGTTTCTCAAATATGCGAGAAAGGTTTTTCAACCCACTTTACCATGAAAGAGTGTCTGATTCTTAAACCCAGTTTTGTCATTCTTGAGGAGTGGAAGCTTGTCAGATCAGAACGCAAAAGAAACGCTTACATCATTTACATGAATCACAACACTCCTGAAAACTTCACATGAGCATGGCAAACCAAAAATATGTGTTTAGTATGCAAGTGATAAAAATGACTTCATTATTTGAATATCCAAGTTAAAGAACAAAACTTTGATTTTAGATTATGTCAATCATATATTCTTGCACTAAAATATATCTAAGAATCGACTTGATACATTGGTAAAGAAATAGACATCGGAATGAGGTTAAGGCTGTTTTACAAACTGATGTGCTTTGTGATTACAAGATCCTTAACAAAGTGTATATTACTAAGCTCTTTGTCGAATCCAACTCGCTTTATAAATGAATTATTCAAGAAGTATCATACTTCTCAAGATACAACATGTTCCAAAGCTTTCTTAAAAATGTAACTTACAGTTAATAATAACAAATTCAAGATTGTTTATCAGCCTTGTTAAATAATTGAGCTATATAGGGTAAAGGAAAAAATTTCTGTGACATCTTTATATCACCAAGAAATGAATCATATGGTGAAATTTCAAACTATTACATCTTTGGATAAGTGATCCGACAAACATGAATTCAAGAAAATCGAATTCATATAATCACGAGTCAAAAATTGATTGCAAATTTATGCTCTCAAAAGTTCAAAAGTTTGGTACAAAACAAGTACCCAAAGGCTTACTTCTCTTTTTTCAATGAAAATGTAAGGAGCTCTTATAACATAGTCGAGTACTTTGTAGAGAGTATGAACATCTCAATTAGTCCGTTTTTAGTGAAAAATATAGAGTAGTGTATAAATCTCAAAGGCTTGTCATCTGGGAAATATATCCAAATACTCTATCTAATGAAAAAAGATAAATTTCACAAAGTAATTCAAAGTTTCAATCAAAAATTCTGAAAATCCCCTGATGCTCAATTCATAAATGTGAAAACTATCTTAAATTTTTGTGTAGTGGTTGTTTACCTCATTTTGACAAGGAAAATTTGAAACATTAATTTGAATAATAAACACTAAAATTTTTCCAATAAGAGAAATTGGATACAACACTGGGTGATTAGACTTAACCAATATGACCGATATTTAATCACAAAGCCTTCGGATTGAATAATAGACTTCCAACATGGTAAATCTTGTTTTTTTTATCAATTTTCATGAATTTAAGTCCTACATTCACAATGTATTCTCCAATACAAAAGTTTCTAAATGCTAATGATGATCCCTATCAATGAAGTCATAATTGCCTTCGCACACTTTATAAAGAAATTTCAACAAATTCGAAGGCAATCCAATTCATTCTTCTAAGGGGTTGCAACTTGTGGGTATTTTCATTGACTTTTCACAAACAACATTTTAAACCCTCTATGGTCCGAATATACTTAATTTCTAATGATTTTTCTTTTGACAATTATTATGACAATAAATTCTTTCATTTAATACCCTCTATGGGACTGACACAGCGACGGTTCCATTTTTGCAGGGTTAGTGGGAAAACACGCTTTGTGACGTGGCTATCTATGGTTGGACCCTTTTTCACGCGCATTAAATGGCATGGGACCACCATCAATATAAATACACGTTTTCAAACGGTTACATTCTTTTACGAAAACAATTCGCTCAAATCTCTCTGGAAAATGTTCATTGTTCATCGTCTTCATCCTCTTCAAAAAGCTATCTGTCATGTCTACTCTTAATGATGCTTCTTCACAGAGCCCTGAAGAAGGGATGTCAATTCAACCTTTGTTGTCGCCAAAATGTAAGTAAAATGCAGAAAGTGGAAGATAGAGTTCCGAAACTGGAAGGATTCGGAAGTGGGACAAGTCATATGACTTGAGATGGATTGTGGAAATATGGTCAGTTCGGAAACTGAGTGGTTACGTAGATGATAGATCTTAAATCTCAACAATAATAAAATGCACAAACAGTAAACTAAAATGAAATGTAAAGACAGAAATATTGAAATGCTAGAAATGGAAAGAACAAGATAAGAACATATATGAACAAGAAGATTTGATGGAATGAGAGGATTTATATATATATATATATATATATATATATATATATATATATATATATATATATATATATATATATATATATATATATATATATATATATATATATATATACATATCAATGAAGTGTTACAAATCGTCTCTCAAAACACATAAGACTGAGTGAAGACTTGGTCTTCCTTTTATAGACTAAGGGAAGACCTCTGGACAATATCCTATGGACTGAAGAGTAGACAACACATCTCTCTTCAGTCAGACAATAAGGTTCTAACTAATATAATAAGACAATGTCATACTAGGGTGGCTTATCTAGAATATAAAAATACAAACAGTACACCTGACATGCTTCTAAAAGGCCACGCCTGATCTAGTCTAATCATATCCTATAACTTGAAGCACTTATCCATTTGTCTTATCTTGACTATCAGTCTTCAGTCTTCATTCTTCTTTGAAGTTGATTGAGTAAGCTTCCGAATTCATGTTGTACCAAAATCTTGAGTGGATTTCGGTATGTTTGCATCTTCTGAATATGGTCTTCGAAACAAGGTCTTCGGAACGTGGTCTTCCGAATCCTGACATCCTTCTGATCTTTGAATCTTCTGAGCTTTAGCATGCTTCCGTACTTGATATATTCTGAGCTTGGTCTTCGGAGAACTCTTTTGAAGGTTTCCGAAATCCAAGATTGGATTTCGGTATTATCATAACTTAGACATATATATTCACCAAGACATTCAAAAGCAAACATATTCATTGATGATATGAGACTGAGTTCGGAACATACACTTCAGAAACAAGACTGTTGTTTCTCATCAATCAACGCTTAACAAAATATTCTAACACTCAAACAACTAAACATTCCATCACAAGTGTAAATATCACTAACACAAACTAACCAACTCTCCACTCAAACACCAGGTTGGTCAACGACCAGTTCTGAACACTAACAACCTTCAAATCTGAAACCTCAAACTACTTACTTAGAACTGATCCATCTCTCTAGCCATAACCCATTGACGCTCTGATCGAACGTCTTAAACATTCCATCCTTTCATATGCCCTAACTGCGACTATTCTGGCAGGTTTGGTTTACAGAGCCTACCACACCTCCATCCTAACCAACAATGCTGAAAATGTTCCAGAATCCATAAATTATGAAGTGATTCTAGCTGATAAATCCACCAAGCGGATTTCCCTCAATTGTCGTCGATTTTCTATCTACTAGCACCTGAAACCGCTGTCATTGCTTCCATCAATGACATTCTTGCTATGTTCAATGATATCGGGTATTCACCAGAGATAAAGATGATTAGGAGTTTCAAAACCAACAAAATTCAAAGTCTATGGAAACTTTTCTTTGGAATCTTTCTTTGAAATATTTCTTCGATGTTTGTCTGGTAGAACATGATGGGTTCTATGCAAACAATAAATTAAACTCTTAAGTTTACATGCAACATAATAAGGATCTATGTTTTCTCTTCTAAAACTATAACTAAGAACCTAAACGTATATAATTAAAATTGTAACGAAAAGATTAGAAACCACATACCTTTCAACCCTTGGAAGCAAGCACCACAATTGTCGTGCCTCAAATTGCTCATACCCATAACCAAGCAAGCAAGAAACTAGAGAAAAGAGGGAGAGACTCCCTTGAGAATGGCGTGAATGAATGGGGTGCTAGCAGGGTCTATTTATAGTCTCCAAATGATAAGTGATAAGGCTTAAACACTGCCTTATTTGAAGTCTGATATGATAATTTTTTTATCATATAATCCAAATACATTATCATTACCATAAATAGTCATTGTATCCATATATTGTGATTTTCAAATTCCTTAAGGGTGTAATCCTTAGAATTTCGTCCAACACCCTCTACATACCATATTTGTCCATTGCTTAACTATTAAACAATTCCAATTCAGCCCCTGTATTTTAATTAATCCAATCTATCCCAAAATTAATTCCAATTAAATATTATGATTTCTAATTAATATATTATCCTCGTAATATATTAATAACTCAATCTCTCTCTCTCTCTCTCTTTATAAGTTATCTTGTCCTCTGCTAGGTTTGAGGGCAACCCAAAAGGATTGTGCTGCTATCAATTCATGTATATGTATCAGTTATAGTTATGACTTAGACACGTAATTCAACTGTCTCCCACTTGGATAAGTCTATAACTATAACACAATATAGCTTCCAAATTTATCAACAAATTGTAGCTTCCAAAAGCCGCTGGCGAACTCTAACCTAGTCAGCTACGTGTCCTAAGATAAGTGATCGTATGATCCTCCGTTACAAGATATCATCCGGACTTGAGACATGGATTAGAATCAATCTCAATGTCCAATACTTTGTTTCCCGGTTTCGGATTTGTGATGATATAGGACTTCTATAAGTCAATCACCAAATCACCAAGGAGACCACAGATATCGCTTTTCCCGTTAGGGTAAAATGAACGAATAAACATTGACTCATATGCTTGTGTCTTTTACTCATCATATCGTGCAACAATACGTTTTATGACATCGAGTTATCGATGCGTTTACGCATTATCAATGCACGACCAACTTGTAAATTTCAACTCATATGTCTCCGTTTCAAGACCATAAGATATTATAATATCAGAATTACTCGTGATATAATACATGAAGTAATTCTCTAAGCCCGGGTTGATCTAATACTCAAATCTCCATTTCTAAGTACTCATGAACATTGCAGCAACATCGTTGGTATTTCTAACTCCTTAGACAATCTACAATTCAATTCATGATAGTCTTAATTCACTACATACTTCCAAAAGTATGAGCGACCTGGACTTTTGAATAATCATATTATTCGCAAAGTAAAAAATGCAAAATAAAACACATGATCTGACAGGCAGCCACTCCTGCTTATTACCAAGTCTCCACGAGGTAATCACCAAATCAGATCTGACACAATACTGTTGTGTGTTTCTTGGCTTCTTTTAAACTTTCAATCAAGATTTTATATAGCTATATGACCTTCACTCTGTCTATGTATCCAAAATGTCTCACATTGATACACATCATTGCAGATAATCCGATCGGACACTCTTCCGATGATATCTTAATATGTCATCTCGGTTTCTCTCCAACTTCACTCCGAAAACGGTGGTGTGTACTGTGACTTCTCATGGTCATCGGGATCTTTAGCCCAGATGACTGCGCCCTTAAGAAAATTTCAAGGTGTTATGATGTGCTGGTAAACCACACGCGCTCCATCAATATACTAACGAAACTCTTTAACCTTGAAGTCCTTTAGCACCATACACTAATGTTAATAATTACATATTTGAAACTCCTTTCAAATTATTATTACATTCACCCCAATCATTTCTCAATGATTTCTCACGTGTGCTCAAATAATCTGTCCAGTATCCTAAGCCAAGTTTTGTTCTGAATCCGTCTTACTATGCTTTAAGGATTAAGTTAGAAGGAAAAGTCAATGACACTTATGATCGATCCAATCAGTAGAAGCTCATGGGATCATATTTATTCCATTCCGAACTTTTCAAAATCTAAGGATTACTGAGTATCCCTGTGTCATGACTTCTAGAAAACCATTCTCTTGGAGTCATGCATCTTGAATCTTATCAAGATCATACTCATATTGGCTAGATCTATGCTGACGATTTCATCTATCTGATAGACGCTTGTAACTATGTGAGTACGTTGTATCTCTATTAGATCATGTCAATTCATTACACTTTGTAATGATAAGAAAAACTCTTTTCCTGAAATCATGCATCTTGAATCTTATCAAGATCATACTTATATTGGCAGGGTCTTTACTGATGATTTCATCTATCTTATAGATGCTCGCGACCACCTGAGTTGTATATCCTTATCGATCTTTCATATCGAATCATCTATTAATGCCAAGTCATTATACTCTGTAATGATTAGAGACGATTCCTAGAAAAAGTATGTAACCGACATACATGGATAGGTAGATCACAATGATACTCCTATTGGTTTTGACACGGTTATAGGACTCTTTTCGACTACCACAAAATCCAAACTTTTTGGCATGTTTTGAGAATCCAAAATCTAAACCTTCTGACATAATCATAGGACTCTTTCAGGGTATTCACAAAATCCAAACTTTTGGCATATTTTGAGAACCCAAAGATCCTTCCTTGTGAGGTGCCCATAAGATGAATCTCGAGGCCATGTACATTTCTGTTTGGATATATCGGCATGTTCTAAACCCCTTTGGTTGTGTCTCACACATAACCCTTGTGTTTTCCATTTAAGGAAAGCGATTTAGATCATCCAATCTTGCTATGACTCACGAAGTGCAGTCATAGCAGACAATATCCATTCAGATTAATTTCAGTTATGTTAAGGGTGTCTCTCTCAAAATCAATCATGTGACTCTGAGTTTCGCCTCACTAAACTATTCTTACTTAGAATGTGGGTACATTTCTATGTTACCTTCTTTTGATGATTCAATTACTCTCACTAGTTCCTTAGGCCAGGTTTAAAATCAGTCAAATTATCACACAGATCTAGTCTCACCCTTACGTTCTCTTATTTGACAGCAATCGGGCTCACCAATGCTTCCAAGTATTAGGATTGCTTATCCGTACCAACTTAGTGTTTTACCACTAATCGGTATCTCACCCAGATCATAACACCTTATAATGGTGACTCGTACTACTGGTCTGCGAAGAGAAAGGTATGTCAGGTTTAACAAGAATCTGATCCCTGGTCAAGCCCTAGTAATGACTAGAGGTTCTTTCACTTGGCTAATCCTTGAACTCCTTCACGATCACTCTTACTCCCACTGTTTCCTTAGAATATGATTTCTTCCAAAAGGACTCTTCTTTAAAATGTACTTGTGGGATGGCCAATGAAACGACACTGCTCATCAGGTTCAGGCTAGTAATTAGGTTCCGATGAACGCTTCATGACCCTGGACCCTCTATGTGCACAAGTAGAGGCGATCCCTGCTTTGCACTTTAGATGGTCTCTGTGCAACCTACTTAGTCTAAAATATGCTTAGAATATGCTTTTATGGTTTGACTGGTTGAATATCTAATTTATCGAAAACTAATTTGAAGTGTATCTAATGCATCGAGGATCGAACTATTTCGACCAGTGCTCGATCTTCTTCCCTAGGACACATTATAACCATTTAATGTTCTTGGACGAGGAAGAACTATGAAACATTTTCTCAGTTTATGCTTTTACTCAGATTTTGTTGATCTTATACTTTCTTTGATGTCCTTGAACAGTTCAAGGTTTCAATTAATCTGCTTATTCTAATAAGCGAAGTCATATTTGTCATACTAATTTGCAAATATTATGAAGTATAACTAATTGTGTTTTATTTGTACATTCAAGCAATTCACAATAACTAACGTGTCCGTTGCTCATGATCTTAATGCCTTTTACATCTCCATGTAAATTTATGACTTTGCTAATTTGTTCAAGATATGCAATCATCACTCGACTATAAGCCAACTGATTCCAAAATCCTATCCATTTGATCTTTGGATGATTCATTTCTTGCAACAATCAGTTTTTTTAAGAACTCTCTTCATCATGTGACTCCTAGTCAAATGATTCCAAAGTCCTGTCCACCTGGACCATTGGTTGAAGCGACCCTTATTAAAATTTAACTTTAACAATCATAAAAACACAATTCATAAATCAAACATACTTTGGATGTATCAAAATTCAAGTTATTACTATTTATGTTACTCACATATTCATACAACATAGGAAGGATAATTTAAACAACCATGTTTTGAAAGAAAAGTCGGTACTTTTATTAAATCAGAATTATCCTTACATAATGTAATGTATGAAAACAATGTCATACATCTACCAGAAAATAACAAAATCAAATATCTAACTAAACATCAAAACTGCACGAGCTCGTGATCCAATCCGAATGTGCTCCTACGCATCAAAGTCCTGCATCCTACCCAGTCCCTTCATACAGAGCAAATGTAAGAATCACATCCTGTATCAAGGAATTAAGGATCAGGTGTTTTGAGTTTTAGATATACCTGAGTTGCCAAACGATTTGGCTCCGAAGCATCTTCCAATCTTTCTGTCACTGAATCCGACCCTGTGGATTCCCAGTTTGAGACATCTCAGAACTGGTCCGATAGATGACATGGACCGTTTCTTGATGCGTCTCATCATCAGACTCAATCCGGAAGTAGCTGAATCAGTGGAACTATTGTAACACCCGACTTATTAACAAAACACCCCGAAAAAAAATTCATTTTTCAAACCGAATATTTTACAAACAAACCATAAGTAGGGGGTATTAGTTAATACAATACGAGTACAAGAGTATCACGAAGTACAATACATAATATTATACATTCTTCAAGGCGGGTCGTTACTTCAAATACTAAGTCCTCAGTCACGGACTTTATCCTTTCCCTTTGCGGGATCACGCTCACCTGCAGGGACATATCAAATAAACTGTGAGCTATAAAGCCCAATGAGTAATCAAACAAATAAACATGCATATATAAGAGAATAACAACAATTAGACTCTTAAACAGTTTCAGTCCCAAAAGTCATAGTCATCGCTGACCGCACCGGATATCATAGCCATAAAAGGCCGCACCAAAATATCATAGCCCGAAGGCCGCACCAGAAAATCATAGCCCGAAGGCCGCACCAGAAAATCATAGCCCGAAGGCCGCACCAGAAAATCATAGCCCGAAGGTCGCACCAATTTAGGTTCAATAACCCAATATCATGGTCCTAAGACCGCACCATTTAATGTCAAAGATAGTAATCCTAGCCAACAAGGCTGCACCAATATATCATACTAGATATAGTCAAGATTACTCACCTGATGGTTTGCTACAACTAGCGTTTGTTGTTCCTTGCCTCGAAATGAAATCCGTAGAATTTTGTCCCGTACCTATAATTCCATTTATTATCAAAATGATTATAGGTTAATAACCATTCCAATTAACTCTAATGCAATAGAGTTCAATACAATATCATTATAAATAATGTCTAGTTAATAAACTTCCCGTTTACTAACTTTTTATGAATTTTACTATTTACCGAGGCATTCGAATTGATCTACAGTGCCCCCGAGGGATCCAAAACTCAATATAAAAATTTTCCCAAACTTTTCAGGCCATAACGAGCCTACAGTTCAAATTTGAGCTAAATCGGACAAGCCAAGCAAAAGTTAGCGTTTTTTATCCCCTACCTAGCCCCTGCTTGGAGGCGCACTGCGCCTAGGACAGGGCGCACTGTGCCTGGGCGCACCCCTCCTGGGGCTTGGGCGCACTGCGCCTGGCGCCTGCGCAGGTCTCCTGTCCAGCCGCGATTTGTGCACTGTGGCATGCAGTTTTGGTCCGTTAAGTCCTTATTTCTGTTCTTAATCGTTTGGGGTTTGTTCCTAGGCTAAAACCTTACATTTTAACAAGGTTTTTAACCCCCAAAACACACTCAATCAATCATATGAAGAATTAGGGTTCTTAGTTCCAAAAACCCCAAAACTTCAAATTCATCCAAAATAACAATCTACTTCCATTTTCTTTAGTTAAGTCCTTATTAGCATGACTTAATGGAAGTATTACATCAACTTAACCACCTAATTATAACTGCAAATGCAGATTTTGAGTTCCACAAAACTCATCAAGAACAAACCAATAAGAACTTGGAATACTAACCTTTCAAATTTCCAATTCTACACTTTGAATGCTATATTCCGATTTGCAAACTTCAATCTTCAAGAAACCTTGCAGAATCGCTCAAGAACACCTCTCCCGTAAGTGCCAAAAATCTGCACACAATGGGAGAAGCTTCCAAGCTTTTATACCTCCAAAAATTACATTTTGGTCCTTGAAGTTGCATTTTTTAGGACTTTTGCCACAATTTACATAATTTATGACGCAAATTCAGTTTTTATAACATTTTAAGTCCAAGACTCAAAATATTATTACGAAACAAGTCCTTTTCTGTCCAAAAGACCAAATTACCCTTTTGAGGTAAAATGACCATTTTGCCCTTTTTATTATAATTACATAATAACATGTTTTGGCGTTACAAATTACAAGACTCAAAATGTTATTACGAAACAAGTCCTTTTCTGTCCAAAAGACCAAATTACCCTTTTGAGGTAAAATGACCATTTTGCCCTTTTTATTATAATTACATAATAACATGTTTTGGCGTTACAAATTCTCCCCTCCTTTAAGAGATTTCGTCCCCGAAATCATACAAAAAGTTGAGGGTATTTCTCCCTCATTTCACTTTCGGTCTCCTACGTCATGTCGGAACCTTTGTGATGACGCCAAAGGACTTTCACCATGCTGATGTTCTTGTTTCGTAAGTGTCTTGTCTTGCGGTCTAGCACCCATTCGGGTTGTTCCGGGTATCTCAGCTTTTCATCCACCTCGATTTCAGCAAGAGGTACTTGTTGAGACTTGTCAAACAAAGTTTTCCTCAAATGGGATACATGGAATACATCATGTATACCATGAAGTTCATAAGGTAACTCCAATCTATACGCCACGGCTCCAACTCTTTGGGATATTCGAAAAGGTCCAATGAAACGAGGACTCAACTTTCCTTTCTTCCCAAAACGAATTAAGCATTTCCAAGGGGATACTTTGAGCATTACCATATCTCCTACTTGGAATTCTATCGGTTTCACCCGTTTGTCCGCATACTATTTCTGTCTATTCTGAGCTACCTTCAAATTTTCGCGTATCAGTGTGATCTTTTCTTCGGTCTGTGCTACAATTTCGGGTCCAGCCAACGGCTTTTCCCCAACTTCAGTCCAGCAGGTCGGAGTATGGCACGGTGCTCCATACAAGGCTTCATACGGGGCCATCTGAATGCTGGAATGATAGCTGTTATTGTACGCGAATTCCACTAAAGGCAAATGATCTTCCCAGCTTCCACCGAAGTCTATGACACAAGTCCTCAACATATCTTCCAAAGTCTGGATTGTTCTTTCACTCTGACCATTGGTCTGCGGGTGATATGCGGTACTCATAAGTACTTTTGTACCCAATTGCTTTTGAAGACTCTGCCAAAAATGGGAAGTAAATCTGCTGTCTCGGTCCGACACAATCGATGCTGGTAACCCATGCCGACAAATTACCTCATCAATGTAGATTTTCGCCAATTGATCTACTCTGTACTTTTCTTTATATGGTATGAATTGTGCCGATTTGGTCAATCGATCAACAATCACCCATATAGAATCATAACCTCGCGGTGTCCGCGGCAACTTTGTCACAAAATCCATGGTAATATGGTCCCATTTCTTCTCTGGAACCGGCAATGGTTGTATTTCCCCATACGGTTTCTGATGGTTTGACTTAACTTGCAGACAAGTCAAACATCTTTCCACATATCTTCCAATGTCTCTCTTCATTCCAGGCCACCAATACATCGGTTTTAACGTCTGATACAACTTGGTACTACCCGGATGAACTGCATATCGGCTATAATGGGCATCTTCTAGAAGCAAATTTCGCGCCTCTCCTTGCTTCGGAACCCATATTCGGCCTCTAAAGGTCTTCAATTTCTAAACATTTTCTTCCAGATGCTTTAAATATCCAACCATTCTTTCGCTTTTAACATGCTCAGGCTTGCACGCCTCTTTCTGTGCTGAACGGATCAATTCTGGTAACCGGCTCACTACACCCATACACGCGGATGTAATTTTTAGAGGAGCTTCTTTTCACCTTAGAGCATCTGCCACCACGTTCGCCTTGCCAGGGTGGTACTGAATTTCACAATCAAAGTCTTTCGGTAGATCCATCCACCTTTGCTGTCTTATGTTGAGCTCTTTCTGGTCGAAGAGGTACTTCAGGCTCTTATGATCAGTGTAAATAACAAACTTTACACCGTATAAATAATGCCTCCATAGCTTCAATGCTAGAACCACTGCAGCTAATTCCAGATCATGAACTGGATACTTTTTCTCGGCATCTTTTAATTGGCGGGACGCATAGGCTATGACCCGACCTTTCTGCATTAATACACAACCAAGACCAATTCTAGAAGCATCGCTGTAGATCACATACTCTTCTCCGCTTTGTGGTAGTGCTAACACCGGTGCTTCACATAAAGATTGTTTCAACTTCTGAAATGCTTCTTGTTGTTTTTCAGCCCACACGAACTTTTCACCTTTCTTGGTTAACTTGGTCAACGGAGCAGCTATCGAGGAGAAATTCTCGACAAATCTTCTGTAATAGCCTGCCAAACGAAGAAAACTTCGTACTTCAGTGGGACTTCTAGGCGGTTCCCATTTCATCATGGCTTCGACCTTTGCTGGATCTACTTTCACCCCTTCGACATTGATTACATGACCAAGAAATTGAACTTCCCTTAGCCAGAATTCACACTTGGAGAATTTCGCATACAGCTTTTCTTGGCGAAGCAGCTCTAACATCTGGCGAAGGTGTACCTCATGTTCAGCTTGGCTTCGGGAGTACACCAAGATGTCATCAATAAACACTATCACCGAGGTATCAAGGAACGGACGACACACTCGGTTCATAAGATCCATGAATACGACTGGAGCATTGGTTAACCCAAAAGGCATCACCAAAAACTCATAATGACCGTATCTCGTTCGGAAAGCTGTCTTCGGAATGTCTGACTCCCTTATCTTCAACTGGTGGTATCCTGACCTCAGGTCAATCTTGGAAAAGTAGGACGCGCCTTGCAGCTGGTCAAACAAGTCATCTATTATGGGTAGCGGGTACTTGTTCTTCACCGTGATCTTGTTTAATTCCCGATAGTCAATACACATGCGCATTGACCCATCTTTCTTTTTAACAAACAGAATAGGGGCTCCCCAAGGCGATGTACTCGGTCTAATAAAACCCCTGTCTAACAATTCTTCCAGTTGCTTTCACAGTTCCACCATCTATGAAGGTGCTAAACGGTACGGAGCTCGGGCAATAGGTGCAGCTCCTGGAACTAGTTTAATCGTGAACTCAACCTGTCGATCTGGTGGCAACCCTGGAAGTTCGTCTGGAAACAAATCTGGGAACTCGTTCACCACATTTACATTCGCTACCCCCACTTTAATCGGTTGAGCCACCGATACATATGCCAAATAAGACATCCCTCCTTTACTGATACAGCTTCGGGCTTGAGCAAAGGAGATGACTGGCATTCGCAATCGAGGTCGTTCACCCTGAATCTTTATCAAATTCCCATCTGGTGACAGTATTGTAAGGCTTTTGTTCCTACAATCCATGTTAGCATAATTCGTTGCTAACCAATCCATTCCCACAATCACACCAAATTCATTGGTAGTCATCGGCTTCAAATCTATAGGGAAAACGGTCCTGTAGATTTTAAGCTGACAACCTTCCAGGTGTTCGGAAACCCAAACATATCTGCCATCGGCTATAGCCACCTCTAAACTTTCATCCATAGGAGTTAACGGTACATTCAAGCGAGACATCAAGGACTCCGACACGAAACAGTGAGTAGCCCCCGGATCAAAAATAACATATACAGGTATGGTATTGAGAGTAAAGATACCTGTAATCACATCTGTCTTCTCACGGGCTTCCTCCACGGTCATCTAGAAAGCTCGCGAGGCCACTGGTCGTCCCCTGTTCTTCGGCTCTTCTTTCTTTCGACCTTGATCAATTCTGGATCTATCACTGACTGTGCCAGGCTTCAACTCGGGACAGTTCAGGCGAAGATGATCTGTAGCTCCGCATTGGAAACACCTACGCTCCGCCCGACAGTTACTAGCATCATGCCATGATTTCCCACAGTTTCGACAATTTGCAGATATAGTGTTGACCCGGCAACTCCCTGAGTGCCTTTTTCTGCATTTTTCACACCACTTTCCTTCATCCCTCTGGCCTTTACCTTTGGACCCGGTTTGCTGCGACTTTTTCTGAGGCGTCCAACCTTGGTCTTCCGCCTTTCGTTTAGTCTCCATGACCTTCTTTTCCTTTTCCTGTCGTTTTAATTCTGTTTCTCTTTCTGTGGCTCGATCCACCACTTGCCGGAAAGTAGGTAATTTCAGCGGTTGTATGATTTCCCTAATTCGGGTCGTCAACCCCCAAACATATTTATCGATCTTTCTCTTTTCAGTATAAATGTGGTGTTCCGCAAACCTAGCTTTCTCCAGAAAGCTAAGAGTGTATTCCTGAATAGATCGGGAACCCTGTTCCAGGTGTAGGAATTCATCCTCTAATTGCTTTATCGCCACCTCAGAACAATATTCTTCATTGAACTTATTCTTGAACTGTTCCCACGATACTGATTCGGTTGGATCAAGATTCAAAGACTTGTAATAAATTTGCCACCAGTGTAGTGCACCGCTTGTGAGTTGGTTCGTGACAAATTCTACTTTATCGTCATCCGCACATTTGCTCACTCGGAACACCTTCTCAATATGCATGATCCATTCCATAGCTTTGACTGGATCATCTGTCCCCGAGAATTCCTTTGGTTTACAACCAAGGAAGGCTTTATACGTACACCCAACTTTCTTTATCGAGACTTCCCCACCTTGAGTTTCTTTTACTGCCCGGGCACGACTTTCTCGCTGGCTTTCATCTTCCGGCTGCCTGTCATGAACACTTTTTGCAGCCTCTTCAGTAGGATTAGGATTGGCACTCGGATTAGGATTGCCACTCGGGTTGGGGTTATTCGTTAATGTAGGCATCATTTGCCTCACCACTTCTTCCACTATCGTCCGAATATCGGGTGGATTTTGTCCCACGGGTTCCCGTGCTGGTGCTCTTCGCCCAACAGAGCCGCGTGACCGAGCTGGTCCACTTCTTGCAGTTCCACGCGAATTCGCACCAGTGGGATTGCTTCGTGTATTTCTCATACTTCAAAATTTCAGCAAATCGTTAGATTACATATATAATAACAAACTTATATATATCTAACAGTCCATTTATCTGTTCTTCTCTCAAGGTTTAAGTCCAGGAATCTAGTCTAAGACACCTAGTTCACTTAAACCACGGCTCTGATACCAACTTGTAACACCCGACTTATAAACAAAACACCCAAAAAAAAATTCATTTTTCAAACCGAATATTTTACAAACAAACCATAAGTAGGGGGTATTAGTTAATACAATACGAGTACAAGAGTATCACGAAGTACAATACATAATATTATACATTCTTCAAGCCGGGTCGTTACTTCAAATACTAAGTCCTCAGTCACGGACTTTATCCTTTCCCTTTGCGGGATCACGCTCACCTGCAGGGACATATCAAATAAACTGTGAGCTATAAAGCCCAATGAGTAATCAAACAAATAAACATGCATATATAAGAGAATAACAACAATTAGACTCTTAAACAGTTTCAGTCCCAAAAGTCATATTCATCGCTGACCGCACCGGATATCATAGCCATAAAAGGCCGCACCAAAATATCATAGCCCGAAGGCCGTATCAGAAAATCATAGCCCGAAGGCCGCACCAGAAAATCATAGCCCGAAGGCCGCACCAGAAAATCATAGCCCGAAGGCCGCACCAATTTAGGTTCAATAACCCAATATCATGGTCCTAAGACCGCACCATTTAATGTCAAAGATAGTAATCCTAGCCAACAAGGCTGCACCAATATATGTTACTAGATATAGTCAAGATTACTCACCTGAAGGTTTGCTACAACTAGCGTTTGTTGTTCCTTGCCTCGAAATGAAATCCGTTGGATTTTGTCCCGTACCTATAATTCCATTTATTATCAAAATGATTATAGGTTAATAACCATTCCAATTAACTCTAATGCAATAGAGTTCAATACAATATCATTATAAACAATGTCTAGTTAATAAACTTCCCGTTTACTAACTTTTTATGAATTTTACTATTTACCGAGGCATTCGAATTGATCTACAGTGCCCCCGAGGGGTCGAAAACTCAATATAAAAATTTTCCCAAACTTTTCAGACCATAACGAGTCTATGTTTCAAATTTGAGCTAAATCGGACAAGCCAAGCAAAAGTTAGCGTTTTTGATCCCCTGCCTTGCCCTGCTTGGAGGCGCGCTGCGCTTAGGACAGGGCGCACTGCGCCTGGGCGCACCCCGCCTGGGGCTTGGGCGCACCCCGCCTGGGGCTTGGGCGCACTGTGCCTGGCGCCTGCGACTGGCGCCTGCGCAGGTCTCCAGTCCAGCCGCGATTTGTGCACTATAGCATGCAGTTTTGGTCCATTAAGTCCTTATTTCTGTTCTTAATCGTTTGGGGTTTGTTCCTAGGCTAAAACCTTACATTTTAACAAGGTTTTTAACCCCCAAAACACACTCAATCAATCATATGAAGAATTAGGGTTCTTAGTTCCAAAAACCCCAAAACTTCAAATTCATCCAAAATAACAATCTACTTCCATTTTCTTTAGTTAAGTCCTTATTAGCATGACTTAATGGAAGTATTACATCAACTTAACCACCTAATTATAACTGCAAATGCAGATTTTGAGTTCTACAAAACTCATCAAGAACAAACCAATAAGAACTTGGAATACTAACCTTTCAAGTTTCCAATTCTACCCTTTGAATGCTATATTCCGATTTGCAAACTTCAATCTTTAAGAAACCTTGCAGAATCGCTCAAGAACACTCTCCCGTAAGTGCCAAAAATCTGCACACAATGGGAGAAGCTTCCAACCTTTTATACCTCCAAAAATTACATTTTGGTCCTTGAAGTTGCATTTTTTAGGACTTTTGCCACAATTTACATAATTTATGACGCAAATTCAGTTTTTATAACATTTTAAGTCCAAGACTCAAAATATTATTACGAAACAAGTCCTTTTCTGTCCAAAAGACCAAATTACCCTTTTGAGGTAAAATGACCATTTTGCCCTTTTTATTATAATTACATAATAACATGTTTTGGCGTTACAAATTACAAGACTCAAAAAGTTATTACGAAACAAGTCCTTTTCTGTCCAAAAGACCAAATTACCCTTTTGAGGTAAAATGACCATTTTGCCCTTTTTATTATAATTACATAATAACATGTTTTGGCGTTACAACTATGCATCTCTATGAACGACTCGTATAGAGTTAACACCGAATGCATTTCCATGATAGTCTTGTCCTGGTCCCCTTTCTTGTACATCTGGATGAACAGATCGTACTAGCTAGTCAGCGAGTCGAGTAAGATGTTGGTGCTCAACTCTCGATTAATATTGTGACCAAGTTTATACAGTTCGCCTATGTATCCCTCAATCTCGAGAACATGCGAACCAACGCTACTTCCTTCTTTTAGCTTGCACAATCCAAGCTCTTTGAAGATCCTAGTTCGTTCCTTTTTCAACCGGTTCTCGGAACCTTTCCTGAACCAAGCGTGCTAACTTATATGGCCCAGGAATTCAAAATCCCTGCGGAACTCGGGGTCAATGGTCAATAGCATGAGGCTACCAACTTCCTCGGATTCATCAATAAAGAAGTCATGCTTATCACAAAACTGTTGTGTGATGTCATGCTTCGGTAGAACGGGGAGCGGACACTCAATCAGATATGACTTGCCAGCAAAACTGAGAATAATTCTCCCATTGCGAAGCCATTCTACATAGTTCAGGCCAGTCAGCCTTTCTATATTCACCAAATACTTTCTGAAGCTTTCATAAACGAGTGATGGAGGAGAAGGAGGAGAACTGACACTAGCTTTAGACATCTATAAAATCAGAATTTATTAGTTTAATTTAATCCTTTTAATAATTACCCAATTATTATTTAATAGGGCTAGGACCCAAAATCTCCCAACTATGGTGTGATGAGGGATGTTGTAATCACAACATAATGATCATTAAGGTAGATATACTTTTATCAATTTCAGTCTCCGTGAAATTCCTAGATCTGTGAGATTCATTAAAACTATTCAATAGCATGTTTAATCTCATATTATGCTCTTCCATTTGTGACTATGGTGCCGAGGATCACAAACAAGATGTGAATAGCCATGCAAATTGCTTGGTAACCTCAATGTCATTTATCATCTCAAATTGATGTACCGGAAAACCATACACGCTCCATCGACAACGATAATTCATGACATACCCATTACCACTCTTTATGAGCCCTTATTATTGTGCTGGTAAACAACACACACGCTACACTAACGTCTCATAAAGTGTAATGTGCAATTTCATGGGTTAGCATACTTTTAACATTTTCCAAAAGTAACTAGATTGGGATTTTATTAAGGTTCTAGTACTTTTGTCTTATAGCATTACACTTTTAATGAAATTAGGTTTGTCCTATCAAATCTGTTCTGCTAACGACCCTCCACTGATCAAGGAAGCGGTGGGTGAGAGTGGGCACCCATTCAACTGCCATTTTATAGGCAGTTTCCTTATACCCCCTTATAGACTAGTTTCATGAATGATGCATACTAGCGATTTGACTGACTTAATCTTATACATATAAATACTTAACTTTTAATAATAATATATATAAGATCTATTTTAAACTTTTTAAAATATTTGGTTTTATTCCTTTTAAAATTTGAATTAAACTTTTAATTCAAAATTAATGATTAAAACCATATTGATTTAATGTTTATCTTTTAATTAACAATTAATTAAATTAAAATTAAATCAATTAAGGATCATCAAATTAAATTAAATCTATTAATTTAATCCTAGTCCTTGCCCACTAAGTTTTTCAAAAATAAGGCCAAGTGTTTTCATTTATTAAATAATCATATTTACCAAAAATAGAAAAACCCTATGGAGGCCACCTAATTTTCGAAAAAAACAAGGGCTGGAGGCTGGGGTTTCTGAAACCATAGCCAAAAGTCGAACCATATGAGGGAAAGAGTTTAATTTGTATAAACCCTAAAAATAGTTCTTATATAATAACTATTCAACAGAAAACAGATCATAGCTCTGATACCACTGATGGGTTCTATGCAAACAATAAACCAAAACTCTTAAGTTTACATGCAACCTAATAAGGATCTATGTTTTCTCTATTGAACATATAACTAAGAATGTAAACGTATATAATTAAAATTCTAAAGAAAAGATTAGAAACTACATACCTTTAAACCCTTAGAAGCAAGCACCACAATTGTCGTGCCTCTAAGGGCTCACACCCAAAACCAAGCAAGCAAGAAACTAAATAGAAGAGAGAAAGACTCCATTGAGAATGACGTGAATGAATGGGGTGCTAGGAGGGTCTATTTATAGTCTCTAGATGATAAGTGACAAGGCTTAAAGAATGCCTTATTTGAATTCTGATATGATAACTCTTTTATCATATAATCCAAATAGCTTATCATTACCATAAATAGTCCTTGTATCCATATATGGTGATTTTCGAATTCCTTAAGGGTGTAACCCTTAGAATTTCGTCCAACACCCTATTCATACCATATTTGTACATTTCTTAACTATTGAATAATTACAATTCAGTCCACGTACTTTTAATTAATCCAATTAATCCCAAAATTAATTCCAGTTAATTTCTGATTAATCATTAATTAAATATTATGATTTCTGCTTAATATATTATCCTCATAATATATTAATAAATCAATCTCTATCTCTCTCCCTTTATAAGTTATCTTGTCCTCTCCTAGGTTTGAGGGCAACCCAAAAGGTTATGGAGTAGACACCTAATCCAACAGAACATGCGGTCTGGATTCTGCAAGTCAAACATTCATGAACTTGCTGTATGGTGTTTACAATTATGTCGCAGTTGATTATGCATCCATACTATGGGGTGATTTTTGTGCACATGTAAATCACAACAAGAAGGGCACTGAAATCTCTTATACTAGATTATGTGCAATTGTTGTTTATGTTGCCTACCGATGACATGACATAGCTATTGATGAAGATTTGGAACTCATGACCTACAGTCCTTTCCACATTCCACCATCTTTAGATGACTCAGAGTTCAAATTTATAGCTCAGATCCTCCCACCATGATCTCTAAGGTACCCCTTCCAAACACTATAATAGACAAGTATCGACCAGGTCTTACTCTTCCATATCTTGTTCGGGATATAGTTTTGGAAAGACAATATGAAGGTGTTTCCAAGGCGAAGTGTAAGAAAAAGACTGCAGGTGGTCCGAATGGTCAAGAGAAGGAGAAACCAACAAAGAAAACGAAAGCTCTAGAATATCCAACCAAGCGCACAAATCCCAAACGTGGCGGGCCTTCCCCAAAAAGAAGAGTGTTTATTGATCAATACTGTTTTAGATGAAGAAGCAGAAGAAATCCAACATCAATCACCACCTCATGATACACGCATTCCTTCACCTCCTCCACAAAGTCAATCTGACACCCAACCTACAACAGCTCCACTTACATCCACCATAGATACTCTAATCTCATCCGAACCTCTTACAACTTCCACACCTATTGATAGTTTTTATGCAAATCAACTAAACTTAAACCCTAAGTTCTCATGCAACCTAATTGGATCTATGTTTTCACTATTTGAACATATAATAAATACCTAGACGCCAATCGAAAATTACTAAAAGAATTAAAAAAAATTACTAACCTATAGTTGATTTCTTGAAAGCCTAGCACCACAAATGCCATGCCTCAAATAGAATCACACCCACTTGCTAGAAGTCGAAATCCAAAGAGAGGAGGAGAGTATAAAAAATGGCACAGAGAAATAGGTTGCCAGGTGCCCCTATTTATAGTTTCCTGGTGGTTACCAGATAAACCTTAAACATAAACCTTTTTGAATTCAAATGAGATAAACCTTTTATCATTTAATTCAAACTCTATTTATCTATATTATATATTTCAAAATTAAGGATTATCTAATCCTCAAAATCGCCAACCACCCAGCTACCAAAATTGTCACTACTCAACTAGCTCGTTCCTTTTCCACCAGTTTTCGGAACCTTTCCTCAACCAGCTGTGCTAATTCATATAACCCCAGGTATTCGAAATCCTTGCAGAACTTGGGGTCAATGTTCAATAGCATGAGGCAACGAACTTCCTCGTTTTTCATCAAACAAGGAGTCATTTTCATCACAAGCTGATGTGTGATGCCATGCTTTGGTAGAACAAGGAGCGGACACTCAATCAGATATGGTTTGCCAGCAAAACTAAGAACCATTCTCTATTTGCAAAGCCGTAGTTTAAGCCAGTGAGCCTTTCCATAGACTTTCCATTTTTGACAAGTACTTTCTGAAACTCTTAGAAATGGGTGATGGAGGAGAAGGAGGAAAATCGACACTAGATTTAGATATCTATAAAATCAGAATTTATTAATTTAATTAATCCTTTTAAATAATTACCCAATTTATTATTTTACAAGGCTATGATCCAAAATCTCCCAACTATGCTGTGAAGAGGGATGTCGTAATCACAACATAATGGTCATTAATGTAGATATACATTTATCAATTTCAGTCTCATGAAATTCCTAGATCTGTGAGATTCATTGAACTGTTCAATGGCATGTTTTATCTCGGACTATGCTCTTCCATTTGTGACTGGGATGTCAAGGATCACAAACAAGATGTGAATAACCATGCAAATGTGCTTGGTAACCTCAATGTAGTTTAGCATCTCAAATTGATGTGCTGGTTAACCACACACACTCCATCAACAATGATAATTCATGAGAAACCCATTACCACTCTTTAGGTTTTTGTATCAAAGGTTTGGAGACAACAATATTAGGTTTTGTTATGGCATTTTCAAAAGATTGTGTAAGTGGTACACTCTCACAAGATTCCATTAACCGAAAAACATCCATCTTCGGAGCTATGGGTTTCTCCATAACTTGAATTTGTTTGTAATTTCTGTTAGTGTAAATGTGATTATCATTTTTAACATTTAGAAGATGAGTCATGTTTTTGGGAATCTTTTCCTTTTCATAGCAAAGACGATTGTATATGTTGTGGCCATACAAATCTTGTTTTCTTACATTTATTTTTACTTCGAGTTTTTCAATCATGTTGTTTTCAATCATTTTTGATGATGAAAAGAATCATTCCTCAGTAACTGTGGAATTATCTTCCTCAAGAAGTTTTTCCAGATCATTCTCAATTAAAGGTAAACCCCCGGATTTCACAAAGATAGCATTTTTGAAATAGGAAATCTTCGGATAGATACAAGCAACATGGACCAGTCTTTTTGAATTGTCTTTGAGATATTAATCGTAGGACACACTTTCATCAAAAACTTGAGTTTTGGTTTCAACAATTTCCTTGTTTTTAGAAATTTCATTTTCACAATCAATTTTGGCTTTGCCTTTGTCAGCCGAAGACAATTGTGAAGTGTCTTCGGAGGGTGATGCAGATGTGGAGGATGATTTTAACAAAGACAGAGATGACCAATCAATTTCCTCCATATCCGAGTCACTTTCAGAACCATTTTCAGATTCTGTCACCACAGTAACTTCTTATTTGTTTTCAATTTGAGGAACATTCTTTTTCAAGATTGGAATTTGTTATGGCAATAACTTCAAAAGATTATAAGCAGTTACGTGTTTTTCTACAGAGATTAAGCCATGCTTATACGAAGGGTTGGTTACTTCGAAGCCTGATACTATGGATTCACATTCATATGAGATGTTATCAACATTTCTAAGCTTAAACTCGATAAAAGGCAGTAGTTGTCTATGATGAACATTGCAAACATCAGCAGAATTATAAATTCGAGTAATATGAGCATACAAGCGTTTGGCAGTTTCATAGAATATGTTACATTGTTTCAATATTACATCGTTATTATTCAAATGTTTCTCCCTATTCTCCTCTAGTAATGAGATTCTTAAATTGGCCTTCTCTAGGGCTAGCTTCAGATGTTCTACTCTCCCCCTCAATTTGAGAATCTCCTGCTCACTGAATTTTTTCCTATTTTTCGCATCAACAAGCAATTTATGCATCACAGAACAATCACGGGTTATTTCATCAATAGCTGTAGAGAATTTAGATACAGTAATGTTAAAGGAAAGTAGAAGTTTACATACCTATTCAGGGATGGTCAGGCGTGTGTCATTTGCCATCAAGCAGACTTCTTCTTCCTCATCTGAAGAGTCGTCAGACCAACCCTTCGGAGTACATGCAGCCTCCTTCTGCTTCAGCTCAGAATTCTTGTAACCCAACCCACCAAAACCATTTTCACCAAATTCTTCTTCAACCTCAATCTTCTTGAAAGAGTTTTCTAGAAAGCTCTTATGGACATCATAGGCAATGAAAGCACTATGAGTTGGCTTTCTCACTTCATCATCTTCAGAGTCGGATGACCATACTTGGTATGTTCCCATGTTATTTTCTGAAACCATCAATGCAAGATCTTTGGTTTTTTCTCTTGCTTCATCTAGTTTTCTAGCATAATAAGCTTCATCCTTCACTTTAGGTTGCTTCTAATTTTTCTTTCTCAACATGCAGTCCTTAGCAAAATGATTCTTGCCATGACAATAGTTGCAATCAAATCCTGAATCACCAACACTTTTCTTATCTTTAGGTTTCTCTTTGGGTACCTCCGAAGTCTTTGTCTTAGTTGGCTTCAGAGTTGGATTCTGAGTGGGGGATTTTGAGTTTTCCTCCTTCGGTGTGTAAATTTCAGGTTTGGGTTTTGGATTGAAATTTGATTTGTTGAAGTTCTTCACAAAGGGTTTTCCATAGTTGTTTTTGGTGAATGGTTTCTTGAATCTTCTATTGTTTGCAGCGTATAAAGCAACTGTTTCTCTATTTTTGTCAACCATATACCCATCAGGATTATCATCACTATCTTCATCTTCTCCTTTTGGAACAAGGGCTAGAGATCCAGCATTCTCACTTCTTCTTCCAACAATATCAGGTTCATGTGATTTTATCAAGTTATATAGAGCAGTTAACTTGTACTTCTCAATGTTCTCATATGATTTAACCATTAACATGATGGGTCTCCATTCCTTTCGAAGACTGTATAGAAACTTGATGTTGATTTCCTGTTGGCTTCTAGTTTTCACCATACTTATCGAGAGTGTAAATCATAGAGCTAAGGCGTTCATAGACTGTTCAAGTGTCTCATTTTCTTCTTGTTTGAAGTTACCAAAATCAGCCAAAATCTCTTGAACTTTGCTTGACTGAAGAGTCTTGTCACCAGCAAATCGTATGGCTAAATTATCCCACATCTCTTTGGCAGATTTAGCATCAGCTATGTGATGACTCACAACAGGACCTAGTCCGCTTCGGAGTTCACGCATAGCTCTTTCATCGTTTTCTAATTTCTTCAGATCTGCTGCTATAAGAACTTCAGCATCTTCTCCTTCTGCAACAACAAAGCGACCCTCAATATCAGTATGAGGACCTTCAGTTACAGACCTCCATAGATCTTTATCAAGCCCAATCAAGTAGTCCTTCATTCTTCCTGACCAATAGCCATAGTAAGAAGTTACTAGAACTGGTGCCTTAGTTGCAGAACCAATGAGATTCGCATAGTTCAACATGTTTGCATAAGTCGCTGTAGAGTCAGCCATCTCGTTTGATTTTCAACTGGATCTTTTTAGAAAAACTTGTCAATCGAGTATAATTATAGTTGCGGAAACCTAGATCTAGGAAACGAGCTAGATCTAGAACTGTAACAAGGAAAATGATCTCTCTTGAACAAGTTTTCGAGTTGTCCTGCTCTAATACCACTTGTTGGGTGTTGAATTCAATCAAACAAGGATAATGGCAAGTATTCTAACAGGATTAATTAATCTAAACAACTCACACAAGCAAATATAAGTAAGAGCAATAAAGAACACAATAAAAATTGGATAACTTGTGTCGAATGCTTGGATTTAATGATTAGGGTTTTACAATGTGGAAGATGCAATCTCACTACCGACACGGAATGGTATCACTGATATTTATACATGATCAGTGATACACATAGGACAAATTATTACAGAGAATATCCTATCAGTGTACTAGCCAATAGGAGTGAAGATTCATGCAACACGTAGTCTGCAAACACGCGTGCACCAAAAGTTGTTACAGCTATTTAGCCTTCGGATCATCCATGATGAACACTTTGGAGTCTTCAGGCTTCGGGGTCTTCCTATTTGTTTTCTTCTAGACTTCGGATGTTTGAGCACTTCAGCACAAATATGACTCAACAGTTAACACGAACCCAGTGGCAACTCTAGGTAATTCCAATTGATCCTAACATGCCTAAGGATACTCAACCGACATCCTAACCATCGGAATGAATCACCAATCGCTTCCAACTCAGCAATTGAACATCACCAGATCGACCGCAAACACCGCTACCCGAACGAAACACACACGATCGCGATCAAGAGAGCACCATCATCTTCAACCGTCACAATTACCGATGCAATCTTCCCGCTCCACGAAACAGTTTCTAAAACTTGTCATAGACCCTCGGTCTCTTCTGCAATCCATGCACTCGACGGTCATCCCCACGCGACCATACGAACTCGACCCAACCCTCAAACCACCAAACGCCAAACCTGCAGCAACCCTTGAATAATGACGATGAAGCACCCACAAGTTCTGTTACGTACGGAAACGTGACACTCTGTCAAAAATTTGTACCGCGCTCCACCTGAGCGAACTTCCATTGACTTCACACTACATAACCGAACTCTCTGCCGCATCCAAGAACATCCTTATCGTAACGCCACAACCTGCCTCCATTGATCCTTCTTTACCCCAATACCGACAACGAAGCCTACATAGAGCGATCAACAGGACAGGTGATCCAAACGCTCACAGCCCAATGACACGCTCTAACACAATTTTTCATTCTTTACTCCGGCAGTTCTCCGCACTTAGGGTTTAAACCCACCACTCGCTGACCCAACACCCAATGTTGTTTCACTGGCAATTCACCCTTTACCTACAGGCAACACCACAGACAACCACTTGTCTTCATCCACACGCTCGAGATAGATCTCGACTATTTACCCGAATACTCAAAACCAACACAAAGGCAATTAAACATGAAAGCGATAAAAACATATTCACGAAATCATACCGACAATGACCTACGAGGTTCCACCTCTACATCCGGCTGCTAAGCCCCCTTCTTTTGTGACGACTGTCCCAATTCCTGATTCTCCCTCTTCTGCCCCATCCGAGCCTCAAGCTCGATCTCCCTCGACACTGCAGCAGACTCCATCTCAGCAAACGTTTGTCGTCGAGCAGTGGCCACAAACCCGCTGATCTCATTTCTCATCATAGCCTGGCACCGAACCATCATCTCCTCCTCTTTCACGGCAAACTGTTCCTCAAACATCGTTAACGTCTCCGACTTAACCGATTCAATCACCAGAGGAAGCATCTCAAACGCAACCCTAGTCACCACGGCGGTGACCAAATCCCGACATCCTCATCGCTCATCTCAAGCCCAACCCGGCCTCATGAACTCAACCCGTGTCCCGAATCATCTCCTCTTGGATCATCTCTCCTCATTATGAAATCCGACAAGAACGAGTTATAACACTCGTCTAGCAATAACACTCATGATTCCCTCGTCTATAGACTCCTTAAATCCCTCTGGTCTGTCTTCGCCCCAGGTACGAATCCTGTGCTTCCAATAGTGCGGGCCCTTGTACTATCTTCCACACCTATTTGTACTTGTTCTGAAGATTGGCCCGGTTCCCTAAATTACATTACTCCCTTCTAAAGGGCATTTAGATATCATCCAAGCCACCCTGCACGGAAGTGCCTAACACTCTTCCTAGTCTACATAGGAATTCCACATCTCATTCGCACCGTAAGAACTACCGCTCGTACCGTCAGGTCGTTTCGTGAACGCGTAATTGTATGCAACAAGAACAGATATACTGTCGAATAATGTCCCTACCTCAAAGTCACAACCAAACAAGGAATAGCCAGTAAGGTCGGTTCAAGAATTCTAAGGCTATCCAATCCTATTACATACAATCTTGAAGCATTCCATCATCTTCTTAATAGCATAAGCATAGGTCCAAAAAGGTACACAGATTCAGCACATAGCACATAACACACAGTAGCCATTACACTAGCCAAAAGGCATCCTTACGATCGTGGGTATCTTGGGAAATAACACTTACTTGAGCTCCGGCCGACTATACGCATCACATCTCATTCTTTCCGAAACCCGTTTATCTGTAAAATTCGTAAGTCAGATGTGCATACCATGTTTCAGACTCCCAAGCAACAATCAAACAAGAACATGCAAAGGAATCTTCCACATGTTACACGACCCAACTACTTAGAAAGTTTATTTAAAACAATTTTTCCTTCAAAAATCCTTTTAAAAAATCCTCAAATCCTCGGGTTCAGTCTGAAATCCCAGTCATGTACATCCAAATCCTCGAAATCATATTCATGTTCATCGAAATCCCACAAACCAAGTCTCTGATACCAAATTGTAACGTCCTAAATTCCGTAATAAATTTTTTATTTTTTAAAGGAGATTTAAATACATAAAAAGGTTTGTAATCTAAAAACCATTCAAATTAAAACTTAGTATTTAAACATATAAAACGTATTTATCAAAACATTTACAAACATCACCTACCGGAAGACTTTAATCGTTGAAATCCTCAGATGCGGTATAGTTGCGCCACATGCTCCAAGCTCAAGCCAGTATTTACCTGAAAAACATTTAGGGTAAAAGGGTAAGCACAAAGTTTAGTGAGGTCCCCAAAAAGAACACATGATCCATCACATAAACATTGTCATCACCTCTCGAGCTTGCCTTGATCCGCCAGCAATCATCGTCATCGGCTTTAGCTGGCAAACATTGTCACCGGCTCGTGCCGGCAAACATCGTCATTGGCTCTCAAGCCGGCACTGTCGGCCCACGGTCCGACAGCCTTCGACTTTCGTCGGCAAAAACGTAAAGAACAAATAATCACATTATTACACAAATTAATAAAGACTATCTATGCATGTAACATCACCTATAGTATATTGAGAAGACTCGCCTGATTCACGACCTTAAGCTAGACAGCACTCTCCGCGACTTGATAATGCCTATCAATATCAAGTATTTTAGTCGTTGTTAGGCCCTATTCTTGGTGAATTTATATCGTATATGCTATGGTATTACTCACTTTTGTGCTAGGACTTGTGTGCAAGAAAAAGATAAAAATAGGGACTAAACATGGACAAAATGAAAGAAGTTTGGATTAAAGCAAATTCAGTCGAAGTCGTACACCGCCACGGAAAGAAGACACGCGTGTCGTAGATAGTCAACGATGAGGTGGTGAATTGAAATTCAAATAGCAAAAAAACAGGGATAAGGGATAACGCGCGACGCGGATCCATAACCTGCGCGTCGCAATTAGTCAGAATTCTCAACTATAAATAGAGGTCATTAGGTCGAATTTCAGAGGCGAATAACGACCCATAAGGTGGACCTTAGGCTTCTTTGACTCAAGGATTCGGATTTCAGTACTCCAATTGGTATTTCTTTATGTTTTCTATTTTATTTCAATAATAGTTAGTTTAGTTTAGTTTGAATTCCCTTGTTTCTGGATTGATTGGATCAGTAGCATTAGTTTAGTCTTAGTTTATTTCGAAATCAGTCACCATTGTTCTTTGGATTTGAGTTTTAATTCAGTAAATCATTTGGTTTATGTTTATTTGCACTTTTTCGGTATTATTGGTGTTGAATGCTTGTTTGGCTTGTTTGGAATGTATGTTTGCTTCTGATTTTCTGGATTTAGCTTCTGATTTCAGTAAGTAATCTTAGTTTATAGTTCAAGTAGTTTAGTGTAGTGAATGTTTGAATTGGTTTTTGGAATTTGTTTTGGTATTGTGTTTTTATTGGTTTTTCGGGAAAGTAGAAGAAACACCGTTGGCTGTAGCGGGACACTACAGTTGGTATTCTGTCGTTCTATCATAAGCACCAAACTGCTGCGAATCGACCCTTGCTACTGCTATACTAGTTAGTTGGTGAGGTTTATTTACTATTTTTTACCACATAACGACCTAGGCGTGTCAAATTTTGGGGCCGTTGCCGGGGAGTTGTGCGCTTAGGATAGATGATTAGTAGGTTTGTTTCTGATTTTTTATTTAGTTTTGGTCATTTAGTTTAGTTAGTAATTTGATTTTTGGTTTTGACGGTCGATTTGCACTAGTGCATGCGTACCCGTCAAGGTGAGCAGACATCACCCTTGTTATTTGATTCTGAAATTGAGCGAATTGCACGCAGCAACCGTATGCGTGGGCGTTTGATTAACATGAGTCCTAGTAGTGTAATAGTAGAGGTTGTCACCAATGAGCCTACGAGAGAGGTCACAGGGGGAGCTCCATTTATACCCCTAGTTAGTTTCTGAGTTTCATATAGGAAGTACCAGTGCTAGTGGTGGTGCGGTTTCAGCCCATGCACCAACACGATCATGCACTCAGCCTTTGGTTCAACCTTTCAGTCAACCTGTTACAAACCCTTTAGGAAATACACTGGCCGCTACAATGGCTTGGGGAGCGCCGACCCGATATGGCAACCCGAGTTTGCGACAGCAGATACTAGTTTCTCAACCACAACCTCTACATCAACAACCCATTTTTAAGCCACAACCATCATTTCAACCTATACCACCACAAAACCAAACCCAACCACAACCTAAGCCTCAAATACAACCTCAACAACCACAGTACCAGTACCAGGAGGTAGACCCAGTCTACGACGAGGAAGACGAAGGATGGATGCCGAATCATCTAGTCCAGCAACATCATCAATGGAACCAAGGTCGGGGACCTCCAAGGAGATATCAACAACAGCATCAACCACAGGGGCAGCGACTTTATAACAATGAGTTATATGATGGTAATTTCGTTCCACCTCTGTATTTTGCTCAACCGATGGGGCAGGCGGTTGCATCACCCTTCCAACCAAGGGAGTATGATGATGCTTTGCCCATTTATTTTGCTGAAAATGTTGAGAGTCAAGTAGAAATAAGGCCCCAACTGTTAGGCATTTTACCTGAATTCTGAGGATATAAGCAAGATGATCCTTACAATCATCTTTATGAGTTTCTGGCCATAGCTAATGCTAACACTCCTAGGAATAAAAATAGGAATATTTTTAGGTTGAGATTGTTTCCCACTTTAAAGGATAAGGCCAAGTATTGGTTTACATCATTACAACCTAATAGTATCACTACCTGGGAGCAATTGAAAGCAAAGTTTCTTCAAGAATTCTACCCGGCCAGCAAGACCACAGAAATTAGGTGAGCTATTCAAGACTTTCAGCAGAAGCCGGGAGAGGCGTTCCATGATGCTTTCGAGCGATTAAAAGAGGTGATACGCTCTTTCCCACATCATGACATTCCACGGTGGCAGCTGGTGAAGTTATTCTTCGATGGGGTGGACATGACAAATCAAGCAATGATTAATGCTTCATCTAGTGGGACAATAATGATGCAGGAACCAGACAACGCTTGGAGGTTCTTGGAGCAACTAAGCAACGGTTCTAAAGCAATTTTTTCTACACGAAAACCTGTTAGTACAGCCGCAGTGGTAGGTGCAGATGCTGATTGGAAAATGGAAGTGAAGAAGGAGATAGGAGAGGAAAATAGGAAGTTTGATAGGTTGATGTCAACTCTGCAAAATGTTAGTCCCTGAACTCTCCTAGATCTAGTTGGTATAAATCAATCACTTGATTGTGCGGAATCCAATCAAGCAATAATCACGAAACACAAACAAGAACAGATTACTACAAACCTTCAATGCACTCTTTGATTAACAAAAGACTGGTACATAAGGTTATGATCGATATCACAATAATTCTCTCTAGAAAGCTCCTAGTCTATCAACTCTTACAAATGACACAATAAAAGCTATTTATACATAAACAAAGACCTAAGCCCATTCACACCAAGACCCAACTGAAAACTCCAACCCCATCCCATCGAAATCCATAGGATTTCGGTCATGAGCACCAAATCAAGGAGGTTTTCGGTCCACAACCGAAAAACCCATAAAGCCTAATATTTTTGTTTTAAACCCTTTTAAATGCAAAGATTAAACCAACTAAAATATGTCCTAACAATATCCCCCTTGGTTTAATGCTTTCATTTAACTTCGAGCTCTATCTTGATCTTGGCTTCGGTTGTGCACTGCACACGAATTCTAACAATCTCCCCCTTGACGAGTAACGGGTATAGTTGTTAATAGCATTCAACACGTTATAGAGACAACTTTATCTTTGGATTGGACTGTCTTCAGATTTGACTTTTAAAGCGTGTTAGGTACGGGCTTCAGCATAGATCTTGAATCAGCAGATCCAGTTTTGATTTGACTGTGACTGGGAACATGGAGTCTGATTCTTCATCTTCTCTTCTTGATCACATAAGGTGTATATGTAGCAACGAACTGATTGAGGAGGAATTCAACACAACTTGTCACATGGAGTTATGATTCACCTTCTCTGGGGTTGAAATGATTGTATTGAAAACTTGAAACTTCACTTCTGGCTCCACCGCTTGAAAGACTTCACAAGATTGTCTTCGACTATAACCAGCGCGCAATGATGACCAAAAATCCTGTAGGTCACAGAGTCATAAACTCTCACCACAGTTGTTCAAGGATTCATCCTTGGCTCAGAATGAGACTTCTCGCAGTATCTGTGTGCACCCGGGGGAACGCACTGCGATTGTTTGAGTATCGGTGAACTACTCGTGGCTGTTTTGATTTAGGCCCCTGCATATCCTTGATCAAATATCTCAATGTAGTTGACAAGTCAACAAGATGACTTGGCTCATGGTGAGACGTTCAATGGTATCCAAACTCTGCGGAGTGTACCATCCTGGTGCCAATTTGAATTTGGTGAAGTTGTTGGGGTCTCACAGCTATTGTGGTTAACAACAACGATCATTGACCTAGAGTTTTCATGTTTCATCAATGCGAGGTAATATCACATTGAGTCACGAACATCTGTATTACAAGAAGAATTAGGTCAAGAGTGGTATGAGCGTGTAATATGTTTTGGTTACTAGGCATACCCATCGGCTAGATTTTCAAATTATCATCGGTGTATGGTTTATTACACTGAGTCATCCAACTCTTGAATTAGAAGCTTTGTAGGTAAGAATGGATGTTGATGCCTCATATCTACTACTGGTGTTGTAGCAAAGATCACTGGCATAGAGTTTTGAAATATCATCACCACTTAGTTTTGAATGGTGAGTCGTCTATTTCTTGCAGGAGAAATATAAAGATGGTTAAGAATAGATTGGTGTGTGTGATAGATTATGATATGCAATCTAACCATCGGCACAGATTTTGTAACTCTCGACTCTGAGTGGTTTCTCTCAAAGTGTCTAGAAGTTTGTATTGCAGGAGAACATTTTAGATTTGATTGAGAAAGGTTGTCAGTGCTTCAAACTTACTATGGTGTAATAACAAGAATCATAAGCACTTAAGTGTTACCTCAACAGTGAGTGGTATTACTCAGTGTGTCGTCGGTATGTAAGGAATGTCTTAGCAAGTTACGGTAATAGTGAGTCACATCTTTAACATAGGATTGATCTGTATTCCTGATTGTATTGATCAGGAACATTGACGATCGTGCAAATATGTAAAAGTACAATATGTTTGTAGTTTTTAATTTCCTGAAAGGAAAGATATGAAAATTATAAAAATATTTTTGTATTTTTAAAGTTTTGTAATTTTTTGTTTTGTTTTTCTTCTCCCCCTAAATTTGTACATGGGAGAGAATGTTGAAAATAAACCATGAACAAATTTAACTAAAAAAATTATGCAAAATATACAAAAATTGAACTTTTTAGTCATCAAAACGAATCAAAACCAGTTCAGGACGAAGTTACCTTTTCAATTTTCAACACATCGTTAGACACGAACCCCACGTGATCCTTCTTCTCTCCCCCCCTCACATACTCTCCATAAATGATTTGAATGGAATGCATTTGAGAGATGTCTCCTGTCATGTGCCTAGAACAGCCACTATCAACAAACCGAGGTCTGATGATATTCCTCCGTAGCTCCTCCTGCACATGATGCGGAATTAGTTGGTCTTGGGAACCCAGTCCATCTTGAAACTGGGTCGACCATTGTCATCAACACACTTTACTTTTTCTAAGATCATATACTGCTTATCAAATAAAGAACACGAAGAGTTAACAGGACAATTAGATGATTTGTAATATTGGCCTTTTGGTACCCATCGGTAGTTTGGTTTAAGTCTCTTGTTGTTTGACCGTATGGGTGTATCAACGTTTGATGTCGAAGCAACACTTGAGTTTGAAGCAGAACTCCCCCTTGATTTGTGCTTATGTTGCTAGTATGGACTCGAGGACGATCCTTGAGATGAACTCGACCTTACGAATTTTGATTTGGCAACGTTATCTTTCGAATCGGTCTTGTTGTCCTTGGGGGCCTACTTATTGGCCTTTGCTGCATTCCAATCGCCATCTCTTGATCGTGACCTTGAGGGATTTCTTTTGGAAGAGCTCCCTCTTGGCACATTCTGTCAGTGTTGTGCATAGAAGGGAATGTATGGGCGATAAGGACAATTCCTGGTGACGTGACCTGCAATCCCACAGTTGAAGCATGTTTGTCTTTTCAGGTAAATGAGATTGTGACTTGTTCCTTGTCTTTTTGAATTCTTTAAGGAGTTGCAACAACTGCAAGCACAATCACATTTAGTGGAACTCGGTCATTGTCCAACAGGAATTTCTCCTTCTTTCACAAACTTTCATGGTTTGAATTTTCCAGAAGCACGATCAGTTGAACATATTGCAGCATCAGTCTTTGAACAACTAGCAGCTTTAGTGCCTTGGCCAACACGAGCATCAGAAGTGTCTGCAGATGAGATGTTAGAAGAACTCTTTTCATAATTTGACTCGTTATCATCTTCCTTAATTTCATATGCACACCGAACAGAAGCATAAGTATTTTCTACCACAATCTTCTCAGCCTGGGTGGATTTCTCAACGACAAATATGTCGTTTAAATCAAGGGGTGGAGTACAATTATAATTAAAAGGAGGTGGAACACTTTTGTACCCCGAGACCCTTGTTTTCATCTCATTTAAGTTGAGACTCAATCATGGATTCAATGTCACACCCTTAAACCGTATTGGCGGAATAGTTCAAGGTGGATGACTTCATGAACAATATCATAACAAAGTTGAATAGTAGTGAAATCCAAGCACACAACCATCGTTTAAATCAATTACAAATGTTACAAAGTTTACTTATTACATGTCTCAAGTAAAATTGAAATGATAACAAAATAGATAAAAATGACGTCGTAACGTCATTACTTGTAGCACTTGCATTTACCTTGTCAGTTTCCTGAGAATACAAGTAGTTGAAAAAGTGTCAACAATTAAGTTGGTGAGTTCATAAGATTTTGTATTAGAAAAGCCCTTTGTTTGTAAACGGTAGTAATTGAGAACCAAGAAAATCCTATATTTTCTTATAAAAATGACCAAGTATTTAACTCCCAAAGACTAAAATGTAATATGTATAATTGTAGTGTAATAAATTGGTTTTACTCTTTATTAATTCCAATATAATATTTCATGACTGTGAAATAAAGAACGGCCAGGTAGAAGATCAAATGGGGAGGCAGGACCCTTTTAGCGTATACGCCTTTCGGAAATCCAACAACCTAGCTCCATTGATCGGCCTAGACACCGCTCTCGTAAGTAGATCAATCGGTATTATATTTTTGGAATTATAATTGAATTGTTATAATAATAACGTAAATAATTTATAAAGAAATTATTAAGTTGATATTTTTCCCTGTGAGATACCATATAACCATACTGTGACTAGTTGGTGTTGCGACGTTCTTCAAGCGTCGAAATGGTAGACATTTGGACACCTCAGACCTGCCGGTCTAGCTGTAGCGAGCAGCTCAGATGCGGGGTTGTTAAGCCCGTATAGATCTATACTCAAATATCGCGCTCTCTTACCGAGACTCTGGTTATAAATGTACAGGACTTATAGTAGGTACTTATAAAAGTACTGTGAAGATTCATCTCACAAAATGTATCTATTTCAATCAACTTGTTTACGTACGATTTGTATATAAAAACTCTTGTAATTGTCCATTATCATTTTTCCCATGATAATATAGTGTTGTTAAATAATTATATAATTTTATATAATTATTTTTGTCATGTTTAAGCGTCAATATAACCTTATGTTCGTAAAGTATTCCAATAATAGTCTATTTTTAGTAATTCCGTCGTAACAATCATATTTTGCGAATAATAACGAAGTAACTTGTTCAAATGTTTATAAATATCATCTTTTAAGATATTTCTCACAAAAATGCTGTAATAACTTGATTATAACCATTTTTGTTGGAAAATAATATTTTTGTTTATAAAAACGTAGTTTTTACTAGTCTTCATTTTTATAACGTTTTTACCCAAGATCTAGTTTTTTTTGTACGCTTTATTTGTGGTTTTGTAATTTTTACATATCTTAATATGTCAAGGTGTTCATAATACATGGATCTATTCATATTTTATGTCAAGTTCATCTTTATAATATTTTGTCCAAAATCTAGTATTTTTGTATGGTTTATTTGTGGTTTTGTAATTTTTACATATCTTAATATGTCAAAGTGTTCATAATACATGGATCTATTCATATTTTATGTCAAGAGTATTTTTACACAAATATTAACTTTATAAACTTGTGTAAATCAACATGTATAACAATAACACACATATAAACTTGAATAAAACAACATTTATAGTAAAAGAACTTGTATTCTCCCCCAAAAGATTTGAAAAGATGAAAAGGAAGTGTATAAACTCACCTTGAGTGGTAGATCTTAAGGTTTCTTGGTAGAAGGTTGAAAAGTTTGGTTCTAGGACTTGGATGACTCTTAGACAAAGCTAATATCCAATAAATTTTGATGGATGTTAGTGTGTAAAAAGGTGTAGAACTTGTGTTATGTATATTAGAATCAAAAGAGGAATGAAACTTACTACTTAATCTTGTGAAGAGAGCTTGAAATTGAAACTTGAAAGTGAAGATGGTGGTGATGGTCTTGGAGCCATGAGCAAGAGGGAGAGGAGAGAAAGAAGAAGCTTGGTTGGATACAAATGAATTTGGCTAGTCTCTCTTGGAAGATTTATACTTAGATATTTCCTATTATAAAATTACTAGCTTCATAAGTGCCTTAGGTTTTAAATATTTACCACTAAGGTCTTAAAGGAGCACTTGTTTCAGCCAAATGAGTGTAGGGTGGGGGTGGGGTAGGGTAGGGTTAGTTTTTATAAAAATAGCAATGTACTTATAAAAATGGGTGATTTTTATAAAATCGTAAGTCGTTTTAGTAAATTTTTATGCGTTTTTAACGAAACGAAGTTCTAAATAATTATTTTGTATAAAAACATTGTCAAACATTTATTTTGATTGAAACATAACTCGTTGGATGTCGGAATACGCGTTTAAGCGCGGTATTCTTCCGATTTCGCGATTTTTGACGTTTTACCGTAAATTGTATTTAGCTTTGGAATTAAATACTAGATACTATTACGTTACTTATCATATAAGTTTTTATTTCATATGTGATGTTTAAGGAACCACATTTTGAAATTTGAGTCCAAACCCTGTGTACATTTATCCGTTCACAGCGGTTTAATCGTTATAACTTTCACATTCGAACTCCGTTTTCGACGTTCTATATATCCACAGTTTCGTATTTACGAGTAGATCACTTTATGAATATTATTATTATCAAAATAATAATTGTACGATTATCGAATTTTTATGCTACAGTAGTTTGCTGTCCGTATTTTCGACTTTTAATCGTTATTTGCTTGATTTAGCATACGTAATACTATAATATTAATAATTCATTGCAAAAGTTATGGAAAATAACTTTTCAACATATAGATTAACGTACGCTTCGTTTGACTATAGTTGACTTTTGTTGACCAAAATTTACATTTGTCAAATCACCTACCCGTTAGAAAGAATTTCGTCCCGAAATTTAGCTCTTGAGTGGATCCTCAAGGGTTTGGGAAGAGATGTGGGTATTTCTGCTTCATTTGGTCTTCACGCTCCCAAGTAAACTCAGGTCCTCGCTTGGCACTCCAACGGACCTTAACTATTGGTATGCGGCTCTGTTTCGTCCTCTTGATTTCTCTGTCCATAATCTCTACGGGTTTTTCCACAAAAAGAAGGTTCTCGTTTACCTCGATCTCGTCGAGCGGAATGACAAGAGTTTCATCGGACAGGCATTTCTTCAAGTTGGACACGTGAAAGGTGGGATGGACAATGCTGAGCTCCTGCGGTAATCGAAGTCTGTAGGCTACTGGGCTGATCCTAGCGAGGATCTCAAAGGGCCCAATGTATCTGGGGTTCAGCTTCCCACGCTTTCCAAAGCATATCATTCCTTTCCATGGCGAGACCTTCAACAACACTCGGTCACCGACCTGGAATTCCAAAGGCTTTCGTCGCTTGTCTGCGTAGCTCTTTTGTCGGTCACGAGATGCTTTCAATCGTTCGCGGATTTGAATGATTTTCTCAGTTGTCTCTCGTATGATTTCCGGACCAGTGAGAGCGCTGTTAGGTGTTTAGCCTCTGGCTAGTTGAGTATCACCCACTTAGGCCCAGCACAGAGGGGATCTACACTTGCGTCCATATAGAGCTTCAAATGGAGCAGCTTTGATGCTAGTGTGGTAGCTGTTGTTGTATGAGAATTCAATGAGCGGTAAGTGGGTGTCCCATGCCTTACCGAAGTCTATCACGCAGGCTCTCAACATATCTTCCAGCGTTTGGATGGTTCTTTCACTTTGGCCATCAGTCTGCAGATGGTAAGCTGTGCTTATGTCAAGCCTGGTTCCCATAGCCTTTTGTAATGATTGCCAAAAGTTTGAAGTGAACCGGCTATCTCTATCCGAGATGATTGATCTCGGCACACCGTGCAATTTTACAATCTCCTTGAGGTAGAGCCTTGCTAGTTTATCGGTCTTATCACTCTCCTTGATTGGCAGGAAGTGAGAGGATTTGGTTAACCTATCGACAATTACCCATATAGTATCTAACCAACGGTTGTCTTTGGTAATTTGGTTATGAAGTCCATTGTTTTCCGCTCCCACTTCCACTCGGATATTGGTGGTTGAACTAGCAAACCCGAGGGCTTTTGGTATTCTACTTTAACTTTGGCGCAAGTCAGGCACTTGCCCACGTAAGTAGCGATTTCTGCCTTCATATTTGGCCACCAATACAGTTTCTTGAGGTCCTGGTACATTTTGTCGGACCCGAGATGAACGGAGTGTCTAGTCTTGTGAGCATCATTCATGATAATGTCTCTGTATCCGCCGAATTTCGGTGTCCAGATTCGGTTCATGAGGTAACGAGCTCCGTCATCCTTAACTTCAAGGTTTTTATCCATCCCTCGCAAGGCTTCATTTGCGATGTTTTCAGGTTTTAAGGCTTCTAGCTGCGCGTTTTTAATTTGAGTGGGTAACTGGGAATGGATCGTCATTGTTAATGATTTCACTCGGCGGCCCGTGTATTCCTTTCGACTTAGGGCATCAGCTACCACGTTGGCCTTCCCTGGGTGATAACGAATTTCACATTCATAGTCACTTAGTAGCTCCACCCATCGTCGTTGCCTCATATTGAGTTCTTTTTGGTTGAAGATATGCTGGAGACTCTTATGGTTGGTGTATACCGTACATTCTGTGCCGTACAGGTAGTGTCTCCAGATTTTCAATGCGAACACTACTGCTCCCAACTCGAGGTCATGTGTAGTGTAGTTGACCTCGTGAGTTTTAAGCTGCCTTGAAGCGTAAGCAATGACCTTTCCTCTCTGCATGAGTACACAGCCCAGACCCTGGTTCGATGCGTCGCAATAGACCACAAAGTCTTCTGTTCCTTCTGGAAGGGACAGAATAGGAGCGCTGCATAAAGCTTTCTTTAGGGTCTGGAAGGCGGCGTCTTGGTTATCTCCCCACTTGAATGTCACACCCTTCTGTGTCAGGGTGGTAAGTGGCTTTGCAATTTTTGAGAAATTTTGTATGAATCTTCGGTAATAGCCAGCAAGGCCCAAAAACTGACGGATTTCTGTCGGAGTTCTTGGTGCTTTCCAGTTTTCGATGGCTTTGATTTTGGAAGGATCCACATGTATTCCTTCCTTGCTGACTATGTGGCCTAGAAAGTCCACCTTTTGAATCCAAAATTCGCATTTCGAAAATTTCGCATACAGCTTCTCTGCTCTTAATGTCTCCAAAACCTGTCGTAAGTGTTGACTATGTTCCTCCTTACTTCGTGAATAGATAAGTATGTCGTCGATGAACACTATCATGAATTTATCTAGGTAAGGTCGGCATACTCGGTTCATTAGATCCATAAACACTGCGGGCGCATTAGTCAATCCGAAGGGCATCACAACGAATTCATAATGGCCGTAGCGAGTTCTGAATGCCGTTTTAGGAACATCTTCTTCTTGAACCTTGAGTTGGTGATATCCCGACCTCAGATCGATTTTTGAGAAATAGCTCGCTCCTTGGAGTTGATCGAACAGGTCGTCAATTCGGGGTAGCGGGTATCGATTTTTGATAGTGAGCTTGTTCAACTCCCGATAGTCAATGCACATACGGAATGATCCATCCTTCTTCTTCACGAACAATACCGGCGCTCCCCAAGGTGAGAAGCTCGGCCTGATGAACCCTTTACTTAGTAGTTCGTTTAGTTGGCTGGATAATTCTTGCATTTCTGTCGGGGCTAATCGGTAAGGTGCTTTTGCTACCAGGGTGGCTCCTGGAATCAAATCGATTCTGAACTCGACTTGCCGTACGGGTGGTACTCCTGGAAGATCTTCTGGGAACACATCGGAAAAGTCGCAGACTTCGGGGATTTCTTTGATGTTCTTTACTTCTTTCTTTTCGTCAACAACGTGGGCTAAGAAGGCATGGTATCTTTTCTGAAGGTATTTTTGGGCCTTGATGCAAGATACGATTCGGAGGCTGGTACTGGGTTTATCACCGTAGACAACAAAGGTCTTGTCATCTGGCAGATGAAGTTGGATTCCTCGTTCGTAACACATGATGTCGGCATGATGGGGAATTAGCCAATCCATACCAACAATCACGTCAAAACTTCCTATTTTAACAGGCATTAAATCGATTTGAAAGGAGTGATCGTCCAGAGTAAGTGTACAGCCTATGTATATGTCGTTTGTGCTTTCAGTTTCGCCATTTTCCATTTCTACTGTAAATGTTTCATTGAGTGGTTGTGGTTTTTGTTTTAATAAGTATTTAAACTCGTGGCTTACGAAACTCCTCTCTGCACCGCTATCGAATAGTACACAAGCATATGAGTTATTGACGAGGAACGTACCGGTAACCACGGTAGGATCCTCTACTGCTTCCGCGCGTCCCATGGCTAGGACTCTTCCATTTCTCCCCATGTTCTTTGTCTTTGGGCAATCACGCTTAAAATGCCCTGTCTCACCGCAACCATAGCAAGCTTGACTCACCCCAGCATTAGAGGCTTGGGTGGTTTGTGGAACTGGCGCCTTGCAGAAACGGGCGGTATGCCCCTTTTTGTTACAGTTCCAGCAGTGCATCTCCCTACATGCTCCGGTGTGGTGGAAATTACACTTGTTGCACTTGGGTAGTGTCCCATTATACAGCTTGGTTGTTGTAGGGGTAGTCGGGACAGTGGCTGCACGGACTGCCACAATCTGTTGTCTCTTGGCATTTTCTTGGTTAGGCTGACCCCTCCCCCTGTTCCAGGGTTTCCTTTTGTGGTCGTTCTCCTTTGGTTGTTCAGTTCTTGGGGTCATGGTTCCCTGGCGAACCCCATGGTCAACTAGTCGTTGGGCTAGACGTTTGGTGCTGTCGAAGGTAGCGGGGCTTGCTGATTCTACATTCCCCTGGATCTGAGGAGATAGCCCCCAGATATAGCGCTCCACTTTAACAGATTCTGGCGTGACCATAGTAGGGCAGAGGGTTGCCAGGTCATTGAATCGGTTCGTGTAGGAGGTCAGATCTGAACCTTTAATAGTAAGGTTTCACAGTTCTTGTTCTAATTTCTGGATCTCCCCTCTGGGACAGTACTCTTTCATCAGCATGGTCTTCAGTTCCTCCCAACTCATTGAGTTGGCCACAGGAAGTGTCAGAGCCTTAACATGGCCCTTCCACCAGGATATGGCCGTATCAACAAAGGTACCAGCGGCGAATTTGACTTTAGATTCCTCGGAGCATGCAGAGATTTCAAAGATTGATTCTGTTTTCTCAATCCATCTCGTGAGAGCAAGGACACCACCAGTACCGTGGAAAGCCACTGGTTTACAATTAACAAAGTCTTTGTATGTGCATACTCGCGAGTGGTTTGATGTTTCTACATTTGTGGAGTCGTTGGTGGCATTTTTGTTCCCACTTCCATTCGTCCCATTGTTGTTAATCTGGGCAATAGCGGCTGTGACGGCGGCTTGGAAAGTCGCTGAGTTCATCATGTGTGGATCGGGTGTTCCGGATGGTGTGCTCCTAGTGTTTCTCCTATTGGGTGGCATATTTCTGCCACAAGGATTTAAGATTTGACGTTGGTTAGTTCTTGGTAAGGGTTATCAAAGTACGGCGTTTCTATTATACGTTTATATCGACTAAGTAGTGATAGGGGTATAAGAGGTGCATAAAAAGTCTAGATGTATGGCTCTATAGTATCACAAAATACTCGTATAGTATTTTTGTTTTATGTTTTGTTCTAGTGTTTTTCTTTGTACATGGTTATTGGTAAGTCTTTAGAAGTTGTTATAAGTAAGGTGGTTTCTAAGGGGTATGAGAGGTATGTAAGAGAAAATTCTAAGTGTACGACTTCGTAGTATTCATAAAATACTCCTGTAGTATTTTAACTCTATGTTTAGTTCTATAGCGTCTTAAAATACTCCCATAGTATTTTAAATTTTATGTTTAGTTGTTTGGTTATTGGTAAGTGTTCGGACTTGTTGTTCACCACGACTATCCCTAAGTACCTGTTAATTATATCTTGGACCAATAGAGTTGATCAGGCTCTATTTATCAAAGACATAATTACCAAAGCACTTAGGTCTATCCGTAGTATTTAACTCATCTTACCACTTTTGTATGTTTTCGTTATAATATCGTTCTAGTATGTATGTATGTATGTATTTATACTTTTATAAAAATTATCGTTATAATTTTAAAAGTATACTTGTACAAAAATGTTTTCGAGAGTTTTATTCCCATTGTATTTATAGTTGTATATCTTAAATGGATTGATATACTTAGTTCACTATAAACAATGCTCTGATACCAATCTGTCACACCCTCAAACCGTATTGGCGGAATAGTTCAAGGGTGGATGACTTCATGAACAATATCATAACAAAGTTGAATAGTAGTGAAATCCAAGCACACAACCATCGTTTAAATCAATTACAAATGTTACAAAGTTTACTTATTACATGTCTCAAGTACAATTGAAATGATAACAAAATAGATAAAAATGACGTCGTAACGTCATTACTTGTAGCGCTTGCATTTACCTTGTCAGTTTCCTGAGAATACAAGTAGTTGAAAAAGTGTCAACAATTAAGTTGGTGAGTTCATAAGATTTTGTAATAGAAAAGCCCTTTGTTTGTAAACGGTAGTAATTGAGAACCAAGAAAATCCTATATTTTCTTATAAAAATGACCAAGTCTTTAACTCCCAAAGACTAAAATGTAATATGTATAATTGTAGTGTAATAAATTGGTTTTACTCTTTATTAATTCCAATATAATATTTCATGACTATGAAATAAAGAACGGCCAGGTAGAAGATCAAATGGGGAGGCAGGACCCTTTTAGCGTATACGCCTTTCGGAAATCCAACAACCTAGCTCAATTGATCGGTCTAGACACCGCTCTCGTAAGTAGATCAATCGGTATTATATTTTTGGAATTATAATTGAATTGTTATAATAATAACGTAAATAATTTATAAAGAAATTATTAAGTTGATATTTTTCCCCGTGAGATACCCTATAACCATACTGTGACTAGTTGGCCTGTTGCGACGTTCTTCAAGTGTCGAAATGGTAGACATTTGGACACCTCAGACCTGCTGGTCTAGCTGTAGCGAGCAGCTCAGGTGCGGGGTTGTCAAGCCCGTATAGATCTATACTCAAATATCGCGCTCTCTTACCGAGACTTTGGTTATAAATGTACATGACTTATAGTAGGTACTTATAAAAGTACTGTGAAGATTCATCTCACAAAATGTATGTATTTCAATCAACTTGTTTACGTACGATTTGTATATAAAAACTCTTGTAATTGTCCATTATCATTTTTCCCATGATAATATAGTGTTGTTAAATAATTATATAATTTTATATAATTATTTTTGTCATGTTTAAGCGTCAATATAACCTTATGTTCATAAACTATTCCAATAATAGTCTATTTTTAGTAATTCTGTCGTAACAATCATATTTTGCGAATAATAACGAAGCAACTTGTTCAAATGTTTATAAATATCATCTTTTAAGATATTTCTCACAATAATGGTGTAATAACTTGGTTATAACCATTTTTGTTGGAAAATAATATTTTTGTTTATAAAAACGTAGTTTTTACTAGTCTTCATTTTTATAACGTTTTTACCCAAGATCTAGTTTTTTTTGTATGCTTTATTTGTGGTTTTGTAATTTTTACATATCTTAATATGTCAAGGTGTTCATAATACATGGATCTATTCATATTTTATGTCAAGTTCATCTTTATAATATTTTGTCCAAGATCTAGTATTTTTGTATGGTTTATTTGTGGTTTTGTAATTTTTACATATCTTAATATGTCAAAGTGTTCATAATACATGGATCTATTCATATTTTATGTCAAGAGTATTTTTACACAAATATTAACTTTATAAACTTGTGTAAATCAACATGTATAACAATAACACACATATAAACTTGAATAAAACAACATTTATAGTAAAAGAACTTGTATTCTCCCCCAAAAGATTTGAAAAGATGAAAAAGAGGGGTATGAACTCACCTTGAGTGGTAGATCTTAAGGTTTCTTGGTAGAAGGTTGAAAAGTTTGGTTCTAGGACTTGGATGACTCTTGGACAAAGCTAATATCCAATAGATTTTGATGGATGTTAGTGTGTAAAAAGGTGTAGAACTTGTGTTATGTATATTAGAATCAAAAGAGGAATGAAACTTACTACTTAATCTTGTGAAGAGAGCTTGAAATTGAAACTTGAAAGTGAAGATGGTGGTGATGGTCTTGGAGCCGTGAGCAAGAGGGAGAGGAGAGAAAGAAGAAGTTTGGTTGGATACAAATGAATTTGGCTAGTCTCTCTTGGAAGATTTATACTTAGATATTTCCTATTATAAAATTACTAGCTTCATAAGTGCCTTAGGTTTTAAATATTTACCACTAAGGTCTTAATGGAGCACTTGTTTCAGCCAAATGAGTGTAGGGTGGGGGTGGGGTAGGGTAGGGTTAGTTTTTATAAAAATAGCAATGTACTTATAAAAATGGGTGATTTTTGTAAAATCGTAAGTCGTTTTAGTAAATTTTTATGCGTTTTTAACGAAACGAAGTTCTAAATAATTATTTTGTATAAAAACATTGTCAAACATTTATTTTGATTGAAACATAACTCGTTGGATGTCGGAATACGGTTTAAGCGCGGTATTCTTCCGATTTCGCGATTTTTGACGTTTTACAGTAAATTGTATTTAGCTTTGGAATTAAGTACTAGATACTATTACGTTACTTATCATATAAGTTTTTATTTCATATGTGATGTTTAAGGAACCACATTTTGAAATTTGAGTCCAAACCCTGTGTACATTTATCCGTTCACAGCGGTTTAATCGTTATAACTTTCACATTCGAACTCCGTTTTCGACGTTCTATATATCCACAGTTTCGTATTTACGAGTAGATCACTTTATGAATATTATTATTCTCAAAATAATAATTGTACGATTATCGAATTTTTACGCTACAGTGGTTTGCTGTCCGTATTTTCGACTTTTAATCGTTATTTGTTTGATTTAGCATACGTAATACTATAATATTAATAATTCATTGCAAAAGTTATGGAAAATAACTTTTCAACATATAGATTAACGTACGCTTCGTTTGACTATAGTTGACTTTTGTTGACCAAAATTTACAATTGTCACATTCGACTATCGAGCTTGACCCTTCGAATTTTTTAAAAACAAATTCTTTATCATGAACTTGAGCTTTCAAAGAGTCACGCTCGGCAGTCAATTTGACAATGTCTTCTTTAGCAAGTTTGAGAAGACAGATTTTAGTGCTGTAATCATCGTGTAATATTTTGAAATCGCTTATTTTAGCTTCCAGTTTTTCTTGGAGAGGTTTTAGTTTCTTTTTATGTTTATAAACAAGGTTTTCAAGTTCAAATATATCTCTAACTAAATTATCGTTGTGTTCGCGAAGTTTGGCAATTATATCAACACACGATTGAGAAGAACATGCAACTTCTGAAGCGTCTTTTGTCGCCATTTTAAAGGTTCAAGTGGACCGAAAAAGCCTTCAAATGCCAAAATATTGATCGAAAACCCAAAAATAATATCTGGCGAAAAACAAAAATTTGACACATTTCGAAATTTTTTACCCCCTTTTTTAGCGAAATCTCTGTTCACCGAAAAGCAATTAACCGAAATCCTGCGGGAAACGATTTCACACCAAAAAACCTACACCAACCGAAAAACTTGGGCGAAAAACCTTCTGACCAAAAAACCTTGAAACCCTAGCTGTACCCAAAAACTCTTAACAGGCTCACCGAAAAACCTTTAAACAGACCGAAAAACTCTAACCCTAACCGAACAACTTCGAAAACCCTAACCAATTCAGCGCCGCCACCGAACAACCTAGGAGCATGACCGAAAAATCCTTTCAAATGTAAAAATGCTGATTTTTGACAGATAAACGAGTTTTGAAGATCAAAAACTCCTTTTTGATGATTTTTCGCATGAAGGTGCCAAGAACACGAAGAACACTTCGAACAAAAACACCCAAAATCGATCAAATTGGTCCAAAAACGCTCAAAATCGTCCAGATCCAAGCAAATGTTTCGAAAAATTGATACCAAAACACCCAAAAATTGGGATTTTCGGCTCTAATACCACTTGTTAGTCCTTGAACTCTCCTAGATCTACTTAGTGTCAATCAATCACTTGATTGTGCGGAATCCAATCAAGCAATAATCACGAAACACAAACAAGAACGGATTACTACAAACCTTCAATGCACTCTTTGATTAACAAAAGACTGGTACATAAGGTTATGATCGATATCACAATAATTCTCTCTAGAAATCTCTTAGTCGGTCAACTCTTACAAATGACACAATAAATGCTATTTATACCTAAAAAAGAGCTAAGCCCATTGACACCAAGACCCAACCGAAAACTCCAAACCCATCCCACCGGAATCCATAGGATTTCGGTCATGACCACCAAATGAAGAAGGTTTTCGGTCCACAACTGAAAACCCCATAAAGCCTAATATTTTCATTTTAAACCCTTTTAAATGTAAAGATTAAACCAACTAAAATATATCCTAACACAAAATGGACCACAGAGTCAACAGCAAGGCAATCAACAAGGGCAAATACCTCAGGAGATTAATCAAATCTATTGTCAAGTTCAAGGACAATACAACAATAATGGACGACCTTACAAGCCTTATAACCAAGGAACTCAGAACTTCAACAACAATCAGTCCTATAACAACCAGAAAAACAACTATCAAGGACAGCCCTCCAATCAACCGAGATAGTTTCAGGCCGGGAATAACAGTGGTCCCAGCGGAAGTAACAACAGCAATAGGGGCCCGACCAACGCCAACAATAATGCCCCAGAAAGTCAGGAGAATATGATAGCCAAGATGTATGAGCTTGTGAACACTAGCCAGCAGCAGGCGAATGCTAAAGCTATAGCAAATATGGAAAGGCAGATAGCCTAAATGGCTGAGGATCAACGCAGGAGAGACAGTGTTAAGCTTCCAAGCAGCACGGAAGTAAACCCGAACCATGCACAGAGGGCCGGTAAGGAGCATGTTAATACTGTAGAGACAGAATGGAGGAAGGTCACAATGGAGGATTTGGTAGGTAAGGAAAGTGAAAATACGATTGAGAAAGGTGACCAAATTAAGGATGAAGGTGTTGTTCAAAAGGAGGAACAAATAGTTGTAGCTGGTATAAAGCAAAATAAGAAAGACAAAAAGGCGAAAAAGAAGCAAGAAGTACCCATCTTGCCAAGTGGCCAATCAATCAACCAGCCTCTATGGGGTGAGCTAAGAAATGCGCCCGAAGACACAAAGATTCTTCAGGAAATGTGTAAGCAGAATGAGAAGCTGAAGATACTAACACCAGAAATGGTGCGATTGACTGTCAAGGCAAGTGAGGCTTTGTTGGGAACATTGCCCAAAAAGGAAAAGGATCCAGGTTCACCACTAATTACTGTCATCGTGGGTGACATAATCATTCGTAACACGCTTTTGGATCTAGGGGCAAGTGTCAATGTTCTGCCAGGATATCTTTATGATAAATACAAAAATGAGGAACTAGAGCCGGCGAAAACAGTGTTACAATAGGCAGATCAGTCGACAAAAGTTTTTCGGGGTAAGCTGACAAACGTGATCGTCAAGGTCGGCGATTTCTTTTATCCTGTAGACTTCCTGGTGATGGAGTATGAAAGCTTGGAGGATGCGCCTGTACTGATCTCGGGACGTTCATTTTTAGCCACAGCTGAGGCTGTGATGAACTGTAAGACAGGAGACATGGACATCTCATTTGGAACACGGAAGCGTAGGTTAAATATGTTCGGGTGTCCGATAACTGTACCGCCAGGATACGATGATAAATATCTGAACAACACACCGCTAACGGCACCAAGGGAAAGTAGTAAAGGTAAGAATCGGGTACAAGAAACTGAAAGCGATGAGGAAGAGATTTTGTGAGAAGCAAAAAGACATCCATTGGCATCCGTCGATAAGATTCAACTGTTAGATATGATCGAGATGATGGAACTGAAGCACCAGCAGTACGAGAAGGACACAAGGTGCAGGGAGGCAAAGGTTTTTCAGATTCTGAACGCTCAACAGTAGTAGATCATTCAGGTGATCGATCGTATAACGCAAGTCACAACGTTGCTTGCAAGATTGGTTCATGATTGTTTTTACCCGAAATGAGGATGATGGTACCAACAGAAGATAGGGAAGAATAGCAAGTGTACGTCTATCTGAAGACGTTAAACTTAGCGCTTGTTGGGAGGCAACCCATCCTTAAATAGGTTAGGTATTTTGTTTTAGAGGTAATTAGGAAAGTTTAATCATCATCATTGTAGAAATTCGTGGTACAAGGCAAGTGTGGGGTCAACCGAAGGACTTTGGAAGAGTTGAGAGGCACGACGCGGTGAAGCTTGAACCACGCCGCACGTTCGCACGACAACCCGATATGCAGGGGTTGATTTGGGACACGCGCGACGCGGAATACATTTACGCGCGTTGAAGAATTCGATCGGACAGAAAACCGCCATAAATGTACGTATCTCCCTCGTCGCACCACACACACAAACGTCGCACAGAACAGAGCACATCCCGATCACGTAATTTTCTTGAGTTTTTCGCGTTTTCTAGTCTCCACTACTGAGGTATGTCACTTCGAACTCGTGCTTTCAAGTTATTACATACATTTGAAGTGTGAATTGGATTGAAATAGGTAAAAACTAGAAAAACTTAGAAAATCGGCAATGCCGGCTTGTAGGGTGTGGCATTTGCAAAATCTTCACCCTAGAGGGGCTAGTCAATAGTTAGGGTGCCTTGTGAATGCTTGGGATTAAGTAAAACAGGTGATTCTGGTGATTTTTGGCAAATCTTTCGTACCAGACGTACGACGTGACGTGCCATGTTCTTCAATCACGTCGCGCGTACTGGGGCGACGCGCAGAAACACCTGCAGCGCGACTCAAGAGTGCACTTTACGGGATTTTGCCAGACGCACCGGCCTTTACATTGAAGCAGAGACGATGGGTATTCACTTTGCACCCTTCTTCACCGCCCGCTTAAGAGATCAGCCTCAGAGGGAGGCGAACACAGTTGTTTGGGCAGCTATGTCTAATGAGATGTTTGAGGCTGGTTCGGCCAAGGAGAACCAGCTCCGCGATCCACTTCACCGACTCATGCACCGGATCGTGTCCACCTTCATCATGCAGAGGAGGGGATGCGAGAAGGTGTCTGGAGAGGACATGTTCTACATGTGGGTCATCTCTGACCCAGCAGGTTCCTCAACCTGCCATACGCGCTTGCGGTTTCACTTACATCCAGGGCGGCGGGCGTGTCTGCCAGTAGTCCTATGGCCGATGGGTACTTCATCACCCGCTTGGCCCATTCATACCGTGTTCTAACTGCCGAGGTTATTGCCGGCATGGCCCCGACACCACCCACGCGTGCCTCGATACGTTATTTCGAGAACATGGGGATTATTCAGCAGCAGCGGAGGGGTATATTTGAGATGGTGCCGACGATTGAGGCAGCTGGCCCCCATGCCGAGGAGGAGTCAGACAAGGAGGAGGAGCCTTTGATCCGACCCCCAGCGTTAGAGGATGGATGTACCTGTTCAGCCACCACCACGGAGACAGCCACCATCGGCTCAGTCACCCCCACAGCCTGTAGACGTGCAGGCTGCCTTGAGGGATCTGGATCGGAGGATGATGCACATGGAGGCTCACCACCGCTGGATGGCAATGATGCAGAGGATGATCATGCTCCATCTTCAGATAGAGGGCATACCACCCTACCCTTCGAGAGATCACAATGATGAGGCTGGTCCATCTGGGACCCAACATGATGATTGATCGATTGTACCTTTCTTTTGCTGTTCTAAAAACATTGTACATGACTTATTACTATAATTTGTTTTTATCTTTTATCTTTTATCTTTTATGTTTGTTCTGTTTGCATTTAATTTGTTTTGTGAGTGTGTGCATGTAAGTACCAATGTAAGTTACTGAGTAGTTGTTTCAAGCAAGTGTGGGGTCATTCTACCCCTACACTTGCCATTTCACCGACATGTTCACTATTGCGCCATAACTCCTGGAATCAATCATGAGGTGTACGTGTTTTTGTATCCTGTGACAACTAGTTCCAACAAGCAGTCTACCGTCTAAAGGGGTAATTATTTCTCCCTAATTCTGAAATATTTTTATGTATAACAGGGACGTTGTACGGTCTTAAGTGTGAGGTGTGGATGGTCAAAATAGTGATTTTTGAAATTTTTAAGAGATTGTAATTTTGAAACGAATAGTTTTTGAATGTTATAGCATTGGTATTTTTCAACAAATACTATTTAGTTGTTAGCATGCTATGTGTTTAGTCAAATAACTTGAGTTTTAGGAGTTAGAAAATTTTTAAGATTTGGAGTATTTTTAGGATTGGAATTTAGGAGGGAGTTGTCAATCAGTGGCCTATGTTGTTCGAGCCGGTAGGTCCGAAAAGGGTGGCCTCGGAGAGGCACTTATGCACCTTACTAACTAAGATCGTCTGGTTTGAGATAGTATTTCTGAAAGCTCGTTACACGGACAACATCGAAAGTCATGGACAATCCTTTAACCGTCTTTAGAATCTAAATGAGTATCTGCACTTTTGTGAATAGAAAATTTGTAATCAAGGGTTCTTTAGAAAGTCGTGAATTCCAAAGGATATTCTGATCAATTTTATCAAAATCATTTTTCAATCTAACTTTTGGGAACAATAAGCTTTGAAATTGAACACGTTCAAAAAAATGTTTGAGTCTTAGTTAAAATCTGTTAAAAAATCTCTTGCTTGGGGACAAGCAAGGCACAAGTGTTGGGTGTTTGACGACGCCTATCAATATCAAGTATTTTAGTCATTGTTAGGCTCTATTCATGGTGAATTTATATCGTATATGCTATTGTATTACTCACTTTTGTGCTAGGACTTGTGTGCAAGAAAAAGATAAAAACAGGGACTAAATGTGGACAAAATGAAAGAAGTTCAGATAAAAATCAATTCAGTCGAAGTCGTACGCGCGCCGTGGGAAGAAGACACGCGCGTCGCGGATAGTCAATGATGAGGCGGTGTATTGAAATTCAAATAGCGAAAAACGGGGATAAGGGATAACGCGCGACGCGGATCGATAACATGCGCGCAGCGATTAGTCAAAATTCTCAACTATAAATAGAGGTCATTAGATCGAATTTCAGAGGTGAAGAATAACCCATAAGGTAGACCATAGGCTGCTTTGACTCAAGGATCGGATTTCAGTACTCCAATTAGTATTTCTTTATGTTTTCTATTTTATTTCAATAATAGTTAGTTTAGTTTAGTTTGAATTCCCTTGTTTCTGGATTGATTGGATCAGTAGCATTAGTTTAGTCTTAGTTTATTTCGAAATCAGTGACCATTGTTCTTTGGATTTGAGTTTTAATTCATTTAATTATTTGGTTTATGTTTATTTGCACTTTTTCGGTATTATTTGTGTTGAATGCTTGTCTGGCTTGTTTGGAATGTGTGTTTGCTTCTGATATTCTGGACTTAGCTTCTGATTTCAGTACGTAATCGTAGTTTATAGTTCAAGTAGTTTAGTTTAGTGAATGTTTGAATTGGTTTTTGGAATTTGTTTTTGTATTGTGTTTTTATTGGTTTTTCGGGAAAGTAGAAGAAACATCGATGGCTGAAGCGTGACACTACAGTTGGTATTCTGTCGTTCTATCTTGACCACCAAACTCCTGCGGATCGACCCTTGATACTGCTATACTAGTTAGTCGGTGAGGTTTATTTACTATTTTTGATCGCATAACGACCTAGGTGTGTTAGGTGTGTCATGACTGCCCTCAAATCCCTACAATACGCACTTCCTAACAAGGATAAACCTTACTTAGAACTCTTTAAATCCCGAACGGAATAATCCTATAAGACCAGCATCCAAAACCCTCAAGTTTGACCAAAAGTGAAACTGGTCAAAAAGTCAACGGTCAACTGTCAAAGTCAACGAAGTCAACAGACGAAGTTAGCGCCGCTAACTCCTTGTTCAGCCCAAATCTCCATTAAGTGCTTAATCCATTAAGACAGAAGCTATAACTTCCAGGGGCCATCCTAACAGTCCTTGCCAAACAAGCTCATGGTGACAAATCTAGTTCCAAAACTGAAGGTTAACAACTTAAAATTTCATCCATAACCACATTATGACTAGGCTTGGGTTTTTCTCAAGGATTCAAAGACTAAAAGGAGAAGAACTCATCCTTAGTCTCTAAATCCCGCCCTCATCTAACATATGGAGCCATCATTGTCCTGAAAAGCTTCGAAACGACTTCATAACTCCATTAACAACAAATATCTAAGGAAAACAAGATCTTAAACACTTATAATGGTCCAGAGACAGCAAGAGGCTTGATTCCTTCCAAGCACCACCCTCTTGAGCACCTTGTTTCCTTTTTCTTCCTCCAACAACCTTCACAACTTCATTACATGAACCAAGAACACAAGAGAAATCTTGAGAGAGTGTTCCATGGTGTTTCCAGAGGCTAGGAGTGAAGAAAAACGGATCTCAAATGACTTCTACACTTGAAAACGACTTAAAACCCCGAAAAAGTGATTTTATCCCGCCCAGACGACATTAGAGGCGCTAACATTAAAGTTAGCGGCGCTAACTGCAGGCCCAGGCAAAGTCACTATCGCGTCCAGGCTGCAAATCGCGAAAAAAAGTGGATCTGGCCAGGGGTTAGCGACGCTAACCCCTTTTTTGTCCATTTTTTCATTTTTGACTTATTATTAAATGTTATCCCCTTGACACTTGGTTTCGGCTTTACACTTTGACTCCTTAAGACTCGGAACTTGACTTTTCAGGATTAGGGTCTTATATTGTAAAACCCTCTATCATTAATCAAAAATTATTCGACACCATGTTTACTCATTCTGATGTTCTTTGTCACATAGTTGCTTGATTCTGATTCTATTTCATTAATCTTTGCCATTGTTTGAATTCGTGCTTTAACAAATTCTGATGATTTTTTTTACTGATTGATATGAAACGATTATGTTTTAAGGGGATTATGGAAAATATTTTTTTTTTCCTGTAGTTATTTAATGATTATATTGTTTTGGATTCATGCTGGTTATTTTAAATTTGGAATATGATGATCTTGACCTATCTAAGTATACATTTGTTTTGCTCAACGTATTAAGGATTAGCAGGACATGTTCGGTTTATTGGATGGAATGATTCTTCTCATATATGCTAGTTTTTAACTCATTAAAAGCTTGAATGTTATCTTTTTAGTTTTAAATTTATATAATATGGGATTAAATATTTTAGTATTTAAGTAGTTCCTTCGTATTCTTTTTCAAACTCCTCCCAAAATTATTCTTTGAATTCTGGAGTTGGTCATCCCATGTCAGATATATGTTTTTGACTAATGCATCACATATCGGTCTCCCTTTATATATGGGACCGCAGAAATAGATACAATCAGTCGGGTCTCCGAAGCGGAGGACTCGTTGATATGCAAGTGTCACAGTGGTAACAATGTAATATCTATTGGATAGATATGACGTTACAATTTAACATGCTAACCATGAAACTGGTTTGTGGGGGATACCCCAGAGATGATGTATATACCATTTTTTTCACTTTCAATCAAATTTATGATACGTACTTTCAACATCAACATATTAAGGTGTATAGTATTGATAAAGATTGTTGTATCAATAATGTGACAGCTGTAGCACCTTAAAAGTAAAAGAAAAGTTGGTTCCTAAATAATTATTTTATAATTACGAATGTTAAAATGTTGATTTACACCGTATATAATATTGGTGTAAATTGGGTGAAAATATGTCATTTACGTAGTCCAAATAAATTATGAATATACAATAATTCTTTATCTATTTTATTTATTTCGTAATTGTTCGAAATTCGTAGCATATCATTAAAGTTATCGATTCAACAATATCCATATCTTTGAAATAATTATATT